>CM076664.1:15135463-15148758 GCA_038496675.1 Rachycentron canadum
TATATATATATATATATATATATATATATTTTATAGTTTTCCTTTAATTCAACGTGTAGTAAAGAAAATTTTAATAATTATCTCATGACAGACTTGACTGAAATATTGAATAAATATTTGCCGCTAAAGGAGCACATTCAGTGCGGAATTGCAACTATGTGAAAGCATTAAAACCCTAAACACAACTGTACAGGAAGCTCCGTGAGTTTTGCTTTAAAATAATGCTCATAAATTGACTTTTACTTATTTATCAGACGCTTTTAGCCAAAGCGGCTCACCAGTGAGGGACACCAGTACAGATTCAGAGCAGTAATAAATACGACATCTTTTGAATAAGTGCAGGAGATCGTATAAACAAGTGAAACAAAAAGCAAAGTAAGTACTCGTCTTAGGAAAATATCTTATTTTGAAGGGAACTTGAAGTAGGCCTACATATGCTTTGAAGCGAGACTGTTGAAGAGCCTTCATCTTCAGACGGGGACAGACCCACAGCACCGAGCTCACTGCAAAAACCTTTTACCTGCAGATGTGCCAGAAACATCCAGGTGTGCTCCCATGACGCTGCGCAAATATTCACCACATCCAAAGGAGATTTGCAGGAGACCGTGTTGCCTGTGGAAGTCCTCGGCAGTCTGGAAAATCAGAAAGACTAAGTAAAGTGGTGGAAGGCGTTGGGGAGTGGGGGATGTTATGGCAGCTCCTAATGTCTTTATTGCGCCCATGAAAAGGCCGGAAACCCCAATAAAAGCAAGAAACACACAAAGACACCAAGTGATAGGGCGATCGAGCGGTCCGTTTGTGCCTCCTGCTTTATTTTTCTATTAATTTTTAACCCGGGACATAAACAGAGAGGAAGCGTTGGATCCGCGTCTCTACTAAACCAGACCAGACTGGAGAGGTCACATGTGGGTCACCGAGGGTTTAAAATCAAGTTTTCTGGGCTAAAATAAGGCTGATCGGGGCTGAATCTAGATGCTATCCGTGCTCGAAACGGGTTTTGTGTGACCAGGCTTCAGCTTGAATGTGGAGGTCAGTGGTGTTTTGGTCTGTTGGAAGCGTTTTGGACAGACACAGATCTACACAGCTTCATTCGTCGGCTTATGGGCTAAATTTGTGAATGTTAGATCCAGATTAGATGCAGACAGGGGCAGATTGCGGAAACCAACAGCATGGGAAACTGCAGTGCAGGTTGCAGCGCATGGCTGGTGCTTGGCTGTAAAACTGGATCTTTTGGTTGTGGCTAAATACTGGTTTGACTTATCCAAACGCTGCTGCTTTGCTAAATCAACGATTAGAAGCCGAATTATCATATGATTTAGAACAAATTCTGAAGCCTATCAGGAGGACGTGGTTTTTTGAAACAGGAGCTGTTTTTCTTTTTTTTTTTTTTTTTTTGTTATCTCTCGGGTTTGTGTGAGGAGGACAGAACTCCATTCACAAAACAGATGCAATTCACCATATCAACACAAACAGAGAAAACAGATTCATTCAGGTGTGTGTCCAGGCCTCTTCTATGATGTAAACCCGTCCGACTGTTGAGCTGGTTTTCTGTGTAAAGTAAAAAATGACCGCATGGTGTGTTGGCAGTGACTGCGAGCTCCCCGCGGCCTGCAGGCCGTTAAAGCTGTCAGCGTTGCCGCATTGCGAAATCGCTTTTACGCACGACGTTTCAGGCCCACGGCGGGGACTTGAACGTGCAGGTGATGCTGCTGTGTCTGCAGATCTGCACCACCGCCATCGTCGTCGTCGTCAGGTTGGAAGTCATGCAGATCACGTTAACCAGAAGAACGCCACCGCCCGAAACTCCAGCTATTTTACTATGGAAACTATTAAAACAGCCTCAGCCGCGTAGCTCCAGGCTGGGCCATGATAAACATCCCAAACAGCCAGGCTTCATTCACGGACACCTTTTATCTACATCTCCGTATCTTAAGATCGTACGAGACTCTGCTGAGGTACACAACAGACACACAACATCCCATCTCTGACGACCTCCGATGTGTATTCCTCTGATCCGAATAAAGGCGGAAGGCCATGAAAATATTATTTTCATAATAAGTCTCATTTACGCCAGCATTTAAAATAAACTGCATTATGACAAAATAAACTTCTATTTTAATAATTGTAATTATGCAAATAAATATGAGAATGATTTTGATTTGATTTGATTTTTGAAGGTGAATGAGAGGCATTAGGGAACAGGCTAATCTCTGATGAGGTTCATTCACTTACAGCTTCACCATAAGCACATAAATGAAGTTGTCTTTTGTGTGTGTGTTACCGACCAACAACACAGACACTGACAGAGAAAAGAAATCGAAAGCAGAAAATGTGCAACTCCTCAGTCTTCAACAGCTACTTGCTGTGTTCTGAGGGCGGAAGAAGAGGAAAATGGCGGCGGAGGGAAGGAGAAGGAGCAGCTCCCCTCTAACAGCGCTCCATGAAGAAATGCAATAAATTCCTTGTTGTTTTATGAAAATTTACAACTTTGTGATACAAGTTTATGAGTGGCCGCGCGCGGGGATTGGCCGACGGGCTGGTCATGTGGACGCGCTTAACGTGAACATGAACTTTTTATGATTTCCCAAGCGGCTATATTGCTGCTGCTGCACTCGGCTCCGGCCCGAGCTGCCGCCTCTCCTCCCCTGCTCCGCCCGGGGCTCGCGAGGCGTCGCGCCGAACCCGGCGACTGCGAGGAAATTAACGCCCAGCTATAATTAAACGGAGCAGTTAATGAGAATTCTAGTTGTGACTATGGAAACCGGCACGGGGAAACGTTGACAACAACCCCCCACCACCACCACCCCTCCTCCTCCCCCCGCCCCTCCTCTTCTTGCTCTTCCTCCTCGCTATGGCTCCGCGCTCCATCTGGTCTCGTGCTGCCGTTTACGCTAAATCGGGGGACCGAGGTGGGGACAGTTCCGCTGTGATGAGGCGAAGAGGGGGCGAGCCGCAACATCGAACCCGGGAAAACCATCCCGGAAGAAAGCCTCATTATTTCTAATTTCACTCTGACATTTGATTGAATTTGTCACTTGTCACCGCCAGGATGGTAATAATGTGGTGATGAAGATGACGACGGTGTTTTGACGACCGGCTGACAACGGGGGAATGCAAACCTCACCACCCACCCTCCTCCCCCTCTCCAATTCCTCCTCCTCCTCATCCTCACCTCCTCGCGCCGCCACCCCTCCATCCAATTATCATCCATCCATCCGGTCTACACACGGTAGGGCTGTCTCGTCCCATTCCGGGGTGCCTGGCTTGCCTGCACGCGGGACGCCGAAGTAAACTGCAGGTGTGTGGGGCTCGTGACGGATGATCAACAAACGGTAAGACCCGTTCATGCACGTTCCTCCTCTGGCAGCCCCGCGCGCGCTGCTGCACACGCACTGTTGCAGGAGCAAAACAAGTCCGAATTGTGGAGCTTTGCGTGGTCGTGCTGCTTCGGGTTGATGCATTCAGGCTGTGAATGAGCCGCTGCTCTCAGATTAAAGCGGCTCCCTCCGGATCAGGCTGCATGATGCATGATCCAGATCAACGGGCTCTAAGTGCTGGGATTAGCTGTGAAAGAGACATCCCATCGGTTTAAACTCGACTGTCTGAGATCCGGAAGATTAGCGCAAGTCTTTTTGCCCCCATAGCCGTGCATGGTGTATGAAGGGAGGGGGTAGATATGTTCATGAGAGTGATACAGGCTTTGTGTGAGGGCAGGTCTGTCGGGTTTGTTCCATCAACATTTTGCAATCACTCATTTCTCATAACTCACGGTTGTGTGTCTCGTGTCTCTGTCAGGCTTCAGGTGAAGCAGCTCGAACTCTGTGTGTATGTGCAAACGTGTGTGTTTGCATTTCTCCTTTTGTGCTCTCGGTGCATGTTATTTTAAATCTTCACTTCCAGATCACAGTAGAAGAGCTTCCAGGTTCTTTCAGCTGACTGACAGCCTGTGTGTGTGTGTGTGTGTGTGTGTGTGTTCGGATACAAGAATGTTTTTTCTGTCTCGGTCCGTCCAGCCCACTTTTATGACTTTGCTTCCCTTCTCATTTCCTCCCTGCGGCGCCCGGGTTTGTTTTTGCCCCACAGCTAACTGGTTAGGACCACCACCCCCCTCCCCTCCTCAAGCTCACCCCACCTAACAACCCCCACACATACCCTCACAAACACGTCTGTAGGTCTGTCTGTCTTCTCTATGGTCTCCAATTTGTTGTTGGCTCAAATATCAAACACCTCTCATTTACTGATGGGAGTCACTGCACACACACACACACACACACACACACACACACACACACACACACACACACACACACACACACACACACACACGCATATGTTGGTGTTACTACAGTTCTGAGGACACTCATTGATATCATAGCTGACATTACCTGATCCTAATTCTAACCATAGCCCAAAGGCCAGGTCTTAACCCTCTGTGAAACCAGCTCTTTGAAGGTCCGACATTAGTGCTGTGATTTCTTCTTATTGGCTGTGTTCCTCTGGTCGCATTACAGGCGGAATGATACCAAACACTGAACACATGTAATCAAAACGGGCATTTAAAGAAATGTCATTTTGATAAATTGGACATAGCAATTTATTCAAATTCTGGCACATTTCATCTATAAAGTAGCATCTGACACATTTATTTAAAGTGACTGTAATGCATTGGGAAACAGACTAATCTCTGCTTGTTAACACATTAGCAACTAAAACACTGACAAGTAAATGAACTAACGTGATCTCGGACGACGTTTAAACAGCATTGCGAACCTGTCTCTGGACGCGGTTTTGGCTCGGGTTAAGGCCAGGTTTATGGTGAGGGTTAATCAGTGGAGAAATGAGGTGGCAACAAAAAAAAAAAAAAAAAAGAAAGAAAACGAGGACCTTTCTCTTTCATGTTCATTGCTACACACACGTTGATATATTCAGTTGATGCTGCTCGGGATTGAAGTAAAAGTTACAAAATATTATTTGCACGTTGTGCGGTTGTTTGTGCACACAGTTTTTCTTCGTGCGCTGTTTTCTGTGATTGCTGTGACCACATCCCCCTGACACCTCCACTGTCTCCGTGTGTGTGTAACATGTTCTCTGTGCTCAGAGATGTGATGTGGAAACCAGATGAGTTTCTTTACATGGATTAAAAAAAAAAAAAAAACTAAACTAAACTACAGGGTGCACACTCAGACATTTATACTGAAACCCTCTGCTCCCTCATGTGTAAGTGACTGCGGACAAGCGTCGACACATTCTGCTGAATATCAGTCACACCTCGGACTAGAGACAGCTTCCTTTTTGTGGTGGAACATGGCCGACTGCAAATCTCCCACCGACAAAAGCCCATAATACAGGAGGAATTTAAATTAAATGACTTCTCTTTCTCCTTAACAATTAGTGAATAATAAACTAGGTTATAATCAGTTATCAAAAGTAATCAAAAGGTAAATATCTGTTCCTGTGCCTAGATTCAGTGTCAGTCGTAGTGGGAGCTGATTTAGCTTTAGCTCTGGTTACAATAAGGATTAGTGGCCCTTAACAGTGATGTAGACTGTTTGGTTTAGAATTAGTTTCTTATTTATGCTGCAAACCTGTCACTAGACAAGAACGCCCTCATTGGACGATTCTGCATAAGTAACTCAGTGTTTGTACGTCCAGCACAAACTCTCTCTTTAATCTGCTCCTTGGTCAGGGGACATTATGTTGTCATGTTGAAAGGCTTTTAGCAATCAGGCTAGAGATTATACTAACTGTAGTTTATGAAGTTAATATTTAAAAAACAGTTCCTCACTTTGTCACAATGATACAAACACGTCTCCATTCGACGGGCTTGTGTTTCATGAATACACATAATGTGTTTAGGCCTGACAGAAGAACAAAGAAACACAATGTGACGTCTGCTCAGCTCAAATTTACACCTTTAATATTCACCCTATTAAATATAAAATATGAAATCCTTATTTAATATAAATTGTTTCAGGAGATCTACTCGTAAGTCTAGTCCGCCACCATAAACATGGGAAACATCGCATTTTCTATATTTATTGTAGTCACTGTTTCAAAATAAAAAATAAATAAATACACATAAATGATAACTATATTTACTATAGCCTATTTACATAATTCATTTTATAGTCTATTAAAATTATTATTAATATTATTCATAGTTAATCACATTTTTATTGGCCATTTCTGGCAAGTCTGTGTAATTTCAAACACTGCAGCAGTAGCAGTGTTAGTACCAGCTGTGTTTATGTGCAGTCACTGTCACAGAGCCAGGTCAGGTTTAGAAGTTCATTTATATCATCAATCAGACATTTGTACAGTCATAGATCAATATATCAACACATGTACAATTATACCATTAGTACAGATCAATATCAATCAATACCAACACATGCTGGTGATCCAGAGGCTACAAGACATATTCTCCAAAATACTGAGTCACGCAGTTAAAAGAAATTCTATTTATACTTTATTATACATGGATTATTTAAAAATACTTTTTGAATTATACGTTTCACAAAAATGAAGAACTAAAACATTATCATAGGCTCTATAAAGACTGAAGGCACAGACGGTTTTGTGAGCCGCTGCTCCTCTGCCCTGCTGCTTTAGCGGCCGCTCCTGTCGCCGCACAGTCCAGGCGGACGCACTGACACCCGGCCTGCAGCGAGCGGCTGCTCGGCGGCGGCTCCACGGTGAGCCTGCGGGCGGCCGCCGTGCCGCATACAAGACGCTCTGGTGCCATCTAGCGTCGCGTCGACAACAGCAACTAACCTTCGCACATACACACAAACACACACAAGTTTCCTACCCGTGGGAATGTCCACCCGTCAAGGACTCCTCTGGCCGCGCGCTGTTTCCTGCTGAATGCGTGTTTGCCGCAGGTGAAAGGTGCGGTGTGCGGCTGGCAGCATGGGGGCTGTCCGTGTGACTGTGCCGATGTGCCTATGATCGACACTGTATTAGCTGTTGACAAACCGATGATGTGCCTGCGACTTTAATTTCTGTCTTGTGTGGAATGAAAGCAGAGCAGTGCCGACGAGAGGCGGGAGTGTTTAAGTGCCAGGAGAACATTTCGCCTTTTGTCTCACTGCTTGTCGGCTTCCCTCTGTCTGTCTTTGATGTAGACGGAGAGAGAGACAGATTTGTGGCACGGAGAGAAAGAGAGGGGTCTCTGCTCTCTCTCCCTCCCTCTCTCTCCAAGGTTAGGCCTGGTTGCTGTTACACTGTGGGGAATGATGCATGGACAAAGCCCTGTACGCACAACAACACACAAAATGGCTTGTGTGCGCGCGCTGTGCCCAAGGAAACAGGATCTTAGGATGTAAAATTTAGTCGCTGTTTCGATTCCATACTAAATGGTTTAATTGTGCTGACCTGCATATATATATATATATATATGTGTGTGTGTGTGTGTGTGTGTGTGTGTGTGTGTGTGTGTGTGTGTGTGTGTGTGTGTGTGTGTGTGTTTTCATTTGTGTGTGCTGAAGGGGGGCAGTAATCCACAGTGTGGTTTAATTTACGACCCCAGCATCATCTGACTTTAATCCTGCATTCAAAATCAACTTCGGAGCATTAAGATCGGATGGAAAATCAATATTTCCCCTCTCATCTGTGTCTCCTCCTCTACACGTCCAAACACCGCGACTGGATTTCCACTGTAGTGACATTATAATTATCCCAATGACAGTGTCTTACACACGTGTACACACACACACACACACACACACACACACATTATTGTTGTAAATAATAATAATAAAAACAAGAATAACGGATTATTTAAAATGCCGGCAAAAGAAACTGTTGATTGTGTTCAATATTTGATGTTTTTGTTTCCATTTACACTTAAATGAACTTAAATACTTTTGATAATTTATTAGGTGATATCGTGCGGCTGCGTGAGCGCGTGCCCGCGTCTTCTCAGAAACTTGGAGAAAAACAAGCGGCGCTCCCCGTGATGCTGCATTCATGCGCCCGTTAATTTTTAACTTGTCCCGAGGCCCCTCTGTAGCAGAGGGCTCGCGCCCACCGGTAACAGTCCGGTGAACTGACCTACAACACGAGCTCACGGTGCCGTGAAGGACACAGTCATCCCTGCTCGCGCTGCCTGGAAACGATTAATACATTAAAACCCAAAAGCACTGCTCAGGCAGTTTCTCTCAGTTTGTCATTAACTCGTGCAGGAGAGGTCGGTGAGCGCGCGCACACAAACACGCACGTACACGTTTCCAAAAGGCCCACACCGAACCTGTACTGCTGGAGCTGCAGTCAGCACGAAATCATGAATAGGAAACCTGACTTCTACTCTTCTGTTTTCGCACCATTCAACAGGCAGATAAGCGACGTGCTCTTTTCAACAAGCCACAGATTCGTTTAAAAATCGTTCAGCCTCTGTCTGTCTGTCTGTCTGTCTGTCTGCCTGCCTGCCTGCCTGTCTGTCTGTCTGTCTGCCTGCCTGCCTGCCTGCCTGTCTGTCTGTCTGTCTGTCTGTCTGTCTGTCTGTCTGAGATTATTTCCGTTATGGGTCCGAATGATTCCCCGTTTTTAATCAATCAGAAACACGCGTAGTTTACACGTTTATGTTTCACGGTTAATAAAGGCAGGAAATAGACGACCTATCTCTGACATTATAACCGCAGCCCTCGTCCTCTGTCTAGTTTCATTCTCTCTGCCACTTCGAATAGGAAAAATATAAAAAGTCTTCTTCAGTAAAACAAACAAAAAGGTTTGCTTTGTGCAGTGTTAATAATTCCACAATGCCTGTTAATAATACTGAATGAGATGGAGGCGGTTTGAGCATTGAAGTGAACCACAGATGAACTGTACAGTGCTCGTGTGTGTACGCGCGCGCGTCCCTCGTGCGCAGCACAGCATATTTGTTTATCTGCTGTTTGCTGTGGGCCTGTTTTTCAGTTCGTCACCATTCCTCGGACTTTACAAGGAGTCATAAACGGTCATAAAGCCATAAAAGCTCCGAGCTCTCTCTCTCTCTCTCTCTCTCACACACACACACACACACACACACAGCCTCGCTCTCTCTCTCTCTCTTACACACACTCACACACAGGCACTAGGTGAAAAGAGTCATAAAGCTATAAAGCAGCAGTCTCACTTCTTCAGCTTTAATTGTCGATGGTCTGATCTCTGGAGTTTCTCAGATTCCTGGAGTTCCTCGGCAGCTGCACGGGGCTGATTTACTGCGCGGGAATAAAGCACACAAAACACAAACGCTCTTATCAAAACCTGCCACGCAAATGAACCTATACAAATTCTTACACATGATGCAGGTTTTTATTATTTTTAATTTCTCAAATGGCGGGAGACGCACCTCAGAATTTCGTCTAAAAGTCCGTATAACTATAATTCTATAATTCCTATTTCTACACTGCCCCGGTGTTATACACTGCAAGTAGTGGAAAATAAAATTAAAACTGCAGATTATTATTATTATTATTATTGCTCACAAATGTTAACAAATTCATGTAAACATAAGGATATTAAAACAACAACAACAAAAAAAATTGCTTTAAAAAAAAAAAAACTACACAGCTACTATGTAGACGTTCAGGCTGTGTAAGGTTAAATACTCTCAACACATGGGTAGAAAATTACTTTTAAAGTTTATGCACAGGAGCCAACTGCACAGCAACTAGTAGCTTATACTTTATTAATTCTTTAGCTACGGCACGCGGTAAGGTCCAAGCCCGGTGAGACTACAGTAACCTATACGAATTTACATAAGCAGAACAACAGAGCGAGGACACGACCGTTTCTCTTTAAGAAATGTCCCAGGTCTTCTTCCCGGCACTCTCACAGACATAAACCAACCGGACACACTCCACGTTTCTCATTTAACAGTTTCCGGTGCAGAGTCCTTTTTCCTTTTTCTCCGTTCTCCGATTCTCCCAAACTGAGAATTCTCCCACACCTGCAACGACAAACAGCGGCTGACCCAGGCTGCACACACCCAGCATGCACACGATGAATGGAGACCATGCTGCCTTCAGGTTCAGCTGAATGAAGCAAGTTATTACATGGCTAATATTAATCATAGGCCTCATCACAGGTCATTTTATATTGCATTAAAATACACCATAGTAGACCGACTGCCTTATGCTACCTGACAATGTAAAAAGACTGCTGTGGTGTTATGAAGTCATATCCCTGCTGATGTAAATAACTTGTAGTTTATTATTGTAAAGCATGACACAACTCGATGTTGAATGGCCGTATGTAGGCTGTGTATATGCCTCCATGCTGTATTTTTATTGTAAGGACATAAAGTGTATACGGTCTATGTTTGAATAGAACTGAAGGGGCTAACACTTAATGTTAGCCTGTATCTGCACCTGCCACCAAGTTGCACTTCTCACTCATGTAGGATTTTATACAATACATGAAGTAATATTGTAGTCTCTGAGGCTGTTTGGGCTAACATTATCCATAACAGCTTTGCATTTAGAGTTCTAAAACTTCATCTGCAGCATTTGTTAGACACACTCAAATCTCAGCTGCCATTAATTCATAGTTGCCATTAAATTCAACACGTTAAACAGGTTTTTAACGTTATATCAGTCCAGTCTAGTGTTACTCAGACCTAGCTCCAGTGTTGTTGTGTCGACACACTGCTGTTGGTTCAAACTAGATAAATCAGAATATGACACTGATCTGTCAGACAGTCATTTTTACCCTCCAGGCTGCTGAGCGGGCACCACTGATATTATGCCAAAGCCACAATTACGTTAAGACAGTGCTAATTCATGTAGCTATATATAATAATAGTATTACCGTGTGTGTGTCCCAGGCTGTAGGCCATGCCTGTCCTGCCCCTGCTGTTAGTTCTCATTAATGATTAAACCACAGTCAACTCCAACACAAAGCTGCTGCTTCCCGTTCCCACAAAGAGGAGAGGAAACGGAGCGTCCTGCTACAGAGAGGGAGAGAGAGGGAGAAAGGGAGAGAGAGAGGGAGAAAGTTTGAGGGGGGGGCTCCCATCTGTCTGTGTGATCCTGCACAGAAAAAAATTAAACTTGTTATCAGTCTCCACGTTACTACTTTTAAGACAAGAGCGGGGACATGGCGGAGTGGAGTAAAGTAAAAGTAAAAATAGAGTCTTTGTCTCAGTTTGTCAGTGGGACTGTCTGCAGTCCGGCCATGCAGACAAGTCCGAGCCTGTGGGGGAAACAGAAAGGCACAAAGAGGGAGACTTATTTATGGCTGCGAATTATTTTACGACCTCGGCGACACATACGCCGTTTGTAAGTGCGAATGAAAAGCAGGCCGAGTTAGCTGCCCTGTTCTTTCCCTTCTCCCCTCTCCGCCGGTCCTCAGCAGGAGAGGCGGGGGGGAACAGGAGCCTATCAGATGGGATCTTTCTTTATTCATAAAGTTATCTTTTCTGTAAATCCAAAGTATGAAAGTAGTAACCTAGCAGAAGAGAGAAATAGAAGTGGTGTGTGTGTGTGTGTGTGTGTGTGTGTGCGCGCGCGCAAAGACAGCGCCACTGTTATTTCACATCTTGGTTTTATTTATTACTTTTCAATTAATAACTGAGAAAACTGTTGTGCTAAAGGTAGATACAATTACGTCACAATAACACGTTTATCAATTTAATTTAACTCTCCATGTATTTGTATGTGTTATTAATTTGATTTGTTTGTGTATCATCAAGTATTTATGAAAAATCGCTTATTCGTGCCATTAATAAAAAATATATTTTGTATTTAAAATAGTAAGTGTTTTAATGAAGAATTTAAAATAAAAACAATTCATATTCAGGTCAAATATACTTTCCAGATACAGCTGGATGAGTTTATTAGTTTATTTTTCCACACTAAATCTAACCTATATATTTATTCAAACATTTAGTTTCTTAGTTTCACGAATAATATTTTATTATTGTTGTAATGTCATTATTTGTATTTGTTATTATTAATGTTCACTTTTGGTATTTAGTTGCATAAACATGAGGAATATAGGTAAACTTTATGTATTATTACCTTTTTATTTATGCATTTATGTATATTCTATTTATCATTCATTAATAATAACCTATTTCTAATTGCTGGGTGTGTAACTGATAAATTATGATATGTGAAAAATTACGGTGTTTTTTTTTTTTTCTTTTTTTTTGTATCATGTATCATCTCAGCTATAAGCTTGAATGATGAAAGGTTTGAGGCGGGAGGCTGCAATCAGTGTCTAGAAAAGAAAAAAGGAAACATGAAGACTGTTTCTTTTCTTTTGCTCATTACACGTTTCAGCCCAATCAGTGTGTTAGAGGAAGAAAACAATAATTCACTGCTCGCGCTGATCAAACCGGACCACCTTCACCACAGCCTGGCTCTGACTCAGGGCTACAGCTGCCTTTCACCGGGGTTATTTCTAATCATGAAAACATTAATAGCTATCAGATTATGTTTAGAAAATCTTCTCCGGATTATAATGTACTCATCCGGTGGAGAAAATAACCGCGGTGTTAACGTCTGTGGTGAGAACAGGACACCTCCTCACAGGGCAGGGGGCATAAATCTACTACCAACCCAAATATAGGCTCCCAATTACAAATGTACAAACACCTCAATTATAGACGTGCGTTGCCCACGTTATACTGTAAGATCATTCACATCCGCCGCACACACACTCACACACACACGACCCGCGCGCGTTACCGGCTGTGATTTACGCTCGCCAAATTCATTTTAACGCGCTCGGTATTATCTGCAAAGCACCGGGAATAGGCTGTGTTTTATTATTCGGTTGCCTCTGGTGGTGCAGAAGCAAACCCGCCCCCGCTCCTCCCTCCCTCCCTCCCTCCCTCCCTCGCGCTCTGTCAGGGAGGGCGCGCGTGCGTGTGTGTGTGAGCTGTTGGGTTTTTTATGGGTCTAACAACAGAAGGAGGAAGACACACAGGGAGAGAAAGAATCAATTTAACGCGCGGAGGATTCCGATGTGATTGCGCAATCTCACCGGGAACCGGGGGAAGATTAGAAGGAGAGATTGAATGAGAATTAGAAAGAGAGAAGGGGAGCGGGAGATTGAAGAAGGGAAATAGGAAGGGAGAGGGGGGAGCGCCCCCCCCCCCCACCACCACCACCACCTCTTCCTCTCGCCAACGAAAGGAAAAGGGGCGAACGAATGCCAGACACAGAAGCTCCCCATTGGTCAGTCTGAGGTCAGCTGGTCCTCCCCCTCCCTCCCCCCAATATCCCTCGTCACCCCATCCCGTCCTCACCGCACACAAACACACACACGCACACACTCTCCCTTGTCGACCCCCCCCCCCCCCCCCC
>CM076664.1:15149064-15168755 GCA_038496675.1 Rachycentron canadum
CCAGTGTCCCCCTGCCTTCCTCTACCTGCCCGAGGTAAGACTGAGCGATGCTCGCTTTGCTTTGTCGCCCCCCCCCCCCCCCCCCCATCTCTCTCTCTCTGTCCCACACTGGCACTCAGCCACCCAGATACCCCCGTCTCACCCTCAGCCTCCTCACCCCCTCCTCCCAATCTGTGATAAACTAAGTGATAGCAGCAGCCCGTCGGACTGTCGGCTATAAAACACAACAAATCATAAAGTGCAGGCAGGGGAAGGCAGAGGTAGGAGGACGGGAGGGAGAACCGTTAGCTGTTAGCCGTTAGCCTCCTTCTACTCCTCCTTCTTCTTCATCGCGTGAACGTTGTTGTTGTGTTTGTTTCGTGCCCTCCTGTCCTCCCCTCTCCTCTTCTTCTCTCCTGTCTTCTCCCCCTTTTTTCTCGTCTCCTACTTTCTCCCGATGAGTTCCTATTTTGTCAACTCCTCTTTCCCGGTGACGCTACCGGGAACGGGTGGAGGCGGCCAGGCGGCGGAGTCGTTCCTGGGTCAGATCCCGCTCTACTCGTCGGGATACGCCGCCGACCACTCGCTCAGGCACTACCCGGGGGCAGCAACCGTTACTGCTGCCGCGGCCGTGGCTTACGGTGCGAGCGGCGGTGGCGTGCACCAGGAGAAACCGTACCCGGCATCCACTTACTACCAGCAGGCGGCCAACGGAGCGTACGGTGGGCACCGGGCAGCGGCAGCAGCGTCGGGGGTCGGTGTGGGGGGTGCGACCGGAGCCTGCGACTACGCCACAGCGGCGGCGGCGGCAGCGGCGGCTGCCGCCGCGGCCACGAGTTTCTACCGGGACAAGGAGCACCCGTGCAGCCTGGAAGAACACCAGCTCGCGCTGACCCAGGACGGCATGCACCGTAAAGCGGAGTGCGCGGGTCTGAGTGCGAAGGGGTTGTTCGGTGAAACGATGGACGACAAACAAGCGGCGTCAGCCCCCATTTATCCGTGGATGCAGCGGATGAACGCGTGCAACGGTGAGTGTCTCCTTCTTCCTCTTCTTCTCCTCTTTCTTGCATATTTTATGATCCCCGTCATAAAACTGACGTTTGTTTCCGCTCTTAGCCCCTCTGCTGTCTTCCCTTTCTCTGCTTCCTCCTCCTCCTCTCTCAGTAGCTGCTTTATGGTCCCCTTTTGTTGGCCTGTCAGTCAGTCATGTGCTCGGTATTTTATTATCCGTCATAAAACGGGTTTGTTTGGGTTGTAGCTCCTGTTACTGTACG
Source organism: Rachycentron canadum (assembly GCA_038496675.1). Lineage (NCBI taxonomy): Eukaryota > Metazoa > Chordata > Actinopteri > Carangiformes > Rachycentridae > Rachycentron > Rachycentron canadum. The sequence continues at coordinate 15,150,318 of CM076664.1, forward strand.
TGACCTGCTGACCGACGCAGCTACCGAGCAGGAGGAAGAGTCAGAGAGAGGCGCCTGTCACAGGCTGTTGTGGGTGAAAACAGGGAGCAGATAGAAGGACAGATAAGGGAACAAAAAACTAAGTGCAAGCAGCCTCTACTACTCGGCTGCAGCAGCTATAACTGTCTCTATCCCATTGTTTTTATTTCAGTTTTCAATGGTAAGCCTTCTTCCGGGTTCCCAGTCTGCCTCTGAGCACCGAAAACTGAAAACAAGAGCTGCAAAAACCCGTCAGCACCTGTCAGTGCAGGAGAAAACATGCTCTTTTTACTCTCTCCTGCTGCTGGTGCATGTAGAAGTATCACAGCACAAGCAGTTATTTTTTATCATGACTTTTCCTCTGTTATCTCCCGTGGAGCCTGCACTGGTAACCCTGCACCGTGCACGCTGTTATTCATAACCAGACAGATTAGATATTGAACTCACAATCAGGCCTGCGGACGCTGCCAAGTTGGGAGTGAGAGTAAGACGCACAGGGCTTGTGGGGGAAATAATTTGATTTAGGCCTATTTCACTTCAGATAATAAGGAGGTCTTGTTTTATAGACCCCGTTGTGTGAAAAAATTAAGCATAAAATTATCGAGCTCTTGCTCTGCAAAGCCGAGTGTCTTTGTTTAACGGAGAGAACGGCCTGTTGAGGGTGAAGTGAGTCCTGCTGGATAATGCGGGGCCACCGTTGAACAGAGCCCTGCAGGACACACAGGGTTATGACAGATGAGCTGGGAACAGGTCCGTCGCAAAGAGAGATATCAGGAATAAAAGCGCAACGCGCGGCTTTAGGTGACAGCTGAAGACGTACACGGCAGCTGGAGAGGGGACAGAGCGAAGAGAGCCCGAACAGAGCGCGCCTCCATAATCCGCTTTAGCTGACTTTGTATTTATGGATGTTTAGATTTAGATATGTGCCCTGAGCTCTCATACATCCTCTGCCTCTCAGATCGATACAGAAACTGAAGCTGCTAAACTGAAAACGTGCTCATTTATTTAGCACGATTTACAAAATACTGTTAGTGAGGATGAGAGGCGCCTACTAGGGAAGAGTACTCTGAATTATTGTCATCATTATGATTATTATTGTTGTTATTATTGTTGTTGTTATTATTATTATTATTATTATTATTATTAGTCGGAAAACTGGACCAATGCGTTTCCCTTTTCTTTGCTGCTATTCACCACTTTCCACACACACTAGTCATGCAGGTATCTAGGTGTATACTTGAAAATATATAGTTTATATGTGTTTATATATCTATATACACACATACACACACACACAAAATCTAAATCATAATTTGCAGTCTTCACCGAGAAGGAGGACACAAGTGTCAGTTTTACACTCTTCATCTTTTTTTCTGAAGCAGCTGAAAGATAGAAAACGTAGATGTTTGCTGAGTGCATCATTAAATCCTAAAGTTCTGATCCTTATTTTCAAGGTGGGGAACGGATCAAATAATATGAAAGAATGTAAATAAAATCAGAAAATTCAATGAAGTCACGACGTAATTACGCTTGAATAGAATAGAATAGAATAGAATAGAATAGAATAGAATAGAATAGAATAATGATCCACTCTGAAGCTGACTCAGTCGTTCTCTGTGTTTCTCTGGCTTGGTTAAAATATAATCTTGGGTGTCTCTTGCCTCTGTCAGGGACCTTCGGCAGCCCCGGGAGACGCGGCCGGCAGACCTACACCCGTTACCAGACGCTCGAGCTGGAGAAGGAGTTCCACTTCAACCGGTACCTCACGAGGAGGCGGCGGATCGAGATCGCGCACGCGCTCTGTCTCACGGAGCGGCAGATCAAGATCTGGTTCCAGAACCGGAGGATGAAGTGGAAGAAGGAGAACAAGCTGATCAACTCCTCTTCCTCCTCCTCCTCCTCCTCTTCATCCACAGTGAACGGTGTTGAGGAAGAGGAGAAACGGACGAACTGAAAGAGGAGGGGAAAAACGAAATAAACTGAAGAAACACAGAGGAGGAGGATGGATGATGAAGAGACTTGCTGGCAATCCCTCCCGGTCCCCGTCTCAAAGTTCGTCCAGACATTTGTCTGATGTGAAAACTGGAGGAAAAGTAGACACGGTTTTTACTTTTATTTCCCCTTTTGACTTAAAGAAGAAAGAGGCAGAATAAAATCCATGTGTGATCGTCTAATGTCGCCACCCGCCTAAAACTGCTCCTCCAGGCTGGAGGAAGACTGTGGAGAGAGCAGATGAGATGAAGAATTGGGGCGAAAAAAAATAATAATCGCGAAATAGCAACATGAAAAGCTGAAGGGGTGATGGTGGTCCAGGCTGGGGCATTGTGTTTCAAAATACAGTACAGAAGTAACACGCTACCTATCGGTGACACAATGTGCTGTTGCATTCCAAGAAAACCACCTAACTCCTCATTGTACTTAGTTTCTGTTCCTGTCAATTGTACTTCCTTTCTGTCCGGCACTTGCTTTGAAGCTTCAGGACTCGACGTCGAGCTCCAAACGCCCCCACCTCTCCCTCGGAACAGTTTTTTTTATCCTATTTTGTAAATGTGTTGTGTGTATTATCCCTTCAATTACACGTGCGAGCCAGCTCATGTAAGATGGAGCGAGGAAGAGCTATCTGAGAGTTGTATGTAGCCTGTGTCATATATTTAAACTGTATAGAAATAAACAAGGAGAAATCACCCTGCGCGGTGAAAATAATGTAAGTGAGGGTGGGGCGGGGTTAATTTAACCTTTCCGGCTAGATGGGGGTGGGGGGAGGTAAACCTACTGATGTTATTCGCCAAACTACCTAAAACGTTCAGGAAAGTGTATATTTTATGGATTTTTACATTGTTTCTTTATGTTAGTGTTTTGTCAAGTAATTATGTAAACTACCTATGAGAACAGTTCAATAAAATGTAAAGAAATTATTGGAGAGAGATTCTTTTTTTTTTCTTTTTTCTTTTTTTCCCATTTATTCATCGAAGCGACATTTTGGACCATTGAAAACACTGAACCGGTTTTATTCTGTGATTTAGTGGCGCAGTTACCTCCGCGCTCCGGACTCGTAAACCTTTTAGCCTCTTACTTGTAAGTGTGAACAAGGCACGCACATATTTATGGCGAGCCCGCGAGGCCGTGAGTGCTAAGCGGCGAGTCCGTGACAAGGGGCGCGAGCTGCTGCTGATGGTGGGCTGAGCTAATTGATGACCAGGCCGAGGGAGAGAAAGTTGATCTGTCCTCGAGCCGGCCAGACACACACACACACACCCACACACACACACTTCACCCAGACAAAGTGGACAATGTCCTCGTGACCCTTTGAACTCCTGCTTGTCCCCTGAGTGACCGGCGCGCGAGGTCCATATCTGCCGCGCAGGGCTTGGGTTTCGCTGCAGTGAACGGCGGGAACACAAAAAGTTGTTGTTTTTTTTTCTCTTTCTGATACATATAAACACGCACGCGCATAATGGTAGCATCAGCATCCGCGCACAAATAAACAGGGACCCGCTATTAGCTACTTGGTAAGACAACCACACTGTAATGCCCCTATTATCCTTATAGTCAGTTGACACAGGGACTTTATTTTGATACAGTCGAAACAGAGAACTAAATGTTACTCTAATATTAAATTATTCAGTAATAGGTATTTTAAGAGCTGCTCATTGTATTCAGGCAGCAAAGGGCACAATGATATAAAAACGTGTGTTTGACTTAATGAACAGCAAAGTGGCAAAAAGACTCCTAGTACCATGTATGCTTTATTAGTTGTTCCATAATAACACGTAGAAAAACCCACATCTGTAAACCCAGCTCATCCAATGCTGTTCCACTGCTTGTACTGACTATATTGAGCTGGAGTAGACATATTCAGTGTACCAATAAAAACCTGTTCACATGTAGGACGTGGTGCCAAGACAGTGGATGACAGGGGTTGTCAGGAAATAAATAGAACCACACTGAGAAAATGAAACATTTTCAGCAGTTAGTAAGACAAGCCCTAAGTTTCCATGTAATATTTTATTTCAGTGCAATAAGCTATGATCAGTCAGTATTTTGCAGTTCAGCAACTTAGTAATAATAAACTTAGACTCTGCATCAAATGAGCCAGTTTAACTGTGGTTTGTTAAAGTGTGAGCAGTGGAACAGGGAGGAGGTTTGAGCTGCTCAGGCCACAGTTACCAGCTCCCCTCCCGCTGTAAGGTGAATCTGGCAGATGTTCTATGTTAAACACAATGGAAATGGTTTCACTGAGACTCAGAGAGGCTCATTTTACCCAGCAACACACTCTGACTACACACTCTGTCTGGGAGAGGGCTTTTCATATTTTGGGCAAAGAATGTTATAGTTGTTTATTTTGTCTGATTTATACTCATATTGTCCACTTCAACTATGTCTAGAAATGAGACTGGAAAGTGTTTTAGCTGCTTTGTCTCACTGGGTTTCAAACGCTCTAATTTAACCATGAGCCAGATAAAATCTGCAACACTTAAATTGCAGTTGAGTGAAAATCTCTAACACCGAACCATCTTAACACCATCTTCATATCTGTGCTCAGTTTCAATCTGTGGAGTTGTTCTCACATTTGTGCATGTTTAAATAAAATCTGGTGTCGGAGTCGAAGGAGATTCAGATTGTAAGACTCCAGCTCAAGCATCTTGTTCTGACAGGGATTCACCCTCAGTACCATAGAGCTAACTGGAGAACTGGCAAAATATTATGACAGCAAAGAGAAAGAGACATGCAAGATGAGTAATACAGAAATAGCCTATGGAGACATGAAGTCCAGATCAGGACTCAGATGATCTGACCTCTCTTATCTGAAACTGTGGAATTTGTTTGGATCCAAATGGTCAGCAAGCTGTTTCATGGTGCAAATATTCAGTGGGACGGTGGAAATCTATATATAATGAGGGGAGTGTGTTCAGAAGTGTGTGCCAACTGGGTCAGTGCCTCCTCCTGCCTGTCCCTGCATTCCTGGCACACTTGGGCCTCTGTGTTTTAAAGCCCCTTCAGTCTGCTTTCAGAAACAGCAGTCGGCTGATTTAGTGTTGATATCAAAACTCTTGTGGGTAAAATGATAAATCTGGTTTCTGTGCAGTGGATTTTTTAATCCTCTGTTGCAGCTTTTTTTTGTTTTATCTACCCGGTTATTTTGGAATATTCAAGATAATTTCCATTCCAGCTGCTGCTTTCTCATGTGCTGATGCTCCTGTGTGCGAGCAGCTGAGTGTCTGAAATGTGGCCCGCAGCTACACACACTTCCCCACAGAGCACATTCGTTTGTATCATTTCACACACAAAAATCTGGAATTCTTCATCTGTCCCATGTTCTAGCCTGTGTGTGTGTGTGTGTGTGTGTGTGTGTGTGTGTGTGTGTGTGTGTGTGTGTGTGTGTGTGTGTGTGTGTGTGTGTGTGTGTGTGTCAAAGTTGCAGTGAAATATGCACAGCAGAGTGCACATTGAGGGCCTACTACAATAACACACATACACTCAGACACACAGAGGCACCCTGGCTGAAATGCATCCCAACCCAAGAATCAACAAATCATAAATCAGGAGATTTCCATCCAGTTTGGACGTCACAGATCAGGTTTACCATTCCTCTGCAGCTGGAGGGAGGGAGGGAAGATGAGAGGGACAGGCAAGCAGAATAAAGAAAGAAAGAAAGAAAGAAAGAAAGAAAGAAAGAAAGAAAGAAAGAAAGAAAGAAAGAAAGAAAGAAAGACAGACCTGCAGGCCAAAAGAGTTATTCTGATCAGAGGCAGAGACGTCTGCCTCTTTGTCGCGTTGGATTTTGGGTGTAAAGGCCTCCGGGGGCTCCACGCGGCCCTTGTTGCATCACTGTATTTTATTTATTTATTTATTTTTTTTTTACAGCTGTTATGGGGCCACAGAATGATGCATCACATTTGATAATAATAATAGTAATTCTTTTATTATTCTAATTGTTGTATTATTATATTTGCTGTTGTTGTGGATTGCAGCAGTTTGGTGTGTCTGCCGTGTCATTACTAAGAGATTCTTTGATTGTTTATGGCTCCTGATTTGCAGCCTAAGCAAAGGTCAGCTCACAGCGATGAGACACACGCGGTGGGAGAGAGAGAGAGAGAGAGAGAGGATATTTTACGGCAGCTCTTTTTTGAGTCTGCTTTCTCTGTCCTTCTCTTTTTCACCAATGCAATAAATTATGTCTGCAGTAGGTGGCGCTCTGAGCTCACCCCGGCACCTCCGGGAGCAGAAAGAAGGTTGAGAGAGAGAGCAAGAGAGATAGATAGAGAGAGAGAGGAGTGAGCGAGAGAGAAGAGTGAGAGAGAGAGCTTCCCCCGCCCATCCCTTCATCATTAGAAACCTCAGAGCATGAATTACCTCTCCAAAGTCATCGGCGAGAATTTACGACTGGTCAACAAAAGCACGTGACCGCACCTCCTCTTTCTCTCTGTTTCTCTCTCTCCTCCCTCACCTCACCCCTCACCTCCCCCATCACACACACACACACACCCCTCCAACACACACACACACACACACACACACCACCCCACCCCCATATTTGGACGGCGCATACATAGCTAAAAACGAAGTACAGTGCAACGCCATAATTCACTAATACATCATAAATCGTTGAAAGTACCCGCGTTATAACGACCAAGAGAAATCTAACAAATCAAGCGCCCCTTTAGTACTTAACTGTAAGACTGCAACTCTCTAAAACAACCTAAATGAGCTCTTACTTTGTAAACTCGTTCTCGGGGCGCTATCCAAATGGCCCCGACTATCAGCTGCTAAATTATGGAGCCAGCAGCGGCGCAATGAACGGCGGGACGTACAGGGACTCGTCCTCCGCCACAATGCACCATGCTACGGGCTCTTATGGCTACAGCTACAATGGCATGGACCTGACCGTCACCAACCGGGGAGGGGGGAGCAGCGGCGCCGCCAACACTGGAGGGCACTTCGGGGGCGGCTCAGTGGTCGGGGACTCCCGTGGCTTCGGCTCCCCGGCCCCGGAGAGGGGCTTCAGACAGCCGTCCAGCTGCTCCCTTGCCTCCGCGGCAGACTCTCTCCTGTCACCCGGTGGTGGAGACACCAAGTTGGGCGCCCAGAGCTCGTCTCCCCGCTCGGAGCAACCAGGAAGCGGTAATCTCAGCTCTCCAAACCTGTCCTCCAACTCCTCCGGTGGCGGCGGTGGCGGCGCCACGACACAGCGCTTCACGGAGCTGGACGACGCGTCGCCAGAGACCGAGGAGTTGCACCACAAACAGGACGCTGGCCACGGGAGCAACCCGCCCTCCAGGACCGGACACCCGCAGCCCGAGCAGAAACAGGAGGGCGGCGCGGCGGGATCAGCCGCTGGCAGCACGACGGGCAGCGAGGCTCAGACACCACAGATATTCCCCTGGATGAGAAAGCTGCACATTAGCCATGGTACACGCTGCTCTGCTGTTTACAACATGTATCATAGACCTTCCACAATGCTGGCTAAGCAGATTGTAGACTAGCCTGGATGTTTGCACACATGGAGCTGGTGACAGTTTAGTTGTCGGGGAAGCTACATGGGGAGGCACGGTGCTCTGAGCCTCTTTGTACACCCTCTACAGAGTCAACAGACGGCGGTTATTACTGCTTCGATATGATTTGAGTAAAGTGGCTGCTTGAGAATAGCTGAAAGACACACAATTAGTCACGGCTCATGGTTTTGTCTACACCCTACCATGCTTTTTTCCTCTGCGTCAATTTAATATTTTCATGACTGTTAAAAGTCAGAGAGGTGTTGTTCTCCCAGAAAAAACAGCAAATATATGTTGCGTTGCGTCTTATTTTAATGCAGATAAAAAAGTGCAGACAATTGGAATATTTATTTCTTGATTTATCTGTAATTCAGAAAGTAACTACACAGGGCAGCTGGCCACCCTCTGTTTAACCCTCTGAAGTTTGGTGTCAGTGTGTTTTCTCAGGACATCAGGGGCCAATTCGTTCTACATTTCCCTCCAGTTGAAGCATGTGACGCCAGGGTTGCCTCCTCTGCCTTTTCTCCCTCTTTTTTTATTTTCGAAAATTCCACAAAAGTGTCATAAATCTGTCAGGGGGAGAAGCGAGCCGGGCAGCAAAGCCCAACAGGCTGAGGAGCACAGACAGAGCCGGGTGGTGAGGGAGGGGGGAGAAACAAGAAAGAGAGGCCAGGAAGGCTTTGGAAGCTGTTGCTCCTTTGACAAGTGAAGCGTTTTTACGTGTGGGAACTTTATTAGGGAGGTGAGGCAGAGGACGGGGCAATAAAACCCTGAAGAGAGGTAGACAGAGGGGGAAGTGAGAATATAGAGGGTAGCAGTGTAAAAAGAAAACAATGCAATGGCAGAAATAAAATGTGGGAAAGAAGACCACTGTTGATTCAGATAAAAGTGGGTTAAACCTGTGTGTGTGTACTTGTAGCCTATAGGAGTGGGTGCTGCAGTAAAATGAGAGCTGTTGGTCAAATTGTATTGTACAGCATACTTGGTGGCGCGTTGCATTGTGGTGTTTTTAGCATTGTTTGTGTTGGTTTCTAACCATCCAGCCGTTCATGTCACGCTTTGCCCTCTGTCCGCTCCAAACCCTCAGATATGACGGGCCCCGACGGGAAACGGGCGCGGACGGCGTACACCCGTTACCAGACGCTCGAGCTGGAGAAGGAGTTCCACTTCAACCGGTACCTCACGAGGAGGCGGCGGATCGAGATCGCGCACGCGCTCTGTCTCACGGAGCGGCAGATCAAGATCTGGTTCCAGAACCGGAGGATGAAGTGGAAGAAGGACAACAAACTGAAAAACATGAGCCTCGCCCCCGGCAGCGCCTTCCAGCCGTAAAAAAATTAACCCATCAAAATAAAATAAAAAAAAAAAAACATGAAAAAAATATCCATCTCAAGGTTACTGCCATGCACAGACTTCCCGCGAGGGAAAAAAGAGACAAAACGGGAGTGAGAAAATGAAGAAAACACAGAAAACAACAGGAGCCAGTAGAGAATGGAATAAAAGAAGAAGATGTCTATAACGCAGATTCCAGATCTAGATTTCAAAAACACTTCCGGTCATCTAGAGTACTGTTCAACAGCGCAGCACTTTTTATTTGTTCGACGTGTTGGTCTTTGGTGTTTTAGGGCAATGCAAAAAAAAAAAAAAAAAAAAAAAGACTGTGGTACTTGCTCTTGTACAAAATGTGGTGTTCTTGTATGTTCTCGTCGTTTTTTAAAAAAAATCTGTCTGAAAGAGAGGAGTCGAGGATGAATATGCTACCTAACATTTCTACCTACGTCCTACCTTACAACCTTGCTACCTATAGGCTACCTGTTGCTCGAGGTCTAGGTGTCGTCTTATGTGTCAAGTGCGATGTTTTGTATTTGACAAAGTGCTTTGGAGAAAAGTTAGCATGTGAGCTCTTACTCTAAGTTATTTACTGCAAATCACACGTGTTTAGCCCATGAGCCCCCCCCCTCCTCACACTCATGTCAATTACTTTTCATTGCTCCAATTTCAAATGAGGAATTGAAGGTGTGTGTGTAAAAACCAGGCCTGCCTACATCTCTATCTACTCATAATGTTGTGTATAACTCTATTATTCAAAAAATGTAACTGCATATTATTGTTATTATAATTGTTGTAGGCTAATTATTGAATTCGTGTTCCAGAAGGGATGTACATAGATATTGACATTTTTAAATGTACCCAGTTTGTAGCTCTAGTGTGTGTGTGTGTGTGTGTAGGTGTGTGTCTGCGTGTGTGAGCGCATGAAAGGGGAACGGCTACCGTCCTGTGAGGCCTGTGAGCTTTCTGCCGATTAGCTTTTTGTATTTGTTTGTAACTTGGAGTAAAAGAGACAATAATAAAGTAAATACATCAATAAATGAATAAAAAATGAAATAAAGTTCCTCATACTCGTCATCTAAACCAAGCAGACTTAGCCAGTTGCACCGGTAACAAACTGCCGCACCAATGCCTGAGCAGGGTCTGGAAACAATGGCAGTGATAGGGCCAAAGGTTTTAGGAAACCTTCCGCCGAAATCCGGTTTAGAAAAATAAATTAGAACAATTTGTGCCGGATAGCGTTATGAACGATCATATTTCATACACAAATCTGTGTCGCTAATATCAGTCAAATAATAGTATTAGCTGTGAACTCCCAAATCTCAGTCTGCCTCTCTGAGAAAAGGCGCAAGTGCAATTGTGCGCAAACTGTAGGCCTAGGTAGGTCTGGGCTAACAGAATCCACCACCTTCTGCACATTATCGCTAAACCTGATGCAAAATAGGTTTAATAACTGTCATTTCCCCGAACTACAGAATTATTCAAGCTGGAAAAAGTAAAGAGCGGAGCAAACACCCCTCCAGAGGCCCGTCCTCTATTTTCCGGGCCTCATTTGAGCGCCACTGAACACCACGTTTCCAAGATGACAACCTGAGGGACCTTCAGAGCGTCACTGCGCCAAGTTCACAACTGAATATGTTGGTCTAAACCCACCCACACACACACAGAGAGAGAGAGACCAGACCCACATGCAAATGTTCATCTCTCCGGACCAAACCTGACAAGACAACAAACTACACGCGGCGGACAAATTGGCCACTTTTCTCTAAACTGCCTCCCTCTCCGCCCCAGCGGCGGCCACACGCGGCCAAATCAGGTTACCGTCTCCCGGTTTCCATCTGTAAACAACCAAGTGAACTTTTAAACTCACCCACTGATGCTCCTGCAGCTTCCCTGTTTCTGAGCTGATGGGATGGGGGTGGAGGGGTGGACCTGGGGGGGCCCTCGGAGGTCCTGCTCCGAGCCTCATCTGGACACAACCTCTATCTCCTGCCTCCTCTGTGTGTATGTGTGCTGAGATATGTTTTTAAAGCTATCCCTTCTGCTTTGGGCCAAACTATAAAAAGAAGGCAGCTTTGACATTTACATGTCAAACGGATGAGGGTTTTTATCTCCAAGTTGGATCGTAAAGATCGTGCCTGGCCTCAGACTGATACCTCTCACTGGCTCTCCTCTGGTCACGTGGAGTCCATAAAGTTAGTTTTATGGTTTGGGGGAGTTGACAATGTACTATATATTTCACATTCTAGAAAGCAAGTGACGGTTTAACGGCTTCGCAGGGATCCTAAAGGGGTCAGTAAAGTAGAGACAAAGCGGGAGAGGGAGGGAGTGGAAGGAGTGTGTGAGAGAGAGAGCAGGCCACTACCACCGGCCGCTGGATCATGCTCCGGTTCATACGTGGAGCCCGGCGAGCTCCAGCTCTGTGCCGGTCTGGACGCTGGGAGAAGCCGGTTGAGACAGAGCTACTACACAGTAAGTAGTGTTTGGGGGCTGGAGGAGCTTTGAGGTGGGGGGGTGGAGGGTGGAGGGTGGAGGGAGGGGAGAGAGCTGTGTATTTAGCTCGCCATGTCACTCACTCACTCCGCAGTGCTGCTGTATTAACGCCGGTGTGTTTGAGATATTTGAGAATCGTAGTTGTGACTGGTCCGGGCCGCGCGACGGCGGTGGCGTCACAGATGGAGCTCGTGTGATCCCCTTATGACTGCGTGTGTGTGTGTGTGTTCGTGTGCGCGCGCGCTTTGTACTGTGTGGGTAGTGATGATGGCGCACAGGCGCACAGGAGGCTGGCTGTATGTGGGGCTCAGTGTGAAGAGGTGGCTCGCAGTAAACACTGAAGGGTTTACATTCATAAAGTGGTTGTATCAGTTTGTGTCTGCGTGTGGTCTCAGGCTGCTGGACCCCACTCTGTGTGTGTGTGTGTGTGTGTGTGTGTGTGTGTGTGTGTGTGTGTCATAACATAAAGATTAGCTAAGTAAAACGGACAGGGAGAATTCAGACTGTATAAAGAATATTCTCGGGTTTGACCGCCAGGTTCTTCCGCAGATTTTTATATGGGTTTGTTGGAGTTTAAATAATAGGCTACATCCAGTCAGAGGCTGGTGAATCGACTCTCAGCTCCCAGTTTGAAAGTTATAACCCCCCTGATGTCAGCGTCCATGCCCCTGTCCGTTTTACGCACTGTAAAACGCTTTCACGAAAGAAGAGATGTAAAATACGTGCTATTGGCCAAGTAGTAAATAGACAAGGCAAGACAAGTAAATAGACAATATACAACACACACACACACACACACACACACACACACACACACACACACACACACACACACACACACACACACACACACACACACACACAGCACATTCACACCCAGAGACAGAGCCTGATATACGTCCTTGGATACAAGAAAATCTTTGTCCGTCCCTCGGCCCTGTGTTTTCCAGGCAGGATGGGTGTGAGTGAAAACGCGTCGTGGACACAAACATTCCCAAGGCTCACGACCAGAGTCCTTGTGGGTTATTTTATATCAGAGCTTTGACCTGTTTGACTCGCGCTACACACACATACACCCACACCGTGTGGCCTACGTGCTCAACTCAAGCTGTTTCTTTTCTTCTCAGAAATAAAGGTTCTTTAATTGAACACAAATGAAGTTAGAAAACTAAACTAAACTAAACTAAACTAACATTAACACATAAATATGTATTATATCTACTGAGTTTAACGAAGGCGGGGGACACCAAAACACTGGACCAAGTCATGTTGAAATTATTGACACAACAGCGCACACAGAGCTGAGCACTATTTAATATTAATGGGAGTAATACTAATGAGGCTAGGGACACAAACAGCTCCCAAACAACCTAATGGACTTCTGAGGCAATAGATGCTACTTAAAGCAGGTAGGTCTGACTCAAAAATATAACACTAATCACCAATCACAGTCCTAATAGACTGTGTGCATGAGCACAGGAAATTATTGTATGATAATTATAATAATATTGAAATAAATATATTCATTGTATCCAAACAGCAGCCTAATACCACTGTTTCAAAATTCAGAGCAGGAAACATTACGGGCCGTTATCCCCAAATCCGCCAAGAAATCAATACCTGTGATGCTATGAAACAGCAGTGGGGTGTTAGGGGCAGGACGGGAGGGGAAGGTGGAGGTGAATCAGTAATACCCCTCCTCAGTATCAGGACTGAAGCTGTCAAACCAGTCACGACATCCTCCGCCTGTGCCCGCGCGCCACTTACTGCTTGGATCCAACACGTAAATCGTCTCGTGTCACGGAGGACGCTTCACGTTCCGGTAGCCTAAGACACCGCGCGGAACCGTTAACCCCCCCCGGTGGAGCGACTGCCTATCAAAGCAGCTACGTCACATTAAATGAATAGCTGTGGTTCTGTGTGAGGGCCGGCCGCAGCATGGCGCCCTGAAGAGGTCGACAAACACACAGTACGGAGAGGAGAGAAGAAAAGAAAGACAAGCAGAAAATAACAGGATGTATTATTAATAGTGTAGCTACTGTAACCTTCGCAAAGAAAGGCCGTGAGATACGGTCGAAAGCTCCGGGAAAAGCAATGGATGTTATGGATGTTTTTTTTTTTGTTTTGTTTTGTTTTTTTTTTTGTTTTTGTTTTTTTGTGAAAAATACTACTATTTTTGAGGGATTTGTTGACATATTTTTTTGTGTTACAATATGGATATTTGTTTGATTTAATTTTATACTTATTTTTAAAAATAAGTGCAGATCATTGTTTTGTTTTTATTTTATCTATTTAACCCCCTGAAATGAAATATCTTTTCTTATTTGTGTAGTGTGAGGAAACCTAACTGAAGCCTGTGCTTCCAGTATTTGCGCCGAGGCCCAGTTACCTCATGTGTGGGTGTATGTCTCCTGGTCACGACCGCACAGTTAATCCGCAGTCCTCTGCTCTCCGCTAATGAGGGAGGATTTTGCTTTCGGAAATCCCTCTCTGCTCTCAAACTCTCATTCATTATGTTCACTTGCTCCAATGCATTTTCAGGCTGGGGATTCCTGGCGCTGCCCTCCGCCATCACAATGATTTTTCACCAACTTCACAAGAATGTTATTTAGACTCATGTTGGGGATGCCATAAATTATTCAGACGCCAGAGGGGAACGTGACGGAGGAGCTTCCTCTTCTCTGTAAAGTTTGCTCTGGTAAATAATAGAAAACTGGTTAATTTAATTCCAACAGATAACACCACAAGTTAGATTTTTCTTAAATAAAACAATGAAACAATAAACAATACAATTTCACAGAAATATATATATATATATAATGAGGTGGTGACAGGCTGCATTTTTATATCCGAGCAAAATTATTTCCCCATAATTTCAGGCTGGTATATGTGAGAAAACAATTAAAAAGTTTAATATTAATTTATCCTGCGCTTTGACTGTGTCCTATGGGTTGTTAAAATTATTTAGATTTTTTGGTAACTGTGATCCTACATTTTAAGATGGTCGCTGTATAGACTAGGCCACCTATTCGATTCTTAAACGGATAAATAATAATAGTAATAATAATAATAATAATAAAAATAATAACAATAATAATAATAACATAATAACAATACAAATAATAAAAATAATAATTTGCTGTGGCATAATCTAAAAAAGAAAAGTGACAAAAAAGTGTATTCCACTGTAAGATAACGGTTCATGCACAAATGTGCTGTGTGTTACGGGGGCGGGTCTTTGAGGAAGTTTCAGTTCAGTAAACAGGAAGGCGGAAAAATTTCCATTTCATTTTTCATCAACTTCCTCCTTTTAACGATGATTACACCCCGACCCCACCCACCCAAAAAACATATATACACACGCAAACACACACACACACATGCTCGCATGCATATACACACACACATAGGCCTACACATACACATAGTGCTACATGTATGACACAAACGTAGTGCTGTGCGCGCTGTGACATGGGAAGGGGCATCAGCGGCTCTGTGTGGCCTCTTTTGTATGTTACTGTGTGTCATTGTCATCTGTTTCCCGTTTATGTACTCAGGGCAGCTCCAGCCTGCTGAGCCGCTTCTCCTCTCCATTATGTGTACAGTGTGTATTATGTGTGCGGGCTTGCTGCTCCTTTGAACCTGTCAGGAGGCGCTGAGTTCGGCTCCACGGGCTCTGTGTTGGTGATGATGAGTGGGGTGAGTAAATACTGAGACTTGCCCTTTTTTTTTTTTTTTTTTCATTGCATAGGTGTGTTTGTCTGAGTGTGAGAGACTCGCAGGCTTTGTGTGGGGGTAAGTGGGGTGTGTTTTGTTGTGTTTGGTGGTTTTATTGGCAGGGCGCGAGGCAGCTGATAGAGAGAGAGAGAGGTGGAAGATCCTGGCTGTGTGTTCATCTGGCACCATATAACTTTCTCCCTCAATTTGATTTTTTCATGAGATTTCTTTAAATCTGGATTATTTACTGCGCATTTATATTCACATGGGAACCCATTCTGCGGAGAGGAGTTACACACTCACAAACACACGCGCCCTCTCACACACGCGCGCGCTTGTGATTGCTTTACCTTTAAATCGGCATTTGCAAAGCGTTAATGTGTTCCTGCATACTGATAGGGGTGAACCGCGCGGCCATGCTTCATGAATAATGCACGAGTAGAAGTCAGCGCGAGGTCAGCAGACAGGCTCGAGCGGCGCACTGCACGAGGACACCGCGGCGCAGGCGCAGGCGCAGGAGACGGAGGAGAGCACAGAGTGCGGCTGCACTTCATGCGCGTGTGTTTACCTCACCAACACAGGGGAAAGGAATTAACAGCTGTCCGGGCTGATTTATCTGTCACTGTTTCCCATTTCCGGCTCAGATGGGAGGGAAGTTTACCGAAGACAAACGAAAACTTCCACAGTAGATAGATAGCTAGTTAGATAGTTAGATAGGTGGGTAGTTAGGTAGATTTTTTTCTTTACCCGACATTTATTTACCACTGTTGAATGTTAAGGGAAATAAGCATTGATTTGAATCTTATTTCTGATAGCCTGAGTGTTTGCCTTTCTCAGTGGCCCTTTGTGAGTCTGGGTATAAAGGCTTTGTTTGTCCTGGCCATGGGTTATGACAGGTCATCAACTATGCAAATATTTAAAGTTACCTAGGGCAAGGGTGGGTATTGTATTTGTATTTGAGGCTATGCTATTTTCACTATTGGCTTGGGTGACATGATCTTACACATAACCAGTGTTAGATGGTAGTGAACTAGGTCTACATGTAATTCAACTCGTTTTTCTATAAGTTGCTCGCAGTTTAACTACATATACATGCATATAGTAAGTCAAGTAGTCAAATTAGTTACTTTTATTTTTACTTTTATGAACGATACAAACTACAGATAATTTGGGGGCATGAAAGCAAAGAAAGTATTTTTATTTTACTATTGGTTCTCTTACTCTCCTACTCTCCAGGCAAGGCCTGGTAGTCGCCTCCACACACCTAACACTTGCATATGCGTCTTCAAAGGCTAAAGGCTCAATACTAATGAAGCAACATCATCATCATGGATCAACCTCTCAATGGCCAAGCATACTTAAGTAGTTTTAAAAAATCTGATATGAGATAACATTCCCACACTTTCCCATATTGGGGTATTTCATTATTTTAATTTTTTTTAATAACCCGTGAAGACATCTCTGCAGTAAACTGGTAAATTGATTTTTTGTGCATTTAGATTTTCTTATAATTTTGTAGGCCATTAAGTACATTGTCCAATTAATCTTGTTTTTGTTTTTGTTTTTTTTGTGTTTTTTTTTTACATTTTTTAATTTTGAAGTACTGTCTTTAGTAACCAAAGTAGATTTATTACAGATGTACTGTAGTTCAACTCCAGGCCTACTTGCTAGCTGTTTAGCTATGCTTTTAAAGCAGCTTTTTGTAACTGTGGACTGAGGTCTTATTAGAAGAAAGAATAGGTACTGCTGCTACCAGGCTGTGAGCAGCCGAGGCTTTGTGAGGCTTTTCCTGCCCGAACTAGACTGAGCAGTTCAGTTCACCGTAATCCTCAACTCGAAGGCCTCGGTGTGTGCTGGAGGATTATATTTCACCAGAGGGTGCAGCTCCCTCGCGCCGCCACCAGAGCCCGCTTCAGACCAAGAGGACAGCCCGAACCAGCCGATCCCTCACGAGCCCCTCTGTCTTCCCGCCTCCCTCCCTGCACGCGCCCCGTCGTCTTTTTGAATCCTAACCGTCGATAACCTGTAACAACCTCCGTCTCCCTCCGGCTGGTAAAATACACAACTGTCAGACCTGTCGCCGTCCACTGAAGATGAGCGATGGTGAGTTCAAGGACACACGATATTGTGTGTAGCCTATCTGTGAGCGACACAAAGATAAAATACCATTTGAATGAGGTGCCGTTGATTACAGTTAGCCTCATTTGGTAGCTGCTTGTGTTATTATTTATTCACCGGAGAGGAAAAGCCAGCTAACACAGCGGAGCAGCAGCAGGCTCAGATAGCAGGAGAACTGAGACACACTGTCAGGGTTTGTCTTTTTCTTGCTTCCCCCTGTCTTCTTGCCCAAGGCCGAGCGGAGGACCAAGACGAATCCAGGGTTATTATCAGGAGAACAGCCTGGCTGGATGTCCCAGTTACCAGCCGGCCGAGAGCACAGGGTTCACGGAGTTGAAGGGTCAAAAGTTCACCGTCGTGCGTGAGTTCCGCCCTCGCCTCTCCTCACTCACTCCACTCCAGACCACTATTGCACTATGTCAAAGGCAAAAAGAGTGGGAGGGAAGGAGGGGGAGTAAGAGGAGCAGAGGTACGGAGGGGGCACAGATGAGAGAAATGATAGCAGGAGGCAAAGGAGAGGTGAAGGCCTGACCTTCCCTTCCTGTCTCTAGTAACAAAAGCAGAGCTCCTCCTGTACACACACAGAGAGAGGGAGAGAGATGAAGGGGAAAGAAAGGCAGGAAAAATTGAGAGGTTGAAGGTGGTGGTGGGAGGGAAGGTATTCGGCGACGTGGAGGCGGGTGTGCGGATGACCGTGTGGGGTGCAGGTGTTTGGCAACACATTGTGTTCACACCGGATAACATTTGTTTCCTATAAGATTATTATTGTCCTGAATGAGTCTTTAGCCACAAGCAAAGACCTTCAGCAAGAAGTTTTTTTTTACTTTATTTAGATTAAAACGAACAACTGTTGGTCTACGTTCACATAAAAACAAAACAAAACATATACATATATATATGCCATGTTAAATAAACCATACAAACTGAAACAGTGAACAATAACATGACGTTAGTGTTATGTGTGTTCATGTGCATAACCAAAGAGAAGGTTGTGAAGTGGTGGTTTTATGCTTGGAGCTCACAGCTGTTTATATAACCGGTTTAGCAGAACACAGCTCTTCCTCTCTTCAGCCTTATCAACAAACCCCTGTCAAAAATAAACTCTTATCTCTTTCACCATCCTAAAATTATAACTCATCTTATCTGATGTCCCAGGCAGAGATTAATGTCAGCCACTGTTTACTGGGCCAGCCTCCAACCTTTTTACTTCTGCTCCCCCTGCTTTCTTTCTTTCTTTCTTTCTTTCTTTCTTTCTTTCTTTCTTTCTTTC
>CM076664.1:15178745-15209745 GCA_038496675.1 Rachycentron canadum
CACACACACACACACCCCACACACACCCCACACCCCACCTACCTCTCTCTCCAAACCACTACCGATCACCCTCCCACCC
Source organism: Rachycentron canadum (assembly GCA_038496675.1). Taxonomy (NCBI): domain Eukaryota; kingdom Metazoa; phylum Chordata; class Actinopteri; order Carangiformes; family Rachycentridae; genus Rachycentron; species Rachycentron canadum. Next base: position 15,178,825 of record CM076664.1, read on the forward strand.
TCACTCAAAACACTCACAAGCACGTGCAATAAATAAATGGAACTCGCATCGTCAAGAGAAGTTTTCTCACTCCGCCACACACACACACACACACACACACACACACACACACACACACACTCACACACACTGTGTGAGCTGATAATAGCCTATAACCTCCGCTGTGATGCAGAATGACAGGAGACCCCGGTTTCCTGTCTCGCTGTTATAACTATAACCGCTGACACTTGTGTTTAATGAGGAACTTGTAGCTCTTTCAGCTTTGATTCTAGTTATTTTTAAATTCAGTGTTGATTGTAAAATAATATAAGCTGACATCGGTCCTCTGAGGAAACGAATGACAGGGTGATATCAGAGAAATAACGTCGATCTGAGGCTTTTCCCACCAAACAGAGTTTATAAAGCTGCCTGAAGAACAGGGCTCCAACATTCAAACAGAACACATGATAGAAGCAGCACTATACCACATAGGGTACTACCTATTACCTCAGCTGTACTTATATATTATTTTTTTTTATAATCTTATTTTCTCTTACTCGTTGAATGAAGTGACAGCTTTTCGAGCTTTTATATTTTTTAAATTGTGTGACGAGTTATTATGATAATTATTATTATTACCTGCAATACAAAAAAGCGCTATTCATTTTCTGTATGTGAAACAAAAAAAGTTATTTAATTATAAGTAATTGTTCTAGCCAGAGACATTCAGAAGAGTACGGAGCCTTTTATTGCATGTCTGAATGGTGTTGATTCATTTTTCTCTCTTGTCTCGTCTCCTCTCCGCACATTCAATGTTTCTCCTTTTCTTTCTTTCTCCTCTCCTCCTCTCTGTCGTTTCTTTTCTCCTTGTGTCACTTTTTATTCTGCTATGTTTTCTCACTGAATTTTTTACATTCCAAAGATCAGTTTCTAACCTTATTGATGCTGGCGATGATGATGATGATGATGATGATGATATGTATGATATTGTTGGACATGTGTTACCTCCCCGATATGTAATTTGCTCCTCTCTGTGCTTATGCCTACTCAGTGTCTACCGTCTTATTATTTGTAAATAGTTCATTGAAATTTAAATAAATGGCTGTAAAAGCATCATTTTCTCCCATTTCTTCTCTCAGATGATGATGAAGATGAAGATGGTCCCTTTTAGGTTTCAAGGTTTTAAATGTCTCCTGTGTTACTAAAGGTTGGGATTTTTGTTTTGGTAAAAGTCTCATTTCCATTTTGCTTTACCAGGAGCATCACTTCTTCCTCACTCTTATCGTGCGGGACGTCTTTAAAGTGAACGTGCACGCTCTTCCTCGTGTGCACACAATAAATAATTTCGCTTCATTTCAGTGTTGGTTTTGCCTACAAACGCAAAGCGGGCAGACTTGAGAAATCAGGGGCCCTCCGATGATTAATCTGTCCTCAGCCCTGACTGATCCCGGTACATTACGTCCTGTAATCTCGTTTTAAATCACAGAACGTCCCCCCGTTTCACTCCCGTTCTCCCGTTAATTTAACGGCTGCTCAGACTCGCATGCACCGGTCCGACAAAGAGTGTGGGACAGCCCCCTTCCTTCCTCTCCTGGTTCTGAGCTCAAAAAAAATGAAATAGCATCTCGGTCCGTGGTCTTTTAATGCTTTAATGAGTGTAATTTTTGCTCAGTTTTTTCCTGTGGTTGTGTTGTGGAGCGGTGCTGTGCGCGCATGTGTGTTTTATTTTTTATATATTACAAAAAGGGAGCAGGCCGGCGCCATAGCTCAAACCCTGACAACCAAATAGATAATCAACAAGACGAATGGCTTCTTTTGTAAGGCGCGGCTCCCGTATTAATTTTCATTTTCTTTTCTTAGAGCAGGTATCGAAAAATATAGAGCAAGAGGGGGGAGAACGAGAAAATAGCATTCCTCTCGATGAACTTTAAACAAAAAAACTGTGCCCCCCAAATTGGTCCGCTCGTATTTCTCGGCCCAGGGAAGATTCCCTATTACTTGTTGGTTGATTTCTCCCTGGGCTTCTTGCCACAGAGACTCCCTCTGCCCATTTATCTGTTTTCTTCCTATGTATGAAAGGCTTCTCCAGCAAAACCCGCCCTCCTATCAAACTGTATACCTCGAACACACGCACACACTGCGCCAAAAAAAAAACAAAAAAAAAAAAACTGCGTAAAACATTAGCCATAATGACTGTGATTTTATCTTTTTTTTATTTCATTTCACCAGGAAGTCCCATTTAAATAATAATAAAAAAAAACTCTTACAAGAGTGACCTGGTAAAGAACAATCACACAAACTCACCACATATTAAAATACAGCAGACAATTTGCGACATGACAGCAAATACGTTGCTGTTACAATTTACCACTTTGTTTATGATGCTCATAAAATAAAATACAAATAAAAGCAACCTGCACTTCTACTCGTCACTGACTCATTGTTTAGTTATTTTGTAATTATTGTTACTACTACTATTAGTACTACTACTAATAATAATAACCTACATATATCCGCGCATTAGCGAATTTTGTGTGTATGTATGTATGTGTGTATATATATATATTATTTTATTTTAGTTTAGTTTTTTTTTAGGCGCTCCACCACACAAACCCGCAGGCGATGGACTTCTAACCACATGGAATAATATTTGTGTCAGGATGCTGTAATTGTCGCCACACACCAAATGTCCTATATTGGAGCATCTAAAGAAAAATCCCCTCCTCACATATGTGACTTCTAAAGCCCTGAGTATTCTCAGCCCGAGTTGAAATAAATGATTTTGCGTGCGGAGTGACACCGCGCACAATAACACCCACCAAGGCTGCCTGTTCTCCTTTGCCACCTTTATCAGCCGGGGCCTTCTGCTGCGTGTGTGAATGGGATCAGAGTTTTGTAAGAATGCCCCCTCCCCTCTTCATCGCCACCCCTCTAAAAAAGTTCACAGCCATTATTTTCTGGACAGGGCAAGAGGGGGACGGCACCTCAAGAAAAATGCGAGAATTATACAAGAAAATCATTAATCACGTGTTCTTCTTTTAACACTTCTTCTCCTTCTTCTCTATTGTCACCAGGCAGCCACACACAAGGCCCCTTCTGCCAGGAGATACAGAGGGCAAGGAACACAGACAGACAGAGAAGAAAAAGAAGACGTCTTGGAGGACACCCCCCTCCTCCCTCCCTCCCTCTCTCTCTCTCTCTCTCACACACACACACACACACACACACACCCTCCATACACACATAAACACTCATATACACACCTCCCCTTCCCACGCATCAGCGAGCTATTTTTACACCCCACAAGTATCCAACCATAAGAAAAAAACTTTTTTCTCTTTCATTGGAAAGAAGAAAATCCCTCCAAAGAAACTCCAACAAACCAGAGTCCTCACGGCGCTAAAGAAGATGGCCCAGGGGTCGCAGGGAGAGGTGGCGTCTAAGGTAAGAGGCCTGGGAATTTCATCTTCTGTCGCTTCTCTGTTTTTGCTCCTCAGTGTAGGAGAGAGGCAAATGCCAGCGAGCCGCTTTTTTATGGTTTTATTGCCCCAGTGCGCATTTGGCGAGGTCAGGCTAAGGGGGCATTTATGGCCGCGGGGGCTTTGATTTTCGAGCGGGGACTTTTCGGAGCTGCGTGTTTGTGTTGCAGTGTGTGAGAAAGAGTGCGTGTTTTTTGTGTAGTGGCGTTTTCTGTTTCTCCTGAGTTTGTGCAACTGTTTCCTTGCCCCCGTGCTGCGGCGGCGTCGCTTCTGTCTGTCACTCAGGAGGCCGCCGCTTCTGCAGCATCTGTTCCTGTGCGTGTGTCCTTTATCCGGAGTTCGTGGGTCTTTTCTATTATTTTTCACATTCACTTGAAGGTGCACTTTTATTAAATAGTGATGCAGCGTGACAACCAGCTCCGTGCTCAGGGAATGCTCTCTCTAATAAATGACAGAGTGGCCATGTGAAGAATTCCTGGTTCACCCGGAGCTTATTATGCATTTTGTCTTGGCCGTGTTTCAGTGCTCATAAAGTGTTGCTGTGGTTTGGGCCTATATGGTTTAATGATATACTGATGCGTGTTGACCAGGTGCAAACAAGCTACAGAGACCTGCGGTGGGGATATGAATAATATGGCGCTCAGCTGAAGGGGTGGGGGGTGAAAAAGAAAAATTAAAAGAACTGGGGGAGCACTGGCTAATGGATACTCTCTCAGTTGTGCTCCAAAACAATTTGCCTAGAAAACAAACGATCTTCCAAGGCTTTCCCAAATGAACCGCGAACGATCGCGGGTCGCCGTGCGCGCTCAGGCCTCCGGTATCTGCTGAGCCGAGCAGGAGCGTCCCCGGGAAGCGCACTCACTCCTGTTTGACCCCTTCAGAAATCAATTTGGCCTGAATTAAAGATAAAAGGGCAGCGGTTCGGGTGGAGCGGCTGCGCCTCTCATGAGGACGCGGCCCATGACGTGATGCGATGCGTGGAGAAGAGAGAGAAACAAATGGTGGAAATACAAGCGACGGGTATCGAAGGAAGGCAGAGAGGCAGAGGTGGAGGAGGCAAAAATCGATGGCCATGCAGGAGCAGCGGAATGGCCAAGCTGCGGCCACAGAGGGTTCAACCAGGGGACAGGTTTTTCTGACCGATGAGGTCCACTGGCTCTGAAGTCAGAGGCTGACCCCCGTCCTTCCCGCACACCCACACTATTCCAACCCCCACCAGTCCTGGTCCCCCTTGACCTCGCAAGGCTGCTGGACCCTGTGCTCCCTCAGACATTCCCAGACCTCCGGAGCCCCCGGGCCACTGAGTCATAACAACCCGAGTCCAGGGCACTGTAACCCAGGGGCACAGCAGCGATATCTCTGCTCTCACACTCAGATAGACAGACAGACAAGCCAACCACCTGGTCAGGGGTCAGCCACAGGCCACAGGACACAGGACACTGCTGACTCTTACTGAAATGGGCTCACGATGATTGGACTAGAATGTAAAAATAATAATTAACAAACAAGTTGTTTTTTTTTACTGATTAACATATTGACAATTTGTCTAAACCTCTATAACACAATCTAGTTGGATGTCTTCTGTTATCTGTCCTCTGTCTCACTCTGAATCATGGATGACCTATGGAGGCTGTGAGACATTGTACCTGTATGATGTGGTATGAAGGGGCTGTCAGGCTGAAACTGAGAGCAGCCTGGTGCTGGACAGTATTTGGACAGACTGGGACCGTAATGTAAACAGAGCCTGCACCTCCTGATTGCCTCACTAAAGATCTGCTCTGCAGTTTTAACTCCCAGGCCTGTTCCAGCCATTTCACACACACGATTTTTAGAAGACGATTCACAGTAGTCAATGAGTAAAATAAACTGGAATACAATCCTGTTCATTAGACTCTGCGAGCTCCACTATTTACTGGTGTTGGGCTGGTGGTTGCTGGTCCTTTTCCATCCTGGTAATCTGACCTACAGCAGAGAGGGGTGTATCTTCAGGAGTACTAGCTAATCAATGCAGCAGTGGTAAATCATCGTCAGTCTTTTTCCTCTTTGCCATAAAATTGTCCCCACAGTGTGTTTAATGCCCCTTTATTTTCATCTTGGCCAATGTCATAAAACAACACTGATGCAGTCTCTTGTCCGTTGCACTGATGAGTCTTTGTTTACATTTTTCTTGTTGAACAGTGAAGCTCTGTTCAGATCCAGTCAGTATCCAACGATACCAGACTGGATTATGGGGAAAGTGTGTTTTAAAGGGGATTTCAGTTCATTTAATAAGAATGGGACTTGTGTTATGTGCTCTGATGGTGGCATCTAAAACTTCTGTCTGCTTGTGAAATATATGGTTTTTAGACCAACCAGCACAAGCAGGATGTGGTTTAGTGTTGCTCTCTTTAGATGGACTCCTGGATAGTCAAGGATTCACACCAGTCACACATCATCTTCTGAAACCAGGGTCCCTGTATTTGACATATTGCATTTATTATAACTTTAGCTTCCCTGTGAGATTCTTGAGAAAAAACTGAAATGCTCAAATGACCTTAAAGGAACCAGGCAGGAAAAATGAAGGAAACAACCAGGAACTTGTGCAGAAGCTCGGACAAAGAGGCAGACTGAATACAGGTGAAACCAGGGAGCAGGGACAAAGGATCCCTCTGGAGTCCGGCAGGAGGCTGAAAGCAGGAGGCAGAGTTGAAGCGTGATGAAGCTGGGTCCTCTCTGGATGTAGAGCAGGTTACTGGGGTGCAGACGACCAACGATGGGGGGGGGCTGGACCGGCCAGCAGCCAAAGCTCAGAACTAGACACAATGGAAGCAGATGACTAGGGCACAGGACAGACAGCTCAACGATCTGACAGGCAATCGTCCATTGAGTCCACAATCAGTTGATTGTTTCTGGGGACTGGTACTATACCAGCACGGATGTGGACCCTAGATCGGGATCTGGTGTTGTGCAGGCCAACTGGAAATAAGGAAGTGGTGGCTAGAATTCAGGATCTAGTGACTACAGATCAGGAGCTGGTGTTGGCCAGGCCGCTTGAATCAGGAACAGGCAGGATGGCAGCTGAGGCCCCTGACACAGGGAAAGGCAGAACATGGGAATCTGACTTGGCCCCCAGCTGGCAGTTGATTGTGGTGTTGGGCAGAAGAGGCTTGGGGTTGCTGAGCAGCTCAGCCTCTGTGGAGCTGGGCAGCTCGGGCATCAATGTTCAATGCTTCCCTCTCGTGGCTCTGACTCCTATATACGTCAGGCCCAGGTGAGTCCCAAAGAAAGGGGACAGCTCAAGGTCTTCAGAGTCAGGATCAGACAGGGAGCTAGTTGGCCGAGCTGCTGGTTATCTGATAGGATCACAGCATACTAAATGATTTCTTTTTGGACACAAATGTAGAGCGTGTAGAAGATCCAGAACTGACAGTCAGGCAGAGTCAGTGGGAACAAAATCAGGAAACATGAACAGGAACCAGGCAGGAGCAAAAACAGGATTCTCCACATGAACAACATGAAGGAAGCATTACCAGGAACTGACACTGCTCTGACAAAGAGGGAGACTGAATACAGTGGGAGGCAAGGGTAGTAGGGAGCAGGTAAAGCTAAATGGGGTGGGGCAGGCAATTGAACTTATGGGAAACACACAAAAAATAAATAGGAAATGACAAGGCAAAAGTCAGAGTCACACAGAGTTTACCTGTGAGAGAGATGGAAGTGATTTGTGGACTTGCAGTTCTACCATGATGGATCCAAATGCAGAGCGGTCACTGTGATGTGTCAATGCACAATGACACATTTGTTCTTTCTGTGACAGTCAGGTGATTTTGTATCAAGTGAACCTATATGGTTGTTAAAGTTGGATGTATCCAACTCCACCCTGACAGTATTGAACTGCAACAGAAAGCAGCTTCTTGCAGGATGAATTTTACACAAAAACTCTAGATAATCCAAACACATACGCATGAGGGTTGACAGAAATAATGCACTCTCAAGAAATGACTCTTGCACTGTGAAGCCATGACTGAAGCTGAGGTAGGGTGGATGTGTGTCATGCTTCCCTCTACAGTTTTTGACAACTAGTTAGATTTAAGTGACGATGATGTGGTCCTAGTGTTGTTGTAACTCATATTCTACACCAGGTGTAAGAGGACCTAATACACACATGGAGTCAGTTGTATCGTAAAAGGTCTTGCATGTTGTGTTTTGCAGTAGCTGGCCTGCAGTGCAGGAGGAGATGGTGCAGGTTTCAAAACAAGAAACCCAGCTACATGCCAGGAAATGCATTCTGTATATTTGAGAGGCTGTATACACAATGGGTGTGTGAACTGTTGCATGCAGGTGATGTTGCAGTATGTACCAGACCCAGGGAAATGAAAGGTTTAACCTCTAATCAATGCCATGGCTTTACACTGAGGTGATTTATACAGGACAGCAATGCAGTAGTTTGTAAAGTTTCTCGGCCTGAAACCTTGAATGGAGTAAATCTAATTTCTACCCTGAGCTCATGCAGGTTCATTAAAAACACTCTTGTTAAATTAAAACCCCTGCTGCTCTGCTGATGCAGAGAAGCCATCTGAGCTCATAGTTAGTGAGAGTAGATGTTGGGATAGTAATTTTAAGTCTGTTTCTGGCCCTGCATGTTGATACGTATTGTTTTTTCTGCAGCTTTACGACTCGTCCTGATGCTTGTCTCCCTCTAAAAGGAGATTTGTTTTGGTAATCTCAGTGGGATTAGCAGTTAAATAACTAAGTAAAAGCATGAAGCAGCAGGAGTCCAGCCTGCAGGCAGATGTGAGCCAGCTCTCACTGACCTGTAGTTTACAGATGAACTCCTGCTTTACAGTTTGCTGTGGCTGAGATGTTTGGAGGCTTTGAGCCAGCTGATGGAGCTGATGTTTCAACAGGAGCTTTACACAGGAAGCTGCAGGGATCACACACACACACACACACACACACACACACACACACACACACACACACACACAGACATGCAGGTGGGAAGGAAAACACTGTAACTTGCAGGCATCAAATATGTTTAAGTGTCCACTGGTTCAATGATCACCACAGGCTGTCTTCACACACAAACTCTCTCTCTCACACACAACCAAAAAAACTACAGTCTCACCAACTCTCTCTCTCTCTCTCTCTCTCTCTCTCTCTCTCTGTCTCTGTCTCGCTCTCTCGCTCTTTCTGGCCCGGGAGTCTCGCGGTGGTTTGCTAATTGCCAGACAAATCACCCCGCGTGCTTTTTTCTTTCCTTGGACTTGTTGCAGCCGCTTTGCCCGAGAAATTTATTATTTTGGAGAGCGCGAGGATCCGAGGAGGTCACGGTGGAGGCGCGCGGGCTGCAGGAGGAGGTCGTCACTGGAGATATATGGCTGCCAGGCTTTTCCTACTGCACCGTCTGTGTGTGTGTGTGAGAGAGAGAGAGAGAGAGAGAGAGCGTGCGAGCCATTTAAAAGTAGACGTGTATTAAGTATTAAAGAGAGAGAGCCAAATAGTGGTTACCAAGTAGCAGCGCACACACGGTTTCTGTTTTTGCGCCATGTTGACGTTATTCAATCGGTATTTTATATAATGTAGTTATTTTAGACCATTTATCCTACTTATGAATCTAGACCTGAACCTGGATCTTCATGCTACGATGACTATGGAAACTCAAACTGTAAAAGTGTGAAGGTCTTTATTCAGCTCTGATAGTGAACTCTCTGAGTCACTGCTTTATAATATCTATATACGTGTATTTTAACGACTGTTCAGCCGCCTGCTGTCGAGTCCTTACTGAAAAAAAATCGCCCTTTATAATAAATTAATTTCCTCCATTTTGTTTACGTGGAATCTGTAGGATGACAACCTCCGACACAAATGCTTCGCAGCCATATTAAAGTATGATGATATCAGTGATGAAATAAAAATAAATACATTCATTTGATGAATAAATGAGATATTTGCCCATTAGTAGCCTTTCGTCAGTTCCCTGTATTTCAGTGAGTGAGGCTGCTGTGTAGGACAGTCGGTGATGCTGTATGTAGTGAATCCTGCAGCGTGGTGATTCCGCCGTTGTTTGTTACAGCAGCGCTCATATCCATTAGATGTGAATGATAAATCGGCTTCCGTGGCCTGTCTTAGTAATGGCGGGGCATTAGGCCTGCGCGAGCCTATTGATACCACAGCATTAAACAAGCCCGGTGCCCCTCGTTACCTTTCACTTATCAATACTCAGTGACAAAGAGGCGCTGGCTGCTGTATGATAACAACAAATCTGACACACAAAAGTTTGGCAAATGTAGCTCACATTCGTTTTCAGTCGATTATATTTATAGCCAATAGGGTGAGTGATTTTGCTGCAGAAAAATATTTTAAAAAGAAAAAAAAATCCCCACCACACTCAGGACACTGTGAATTTGAAGTTGAAATTGATGATCCATTTAAAAAAGGAAATACACGGGCCTGTGTGAAATTCAGGATTGACTCCGAAAAGCATGGCCATCATCCCTCATGCAATATAGACACCAGGCTAAATGTGGCTGCATGCACATGCAGGAATTGCTGTAAAATATTTATCTCAACATGAACTCACTGCTGCTGTAAAACGTGCATTAAAGTGAATACTACAACAACACGGAAGTGTATTAAGGCAAAACTGTGTGTTACAACACACCTAGAGAGTTGTGGGTCATGTTATTGTACTGTTGACTGTAGGTCCAAGGTTTGTAATCAGCCAATAGGAACACTCCATTACAAGTGTAAATGTCCAAATGTAAAACACATAAATAAAATGTCATTGATCTGCACTGTAACTCAGCAGGCTCTCCACCAGCCTTTAGAAAGTCAACAATGGCGGGACACGTCCAGCACTGCTCAGTCGACTGACATGGCAGGATCAATGTTCTGACATGTCTGACAACAAAACGCTCACAACAGCCTATTAAAATACTGTGTGTTTCCTCTTTACAGCAGCCTGCAGACGGACGGCTCCGGACTCTGGACTTTCATCAGGTTAATAAAACAGCAGCTGAATATCCAGGCTCAAAGATGCATAAAAAAAAAAAAAAAAACTTAAGTTATGCAAATGTTATTGACTATTGATTTTGATTGGGCCTTAACATTTAACAGTGAGAGGCCGGGGATGCCTGAGCTCAGGGTGCAGCTCCAGGACGGGGAAACACCTCACGTCTCGCGCAGCAGAGGAATATATTTCAAAAAGCTGCCGTGCGCGTGCTGCCGTCTCAAACAGATTTACGAGCCGCAGTAAAAGGCGCGAAGATGTCGGGGCTCGGTAAATCACTCTGTCTCTGACCGTCTCTTTTTCTCACATCAGTCTGTAGTCTTAATAATAATAGCAACAATAACTAAGACAGCAGAATAATAATATAATAATAATAATAACAATAATAATAATAATAACAACAACAATAATAATAACAATAATAATAATAATAACAACAATAATAATAATAATAATAATAATAATTCTCTCCTGTGATGTAATACCCTACCACTTCATCTCGCCTTGGACACTTTAATTTTACGGCTATTCTACGTCTTAACAAAGAGACATTTTCAGTTTCTCTCTTTTTATTCAAAGCCTTGTTAATCATTAACGAGGAGGAAGAATTTACCTGTCTTAATCCATCATGGACAAGAGACCCCCGAGATCGCAGAGATCTCCAACATCCCTTCAATTAGCCTGTTGGCTTTTAGTATTACTCTGCACCTATAGCTAATAAATGTTGAAATAACCTTTTGGTTACACAATCCATGGTGTCACATGTGAGTGATTTGTCCCTTTGTTTTTAGGGCATTGCTAATAACATTTGAAGGATAAAATTCTGTTCGCATGTCGGTATATTGTGTAATATACACAGAGGCTTTGTGACCAGACTGTGGTGAAGCTGCAGGGTCGCACACTGTAGCTGGACGTGTTTCTTAGTGCTCGATCCGGTGTGTTTATGCTGCTGAACCCGTTGTGTGTCTGTAACAGCTTCGTGTGTGCGGCTGTGCCAAGTTTATGGAGCGGATTCGCACTGCTGTTGTCAGGCCGGCCCAGGTCTCTGCTGCGACTTATCTTAGCTGTTGTTTCACACTGTGATTGTCATAATTTATGGCCGTCATTACAGACGCCATCATCACCGCCGCAAATGTTTGATTTCAATCTTGTTGTGGGTAAAATCTCGGGGAACTGCCGCGGTGCTCTGGATGCAAGTTTAAAGGAGCTATCTGTGCGTTTTTACTGCACCAAAAACAAGTCATAAATAAACCAGCATCAGACTCTTCCACTGATAATACGTTTAAAGCTACATTTGTTTCCCTCTTGATAATTATTATTTTTTCCCTTTATCATCAGGGGGATGAGAATATATTTTTAGAAGCAGCTCCAAAGTGGTTTCCGATGTCTCCACCAAGTAGTTCTGACTAATTACATTTGATATTAAACTATTTATCTGAACCCGCGATTGTTTCAGACTGTCTGAATAAAACAGGAAAGCAAATTGCTTTGGTTTTAATGGACGCGCTGATGGAGACCGCAGCACCTCGCTGTGTAAAAGCATCTGTACCTGCAGGCGTGTGCGGGTTTGTTGAGGGTTTGTTGAGTCCTGGAGCCGCTGCGGCCCATTGTTTGACCTTGAAGTGTTTCTTGTTAGCTCCTCAGCAGCCAGCAGCCAGGCCTGCCTCGGCACTATTTTCTTGGAGTCTCGAGCTCCATTGTTCTGCTGGAGGCTCGAGCCCTGGAACCGGGAGACGCGGCGCACTAAAGGATTCCGACGGGCTATTGTTGCTGCCCTGCACGGCCTCGCGACGGGGGTTTCTGTCTCTCCGTTGTTTCTTCATCTGTCTCACTCTCTCTGGCTCCTTCTTCTTCTTCTTCTTTGTGCTTCCTTAATATCTTTCTATCTGTGTTTCTGTTTGTCTCCATCTGTTTGTAACTGCTCTCGTGCTACTTGTCTGTCCGTTCCTCCGCCTCTTAAATAAATGGCTCCTTTTTAAATGAATTACAGTTGGAGCTGTAGTCAAAAAAAAAAAAAGAAAGAAAGAAAGAAAAAAGACTTGTTCATGGGATAAAGAAGCTGCGCTTTGGATAATTCAGTCCAAATAAAATATTGGCGCCTGATCCACATGTTCACACAGACTTGGGGCCTGGTCTGTTTTATTCGATGAGTTATAATTAGACTTATCAAACACTTGGTGTTATTCGTTTCCACTGACACGCTTGGCTCGGGTCCGTGCTGCTCTTAAATATTTACTCTGGATGTGAGAAATAAATGACGCACCGTCACCATCGAATATTTCCCTTTGTTGGGAACAGATCCGCCGCGATATAAGACGGGACAGTGTCAGGACCGGGATCCCCGGCGAGCTGAGGAGCAGGTGACAGTGAGGGATAAGGAAAAGAGAGTCTGCGGCGCGCAGTCATTTTTAAAAAAAGAACATAGTTGGTGACAATCATCTTTTATCTCTCTTATGGAGCTTCCCTGCTTTATAGCTCCCAGTTTACAGCATTAACACACAGCGCACATTCCCTCCCAGAGAGCAGCTGAGAGGTGAGCAACTTCTCTCACTGTTTTTATCTTCATTTATTTCACTCCGTCTCACAGCACTCCTGTCTGCATGCACGGGTCCGGATCCGTTCCCCCTGAAGTGAGAGGCGCACAGATACCCCACCACCACCACCACCGCCACCACCCGCACCCCCTGCCCCCGACCAGCGCGTCACGTGATTCATTAAATAATTAATGCAGAGGTTAAAGAATAGATATGTATTCGTCAGGGATATAATAGTAAGGCATGGTGCTCCTCCAGTGTGTGTGTGTGTGTGTGTGTGTGTGTGTGTGACGTGGAAAACTCAACTGTCCTTTAAAAAAATACAAGCCCCCCTATAGCAGCGGAGAGAGGGGGAGAGAGAGAGAAAAAAAGAGAGAGAGAGAGAGGGGGGAGAAGAGGAGACACCGAGAAACGCCAACATAGAGAGAGAGAGGGGAAGAGAAAAGAGAGAAGGAGGCTGCAATAAAACAAATTTGGACGGGCGTGCGTCTTGCGGGTCGCTGTGGACACCGTGAGTATTGCGGAAGGAAGGGGACTGCATGGGGGGAAACCACACATCTTCTTCCTCATCTTCGCCGCCGCGCCGCCTTCGCCCGCGTCCCTCTCTCTGAATCATTTTAACATCGTGGTAAATATGCCCCCAAAATACCCATCTTTCGCCGTGTTTTTCTCATCCTGCATGTTGCTGTGGTGTTGTTTACACATGACCCCCCACCCATCATCATCAGCCATTGTTTATAGGTTGGAAGCCGTGCAGCCGAGCAGCCTGCAAAGCAAAGAGAGAGAGAGAGGGAGGGAGGGAGAGAGACGGGGCAATGCAATGTGTTAGCCGATGGCTGTTTATAGTTTAAGAAGCACTTGGATATTCTTCTCCATCTTTCTCCCATCACCTCCTGTCTGCCTCTACATCTCTCTCTATCTGCCTGACTCTGTCTATCCCTCTCCCTCCCTCTCTCTCTCTCCCTCTTCTTTTTTCCCCCAGCTAGCTACTTCTCTTGATTTATAGTGAGGCAGTGTGTCAGCGTGCGGCCGGGGCTGCCATTGTGTGTTTGTGAGCTAGTGCTGTTGTTTACGGTGGCGCGCGCGATAAATCATGTTTTCCTCCGCTGTGGGAAGACGGCGGGGAAAAATGACGGTCGGTGGACCGATGATGCACCGGAACTAGGAAGAAGAAGGAGAGGAGGAAGAGGTCTGTCGGTTCTCCTCCTCTTTGAGTCCCGGCTCAGTCTCCTCTGCCTCGCTCTCCTCCTCTGAATCTGCTGCTCTCTTCCTTCGCGCCCTCACACACACGCCCCCGCTTTTTATACTTGATTGTAACTGGGGGCGTTTTTATTTTTTTTCGGCTCAGTATGACAAGAAGCTGGCTGTAGCTCCGGGTCTTGAATTACTGCTGCGACCAATTAACGGGAGATTTGTTTAAATCCGGCTCACCGGGTCCGCCTCGGCCTCCATGAAATCTCATAAAAAGGACCTGGCGGTCAGAGAAACCTCATCCATCTGAGCAGCATGTGTGAGGGGGTCCTAGCTCAGCTCAGGTAGCCAGGCTGAGCAGCTCCACGATGCCGGTTCGAGTCCACGACCTCTGCAGACAGTCAGGGCCTGGCTTTAACTGAGATACATCATGAAACAGCCCGGCTTGGCTTTGGACTTTACACTCACACGGCAGCAGTTATCCTTTAGTAACGATTCCTCTGCTGCAGCTGATTGTATTTAGAGGGGACCAGAGAATCCAGTTCACTTCATGGAGGGAACCAGACTAACTTTATTTTTTTAGAAGTTGTGTTTTCTTTCTCCTTCTTTCTCCATGCATTTTTTCTGTGTTTTCTTTGGATGCTTGCAGGAATAGAGCTGGGCGCCATTATTCATGTCAGCACTCAGCGTCTCTGCTTTTGCTCAAACCCCTCGCCCTGAATCAGACCTTCTTCTTCTTCTCTTCTTTTAATGTGGCGAGGGAAATAAGATGCAGAGGCTCCATGTTTATATTCTCGCGTCTCATATCAAATTTACTTGCATTTTCTTATTCACATTCTTCCGCCACAGAAAATCAAACGTTGTGAAACACAGTGAATTGTTTGTGGTATTTTTAGCCTTTCCCATTGGCAGTAGAAGGTAGGATGGGCTGAGGGGGTGGACCGGAGTAAATGTAATTTCATCGGCTAACCTCATAACTCACTAGAGTAGATGACGCTTGTGTGTGTTGTTTCTGTGTGGAGCCAGCTGGTAATATATGCACAGAGCAAAGGAACAGTGAACTCAGCATCAGTTAAATTTATTACATAAATACAACATCAGCTTGCAAAACACAATTCTCTGCAGATAATCCATTGGTAATAACCAAAGCATAATAATAATAATAATAATAATAATAATAATAATAATGTGTAGCTGATACAGATGGTTAGATGGATGGATGTGCACCGAGAATTCTTTTACTGGGGTGTTCGCTCCCTCCACCCTCCACCCTCCACCCCGTCCCTCTCCCTATTCGGCCATCTCTACCAGTGTAAACCTTAGTGTAACCAAATTAGAGCGGCTGCGCGGCTTCCCATCACATAATGATGGCAAAAGCAGGAAGAGGCAGCGCTTTTCAAAATGTGTATTTCTTCTGTCCGCCGCCGTGTCAAAAACAATATCCCGCCTCATTTCTGTGGACAGAGAGACGGAGGGGGAGAGAGGGGGAGTGACGGGATTTTTTCATATATATTTATATATCTCGTTGGTATCTCGACCTCATATCTGCTTTGGGTGACATGGAAGCGTCAGGCCGCCTGTGCTGACAAACACACTGAAGGTAGGTTGGAGCTGGGGGGGGGGGGGAGTTTAGAAGGAAGCACACTTGGTCTAAAATCACAAGTTCCTATAGCGCAGCATTAAAAAGTCCCGAGTCTCACGGTGGAGAGGACAGGCGGTGTTATCTTATCCCAGGCATGTGTCCATTCTTAAGTGTGTTTTGTCTGGCGAGATAGGTCCACATCAAACCCGGCTGAAACAGTTGGAATATTTGAAACGGTGTTGAGAAATGATATCACTGCCTGTCTGACATCCATTACAGCTGCTGCTGCAGGAGCGGGATATTAACTCCTGAGAGGCCTCGCCGTCTTCACAGCTCACTAAATACACTTCCACCTATGGCTGCAGCGTTAGCCCGCCATTGAGAGTCCAGATGTGTGGAAGTGTGTCTGTCACACACAGACGTGGCGTTAACGTGTTACCGCGGTGTCGTAGAATCAAAGAGTCACTGAGCTATTGTGACACCACGAACATCTGAGGCTGAAATGAGCGTTTACACCGAAACAACCCGCATCTGCAGCGTTACCCGCTCTGACGTGACGTCAGCCCATAAGCACGCGGGCCATAAAACGATTGTCGCTTTTTGTTTGAGCAGAATCACTGAAAGGACGTTTTTATTGTCACCTCATTCAACCGCGCTTTATTTTGAAATGTCTGCATATTTAAAATCAGCGCAAAATCAGGAAAGAGGGGGAAAGAGGGAGTCTTTATCCTGAATTTATTGTTTGATCGAGCCCTATAAAGGCAGGTGAAGTCGTGTTATAAATCTTGGTGTAAGAGCAGAACAGTCTGCTCTGTAGTCTCTCTCTCTCTCTCTCTCTCTCTCTTCACGAGTTTTACAGTTCGCAGAGGCTGAAACAATAAAAAAAATTAGGCCGATACACAATAAAATTGACGTTTGTGCATCTGGTCAAAGACAAGGTCGGTGCAGACCCACGCGTCTGGAAGAGGCACGCGGACAAGCTTTCACACAAGGCGCATCTGCCCACTCACCAGCGGCTAAGCAGCCATATTGTCTTCTTCATTCTTTTCTCAAGCACACAGAGCCTCTCTCTCTCCCCCTATATATATATATATATATATATATGTGTGTGTGTGTGTGTGTGTGTGTGTGTGTGTGTGTGTGTGTGTGTACTGAAATTAATTTAAAAATACTTTTACATAAACAAAACATTTTGTATCGTCACCACTTTGAAGCTTGAAGCATCTGTGTGCCTAACTGCTGCAAATCTGCAAATATTGTAGAAAACAGAGAAACGTTGTTGAATAAATACAGAGAAAATCTGTGAAAATGAATCCAAAGAATGGGATGGCCCTCTGGATTTTTCCACATCCATGAGATCGGTGCTTATTGCTCCAACCCGCCCTTATCTAACCAATAAAACTCCACGGAGTTAATTTGACATTACACCTATAATAGTCGCTCCAAGACAAAACAGGTTTAATTTCTCGCCGAATTACAGTGAATAGGCAGAATCCACGAGTTCGGCTTGAAGCGGGGATCCTTCGGAAACAGCCGAACATAAATCAGAGAAGCACGCGGCCTCATAAATCTGCAGCTGGACGTTAACAAGCCAAAGATTTAAGTGAAGGGGAAATAATGTTCACAGCCCAGATGAACGAGTTAAATCAGCCAATCAGCAGGGATATTTGAGGGCTTCTTAATACTATAATCCATTATATAAAAATAATAACAACAATAATAATAATAATAATAACAATAACAATAATAATAATGATAATAATAATAATAATAACAACAATAATAATAATAATAATGTATTCGTGTTTAACCTGTAGAATAAATAACCTTATCTCTTACAGGCTGCAGAGATCCAGTTTCCTGCTCCATGCACTTCCCGGGCTTTTCCTCGCCTCGCGCTGTGACGATCACCCGTTCGGAAATAAATCAGTAAGAAGCCTCGTGCTAATTCATATTCGTCAGTGATTTAAAGCGCGCGCAGATTTCACAGATGAAACTGTATCCAGAGCTCGCGAGCTGCTACTCTTTCCCCCCTTTCAACCGGCTGGAGGGCGGCAGGCACGAGAGCGATAAGAGAGACCGCGCCGCGGAGCCGGAAATGTTTCCACGAGGAGGGGAACGAGCACGAGCCTCTCCCTGTCCGTCCTCTGCTTATCACGGCGGGAAAGAACGAAAAATAACGTCGAAATAACGAGCGCTTCTGTGTAATTGAACTCATGTCTTCCTCTTTCTTTCTCCTCTTTCTCGCTTTATCTCGCTCCCTGGTGTGTGTGTGTGTGTGTGTGTCAGTGAAGGCATGTATGCGTGGGCAGATAACACTAATAGCCTCCTGCACACAGACAGAGAGACAAAGACAGATACAGAGAGAGGGAGCAAAGCCAAGTGCGTCTGTTTTCTCATTTATTTAATCTGAACTATTTTAACGTTGAATACCGCGAGAACAGGAGAGCTCACAAATAAACAGTTACACTCCGGGCCTAAAATGCCCATGTCCACATATCTCTCCCATACGATGACAAGTTAAAGTAGACTATTTTAATAAATGTAGTCTCAACTTGACGTCGTGCCCCCCCCCCCCCCCCAAAAAAAAAAAAAACAGAATGTACCTCATATTTCCCAACGAGATTTTGTATAAACCTCGGTGTGGATTAACAGGCCTATCACACAACTGCCGACATCTGCGTCTGGTTAAGTTTTCCCTCATCGTGTGGGAGGGGTTGAAATCAAATTTGGGCTACAGATAATATTAGGTTGTGACTATTTCATTCATTTTGAATATTTATTATTTCCTTCATTGCTTTAGTTTGGATGAATGTGAAGTGTTGACCGTGGTGCTATCACCTTCTGAATAGTAGACAGCTACATGGTTATGACGGACAGGCCTGTGGCTTTAGGTTGTATTCTACCTGTGAATGTGGAGCTTAACACGGCGGAAGAAGCTTCCCTGTGTGGACTCACAGATCAAATCATTGCGGAATGTCTGCTCTTCCTCCCCTCTCCCAGCCTCCTTCCTCACCCTCTGCTCTGATCGCTCGCTGTTGGACTCCATGTAATAACCAACACCTGGCCCTGGCGCTGGCAGGTCGGACAGACGGGTCACGCTGAACCTCGCTAACCTCCTGCCTGCACCTCAACCAGACCCCCCTCCCCACCCTTATTGGACAGGAACAAGAACCAGAACCCCTCAACCCCCTCTCTTCGCCTCCCCGGGATCTCGCGACCTGTCGAAGCTGTCAGTCAGCAGCCCGGTTCAAAAACAGTTCACGGTGTCAGGTCCGAGCAGAGTGAGGGAGAGGAGGAAGGACCCGGAGCCATAACGAGATTTTACACAAAGGACCTCAACTGAAATGAAGGAAACGAAGAAGAACGAGCTCTAGAATATCTTGGTATGAAAAGGTAAAAGGTCAGCAACGTCCACCCAGGGCGACTAGTTAGCATAATAGCTAGTTTTTGAAACGCTAACCAAAAGAAACAGAGAAAGGCGAGAAAGAGAAGAGAGTGCTTGACAAGGACGAGAGAGAAGAAGCCATAGAAGAGGTAAAAAGGTAGAGAGAGGTAGGGGCAGAGGAAGGGAGCCGGGGAATACGGCATGACGCTCAGTCCAAAAAAATCGAACTCAAGAAAGCGCTTTTACTTTGAAAACACGCTCAGTCCACCAGAGCTCGAGCTGTACCCGAACCGTTTGCTCGCGTGCCAGGTGACAGCCTGCTGTGTTGATAAGGCTTCCCAAAAAAGAAAAAAAAAAAAGAAAAAAAGAAAAAGAAAGGCGCGAGCCCCGGCCGTGGTGCTGGCCAGGCAGCACCGGCCCGCTGCACGGCGGATTTTGCAGTACATGCGGAGGGGTGGGGGGAGGTGGGGGAGCGCGCGCACGCTGTGTGTTTTTTAGGGTAAAGTAGCACCGCGAGCCCCAGACCGAGCATTCCCCGTAAGCCTGTGCACACTAGGTAGGCTTAGTAGTTGGAGCTTTACATGACCATACGTTATGCTACACGTATGTTAGGCTACATAGGTTACAGCGGGAATATAGCAGGTAACAAACTCCGGGTTTAACCGGCATGGAGCCAGTTTCGGGACCGTTTCTTTTTCGAATACACGTTAGAAACGGGCCAAGCTGCCGGGCCGACTGTGCGTAATTACGCAGCCGAAATCAGTGAAAATACGTCCAAGGTTTTCCAAGAAGGGATTTAGTGGTCGTCTTTACTCCAGCCGGTGTGTCCGTCCGCGTCCAAAACACAGAGCATCCGGGGGAAAAACGGAGCGCCAGCAGGAGATCCAGGAGGAGAGAGGCCGACAGAGCAGGTACGGTCTGCTGGGATGTTTCTCGCTCAGTGTCCCGGTGTGTGTTCCCGAGGCGTCCCTGTCCCACGTGCTCCACCGCTCGACATGTCATTAATTATCTGTTGTGTGACCGTAATGTCTCTCGCGCTTGCAGAGGCATCCGCGGGATGTGCCCGCGTGCAAACTAATGCTAGCCAAAACTTTTTCTCTCTCTGTGTGTGTGTGTGTGTGTGTGTGTGTTAGAGGGCAGTTGAAGACAGATGCCTCAGAATAGGTAACAGACAGGAGGGTGAGGGGGGCGCCTCGCCATCTTCTCTCTCTCTCTCTCTCTCTCGGCCGTTTAAAAAGAGGTTTACTTGCAGCCCGGAGCGCGGTGTGGACAGAGGTGTGTATCTGGTAGCCTATAGGTTGTGTGTGCACATGGCAGGGAGAGAATGAGTCGTAGTGAATCGGGACCTGGCGGCTAGGTGTAAAGAAAGAAGATGCATGTGAGCCACGCTGTGATTTATGATAGTGTGAAAAGATTGCTTACTTAAGAAGCCGCCCCCTCTCTTTTCTTCCCCTCTCTCCTATCCACAAATTGTCATGTCCTTCTCTGCCCCCCCAACACACAGCAAATGGCCTTACAAAAACAAATCATTTAAGCAGATCAGAGCAAGAGCAACCAAAGGTAAATAAATGTGTAATTACAAGTATTTAAATTTGAATTATTATAATACGTTTATTCCATAATGACTTTAATCCACCCTTATTCTGAATAACTGACCACATGTAGAGTTGGTTCCAGGAGATTTGAGGAATATTAAACCACCTCAACCACCTGGTTGAATAACAATGCAAAACATATGAGCATTAGATATAATTTTACCAACCAGCCATGAGGTGACGTCCGGATTTGGACATTACTCTAATCATTCAGTGTTTATTAAGTGAAGTGAACAGAGGGGATTTCAACTTATTGAGTTGTATTTTTTCAGTATGAAAAAACAGTATCTACCAAGTTTTTTTTTTTTTTTGTTGTTGTTTGACCTTGGTGGTTTTTGCTCGATTCCAGGTATTGGGACTTTAAAGTCAGAAAAACCCACAGCAATCCCAGCACAGCCACCATTTAATAGATTTTTTCATACATCACTGACAGACTATGGGCAAAACAGCCATCAGAGTAAAATATTGGGGGCAGGCATGCCTAACTCTATGGCAGTGTATAAAGGCTGACAGGTCTGGCTGGGATCCATGCAGCCACTTCCTCCTGCTGTAACAGGTTTAATAACAGGCCTATCTGCTGCTGGGCCAAGTGGCCTGATTATATTACAATCACAGGCTTCTTATTCTTATCCATGTGTCATAAGAGGAGCATGTTGTTAGGAAATGGATACCGGTCTGTTGTACTGGTGCAGGTTGTTCAAAACTCAGTGTAATGAGGCCTCAATGCAATATAATAACAACTTAAAAAATCAATTTCTTAGGCACTGCCAAACCACAATTACTACAAACACATATCACTGAGTGCTACTGTCCCTGGATGCACTGACACACCAGTGCTGCAAATGTACTTTTTTGACCAACATGCAGCCACAGCTGAGCCTGTCCTCAAAAACAACATCCATCTTTGGTCACACAGCTGGATAGACAATGACAAACCAGCTGAAAAAGACATTCAGTCACTGGACAAAGTGAGCTACAACCAGTCCAAGGAACCTGCCTCTGCTCTTAATACAATCTGAGAGTTAAACATTGATGCATAAAGCTTTGTAGGATCCTCCCAAACCCCCTTAACAGTGCCATTAACTGAACGGCCAGTTGAGTTTTGACATGGCAACTCCTCAGAGAGGCACTGTACAGAACCTTCAAATCACTATCAGTATTAACCAGTTATATTATCATTAATATGCTCAACAAGATTTTAATATACCGGACATTTCCTTTGATGCTGCTCAAGATTAAACCTCTTGAATCTTTAACACGGCACACACCAAAAAAACTGTCATGAGACAGTCATGTCAACTATATTTTACTATTATGAGTTTAGACAGAAATACTCTTCTTCCACGCAAACGTTTAAATTTTTGACTATAGTCTAACACTGAGCGCACACACACACACACACACACACACACACACTCATAGGCAGTCAGTCTCTGTTCATCCCCTGCCTGACATACTTGGTGAGCTTGGCACTTTTCATGGCCCAGGAGCATAAAGGGCAATTTAACCCCCTTCCCCCCCACTCCCTTTCCTCTCTCTCTCTCTCTCTCTCTCTCTCTCTCTCTCCCTCTCACGCTTTCTCTCCTGGCATCAGGGCTTTCTTTGACTTTCCGGTTAAAGATTAGCATCTCTGATAAAGATTAACTCTCTGTCAAAGGAAGCCGCTGACGGCGTGAGTTTCTGGTTCAGGACTGCTGGTGACACCGGGGCAAGCACCGTGGGGAGATGGGCGACCATGCCGGCAACAGCAGAGAAGGGGTGACATGGGACCAAAATGTTGGCTCACTTGATAAGATAAGCTGTAATAAAGGAAAGACTGACTAACACTGTTTAATGCAGCATAGTAAAGAAAGAATAATTAGCACTTTCCATAAGAATAAGGTTTGACTTTTGCTAATAAAACATGTCGTATTTTTAATTTCAAACACAGCAAGCTCTGAAGTAGTTCCGCTCTTGTTAATCATTGGCTAACGTTGAGCTCTGATTGTTGGTAAATGTAAAAATCCCTCAGACCATGAATTAGAAACAGGACTGTCTTCAGCAGCAGAGGCCTGTGGCTCTACTAGGGTTCAAATAGGTCTTTTGTACACAGCATGAGCGTAATGCCTCAGTTATGTATCTACAGCCAGGAGCAACAGACTTTATAAGTAGAGGATCTGTTCAGATTCCATGAGTCTGAATGAAAAGAATGTTTTTACCAAAATAAGAGGAAGTGTATCTTAACAGCAGACCTATACTGTTTCTTCTAAAACACTCACTACACATCAAAACACTCTATGGCTACATTTCAAAATAAAGTAAATAAAGTTACTATTTTGTTAGTGTTTGATTTGAGTTGTACTATGAGCTTCAGGTTGTTTTCTGCTCTAGATTTATAAATGTGTATCTCAGGTAACAGGGAATGGATTATAAACCAGACTGTTTCAATAAACAAAAGATAAAGGGACATAAGCTCTCTCTCTCTCTCTCTCTCTCTCTCTCTCTCTCTCTCTCAGATTCTCTCAGTAGTGCATATCAGCCATCTGAAAAACAGTGTTGAAACATTTGTGTCATCCACCCAGAGCAGGAGGGGAGGAGATGAAATGTGTTGCAGTGCAGCGTTTGTCTTTGCTTACCCATTTGCTTGTGTGTGTGTCTGTGTGTGTGCGTTCAACCTCATTACACTTCAAGGAAAAGCTTTGAATGGACTCGATGAAAAATGTCTTTTTAGGGAAAACGTATGAGGATTCTCTTTTGGGAGGGTTAGGTGATGGCAACGGGTGCTCTGGTGGCCCAAAAAGGTCAGAGGAAGGAAAGTGGTGTCTCTGGACAAAAAATAAAAACATTCATATGTAGATTGAGAAGCACAAGTGATACTGTTGAAATATTTCCTTGAGCTACTCTAGCAGCCTATTTATTATAACATAAATTGCAGCAAAAAAATCTTAAAGATGGGGAAATACTTTCATGTATTTACACTGGGTAAATATTTTTATTATAAACATGTCTCGAAAGAGCACATGTTCTTTATTCACTGTTTTTATTGACCTGCTTCCAGATGAATTGAGACCAAAACATCAAGTTCAGCTTCTGAATGATAAACCAAAACCAACCAACTCCAAACCAAATGAAATTCTCACCATGGAGATCATTTGAAACATATGTCAGTGAGCTTCTGCCCACATGATGTCAGATTGGGAAATTGGATTCACATGATCAACAGATAGATTGTTTGAGGTTGAGTTATTTTTAACTTATTATTAGTATCAGACGTCATTTTAACTGCTCTAGTCTTTCGCTTTGGACGTCTGACTCTCTGACTTCTCAGTAGATTAAAGGTGCAGTACTGAGAAAATGCAGGAAGCTTTTTGTGACACAGTGTACATGATCCCCTGCAGGCCTGTGGCTCCATTTACAAGCAAGAGTCCCACAAAGTTGTCGTTCAGTTAATGTGGTCTGCATTTTAACACCCAGCCACAGTCATCTGACTACATGGGTTATAATTAGAGTGTCGACAATTTGAACTGTGATGGGCAGGCACAAACACTGAAATATCACACAAACAGCGATTGGCTTGTTTTTTTTTTTTTTTTGACAACCTTGATGCCCAACAACAGTTACACATGTGCATCTTTGTGTTGTTTATCCTGTAGCATACAATACACCATGTACAACCAACACAACAATGTATTTGTGTATGAAGTTTGTCAGCTCACATTACTGTGATGATTCTCTGTTGGAGAAGTATAGCCATCGGGGTCTGGTCTGTTATAAACATAACAACAAGAATCTGAGTTGTTTGAATTTGACATTTAAGTGTAATTGAAAGATATTTATTTTAAAATTGCACAGATTTATTGGTAGAAACAGCTTACCATACCTAGCTTTGCCTATGGAAGAACTGAGCCATTGCTCCCCCGGGTCAAAGGTCATGTTTGGAGCTTTGCACCAATATCCCTGTGTGAGCACTTCAGGGCTTTTAGTTTAGTCTTAATACCACAAAAGCTATACTTATTTGTTCTACATCGTTGTTTTGCAGCTGGCATAGAAAAATGCAGCAACTTTAAGATCAAGCTCCACAGCTGTTTATTCACACCGAGCACACAGTCGTTGATAAGTATGTAAAGCTGTTCCTGAAAAGGACCATATGTTACTGGGAGTGTGTGGAAAGGCAGGCCGGTGATGGCACCACAGGACCTGGCAGACATAGGAGCAGAGAGCAGTGATAAAATTGGTTCAGATCATGAAAATGAAGCAGCATCAGGCCATTGGTGGTGTAAGAGGTGTCACTGTATTTGAAAAGTAACCAGAGAAATCATAGCAAGACCATTGTGTTTCTCTAAATATCAATGGAAGTGACTCACAACCTCCTTCTATTTGATCAAATGGTAAATTCAGTCCTGGTACCATGCTTTCATCTCCCAGGAGCCCGAACCTGCTGCTCCTTCACCTTCCTTTGTTGCCTTCATGAACTCCTACAGAATATTTCTGCTTCCTTTCAATCCTTCACTTCAGAAGAAGACCCGTTTTATTTGACTTCAGTCCCCCTCTCTTCCCCAGTCTCCTCTTCCACTCAAAAATTGGCTCATCAGCTGTTCTGGGCTCTGGAGGCGGCCTCCTCCCTTTGTCTCGGCCTATAGGCTAGCTGGCTAAGCTAGTCGGCCCCTTCATCACTTTCTGGGCAACTTTAGACTAGTCCACTCCTGCTCCGAGGCTCCAAATATCCCACTAACCCGCAGGGCTGGAGGGGGGACACAGGGAGGAATCCCCGGCTGGTGTTGTGATGGGGATGGACAGCAGCCAGAGCTGTGTGTGAGTGCATGGCGGGAAACAATAAATAACTTTACAGCAGTAGGAGCAGTTGCAGCGGTGGTGGTGGTATCGGCTGGTACGGGGAGGACGGGGGATCCTTCTTTTGATTTATGTGTTTGGGGGAAGCTGTCATGAGCAGGAACAGGAGCAGCCAGAGATTTTATTCCCGCACTTTGATAATAACCGGCGCTATGCAACACCCGGGACAGCGCGCTTCAACGTGCGGCCGCGGACTCTCGCGCCTCAGCCTTCCCCGCGTGTTCCCCGCCGCGTGCCGCAGCGGACGGAGGGATGATGACCACCGGGTGTGTGTCTGAGCGGCCGGGACACGCGCTCCTGGCCTGGGAGCTCAGGCCCACAGGAGGATGACCGGGCCCTGACACCGACTGTGTGTCGTTCACTGGGAATGATGCTGGAGTTGTGGACGAAGAACCGCTGGAAACAGCTGTTCGCTTCATCTTTTCCTCTTTATCTCTCCTTTTTCCCCTTTTTTTTTTTTTTTTTTTTTTTTTTACTTGGCGTTTCCGACTTTTTTGTGGAGACTGTTGTGATCACCGGTTTTTTATTCTCCGTGGACGGAATGCGTTTAATGTATTTTAATGTAGTAACATTAAGGGTCCGAGGGGGTTTTATTTTATTTGATCATAATCCCCATTGAAATTAATGGGAGTCGGGATTTAGGCACAGCAGAGTTTGACTGTATTTCTTTACTTTTTTAGATCCTGACTTGTTTGTGCCAATGATATCAATGCTGCACCTTATATATTATTATTATTATTATTATTATTATTATTATTATTATTATTATTATTATTATTATTATTATACGTTGGGTGAGTTCTGTTATTTCTATAGGATAATTAGAGTGTGATTAAGTAGTTTATTTATTATTTTTAATACCTTATTTCACACTCTCACACGGGGACGTGTTATTTTGTTGCGTTGTTATTATTTTGTGATGGTTGTGTTGGCCCCCTCTACGAACTATATTTCCGCTGAATTCTTCCAAATGAATTACGGATCATTTTCAGTCTCTGCATCCCGACCTTTATTCGCACTAGTGAAGAGAAGCGGCGCCTCTTCTGCGCCTTAAATGTGAATTAGTTTCACAGCAGCTGGGAACTCAGATAAGAGGTTTGCCCCCGTTTTTTTTGCTTTTTTTTTTTTTTTTTTTTTTTAACGCAGGGAAACGTGGTAAATGCAATATGATGTGTAATATGATAACCGGGATCAATAAGATCTGAGATCACTTCCACCCAGCCTTCACCCTCCTCTCTGCTCTTATTGCTTTTATTCGGAAAATTTCTCCGGGAATAATTTAAGGTCAGAAATACCTGTCAGCGGTTTCTGCCTGTCCCGGCCGCTCGATACACGACAAGAGGTCTGTGCTCTCTATCGGATTTTACCAAGACCTTTTGATTGCATCTCTCTTTTCTTTCCTCTCTTTTCTCTCCCTCTGTTTGTCCCTCTCCCCCCATCCCACCCCCTCCTGCACCACAGTTCTTCTTAGGAGCTTTCTGGAAGCCGCTTCCTCCCATCGAAATATTGGGGAATAAGAGGAAATCTCTCGGTGAGTTCCACTGTTTGACTTCACCTCTGTGTTTGTGTGGTGCAGTGTTAGAAAGAGCTGTTAGTCGGACACATTGTTAGACCTGCGAGCTTTGGACATTGTGGCGACTTCATTTAAAAAAAAACCCCGAAGTGCAAATCAGGCCTTTTCTGTGTTTTCTATTTAAGATTGAATTGTTAAAATTGTTATAAAAAATCTTCATAAATATAGCCATTGACCAGATGTATGTTTTCATCTATTTATTTATTTATTTAAAAAAAAACCTAATAACTTTTGTAGCTCAGTTAAAATAATCCCTGCGGCGTGCTACACTTATCACACTACTTTATTATTATTGCAATAATATTAATAATAATAATAATAATAATAATAATAATAATAATTCAATCGTTTCCAAAAGCAGACTCAACGTTAACAGACAATTTACTGTGAAACGATGTGAGAAAATTGTTTTGTTTTTAAGTGATGATTTATTTTATATTTATATATATATATTGTAGATGTTTTTTTTTTTCTTTAAAAATGAATGAAATGGGCACACGGGTGAAAGGATGCATGATGTGATATAATGTAATGATGTGCTGATGTAATATAATCCAGAGGTGTAAAGGCCAGTGTGATGGCGGTTCCAGCAGCAGCAGGAAGCAGAGCAGGGTCAGTTCATCATTTCAGCAGACAGTTATTAAAACACAACTTTGTAGCTGCAATAACGATGCTAATGCTAACAAGTAATAACAGCAATAATAGCTATCAACCTGGCGCTAGCAGCAGATGGGCTAACAGTTGCAGAAATGCTTACAGCAGTCTATTTCCTGTCAGTTCACTTGAGGGAACAAACATCACATAAACATAATTCAGTCATTTAGTATATTTTGGACTTGGCGCTGTTTCCACTGCGCACAGTGAAGCTGCGGGGGAAATATAATGTGAAATCTCCATGTCAGAGGAAATTCCTTAGTGTCATCCTCAGCGGCCTAAATGCCTGGAGTCCCAGAGGGGAAAAAAAAGAAAGAAAGAAAAAATAGAAGAGGATTTCCACAGCTCTGCAGGGCACAGAGTTTGAGTTGTGAAACCCAATATCCGTGACTCAATCCGAAACACGGAGGCGCCGATGCGCGTCTGCCATCCAAAGAAAATAAAGAATAACTACCATCCTTTACAAGCACCGGCGTGCTTTTACAAGTCAATACATACGTGTAATCCGCACTGCTCATTTCTCCATATGCACCTATCTTCCCAGTCGAAATGAAAAAAAGACAAAAAGACATAGACAAAAGAAAGAGCTGATTTGCGGTTTGGTTAATGAGTAAGGAGGGTTTTTTTTTTTTTTTCAGCAGCAGTGAGCAGATCCCTCCGTCCGCACAAAGAGCTTTGAAGGGAAAAGTTGCAGTCGGACACATTTCAGGCTCCCACCTCCCACCTACACAGAGCTCATCCTCTCATTTCAGCAGCCCACAGCGAATGCTATCTGTTTTAAAGTTGGGCTGTTTATACACACACACACACACACACACACACACACACGCTGCTGGGTGCGAGAGAACTCATAAATCTTACGTAGCTTTAAACGACAAGGGGCAGCGTCCTGAATAATAAAAATACAGGGAAGCGGGAGAGACAGAGTGTGTGGGAACATTGTGAGACGCATTCATATTTTCATTTCCATTTTTGTCTCACCTCTCTGTGTCTCTTTCCCTCTAGGGTTTCTTGTCATTCTTGCTTTTTTTTTTTTTTTTTTTTTTTTAGCCGAGGCTACTTCACCTTTTTCTTCACATGTTGTTGCACTTCCTCCTGTCTTCCTCCCCTGTGTGTTTAAGTCAAAACACAGGGAAGAACATATGCTCTGTCCAAACATTTTCTTTTAAACGGAGATTTTAAAGGCCCAGATTTCCCTCATGGCAGCCACACATATAGAGCCAGGGAACTTTAGAGGCTTCCTCTTAGTTTGCTGCTGTTTTTATCAATATAGACTACATGCCTAGTTTCTGCAGATGAACGCTGGGTGAGCTTCAAGAGGAGTTTTAGATTAAAGGTCACATTTCCTGTAAATTCGGGCGGGATAAAAAGGACACATCTCATGTCGCCTGTAGAAAGATCACCAATTCATTTCAGAAAATGGCCAACAGGTGTATAAAATGCACATTGGAGTCCAAATGAAGTAAAACCTCCCAAAAGACATGTAAATATATAAAATACATGCCTTCAATGGAGTGTAGAGGCTTCAAAAACACCTAATGACATACTTATGAATATGACGCTGAATGCGCTGTAGTTACTTTTAAAGAAGTGCGTTAATTTGCATTTTCAAACTCAGTGCAAGTAGCTGTGAGGAGAGATCACATGGAAAATATGAACAGTTCCACAACATCAGCCACGGGACATTTCCTATCATGCCGACGTCTCTCAAGCTGTCCATGTGCCATCTAACCACATTTTAGTTCGAATAAGTCAGTAGAAAAATAACCTCCTAAAAACTGTGTCTAACCAGGCTGACCAAGAAATATCCTCGGCATTGCCACCGAACAGAGAAATAAAACAAAACAGGGAATACATTATAACGATGTCATCATGAATCTAATTTAGCACCTGAAGTGATTATTACTATGATATTATACCAAATTAGACTGATTTATTTTATATTCTTTTTCTCTGGTGTGTTAAGTTGTGAACCTGTGGTTAGCCTGTTTATGCAAATTAGTTTGATGTTGGTACCAATCATTTTAATTTACTTCGTCCTAGCTCAGTAAATATATTAGGTTAAACTAATCCACCGAACCAAGGAAACAAGAACAGTCGATCCATTATTGTAAAATGAATCTATAGCTAATAATAGTAATGCCTGAGGCTGCATAGCTCTGTCCACCATGACCCCCCATAAATAATATCATAGCCAGTTACCCTTGTAGTTAGGCCTACTATCAGCTGCATGTAGTGCAGCAACAGCTACTGACTTGGAGAGGCTCTGGTAAATTAGCATTTTTAAGATGGAGGGAGAACTGCAAATACAAAATAAGAGTTAGAGAGATTTTATTTTGTATTTTAGCCACAGCGTGAAGTTATGCTGAAGTTCGCCTGGGAGCTATAGGCTGCATGTTAACAGACGTGCTATGGGAGAAGTCCCACAGTAGTAGTAGTTATTTGTGAAGTGGCGCTGGCACGTGGGGCAGCAGCCTGTCGCCTGGCTGTGGGGCCAACATGACGGGCTGCATCTTTCACTCCCAGCCAGTTAAATTAGCATAATTTGTGAGTGACGCTGGGCTCTTTGATGGGGAATCAACGAGTCCGCGAGTCGAACCCCGTTGTTTCCTCCGTTACTCCCCCCGTCAGCGTTACTGGTACCCGGGCTTGTTGTCAACAACATAATGAGAATACTGGCTAAGCTACTACCAGCACAGCCGCCACTACTACGAGCTCTCTCTGCTGCTGCTAGCAGAGTGGAACAAGCCCAGCACCTACAGCTACAGCCAGAGACCGAGGCGAGGCGGGAACTCAGACCCAAGGCAGAGAGGAGGACGCGGTAGGAGCGAAGCAGGAGACCCGGGAGACGGGGAGGGAGAAGGAGAGGGAGATTTAAAAAAAAAAAAAAAAAAAAAAAAAAAAAAAGACGGATGAAGAACCACCCAGAAATGCAATGGGGTGACATTTTGTGGTGGACTTGTTTCTCGGAGGCTGTGTGACTGGCTGGCTGGGTGGCTGGCTGACTGGCTGTTTGAGCGACAGAGGCTAAAAAAGAAAGAAATTTGAGGCCATTGTTATCAGCCAGCAGCGGTGCAGGCAGTGCTGGTGCTGGGGCGGAGGGTGGAGGTGGAGGGGGTGGGTGT
>CM076664.1:15210138-15230633 GCA_038496675.1 Rachycentron canadum
TGGGTGGGGGGGGGGGCGCGAGCAGGCAGCAGGCAGGCTCCCGGTACGCTCGTTCAGCTCGTGTGCTAGCTAGCCTGCCTGTAGCCTAAACCGAACCCATCTGTTTGTTCTGCTCGTTTATTTCGAGCCCCCCACCGACGTCTGAAGCCCGTCCATCCTTGTCCTCTGCCGGCCGTTCATGCCACACGGTGTCCGCTTCGCCGCCCTCGCGCAGCCCGCTGTGCCGGCGCTGCCGCTGGCTCCAGGAGGTGTTGTTGTGGTGGTAGTCGCGAGCAGCCGCGCTGGTCTCGAGGCAGCACCGGAGGAGCAGCGGGGTTGCGGAGAGAAGAAGAAGGGGGGGAGAGGAGAACGAGAGAGAAAGCGACCGGATTCGTTTTTTTTTTTTTTTTTTTTTTTTATTTAATTACTGTTATTGATTACCTGGCGAATGTGCGTGGGGACTAATCTGTGATGCGGTGCTGCTGGGTCCGTGCCGGACTGGACCGGGACCACCGGTGCTAAGGAAGGTAAGGAGAAAATCACCGGCAGGCGAACAGGCCAGCCGGTAACGCACGAGCTCGGACAACAAACCAGAAATACAGAGCGTGTTTGTTCGCTGTGCAGTTTGTGAACGGCGGAGTGGCTGGCTCAGTGATTTATGGCCCAATAGACTTCAATCCCGGTTCAAGAAGAGTTCACAATGCTTTAAGCTGCCGCAGATACCCGCCGCAAGTACCCCCCCTTCCTCCGGCCTTCCATCTCTGTCCTTTTCCTTTCTTTTTTCCACTCTCATTTCTTCTCCCGTTCTGTCTTTACCCCCTCCTCACTTATGGCTATTTATTTACAAAGCAGTGGCATTTTTCTTTTATGGATGAGCCACCTCTCCCTGGTGTTTCCCCTCCTCACGGGAAGCCCCTGTCCTGTTATTTAGCCCACATCAGACATTTATTTCATTTCTGACTAAAATGTTTAGATGGTGTATTCCACCTTAATTTCATTCACACACACACACAGGACTAACAGTCTGAATCGAGGCCATGAACATAGCAACAATAGCTCTGATCAGGCCAATCCTTCATTGTTTCTGTGCACAGCTCAATATAATTACCCCCCCCCCCACACACACACACACACACACACACACACACAACCCCACACACACACACTCCGTGTGTGTTAATGGGATAAGGAATATGTGGATTGTCCAAGTTAATGCATTCTCTCTCTGCCTCCCTGCCTGCATAGCTCTTCATGGCAGGCGCCATTTGTAATTTTATATCCCAGAATAAAGCACAGACACTGGACACCAAGGCCGACCTCTCTCTCTCTCTCTCTCTCTCTCTCTCTCTCTCTCTCTCTGTTGTTTTTGTTTGGGTGGCTCTCTCTCTGTCAGTGTAAGTGGATTATTCAGGGAGGCGTCTAGTAAAGTTGGTGATTGTATTAAGCTCTAGTCCTACAAGCTGGTGGCAGAGACATTACGTGTCCTGTTTAATGGCGAAACAGCAATATGATTTAATAACATATTCCTCCTACACTCTCTGCCACGACCCCTCTCTCTCTCCCTCTCTCTCTCTCCTTGGGACTATTCCTCAGAGTAAATAATTAGGATTCCAGCTTGTCTACCAGAAAGATAAATGGCTGACATGTGTGATGTGCTGAGAGCTGGAGAAGGGCTGGCCTGTCTAATCTTTACAAAGGAATAATAATAGTAATACATTAAGGACAGGGATTAGAGAGGAATTATATTGTTTTAGCGAAATTAACATCCTTATAATACATTCACATCTGACGCAGATACATTTTTTTATTTGCTTTTATTTATTTATTCAGGGTTTTTTTGTGTTGTTGCAGGAGACAGATTTGTTTTTTGTCTCTCTGTCTCTGTTTTAACCCGCTTTTAATTGGTGTATTTATTTCTGTATAATCCAGAAGCTGGAATCACGCTACTGTTTTTTTTTTTTTTTAGTAGCCCACCACATATTTATGATTTACAAAATATTGGAAGCCTTAAAGTGGAGACAGGACATGTCAGATTTGTTTTGTGCGCATGTTTTTGCAGTTCAGGCCTCAGGTCTGACACCATCACATTATCTCTCAGGTGCTGCAGCCGCCTCAGTCTTTTCTTCTTTAGGCACCCAGCGTCTTTAAAATGACTTGATAACGTCCTGACAGTGCGGGCTGCTGCGGCCCCCTGGACCCAGCGGCGGTTAGCTGCGGTGCTAGCGGCCCACAGGCGGCCCCTCTCCCCGTCAAACGCGTTATCTCCGCGGTAGAGAAATGAACGCCAGGTGCTCCCTCGCCTGGACCCGCCGGCCTCTGGCGGCCCCGGGCCCACCCCCGGAGAGCTCAGATAGGGAGCCACACTGCTGTTTTCAGCTCTTTCCCCCTCAAGAGGCCATGATAGAGCACTCTGCCCGCCCGACCTCATGGGTAACTGACTCATGAAGCTTCTTCCTTTCTTCAGCCGGCCTTTCTATTTCTGGCATTTTCTGTCTGATTCCAATGCTCATGTTTCATTCTTTATTTTCGTTCTTTTTCTTTAACATATTGACAAATTAACCAAACACAACAGGAACGGGGAAATTGGCATTACCACCTTAAATCTCACTCATCTCCCTTGACCGAAAATCCCCAAAGGTTATTTTTATTAAAATATTAAAACATTTCGGACATCACGGTCTTGATCAGAAAGATTTGATCTACACATGTCACCTTCCCAGTGGGATTACCGCTGAAGTTACACGTTTTTTTTTTCTTTCTGTTACCCCGTTTTGAACTTTAACAATACAACTTACGCACAATAATAGTCCAAGTGCATCAGTTTGGTCTGAGCTGTGAAAAAATCCCGCGTGATGCAAGAGCAGCCTGATATTCAGCAGCAATGATGGCTTCCGGAGATAGAGCCTGTACCAGAGCACATGGAAGACAGTCAATCACAGGGCCTGACAGAAATAGGTTACCTACATCAGTCACAAGGAAAACACACTCAGGCCACATCCGCCATTACACAACAGAGTGAATCACACCTGACACAATGGGCTAGGGCTTTGCTGCAAAAAAGCTCAGAACCAACAAACGCAGGACTTAAGAAATATTAGTAGAAAAACTAGCGCGTAGGCGATAGTCATGTTTAAAACAATTCTTTAAAAAGATTCAAAAGTGAAGCACTGAAATCTTCCTGGGGTTCACTGCTGAAAAAATAGAATAATTAGTAACACAATAAAAAAGGAACACAATGCTATAGTAACCTGACAACTACTAGCCTTCCACTATTAATAGTAACAGTTGTTGACTATTATCTTCTCCACAATAATAATAATAATAATAATAATAATAATAATAATAATAATAATAATAATAATAATAATAAGACATTTAAAAACATTTCACTTGAATTATTACCCGACTGTATGAATTTGGGAAACAGTTGATATGAATGCTGGGAGCACTGTGCCCTCCTCGTGCCCCCACCACCAGAGCATCTGCAGGCTGTGCGCGGGGCTCAGGGGGGAGGGGGAGGGTAAGGGGGTGAGGAAAGAAAAGCAGTGGTTTCTATTCATGTCATGGCGCCTTTCATTGAAGGAAGATGGATTTATCGCTCTTATTTCTTTATTCTGCCTCTCCTAACCTTTCAGGTCAGATTGCAGGGGACCGTTGGAGAGACGCTGTCACGTGACCCCCGGTACCAAATGGTCTTCCGGCAGTGGTTTTCAACAAGGACCGGAGCTCAAGCAGACGCCGCCACTTCCCTCAGAAATGCAGAAGACAACATACTACGACAACTCCTCGACGCTTTTCGGTGGCTACTCGTCGTACCAGGTGCAGGGGGCGGCAGCGGCAGCGGCAGCAGCCGCCAACGGCTTTGGGGGCTACGATGCCCCGGTCCCAGTGTCCCACCATCAGCCGGCCTTCCCGTCGGCGACCCATCTGGATGTGGATTCGTACCAGCGCTCCGCCTGCTCTCTGCAGTCGCTGGGCAGTAACAGTGGTCACCAGCAGCAGCAGCAGCAGCAGCAGCAGCAGCAGCAGCAGCTCGCCAAGACCAAGGAGCTGAATGGCAGCTGCATGCGGCCCAGCCTGCCACCTGAGCACCACCCCGGCTCCCAGGTGTCCCCTCCACTGCCCCCCAACCCCAACAGTGGCAATACAGGGGCGCAGCAGCCAGGGGGCAGTAGTGGAGCCTCCTCAGCCTCTAAATCAGTCCCCAATAAGTCGTCCAATTCCTCCTCCTCCACATCCTCCTCCTCCTCCTCACTGCCCCCCAACCCGACCTTGGCCAAGCAGATCTTTCCCTGGATGAAAGAGTGTCGTCAGACGACCAAGCAGAAAAACTGTTCACCAAGCAACAACTCTGGCAACGGTGTGTTGGATTACACCTGTCTCTGTCTTTCTGTCTCTGCTTTGACTTCCCCCACACAGCAACAGCATGGCTTAGCAGAATCATTATTCCTCTTACAGCAGTCTGTGTTTCTCTCTGTCATTACTCCTTTTCTCAGCTCGTTCTCTCCTCCATCCATTTCTTTCCCTCTTCATTTTCCTCCCTCATTAGCGTCTTTGTTCCTATTATCCCTCCTTCTCCATCCCATCACCACGTTCCTCTTTCCTCACCTCTCTTATCAACATCCTCTTTCAAGCCCCACATCCCCAGAGGATTTTAAAAGGTTTCTCAGACTATTATGGCAAAATAGGTTTCCACAGGCACAGGATAAGACAGGGAAGTGACCACAGGCAAACAGTCAAACTGCTTATTATTTATCTGTGGTTGGTGGGTCTGTCCGCTCTGGTCTAAGGTAATTCTACACAAACAATATTTTTTGAATTAACTGAAGTAGGTGCTGACCTTGATTTACTGAATAAGCTGAAAAGTACAAGCATAAAAGTAAAAATCTGTTCTGTTTTATATTTTAGTTATTTAATTGAGCCTTTGAGCGACTTTAAAATCCCTCTCTATGTCAAGCAGAAGAAATAAAAGATGTCAAAGGGCAGAGGCAAGGCAGGCCTGTCAGGCCTTAGAGGAGTGGTCAATTCAGCAAATCAGACCAGGAGATAAATGTATATTTTTAATTATAAAAGTTTTCTCAAAGAGTTAGACAAATTAACCCAATGTTGTAGAAACTACGTTCATGTGCAACTAAATTGCAACAGCAGATTAAAAAAAAATCAAAAAAACAGATTATATTGTCTGTTGACCTAAAGAATGTGTTGTCAATTTATGTATTTGTGAGAAGTTGCAACTATCACAAAACTGTATCAGTTAAATAGCAAATAATTGTAAAAAGTAAAATATAATAATAATAATAATAATAACAATCATAATAATAAATGCTTTAACACCAAAATATCTGATCTTTTTTCTGTTTAGACCCTCACAGAACTTGGTTAAGATTAGGTAAATAGCTCACTTCATCTCTCTTCATCTCATTTTGTGCAACATGGGACCTTTAAAGAGTTTTCAGTGTCAAATCTGAAGTAAATGGGCCCAAAGCAGTCGGACGTGATAGTGGAACCTCCATGGCATTTTGTCTTTAAGCTGACTTTCTCATCAGAAGCAGTGAGCAGTCCATTACAGCAACAGTACCACCAGTTAAAGCTCACCATCTGCCAGGAGCCTGCAGCCAGTTGTCTGTACACCTTCATCCATTTACATTCTCCTCTCAATCCTGCTCCTCCTTTTCTTGTTCCCCACCCTCTAGTTATGATATGCCTTCCCATTACTCTCCTTCCTCCCTTTCCTGGCCTCCTCCCCCTCCTCTTCTTTTTGTTCATTCTTGGGAAGCCAGTGTAAGAAGAAGGACATTAAGAGGATGAATTTAAATGTCATGAACGATAACAGATGACTAGATTTTCAGAGAGAGGGAGAATGACAAGCAGATATCAGTGAGAAGCAGTGAGAAAAAAAACAGTGGGATGATAAATTTGAATATCATCTGAATGCGTAATAAAGAAAACAGTCGCTGACCCACATTACTGTATGTTATTTGAATTGGTAGTTATCAATGAGAAAAAAAATCTGTTCTGCCATAATGCCATAAAGTCTTTCAGTTGACTGAACAGAGCTCTGAGGAGAGATTAGACTGGTTATTGACGAGAATTTTAAACAGTCATTTAGAGAATGCCAATGTTCTGTGAGACAGATGACACGGTAGTTACCTCTGTCATCTTTCTCTCCCTAACCAGAGAAATAAACTCTTCTTACTATTCAGAGAAATACAGAGTTATAGAGGGATGGTTTGAACTGTGCTGCATGAACACGTTGCAATCATGCATGTGGACATGCAACTGTTAGCTGGAAAAAATGTCTTGTGTCAGGCTGAACAGTTTTCCAAACCTCTTCCTGATGTGGACCTTGTCTCCACAATTGCAATGTCTGCCAAAATAATCATCATGATTCTTTTTATATTGTTCAAGCCTGAGTCTTGAGTCTACTGACACCAGGTGTGGCCGTCCAGGAAGGACGAATGATGAAAAGCTACACCCAAT
Source organism: Rachycentron canadum (assembly GCA_038496675.1). Lineage (NCBI taxonomy): Eukaryota > Metazoa > Chordata > Actinopteri > Carangiformes > Rachycentridae > Rachycentron > Rachycentron canadum. The sequence goes on from CM076664.1 coordinate 15,216,598, forward strand.
TACAACATAATGTCATGTTAATAGTTCTATCCTTTATCCTGCTATATAAAGAGCTGAGTTGCATTATATTGATAGATGTTCCTGTTATTTACTCTGGTTAATCATGGCATGTATAATAGTCTATTCTAGCCCCAGATAACTGACAATCAATAGCACAATAGCATCACAGCAGGTGAACAGGTGAAGACTCCTGCTCCAGCTTCCTGCTGAAAGTCATGTGCTTGTAATCATTTTCAAATTAATAACAGTAATAATTACATTTATCACTTGCACTCAGGAGGAGTGTCTTACAATGAACCAGAGTAGCAGGTTTCCACAGGTGTGAGGAAATTCACTTGACACAAACAACATTTGAATCATATCAAATCAAATCAAATCAAATAGAAAAATAATCCAGTGAGCATCATTCAACACATGTTCATCAAATGCCTTCCAGCTGAAGTGTGTCTGGGCAAGTGTGTGAACCCCTCTCAGCTATATTAGGACCCAGTTATTATGACACAAACGTGTTGAGAAGTTTGACTTTTGCTGGCGTGCTGACTGAAGAGAGCTCACGTCAACTTCACTTCTTGCTCATAGTCCTTGTGTTGCAGCTGCTGTTGCTGTTGGGGGTTTGTCTTTGCAGCCAAGATGCAATTTAGCTGCCCTTGGCCAGCACCAGGGCCTTGGTCTCTTAATAACTGCCACTGTTATGAAGTGTTGACAACTAATATCAAGGGATAATTCAGGCGGCCTGTCTAGGCCCCCCTCTGCTTTATTAAGAACCTGAATGATTTCTATTTCCTCCAGCATGGCGCCTGATTATGTTTTATTCTCTCTGCCTTTCTGACTCTCAGTATTTATTTCATCATGTTTTTATATTATTCTTTCTTTCTCTGGTTCATTTCACCCTTTTAATTTTCTGGGTTTTAATGCTCCCTCATGTTTTTTTCTGTTTTTCCCTGTATCCTCTACATCGTTTTCATGTTTCTCACTTGCAGTGTGTCTGCTCTGCATTTTCTGTCCTCAGCATCAGGAGGAACTGAGAGTGGCAGCAGTGGAGAGAAGAGCCCTACCAGTGGGTCATCAGCGTCATCTAAGCGGGCTCGTACAGCGTACACCAGTGCCCAGCTGGTAGAGCTGGAGAAGGAGTTCCACTTCAACCGGTACCTGTGCCGGCCACGACGTGTGGAGATGGCCAACCTGCTCAACCTGTCCGAACGCCAGATAAAGATCTGGTTCCAGAACCGCCGCATGAAGTACAAGAAGGACCAGAAGTCCAAGGGCCTGAGCTCTAGCTCTGGAGGGCCTTCACCAACCGGCTCCCCACCCCTGCCCATGCAGTCTTCCGCCAGCTTCCTCAACTCAATACACTCTATGGGAGGGGGAGGTGGAGGAGGAGGGGCAGGCTATGACGCCCCATCTCCACCATCTTTTGGTAAGCCCCACCAGGGAGTGTCTTACTCCATGTCCACTGCCTATTCCAATGTCCCCATGAAGGGCTGCCCCTCTCAGCAGAAGTATGGCGCCCCAGACCCGGACTATGGTGACCCCCATCCCCACCACAGCCTTGTACAGGCCAACAGTGCTGGCTATGGGACTCCCACCAACATGCAGGCAAGTCCAGTCTACGTGGGGGGTGGCAGCTATGTGGAACCCATGCCTGGTTCGGGGCCCTCCATTTATGGGCTAAACCACCTTGGCCCCACGCCACCCCATCACCAAACAATGGACTACAATGGCGCAGGGCCCATGTCGGCCGCCAACCAGCACCATGTGGGCGGAGGGGGCCCCCCAGGTACCTGTGACCCGCCCACACACCCGACGTACACTGAGCTGTCAGCGCACCACACCTCGACTCAGGGCAGAATCCAGGAAGCACCCAAGCTCACTCACCTGTAGCAGGTTTGGAACAAAACGACAACGTAGAGAATAGTGAAGACGACACAGAACAAGTAACTCGACGTGACTCACTAACAGACTAACTAAGATGTGGGGACTCTACTGCTACTGCTGCAAAGGGACGGCAGGAGAGACAAAGCAAGACAGACAGGAACCATCCTGCGGTTTGGCCTGTGGCTCACAGTCACAAATCAGTGTTATGTGTTAGCCAGCCCCACCCTGTTTCCACTGCCCTCACAAAGAGCCTCCTCTAGTCTGATTAGGCCCAGAGCTCTTATTGTTACCTTGAAAGTGCAGTTAATTGAATTTCAACCAAACAGAGGTTGTGTCTGTAAGTTAGTAGCAGCAATGCAGTCAAACTATGAACCATTCAAGTCAAAAAAAGGAAAACAAATATGAAAAACACATATCTTGCAGTGTAGAGGTTGTTAAATCAGTGGTAGTTGCCAGAAGGTGCTTTAACCTCACGTCCTCACATAGGAAATTAGGAAACACAGTTGTGCATCATCACTTTTTAAACAGGCTGGTTTTAAAACGCATTGAGCGAGTAATGATTCATTTCAGAACGCTTCATTCATTTTACCAAAGTTTACAAATTTTACATGAAACCTTTTACGGAGTTTCTCACTCTGCTTTGAGTGTATTTCTTGGTCCCAGGGCAGTGAATCATATTGCAGACATGGGAGACAAGGCATGGTATAACAACATGTATGGTGGGAAATTTGTTTAGTCAGTATAAATTAGCCTAATAATTTACTGCACAGTCATCTTGAAACTGCAGTATTTATTATTATTAATTTTAGAAAATGAGATTTTACATTTTTCATGAAAAGGTTTTTCAAAAAGAATCTAATATGAAAGAAGTTTTTTCTTATACTTAAAGGTCCAGGTGGGTGGGACATAGCTGTAACTGCTTTGTTGTGACATCACAAAGTCCCAGAAGTCCTGACGACTGGTTTTAATGCTCAGTTTCTGAATACAGGCTGTGAGCATTTTTCTGTGGACTGAGACCTTTGATACTTTCACTGTATTAATATAGAACCTGTTTTCTAATCAAAGAGGACATAGAACTATACCTGTGTATGCGATATGGGACCTTTAAGTTATTCAGCAAATGCATTGCAGTATAAATATATACTAGTGATAAAGTCCTTGCTCCATAGATATCTGATGTATTACTGGACTTTTCCAAACAATTCTTGGATGCTTGGATGGAGCAAATTGCAGTGGTAGTTGAGCTAGTGTGTAGTAAAGAAGCCTATAATAGCTCTGTTAGAGCTAGTATGTGGCTAAAATTGTACTTTGATAATAAAATCACCCCCTAAGACACACACATACACAGACAGCTCTCCCGCCTGGTAAATGAAATAGTTGAGATTTTAATGGGCAGTTAACGAGGTGGTTAGATTTATGATGCTGAGCTCTCTCCCCTCCAGGCAACACATGCTGTTGTCAGCCGGGCTGAGCTATGTGGAGGGCTCAGCCTCTCCATCAGCTGGAGAGGAAGAACAGAAATATATGGCTGGAGCTGGCAGCACTCATCTTCTCCTGTTCCACAAAGTACCTAAAGACCCCCGGATGGTCCTCCCCACACTGTCTCTTTTTGTCTCCTGTCGTACCTGTCTCCGTCCGTCCAGACTGAATTACAAGTAACTCACTTTTTGTCTCCTGTCTGCAGCAGCAGCACATGGCTTCTGAAGGAGGCAAAACTTTTCCACCACCCCATATTGACTGCCCCTGCCCCCCCCACACACACACATCCATCACCCATGCACATGCACTCACCACAACTCCCATCACTCTAACAGGGTTTATGAAGCTACAAGCTCAGAGGCTAAACTGGCTCACATAGACACACTCGTGTGTTAAGCTACGTTAGCTTAATCACACCTTCATACACACACAGCAATGCTAAGCTAGCTTCCTTTCGTTGACACACATCCACAGCTGGGATATGCCAGCTGCTGACATCTTCAAACAAACATGGAAGAGAAATCTTTAATGTTCTTATTTTAGCACATCATTGACACAGGGTAAATAATAAGAGTGGAGAACACTATTTATTTATGTTTGGGTAAGTCATTGCCCTCCTCTCTTCCTCTCTCTCTCTCTCTCTCTCTCTCTCTCACTCTTTCTTTCACTTTGGAAGGGTTCGCTTACATTAGCGCCATGCCAATGCGTTAAAGTCCACATTTTATATTTTGTTTTGTTCTCACATATCTTGACTTTTAACGTGGATACAGGGTATATATTTGAACAAAAATGCATGTCCCAGAAATTCGAGCTGGTGTGCATCACACATTTTTAAAACAACTGGATTTGCTTTGTCCAAACAGTCAGTGAGAGCAGTTTGGGACGACACACACTAAAACCCTCACACACTGTTTCACCCAATGAAAGCTGAAAACAAGCTGCTCTCACTGGCGCACTGTAAGTAAACCAGTGGTTTTTAAAATGCAGATTCATACAAATGCTTTTCACATCTGGGCATCATTGTTGCACTTAGAGTTTACATTTTGATGGTTAAAGGTTAAAAATAATAATAATAAAATCTTATTTTGAAGACGAAAGGCCCTCCAATCAAAGCGTCTTTCGTCAATGTGTGTTCAAGTGAACATTCATATCTAAATATTTATTTGTTATAGCCAGTTTAAAAAGACTTTCTGTTTTGTATTATTATTTATCCTTCATGTATTTATATCAAGAAAAAATACTGTACTTTTTTAGTATTTACCTGTTATGAAAGAAAAAAAAACAACATTGTGTTTCTTCTTGTCCATTGTACTGAAGTTAAATTTTTTAGTTCTTGTATTTTAGAAGAAAATAAGTAGTTTTTATGTTCCTATAATGACCCTTGTACATAAATGTCTTTGCTTGTACAAGGAAAAAGGCCAGGATGGGGATTGGTGACCCACACTGGCATAGTCAGAAAAGTTAGACAAACTATTAGCTGGAAAAAAGAATGAGTCTTTTGGAGAAGAACAACTTCTTTCTTTGTCATTTGTAGCTCCCTTTTCTTTGATTGTTGAGAGAGTTGTCTGTCAAACAATTCTTAATAAAAGGTTATGTTATTCAGAGCTATCGTCAGTTTTGTGAAGGACTCAACTCACGTTTTTTGGTAAATCACTTTTAGAATCATCTCATTACCCACAAACCCCACAAAATCTTTGGCTGTCAGGTGACAACCAGCTGACACTGATGGTATTGGTTGTCATGCCACTATACAAGCAACCAAGAGTCCACGAGTCGTGCAGCAGGTTATTAGAACCAGTAGCTCGGTTTTGTTGCTAAACGACATCGAGAGGTCGCAGTAATGATGACATCATCAGGAGGAGGTTGGGATCAATGGACGGGGAAACAAAACACAGGAATGTTTCTGTTGCTTCTATAATCTGTGACCGTTCGTTGGCGTTATTGTAACCACGACAACAAAGATCACCTCATGTTGAGGAAGCACTTATTTTAACCCAAATCAGCATCTTTTCCTAAACCTAACCATGCCATGACCATTGTATAGTAACCACGATGTCGAAGGGAGTTTTACTGCTGTTGGTACAGTGTTTATTATTGTAACCATGACAACTAAGTTCCAGCGTGCCTGCCGCCATGGGCCGTATCAGAGGGTTAAAATCCAACCTCTGTGGTTGCTCAGGTTGGTTATTAAAATAAGACTAATTCTACAATGAAAACTACTTTTGTTGATTATCAACTTTTCTTCTAAAAAGGTGGCACAACTACTAACCCTTTCAATCAGCTGGGTAACTACTGAAATGATTGAAAGTCCATTAAAAGAGCTACTTGTAAATTTTGCGATTGCTATATAGCCAATGTTAGCATTTTAGCAGCTGTTAACTTGTCCAGAAGAAACGTTGCGAGTTCAGCATCAAACTTCATTCTTTTACTCACCAACAATTGTCTCCCTCTTGTTTTGATTCTATTTCTATCACTTCTTTTCTTCTACTGAAGTTAGCATGCTAACCAGCTCGCTCCAGCCCGGTTGGACCATCTCATCACTTTCCCATACCAACTCACTGCAGCGTCTAGGCTGCCCTGAAGAAGTAGAGCTGCTCAGAGGACTTTTTATAACCTCTTGCACAGTAAAGTCAACGTTGGCTGAACCTCTTGGCAAACCGGTAAGTAAACGGCTGTTAATGTTACTGTTGACTGTGTAGCAATAGCAAAACTTCCAAGTTTCAGCAACAGTTAAATCTTGTGCAAATATTTTCGCTCATACATGTAATGTGTTGTGTGCAGCGCCTCAAAGTGAGATCACATCGTCTTTGCTCCACCATGAGACAACGAAGTGTTGCTCATGAATCCCAGGTCTGGTGAAGGTCTGTCTTCTGTTAAGCAGCAGGTCCCAGGTTCAGGGACAACCTGACACTGATGCCACTATTAAATATGGAGTCGATACCTCAGGCTAAAAGCATCACTGTCACAAAACCTTCCCAATTATTAAATGTCAAGCCCAGAGCCGCGTGTAACATGTCAGGCATTAAAAAGAAACATCTTTAGCCTGTAGCCACACTTTAAATCTGCTCTTGTCTCCTCTTTGCTTTACACACTGCACAGAAAGAAGGTAGTTATTTGCCAAAGTGCTTGGTGGTAGTAGCCTACTTGGCAAATGTGCCAGTCACAATCTGTTTTGCTACTATTATCAGGTGGGTGGTGTTCACCAGCCATCCACTAATGCTGATGCTAATGTTCTTGGATGTATAACCTTAGACTCTAGCGGCAAACCCGCTAAAGTCTAAGGTTATACATCCAAGAATAATCCCTCTGCTAAAACCGAATACCAGAAGCTCAAACTACAACTGTCGCCACTTCATTTTGTTTTTCTTTCTTCCAATTATGAGGCTAGACCACTTCAGCTCTGTGGTTTTTGTCTCATAACACTATATTGTAGTTCGGTGTTGATATCAGTCAAATCTGCCCTCACAATACTGAATCTGACAGTGATGACTGTCGTCGCTGCTGAAGAAAACATTTATGAGCCATTTCAAAATAAAACACAATTTTGGGTAAATGTATGTAGGCAGAAATTTAACATGAAAACTAATTAGTTTGAATGTTAAAGTTACCAGTTATTTGCAGCGACAAAATGGCAGCAAGGCGACCTGGGTTCAACCCCTTCAAACATGCCACCCATGCTGCTAAAGTGTCCTTGAACAACACACTGAAACCTGATCTGACCTCTGAACTTGATGTTTCACATGAGAGAAATCTGCTCCTCAACAGGAGCATTCCTCAGGATCCCTGATGGATCCAGAGTTTGAGCGTCAGATCTGTGGAGTGTGAGGGGCCTGACTTTTACAGCTGCATCTCTACAGCAGCCTACAGGTGTGTTTTATTTATTATAATTTATATATTATATGAATTTATTTAGCTCTCAGCGAGGGGTTGGAGATGTGAGGGTGACATTTCCTCCACAGTTGTCATGTCTGGTTCACACTCAGAAATCCATGGAGCATGTTGACGTTTTACCATTCAGTTAATTTCCTTCAATTTTGTTTTAACTTTCAATCTTAATGAAAAAGTGAACGGAGACTTGGTTCAGTTGAGGACAGCAGACCCCCATCATTCACCTGTGACCCAAACTGAACCTGGGTATCTGCTGCTGTGAGTTCTGTCTTCATGTTTATGACAAAAAATGGCCTGAAGCCTGCGCCTTGGTCTGGTCACATGGTCTCTGACCCCCACCTCACCCCCTCCCTCTCTCTGTCTCTCGCACGCGGCGTGCGCTCAAAGGCCCGAGAGCAGCTTAAAACTTGGAACATAAATCAGCCTCCCATAAATAATGGCCGCACTTCCCTTTACATCTCCGTTGGACTAACAGACAATAAAAACACCAATAAGCAGAGATTGGATCTAATTTATTGCCTCATAAAAACAGACGAAGAGCTCGGCTCAGCTTCAGCAACACAGGCGCAGCTGAAAACGGTCCAGCTCTGACTGGAGAGCAAGCTCTCTCACTCTCTCTCTCTCTTTCACACACACACACACACACACACACACACACACACACACACACACACACACACACACACAGGTCCACAGACTGACACTTAGTTCAAATCATAACTGTAGTTTATTAATAATAATAATAAGATTTGACGGGTTTCTGATGGAAAGCTGCTGTCTTCTTTTAGCATGTAGCTGTTATCATTGGATTTCAATCAATAGTAATAATAATAATAATAATAGTAATAATAATAATGATAATAATAATAGTAATAGACACTGAAGTAGGTTTTCTTGTTATATAAATACCCATCGTTTTTGACTTAAAAAGTTACTTCTGCATTTAATTGTTATGTAATTGTTAAGTATGTTTATTTTTCCTGGAAACAGGTCGTGGACCAATTAAAACCTCAAATATACAGTTTTATTAATTACAATTTAAATGAAGTTGAAATGTAGTTTCTAAAATGAGACAGAATTGATTTAACTGTCATCAACGCAAAAGAAAAGTTTTGACGTTCAATAGAATAAGTATAAAGTTAAAAGAAAATGAAAGAAAATAAATGGAATGAGACGAGTCATACAAAGTCCGTATGTTCAGGAGAAAATGTCCCTTGTAACGACGACAAAACCGGCTCCTGCTCTTCCTCCTCACCAGGGCCAGAGCTCCACGTCAACTGGTCAGGGTTTGACAAAAAAAAAAAAAAATCCAAAAAAGATTTTGTTAAAAAGAGGAACACAACTCAGCGAAGTGGGCCAGCGTGTTGTGACACATTAGCTCAGTCAGCAGCTTGTGTGTCTGTGTTCAGTGTTGAGCCTCGGCCTACTCACTGCCTGCGCTTTCTGCTGCGCTCAATGGCCTTCACTCCCACACACGTTCCTGTCTTTCTCTGGAACCTTTGTCCGAAACCCAAAGGCCTGGGGAAGATGTGCGAGCTACACACACTTCACACACATTGCATCTGTTTTTTTTTTTTTGTTTGTTTTTTTAAATAGATAAAATATTTCTATGTGACGTTTCCGCGTGTCCGTATGTGAAAAGTGTGAAAATAACAAACCAAGTCAAAGAGTGGAGCTAAAGGAGAGAGAGAGGGAGGGAGAGAGAGAGAGAGAGAGGGAGAAGGGGACTGGGGCTCTCCTTGTTATGTGGGCAGAGCGGAGCTGCTGTCAGCCTCTGTGCAGGGAGAGAAAGATTGATCACCGCACTTCTTTTTTTCCACTCGGGGCCCTCCCCAAAAATATCCTCTGCTAAATTCCCGAGGTCCTGATCTTTATAAAAATCTACATGTGCGTCGTGTCAGGTCTGGGGGCCACGGTGGCTCCTCACTCACTGTTAGCGCTCACATTCACATCACTGCAGCCGCCTTATTATTTTACTACACGTTTACCTCCTTTAGTGTCGTGGAGCGACCTCGCTGTGAACTCTCACATTCAACACACACACACACACACACACACACACAGACACACACAGACACACATCACTGAAGGGGGCTCTCCGCGTGCAGGGACTATTTTAGGTTGAGATTATATTTAGAGAATATTTAGCTTTCTCTCCTTCTGTAGAAAACACGCGCGCACTTAAAATCTCCAACAACTGTTTAGAAGTATGATAATAAAAAATGGGACTTACACAGCCACAGGCTCCCTGTCTGTGCCTGCCGTCTCATCTCCACACAGTAAAAACCTAAGTTTCTGACTCTGTTTGAAGCCAATCTGTCTCATCTCCACTACCGCTGAGTAAAAGCCTTCATCATCCTCTCCCTCTGAGCTGCTGCTCGGTCTAAAAGCCTCCGCAACTTTTATGTGTGGAAGTTGTGGATTTTCAGCCTCTGTCACACTTTAAAAGATTAATGAGCTGAGTGCTGTAAACATTTTTTTTTTTTTTGTTTGAAGGAGCCATATTGCAGACAGAGCTTGGCCAGCTCCGTTCACCTCATGTTAACCGTCATTACATCACCGGGAGGATCCGAGAAAACGTTACCGAGCTGCTCTATTGTTCGCGGGCCGGGATGCGCCGACCCGCCGCCCACGGGCGCACATGGCGACCGGCCGCCTGCACGTTTTTTTTTTTTTTTCCCTCCCCAGAATTTACCCCCCGTTAAGGCAAAACAATAGCAGCTATCATGTGATATCGCCTCTCTTTGCCACAGCATTTGGTGGAAAAATAATAATGCTGCTTCCCACAGCCGTCGCTGCCGCCAGGCCCCGGCCCCGATTGGCTGTTTTGGCTCACATGACCAGGAATTGGCTGCAATTTCGTCCCATAGTTCTTCAGTTTAGCTTCCCCAGGTCCCCATACGCTAGTAATATCACCAATATACACAATTATTATAGCCACCGCATTTACGCCATTGCGGTCGGGAGCCTATGTGACCGTGCGTTTTTTCATTTCGGTTGAATTTTTTAAGAGGCCACATTGTGTTGTGTGCGTGTGTGGTGTTTGTGTATGTGTTTTTTTTATGTTGTTTGTGTGTTTTTTTCTGGGGGGAAGGGATTGTTCGGGGGTCTCGCCGTTCGAGGGTGAAACCGGTTTGAGGGAGCTATGAATTTTGAATTTGAAAGGGAGATCGGTTTTATAAACAGCCAGCCATCCCTAGCAGAGTGCCTGACGTCCTTCCCCGCCGCCCTGGAGTCATTTCAAACTTCATCAATCAAGGAGTCGACAGTAATTCCGCCTCCCTTCGAGCACACCATCCCCAGCCTCAGCCCCTGCACAGCCAGCCAGCCGAGACCGGCTGCTAGGAGCCAGCAGAACCGGAGAACCTCCGCCACTAATGGCCTCCAGACGCACCACCGAGGCGCCCAGCAGCCCGGACCGCCAGGCCAGGCCCCTGCCTCGGTCACGGCGACCCCGGCCGGTCCGCTGGCCCACGAGTTCCCCTGGATGAAGGAGAAGAAGTCATCCAAGAAGTGCCCCAAGCCCGGGGGCAGCTCCAGCGGTGGCGGTTCCATCATCCCCCCCGCCTCGTCCTCCCCGTCGCCGACCGCCTCCGGGTACGCTTCGGCGGGCATCGAGTCGCCCACAGGTCGGTATGCTGGGATGTGCATGTGTGGGGGGGCTGTGAGGCTGTGCAGCTGTGCTTTGTTTTTCTGTTTGCATCTTCATTTCACATCCACTTCAGAAACAACATTACATTCCTTACATGCAGCAGGGGTATCTGAGATGACATTGCCTTTTTCTCTCTCGGTGTGTGTATGTGTGTGCGTGTGTGCGTGCGCGCGTGTGTACTGTGCAGTGCTGTGATGCTGTGTCAACAGGGTAGCCATATCTAGACCCCTGCATTATGCTGCAGTGCACACTCTCCCATCATGCATTTAAATGTGCACCATTAACGCCTCACACACATCTCTGTCACCCAGAGCATCAGTGCATGTGTGTATCAGCTTTCACTGGGTGCAAACCCTCCACTCCAGCATCCTGTTATTCCTCTACGTCTGGAGCTTAAAGCTCCAAAATGCTCCTTGTCCACACACAACGATTCTCTGTGCGTAAAGATGCAGGAGGTGTTTTTTCCTGATCCATCCTACATGAGTGCAGCTGCAGCGGGAATCAATCTGTTCACTGGCTGGTGTGATTTCAGACCAGCAGCGGCAGCTCCATCGCCTTCATATTATATATTCATAGCACAACTGAGATGGTGGCCATATTGGATTGAGCTAGGAAATATAATGGCGAGGCAAAGTGAACGGACATACTATGTGGAGGAGGGGGTGGGGGGAGGCTTTAAGCTACAGCCACACACAGCAAACACACAATCTGGTTTTCCAAAGGTTTAGGTCATTTCTGTATTTTACACTGACCTTCACATCAAGATGTATTTTTTTTTCTTCAAGTTTTTTTTCTCTTAATTTTGTTTTTTTTTTTAATTTTCCAGACACAAAATTCCACCCACATTTATTTTTTTTTCATCAAAACTCATGTTTTCTTCCCTTCTTGCCCAATTTCCTGCCTTTTCTGGCCCCATTCATAAAGTCACTCATGGTCTTATTTGTGTTTCTGACAGAATCCGCCACATTCGCTTCACATCGATATTCCCACATTTCCCCGCACATTTCCTCCCTTTCCCATGATGTATTTATTTTCCTGCTGTATTTCTCTGATCAGCTGCGGCCTCTCACGGTGCTCGCTGCACTTTATACAGGAGGGAAACATCCTGACATTATGATCATCTGCCCTTTTTTTTTTTTTTTTTTTTTTTTTTTTTTTTTTACCGTTTTACAGTCGTGACTTTGGCTGCCACTCTAATCGGAGGGGGTAATTTTATGGGAGTGTTTTGTGTTTTATTATTTATTAGACTGTTGTTTTAGTGTAGAAACGGGCCGCGGGGATTTCAGTCGAGGCTGCAGCTGCTTATTTCTTGGCTTGAAATCTTTCACGCCATAAAATTGTAAAGGTTCTAAATGATTTTCACGAAGCAGATAACTATTTGAAATTAAAACAAAATATAAAAAATCAAATAGGACAGAAAAAAGCTTCAGATTTTGCACAGTCAATCCTCCACGTATATTTTTCTTTGTCTCCTTTTATTTGTCTGTCTCCCTACAGACCCGAGTCAGGCGGCTCTGGATGGAGGGGGAGCCGGGTCCCGTCGGCTGCGCACCGCGTACACCAACACGCAGCTGCTGGAGCTGGAGAAAGAGTTCCACTTCAACAAGTACCTGTGCCGACCCAGGAGGGTGGAGATCGCCGCCCTTTTGGATCTGACCGAGCGACAAGTTAAAGTCTGGTTCCAGAACCGGCGGATGAAACACAAGCGGCAGACCACGCACCACAGGGACGGTGGAGGGGGAAGCCACGAATCCAGCGACCCGGGCGGGTTTGAGCCGCTCGAAGGCGCCGATGCCTCATCTCCGTACTCCAGCCAGCCGCTGGAGGCATCTGGTACTGGGGAAGCTACTCTGAAAGCCGAGAGCGGCGATCCATCATCGGCCGCAGCTGCCACCGCCTACGCCAATGACAGCGGGGACAATGCACAGCCCACGCCGGAGGAGCTAGGCCGTTTGAGCCGCCCCGACCGCCCACCGCTGCCCGGAGACTCGGGCTCTCCTGGCGGTGTTGCGGCTCACCATTCCCCGCCGCCGTTCACCGCGACGAACTCCGCCGACAACCCGGGCTTGGTGGAGCTGAGCGAGGCCGGGTCCGTAGCAGCAGCGTCCGATTCGTCGTTCCACGAGCAGCGGGACATTTCCATCACCGGCTCCGCGGTCCACACCCCTGCCGCGTCCTCCTCATCCGCGCTCCCCGACCTGGCCTTCTTTGCCGGGGACGCCTGCCTGTCACCCAGCCTGCAGAGCTCCCTGGATAGCCCGGTGGATTTCTCCGAGGAGGACTTCGACCTGTTCACAAGCACACTGTGCACCATAGACCTGCAGCACCTCAACTTCTGAGGGCCGCGGTAAAAGCTGAAGGGACCCGGAGGGAGGCACGGACAGGCCTGTGTGGAGCAACAATCGACAGGGGACGAGACTCGGAGGACTCTGTTGTTTGAAAAGAATTAAAGCTTCTCGGCAACATTTCTGAATGAAAATTATGTTCGTTTTGAAATATACTTTTTCGTCTTCTTGCTGGTTTAATTTTGCGGATATAATGTAGTTTAAGAGAGATGCAGTTAATTTTATGTTTTTTTTTTTTCTATTTTAAACATCGAAGGGAAATAGTTTTTTTTTTCACGATCGAAACGTTGTGGATTTTTTTCTCCCTCTTGTCCAAATTGCAGGTAATTTATTGCCTTTCTTGTTTCTGATCATTTTGGTTAAAAATGATTAACCCTCAGTATGTGTGGATTTATTTCCTCTAGTCCATCCTGGTGCAGCTTCATTGGATCCTTAACTTCTCAGGAACTGTTCACAGAGTCTAGGTGCAGATAGCTGGACAGCTTTTAGACAAATATAACCCGAGTTCACTCTCTCTCTCTGAGAGACAGGAGGAGAGGGAAGCCCTGCTGATGACCCGAGTTTTAGACCCTAGTTTATTTATTGAGATTCTTTAATAGTGAAAATCCAAATTATTTATTGTATATATATTTTCATAGTGGAATTATAATAATAATAAAACATACAAACATTTACGAGTGGTTAATGTTCTTTTGTTTTATGATTTAATGGATTGCTGAATATCATAATATTAGCCAAATAAATTATACTATCGATTATTTTATATATATATATATATATACTGTCTCTTATACACA
>CM076664.1:15230870-15251745 GCA_038496675.1 Rachycentron canadum
TCTGCTGAGTCGAGAACGTCTCTGTGAGCCAAGGAGTTGCTCTGGGCGGTGCAGATCTCCTTCCCTACCACGCGTAGCATGGACTATGGCGATCCTTGGTGATCATGTCGTCAGTGCTTGTCTTCCTAAGATGTGTATAAGAGACAGTATATATATATATAATATTTATACATATATATAAATATATACATACACACACACATACATAATACATATATAATCAGATAGATAAATACATAGTTTGTCAGTATAATGATATGATTGTGTTTTTTATTATATGTTTTCTTCTCTAAAATTTTTTATTGGTGTTTTTTTTCTCTTTTTTCTATTTCTTCTCTACAAATATTTTTTATTCTGGCTCATAATTTGGGCTGATTGCAGATTCCAGGTTGAAATAGTTGGCTCCATCTAGTTTTCCCACAGTACACAATATAAACATTGAGTCTGATATAACCTACTATGGCCCTGTATGGCACAACTTATGTGTGTTTACACAGAGATAACCCTGACTTTCAGAAAGAATGAGCTGATAAAAAGAGGAAAAACAGTCTGTGCGCACAGCAGGATCTGTTTTTCTATGTCACACATTAGCTTAGCATGGCTAGCCATCTGCCAAGGAGCTAGAGCTAATGGTTAGCATAGCATTATGCAGCCTTTTGCTGGGTTTGTGAGATCCAGAGCTATTACCACAGTGTGACATAACTCAGCTCCTGTTGGCAGTATATGAGTTGTAGTTCACTGTAGCTTAGCATTGCTAATTCTCTCCCATTATTAAGCTACTGTGGTGGATGTGAGTCTAGCTGTGAGTTGGGTGCCTTTAGCGTGTGTGGATGTGATGCTAACCAGCTTCACCTCCTCCCACAGAGTCAAAATGGCGCTGAAGACAAAGCAGGATGTGAACAATGAGCAGTGGCAGCCATTACAGGATGACTGGCTCACTCTGACAGGCATAGTGTGTGTGTATGTGTGTATGTGTGTATGTGTGTGTGTGTGTGTGAGAGTGTGTGTGTGTGTGGGACGGAGGGAGGGGACAAGGAAGTCGAAAAGATACTGGAATGACTGCAGATTCAAGGCAATGTAAAGGCTTAATGCTCTACTTCTGTAATAATAATAATAATAATAATAACAACAATGATAATAATAATAACAATAATAATAATAATAATTATTATTATTATACATTCAGAAGACAAAAAAACATTTGGCTGATATGAACAGATAATTGGGATCAAGGTTTATGAATAGTAAAATGTTTAGCACTGAACATAATTTCATAAAACCTACTGAATATTAAATGAAAGCTACAGCCACAAAGTTGCTCCATCAATTTTCAATGGATAAAACAAAATGAAAATACTAGAAAGTTTTTACATGCTCCCTCTCTCTTTCACACTCAAGTCTCACATCTGAACCAGATATTTACAGTCAATTGAAAATGAGTACAACACAGTGTTTAGTTAAGAGGCACAATGTGGATTTAATAAGATGAAAACAGCACAACTTTAGGAAACTGAACCCCCACTAGAGCAAACTGATTCTCTCTTTTAAACAGAGGAGATTCTGTGTTTTTTTCAGCTCAGCCACATTTAAACATTACACAAGTCAACAAATGTCATGGGATCCCTGAACTGAGAGGCCTATATATTCTCTCTTACTGATGGTAACATATTAATGTTGTATAAGTGTGATAAAGTCAACACACTGGATAATGTCAGCAAAAGCAAGTCAGTGGTAAAAAAAAAAACTGAACTGAGAGAAACTGCTGCACAGTACTTATAAACCACATCTCTTTGACTGGCATGAGTGTCTTCAGTTTTCATTTCAGTCTATAATTTGCTATCTCAAAATAAGAAAATATTACATGTTGAAATTATGCTGTAGTTATCAAGAAATAGAAATAAGAAATAGAAATAATAAACACAAAAATAAACACTAAGTTGATCAAAAGACTGAGTTACATCTGCATAAGAACTAAAACTTAGTATTGCATTTGAATATAATGGGAACTGGTGGCATCGTGTGGACAGGAAACACCAGTGGCCCCAGTAGTGAACCATAGAGAACTCCACTGGTCTACAGCACCCTTGATGAACTTAAATCCCCAGTCAGGACACAAAAGAGCTTATTCAAACATATGGATTTAATACTGGCCCTAGGATTCCCATATACTTCTCAAGACATTCAGTTAAATTAAATGACCAACAGTGTTAAACCCAGAGCTGTTACCAATACCAGGAAGGCACTTAAAAGACAATCCATACTGTGGCTTTTGATACCTGTGGGTCCAAAAGTGTCTTACGACACAGTGGTTTTAGCATAAAGACTGTGTGTGGTTTAATGCTAAGCTAAGCTAACCAGCTCCAGGCTCCAGCAATGATGCAGATATTAGAGTGTAGCCACTCTTATCATCTAACTCTCATGAAAAAGTATTTTTAAAAAAGCAAACTATTCCCTAAAAGTCTTTAGGAGTCATATATTGACCTCTGTGGACATAAATGCATTGTTGTGTATGCATATAATAATGACTGTAATAATAACATGTAATAATATGCAATCTTATGTAGAATATAAAACACATACATTCTGATGCAAATTCATGCATAAAACATAGCAGCCAGTGTGCTATTGGACTTGGCCAGACGACATCTGTGGTTGGGCTGACTCGCTCTGTGATTGGCTCTAAATTGTGTAAATACAATCTGTGCTATTTGGTCACATTCAAGAAAAAATTCTGACCAACAAATTGAAAAGTATATCTGTCTTATCCTTCAGCTGGTGCTAAAAGCAGCTTCCAAAGTTGCAGACTTTTTGGTCCTAAATCTCAGTGCAGAGTTGTGTTTTCCCAGAGCTGATGAAGCAGCATTTATTAGGAGCCCCACAGCAATGAATAGCCCCTGTGACAAAGATACCTACTTGATTTGGCTCATTCAGGCACCATAGATGTTACATTTGGCTTAGTTTAGTTTAGCAAGACTGTATATGTTTCATATTCACTCAGTGTAATCTCACCATGAAGAGATTAATTCATGGCTATTCAGAGAGCATGGTTATGAAATGTGTCATAGAGTAAAGCAAATATAAAACTAAACAGACATATTAACTGGATAATAAGCCCATATGAAAAATGTATTGAATACAGGGATGTACACTGTACATTCACTGTAACACACATTCCCTCCCTCTGTAACCATCCATCTGAGAGTATCTTGTATACAAAGAGATTACAGCTGAGTACGTCTCTGTGCTGGGAGACATCTAACCTTCTGAGTGACTGTATGTGTGTGTGAGGAAGAGAGTGTGTGTGTGTGTGTTCTCCAATAATCTCTCTCTTCTGGCTGTCACCGCCTGTCAGCCTAGCTGCCATGCTGTGATACACGAACTCCTCCTTTATCTCCTGCATCACCGTCACCATCACTGTTATGATTTCTGTTGGTGTGTTTGTGTGTGTGTGATATTGCATAACTCAGAAGTGATAGATCACCCACTTAGCAGCAGTAGAGAAATATGTGAATGGTAGATTTTTATCGTCCCAGGCATCAGGAGGTAACTTCACCCTCATACACACAGGCGTGCACGCACACACACACACACACACACACACACACACACACACACACACACACAGACTTACAGCTGACACATGTTGCAACCTGCAAATCAAAGACTCTGACAAGAACAAGAACTGTCTCCTCATGGTAGGTCTCATGCTGTGTAGTTGGTATGTGGTAGGTTCTGAAAGACAACAAAATGGGAACTTATGAATCACGGTCTTCATCAAAAGAATTGATTTCCACCAAGGATCCATAGCTTATTAGAACATTAGCAACCCATGTCTTTTCATCAATGAAGGGCCAACATTAATTATTACACCACTACATAATATATTGAAAAAAACTTCATACAGGGTTTTCACACAGGGTTTCAGTCTTTGTTTTTTAAATAAGCCTTAAACAAATCTTGTAGTTCTCCTGGACCCTGGTTTGTTCCTTGTTGCCTGACTGTGTGTATGTATGTATACAACTTACACAGGTGTGATATGGAAACTTAAAACCACCAGGTCACTATCACTGAGAACTGACAATGGTCAAGATGACCGGTGTCCAGTCGGTAGACTTAAAAAATGAGCACTATTTTCATACTGATGGAGTATGAATTTCTTTATGATTCTGAAAATTGTTTCTACTCTTTGTGGGAAACCATGTGAGGCATAAATTATTCTTCTGACAGCAGAACAATTTTATTAAACCATGTCTGGAAAACCTGGCATTACAGTCATATACATCTAAACTGCAACAGCAAACATGTTTGTATGAAATGTATTGAGGGTTTTTTTTAATGAAGGATACATATTTGACAAATCACATCAGTGAAATATTTTACACATAAGAATCAATAGCACGTTATAAAATATCTGGTCCTGCAGTGGATGTCAGTCTCCACTTATAGTGACTACAGCATTATTAAGTCTGTTTATGGTTATGATTAGACACTCGGAGAACTTGGTTAAGATTTGGGAAAGATTGTGATCTAGTTTGACATGACTTGAGAACCTATGAACCCTTTATTAAGGATACTTTTTTTAATCATACTAGCTTTGTATATATGTTTTTAGCTGGGTCTTGTACAACTCTGCCTGATCATACTAAAAAAATCTGGAAATTCAAAAGAAAATGAATAACCTTTGTCAGTTGCCTGCAGGGAGTCAAAAGTCCTCAGTATATTTATTGTAATCGAGTCCTCATCTGATCATTAAACCCCACATCTTGAGCCTCCTGTTGGACAATGCACAATATTTTCCCTCATATATATCCAGTTAACTCACAAACAAATCTTTAAGTTAACTCACATATTTTTACTCAGCCATGTATCCACATGTACAATTCATCCATTTGTTCGTCCATTCATTTTTTTGTCACTTATGCAGATTTGGTTTACAGTGGCAGCAGGGCTAAGGCAGATGTCCAGACATCTCTCTCTGGACTGCCTTTAATGATGTTCAAAGTGATCATTGACTTTCCAGCAACATTTTCCAGTTCCTCCTGGGGAACCCCTAGACATTCCCACGTCTCTTTATCATATCTCTAAGGCTGAGCCCAAACAGCCTTCAGAGGAAACTCATTTTAGCCACTTGAATTCAGAATCTCATTCTTTGGGTGAAGGTTGGAGCATTTTGCCATCAACTGTGCACCTTCTCCCTTCAGGCAGCAACTCACTCCAACC
The DNA here is from genome assembly GCA_038496675.1 of Rachycentron canadum. Taxonomy (NCBI): domain Eukaryota; kingdom Metazoa; phylum Chordata; class Actinopteri; order Carangiformes; family Rachycentridae; genus Rachycentron; species Rachycentron canadum. Next base: position 15,236,091 of record CM076664.1, read on the forward strand.
TGCAGGGAGCGATCCACCATTCTCCAGCGACAACCATGGCCTCAGACTTGAAGGTACTAACTCTCAGCCCAACAGCTGCAAACCATCCCAGTCTGGTCATGGACTGGTGAAAGCCAACAGAACTATATCGTCTGCAACAAGGCGAGTCTGAGATCCTCCATTGTCACCTGTTGAAAACCCATATTCTATGCATACCTTTTCAATTGGTTTGTTAGGACAGTCCCAAAGTATATGAAATGATATACTATGAAATGATCTGCTTCCATTCAACATAGCAAATTTGTAGTCTTGTGTTTTTCTTAGTGTTTTCCAGTAATGTTCTCTTGGGTCTTGAGAGTTAGTCAAAGGCCACTGACTTCTTTCCTCTCTCTAGCTACCAGTTTTCTTTAAGTTCAAGGTGTTTTCATTTTTTGCCATAAAAGATAATACTGACGGAAGAATTGTATTGTATTGTATTGAATTGAAAGGGTATTTCATGATATTAAGTAACTCAAATTCTGCTGGGCCTTTTTTATCTTTGCCAGTTGGGCTTAAAGTCCTTTATCTGCAATTGTGGCTTACAGAGGAAAAATAGTAGCCATTCCAAAGTCTAATTCCCTCTGTCTGGCTGGCCTTATACACCAATATATCAAAATGAGTTAATTGTGAAGCACAGAAACAGTTTCTTAAACAAGGAAGTCTCCTTTCTCTTACTTCTTTCACTAATTGTAAGGTATTAAATGAAAAATCCCGGCTTCTTTCCATGCAAGATAAAACAGGAAATCCATTTGTCCCATTACCTAAATTAAACATCATTTACCTCAACTGGTAGAGTCATGAAAAACACAATGCTCATTTTGACCATATTTCCATGAACTCAGACTTAAAAACAGATTAGAATACTTTTATCTTTGAACATAATGGTCATTGTAATAATTAACTTGTGATAATTTTGAAAGATCTTTCATCAGGTCTGTTTTGAATGGCACAGCTTCCTACTGGAGGTTCTGTTTAGGGCAGGATATTTTTGAATCATAACCTATTTTTCCTATATATTAGCTTATTACCTTATATATTACCAAACTCAGAGATTCTATAAATGATTTTTCAGGCTCCCTTAAATACAATAGAAGGTCATCAGTATAGAATAGTGACACCTTCTGTTTAAACATTGCCTCCTTGCCCTCTCTTTTTTCAGCTTTGACAAATATTTACTTTTCTTAATTGGGGTTCAAAAACCCATTGACATCTCCATCTGCAGAAATAGAAAGTAATCCACTTTCCATTCCAAAGCCAAAGTGTCAGATAAAGTAAGTCCAAATGACTGATTTCAGCATTGAGTCTGTAATTCTCTGTTCAAATTTAAATACTTGCAGCTTTTCCTTGTAGCCTGGCACTCCAGATGTTGTCATTGCAGAGGTTCTTGTCCCGTCTTCATGAAAGACTCAACTGATACAGACTCTGGAAGCTTGCATCTTTTCTTCCTTCAGGACCCTCCATGCCCCTGTGTGTCCCTTTCATCAGAGAACTATCCCAAGTGTTCAAGGATGAGGACTCTCTGACAACAATGTGTTGGTAGAGTGGTTTTCTTTTAATCAGGATCATCTTATATTCAGCCAGTTTGGATCTCATGTCCCTGGATAGGCACGATCACATCACGTGACATTTTTCAATCAAATGACCTATGACCTTGTGCAATCTCTAATGCTGATGATTGAGAAATCAGGACATACTGTTATATGCTGTATATATATTGTGAGCCATCATTCTAACAACTATTGACAGCATCTGATAAAAGGCATTTAGACCATCAGACACTGTTTGTTCAGTATCGGTGTATGGTGAGTTTATTAGCATCCAGTAAGCTATCATCTGTTCTCTGGGTGAGTCAAAGGCAGATGATCAATGTTTCAGCCTCTGAGGGCCCCATCAATACACTGCTTTGGTGTGTGTGGGAGGGAAGGCTAGATAGAGGTCCCTAGAAACGCACACACACACACACACACACACGCGCACGCACACACTGTATATTGAGTTGTCAGGTGTGAGCCATGCAGAATACAGCTCACTGTGTATGTTGGTGTGCACTAGTCACCTCTGCAGTCTCTCGGGTCAATAAAGAGCCATTCCACAGGATTTACTGGTATTTACCAAGGGACCAACACAGACAATTGTCAGTCTATCCATCTACACCAATTAACAGCCAGTAAAGACTGCTGAGTGTTCAGCTCAGGTCAGTGACCAGCAGGTTTCTAACCTAAAGATTGTTTGAGTCAATTAAATGAAGCAACAAAATTTAACAAATAAAATAAGATAAGCAAGCTCTGGTGACCTCAGCACAGTCTGGGACACACAGGGGTAAGACATTATGTGCCATGCAATTCTCCAAAAGAAGATCTGGTCTCAGTGCCAATGTCTTTACAACGCCAGGATTTAAAGTTTTCATTTTATCTGTAATTTCAAAAATGAAGACATTATTATCGTGATAAGCAAACTATGTTAGCTAAATCAGAAGAGAGGCTCAGATCCTCTCTTCTGATCGGCAGACTGATCTGTGTAGTGATTTGTAAAGCTATGGTAATGGCTTGTTAAATGGAAAGGCTCACCCTCTGAGACTGCATATGTGCAGGCCCAGATTTCTTTGCTCCACTCCTGCCTAATGCAATAAATTTGTTGTTACTTTAAAGGGGAATTTGTGAAATATTCTTCCATTATAAAGCACATGATCATGGGGGGTCCTCATGATCAATTCCAGTCATGTTTTTCTTAAATAGATATATAGTAAAAGTAAATGAAAATGTTGTTTTGTAAGATATTTTTGTCATTGACAAGAAAAGAACACATTTCCATGGTAAAAGGTTTAAGACATTTTGAACAAACTTTACTCCCACAGGACTAAATAGTGCATTGGTTGGGGACTATTTGTAGTGGTGGACTAATCCACATTTGGTGATGCAGGGGGTATTTCTGGCAACAGGACAGTGTATGTGGTCAAAGAGTATTTATAGTAATGTCACCCAGTGCAGCACTATGACCTGCTGATGTATTTTTAATAGTTTTGGACACAATGGTCCTCTGTGTCTCAGAGGAATATGATATATTGTATCAGGATTTGGATACAGAAACAATAATAAACACAGGACAGGATAAAAACAGTATCCTCATTACAGAAATATTTCATATTAGCTCCAGTTCTTACATGTTTCTGACTTAACATTTTCAATTTCAACATTGAAGTAATTTAACTGTTACCCAGAAGTCTATGCACAAATATAAAGGGCTCCCTCTTGGCTGGAGGCAGTTCTTGTCTTTGTGGCCCTTCTCCTCTGCCATAGCCTGGGTGTAAATGTGTTGTGTAGATAACAGCGGCAGAGCTGACAGCATCTTATCAGAGATGGCTGATAGCGGCAGAGCAGCTCCTCCAGCTCTGATTTCACTCCTCTTCTCTCCATTGCTCTCTTATTATCATTCTGGCTCACAGGAATATTGCACAGCTGCTGTGACCTCTAACCTTTGACCTCTGTTTGAACATTTGACCTGATGTTTGGGAACAGCTGCATGAGGATGCCAGTCCTGAAGTGTCTTAAGCTGGAGTTCTTCAAATGGCTCCTAGATACTGTCATCAAGAAAATCTCCAACTGCATTGAAATGAATGGAAACATCTCTCCAACAGTCTGTCTCATCACCTGTACTTTTGTTGTCCACTTAATAAACTAATAAATACAATGATAAGTGCCTCACTGCCCCTGCCTCTGGTCTGTGAACACTTTAATGGATCATATCCACAAGTCATAACTATGTTTCCTGCCGAACATATTTGCTTCTGTAAATTAGTTGCATGTGAATATAATTTCCCCTACTTGTTTTATTTACAGGATGGTACTGATCCAGATTTTATGATGAAACTTTCTCTAGCTGTTGAATTGTAGTTTCTGGTTGAAATGATTTATTTCATGTGTAGTGAGTCATAAGTAGGAGCATTTTTTTCTTTCTTTTATATGAGCCGAAGACCAAAGTAGCTGAGCTCTTGAACAACAGAGTGGTATCACTACTACTACAGTAAGTCCAGAAGCAGTCTGATGATCAGTTAGGGTTACGATCTGTGATCAAACTCCGCAGTTTGCAGCAAAACAGGCAGGTGAAGGTGTTTATTATAGTTATTGATGTTCAGATTATCTTTCATATGTCTGCTCTCCCACTATAACACAATTTTTTTCATTTTTATTTTTTTTTAATGAACATTATTGTTATAATATAGCCAATACAGTGTTATACTCATCATTACTGGTCTCATTATGATAAATGACCAAAGGAAAAATGAACAAAATAAAATGAATGTTGTGATAAAGCAATGGGTGTCTACAGTATCATTATGTGCATGTGGCTGTGAACATCACTGCTCAGTTTACAGGCAAAATGTGTAAGAGAGCAAAAAAAAAGAAAAGAAAATGTATTATGTTTTCCACACACAGATGAGAGACAGCAAAGTGAAAAAGATAATGAAAGAGTCCTTGTTGGAAGAAGTATGTGTCCACTTGTTATCACATACTGTACCAGCGTGGGTAAAAGTAGGTGTACGGTTAACACACGCTAACTGGCTTCATCATCAGATTTATGAATTTAAATTTGATCTGCTGGTGTTAAAACAGCGTGAAGAAAAAACAGAGAAGTTGAGTCTCTGCTGTGCTTACATCAACTCAGATGTGTGTGTTTCGAAATGTTATTAATAACAAATAATAATTGCTGTAACGTGTCTCCATCAGTGGGTCTGGTTTCAGAGCGCAAGCAACAATGTCAGCAGTCTGGATGCACAACTCTTCTTCTCATTCTACCACTCCTTCAATATCTCTCTTTCCCTCTTTCCCCTATATCATCTTTCATGATTTTCAGAAAGCCCCTAATATCAGACTCACACACACACACACACACACACATAGACACACACATAGACACACACACACACACACACACACACACACTTTTCCAGGAATAGTGGGGCGTAGGTTCCTGGTTTTGTCGTCATTTGACCTGTCTGGACTGTTAGAGGAGACAGACACAAAGAGAAAGCAGAAGGCCAGGAAACTTATTTGTCCAGTCTGATTGGTGCATTTCTGTGAAGCAATGTGTAACCTGGTGCTCTAATAAGACTGACAATACTTCTTAATTAACCATAACCAAGGACTGTAATACATCCTGGGTGAACATAGTGTCACATAGTGTGGGATGGTTTGGTGTTAGCTGATCTTCAGATTCCACTCCTGACCTCAGACAAAAGATATGAACCCACAGGAGGTTCAAAGGTCACTATGTGAAGAAGAGTCCCTGGAAACTGTCAGAAATTGTTCTGGGCTGTGATATACATTTTGTCAAAAACAATTAAAACAGTTGGGATTATCAGGTCCTAGCAATATATAGAGTTGTGATGTGAATATTTATAGTGTTGTCATATAACTTGGCTATGAAATGAGACATGAAATGTGATGGTATTTGAGATATACTCACTAATACTTGCAATACAAATAACTGCCTCCTTGTTAAAAGAAGTGTGAGATACTAACTACATCCATCACTTTAAATGCAACACTTCTTGCAAACCAGTATGGAGACTCTGCCTACACTAGGACTTTCTCTGACATCATTTTCATTTTTAAGTGTTTTATTTTGAAGGGTGGGTATGCAGAAGAAGATATATTTGTGGTTTTAAGAATTGAAAACCATCTTAGTGTAGTTACATCTCCTCTCTCAGGCTTTTCTCTGGAGCTCTAAGAACAACAGGTCAATCTGTTTTCTGAGTGATCTAATAAAAATATAGGAGATTTCAGGTAAACTCTCAGAGAAACCAATCCAGAAAGGCTGGATGGGTCCAAGTGGACGGGGCTTGGGGCATGGCTGAGGGTGTTGACCGCTTTGTTGTGAAGTCCTGACGGTTTTAAGGCTCAGTTTCTGAAAACAGACTGTGAGCATTTCTCTGTGGACTGAGACCTTTGATACTTTTACAGTATTGATGTAGAACCTGCTCAGAAAAGACATGGACATCTCATTTTATGGAAGACGGGACCATTAAGAAAGACCTTACTTTCTAAATCCTGAGTATATTTCAGCCTCTTTTCTCAACTGTTTTAAGTAAGTTCTAGGGAAATTGCAATTTAAATTGTAAATCACTGCTTTGTTGGTGTCCATTGTAAACTGAAGTTTAGACAAAGGTAGAGGACCGTCTTCACTGTATTTCATCATAAATAAAAATAAAATAGGACTGGAATCATGTTTGATTTGCTGATTTAATTAAATTTGATTTAGTTTTCAACTTGTGGGTTTGGCCTGAATCCTTTCTGTGTGGAATTTACATGTTCTTGCATGGACCTTTATGATTTTTACTGTCTATACTAACTACTACAGGCGCCTCTACTCTCTCTGAAATCCATTATTTCCCCCTGTGCAATCCTAAATTCCACAGGTTGCTGTCTGTACCTGAAACCACCAATGTTATCCTCGAACTAGCACTTCCTGTTTCACATGTCATGTGTCCCACGAAAACTTTGTTAAACTGACCTGAGCGGCCAGTGCACTGCAACTGCGAAAGAACCATCAAACAGAAGTATGGGTGATAATAAGATGCTCGCACAGATGACTTACGTGATCATATGTCATGTCCAACCTCAATAGTTCGAGGCAGCTGCAGTGTTTGGAACAAGGTGCTGCAGGAGCTCAGAGCATTGTGGGAAATGCCTGGCTCTGACCTGATGTAAGAGCTGATTAATTTAGAAGCTGGCTCAACAACATTTATTTGTTTCATCAGAGAGATTTAGAGTTTATAAATTGGACTTCATTGACTATGCATTCTGAATGTTGTGGGGTCAATGGTGACTTTTATCAAACATTACAGAGAGCTCACATACGCTAAAGATATTCTATGATAGTTCTAATCTACAATATCAATATTGCTGAAAACTATTATTGAGTTGGATGTGAACATTGTTCAAATAAGATCTGTGAAGATTAAGCCCCAACAATCTATCTTCATGAAATCAATAATGAAAACTGTTGTCTTGTATTGTGAGGGACAGTGAAGTCTGGTCAGCTGATTTATATACAGCAGCAAACTGATATGAATGGCACTGATAATAAGAGTGTAAGCCTATAGCTTTGTCATTTTAATAGTCTGCCCTTTCATACAGAAGAACATTATGAAAACTGAACAGTGATTTGGAAAAGTCATTGACAGTCATGGCTGCAGCTTTTTGTCACTGCCCCCTGCTGCCTGCATGCTCACATCTGCTGTCCTGAGGTCAGTATGAACCTGTGATGATTGATGTGGTGCAGCTTCAGTTCTGGAGGCCTGCTACTGGCTGCTTGAGGGCAGCATAGTTCTTATAGTAGAAGGAAACTATTCTGATAGATAGAGATTGTTTTTTAGACTTTATATTATTTTCAAGCAAAAATAACTTTCCCCACATCCAATCTCACTTTAATGTGAATTTGCTCTTTTTTTTTGTTTGTTTTATTTTTGTTCTGTTTTGTATATTTGTTTTTTTTTTTTTTTTTTAATGCTGATTGGGCAAAATGGCAAAACGGTGTAATCTGTCAATATAAAAGACAAATGCAGCCACTTATAAACCCAGACAAATATCTTGCAAATATAAAATGCAAATAAAATAAAGAAATGTATCTGTGGATAGAGTCAATGAACTAAATAAAAAGCATTTGCGAATATCTTCTGCTACGTTAACAGTTGTAAGATGTGGCAGAAATGCATCTTAGCTCTGGCTCTGCTACACAGCCAGGGACTCTGTTTCTGTTTTGAATTAAACAAGTATAAAATAGTGTTTTAATCTCTACTCATGATCAGTACACCACTGTAACTGCTGCACGGCTGTGATAAAATTCTTTCTGTGTCTTCTGACAAATTCACTATGAATGCAGATTAATGATAATAGCTCTGTTGTGCTTTGAGCTATGTTGGCATTTAAGATAAAGGATGACAGCGAAAGTTGGAGGAGTCAACAGGTTGTTATGGCTACATGCACACTAATCACTGCATTAATAATATTATTTCTAATAATAGTATTTAATTTTAAAACACAGCACCGACACTACTCTGGAGCTTTCAAGCTCCTGAAACAGGTTTTATGCTGAACAAGTAAAAACTGAGACTTTTGGAGACAAAGATGCAGACACATATTCTCTTCCTGTTTGGGTCAGTCACGCTTGTTTTATGCGACCTTTTGCTAAATTAAAACAATTCCCAATCTTCTGCCATCTTGACCACCTTAAACTTACCTTAAGCACCTTAAATGTTACTTTGAGTCACAGTTATACAGTTCCCTCGATCCAAGCTCCAAGACATCTCTGGTCTTAGTTTTTTTTTTTTTTTTTTTTTTTTTTTTTTTTTTTTTACTCTGATACTTTCTGCAGCTAAGCAACCAACTGTAACAACATAGTTGACAACCTGCTTCCTGTTAACACTGGCACATGCATGCTCAGTTTGTGTGAATGGTGTTATTGGAGACAGATTATTACTGATACAGATCCTTAACTGTACTGCCACATGGCACTGCAAAGAAAGTCTGGATGGAAGCCTGAAACAGACAAATTTAACTGGTCTAAATGTAAATGTACTCTGAGTATGTTTATTAATACCAGCTGTAAGTATGAAAGCCAGTGATCAGATCTCATTTTCTAATTTATGATTTGAAACTACATTTTCCACTTTGCCTGTAAAGTTAGTGGTGTTATGATGGTGGGGTGGTGTGAGGCAGTGAGGTCTTGTATGACAGCTGTCAGTTTTCAGTTTTCTACAGTTGAAGTGGACATTACCACAGTTATAGTTCACACTAAGAGTAACCAGTGTTACATAAATGTGCAAATATAAAACCTCATAAATACAAACTACATTACTACATGTATTTACCCACAGTCACGTTTGAGGTCTGACCAGTTGACCCCTCTCTCTCTGTCACTTTCCTGTAGAATCTCCACCACCCAGACAGCTGTGTGGGTGTCATTTAATCTTCGTCTTGTCCCAGTCTGTTTCTGTAGACTTCCTGCCCACTCGCTCTCCCTCTCTCCCCTTTCAGCCCCTCACTGATCATTAACCTCAGTCCTTGTCGCACGCCCACGCTGCTTGTCCTGATAGCGTCCTGGCAGGGGGACAACGGTGCGTCTGCTGCCAGGCCCTTTACATGAGATCTTGAGGGGAGAAATAGATGACGGGTGTGTGTGTGTGTGTGTGTGTGTGTGTGTGTGTGTGTGTGTGTGTGTGTGTGTGTGTGTGTGTGTGTTTGGGGGGGGGTTAGTAATGACAAGGACTCCAGGCAGTGAGACATACACTTCAAGAGCCACATTTGATATAAACAGATTTTGTTCTTTGTCCAAAAAAATAGTAGAAAGAAAGAAAGAAAGAAAGAAAGAAAGAAAGAAAGAAAGAAAGANAAAAAATAGTAGAAAGAAAGAAAGAAAGAAAGAAAGAAAGAAAGAAAGAAAGAAAGAAAGAAAGAAAGAAGGAAAGAAAGAAAGAAAGAAAGAAAAAAATGACACTCAAACGAAAAGTCTCCTCTATGTAACGATTCAGTCATGTGCGCTGTTGCAGGCTATTGTCCAACACACACAAACTCTCAGAAAGAACATTGTGTTGTTGTCAAGGCGTTCCCTGCTTCCTGTCCTGCTGGACCGGCAGGGCTTGGTCGACCAGAAGGCCTCCTGTCTGCCTTAACCTCATTTCTATAACAGATCAGCTCATTCATTCAATTAGCAAACACACACACACACACTCTCACTAGTGCACTCGTACATGCACATTAAGCCATCTGAAATCCATGGCCTCCCAATCCAATTGTTGAAAAGTAAACTGATTCCCCAAAGTCCCCGTGATCAAGCTCTCTGAGATGCTCTGCACGATCAATAGAAACCTTTTGATCTATAAAAAGACTTTCTGCTCTCTGAGGAAAATGTGCAAAAAGGAGTGAAAGTCAACCCAATCATTTTTAAAGAGACGATCAGTGTTGGTGAAGTTGGGAAAAGTTCAGGGTTGATGGGAAAATTGTTGCAAAGCACAAATAGAAAAGAAAGAAAGGACAGAAGATGGACTCAGGGTGTGTTGGGAAGAGAGGGAAGGGAGCTGAACAGCTGCCACTACGCACAGTCTCAGTGTAGTAACAAAATGTTCACAGTAAATTTACAGTTGAAGTGAAGTGTTTCTCTAACTGTGAAGCTGCTCACACTGTGAAACCAAGCACACCAGGAATCCTTTCAACTGTTTAATGCTCACGTTTGGTTATGTAACACAAGCCTGTGCCAGAATCTTTCAAACACACAATGTCTCACTACAACTGAACATGTTAACTGATCTTAACGTCAACTGCACTCTTATTTTTGTAGCCATGATTCCTGTTGTTAGAAATAACACTGCACTCACTAAGGAAATTGCTGAGATCTGTGAAAATGGCAACATGGTCACAAAGAAAAGAAGTTGACAGTTTGTAGACAAATTCCAAGAGTAGCCGTACTCAACAGTATTACACGTCTTACAATGCCTGTGTTTGTGCTTCCTGTCGCATCAGCTTTGTTGTGGTGATGTAGTGAGATGTCAGAAATGACTTTGGTGCAAATAGTGTTACTGTAACGAAAATAAATGATGGACAGAGTCACAAAAATGAGACAGAAGTTGTAGTTAAGTAGAATTATCCTTTAATTAAAACTCTGAAGTGGTGATACTAAAACCTGCAGCAACAACAGTAATAACATGGTGACAGTAACAACACTGGCCCAAAGCCACAATGTTTTGAATGAGTCTGACTGGACCTGCAGCAGCAGCAGTTTGTCTTGGTGGTGAAATATTGTAATAGAACGAGGGGAACTGGTCCCGCAGCAGCACTGTACAGTAGGCTGGTTTATATTGTGTTATTTGTGGGAGCGTTGTGCAGGGGGGAGGTCTGGAAGCAGCAGGCCGGCTCACAGCTCCTCTTTTATTCTCTGCCTCTCTCTTTGCTCTGACAGATCCGTGCTGATATCAGATTGATGGGCCGGTTTGATTGAAGCCTCTTTGTCGTGCTAATGTCACGGCAAGTGATGGATGAGGCGCGTGCGCCATTGCAAACGTGCGCGCGCGCGCAAAATCCACTCCTGAATCGAAAGGTTCCCCCCTTCTCTCCTCTACACACACACACACACACACACACACATACACACACACACCACCCCTCACCGGCTGACAAACTTTTGGCCCCTGGTCACCACAGGCGACTCGCGATGAGCCACGTGACCCGTGAACAGAGGTAAGAAAAGACGAGAAGGAAAAGAGAGAGCGAGAGAGAGAGTCACGGAAATAGGGGAAGGCAGAAGATAGAGAGTCTGAGGAGGAAAGGCAGAATGGAGGGATACAGTGAGTAACCTGTGCGGAGGTGAAGAGGTGACTTGTCTCTTGTGTGTCTTCTCGCGGTGTTTCCCACTGTCACCGCTGATCCGTTCGAGACCCGGCCTGAGTGGAGCTAATGACAGGCCTTCCGTTTACACTGCAGAGCGCCGCGGGTTTGGGGCCGTGGAGCCACCTCTTTCTTTTCTTCCACACTGGAAGTTCTGCTTTTTAATATCTTCACTTTTTCTTTGCTTGTTTTTTTTTTTTTTTTAATGTTTTCTTTCTTTTGCAGTTTTATTACTTCCCATTCCGCCCTGTCGTCACGTTATTCGCTTTAATTCACACATTTGACTCAATCGACATTTTTTGATGGAATCTTTAGATTTTTGATGTTTGTCCAATTCATTTCTATCGACTCTTGGCTCCTGCTTGCTGCTGGTCATTTTAACCTTGAATCCGTCCCACCGGGCCCGTCTGCACGGACAACATGAACTCCTTTGTGGAATACTCCATTTGTAACAGACCGGGCACCGGCGCCTATTCTGCGTCCAAATCTGGACACCACCATCATCTGCATCACCACCACCATCCCCTGGACCAGCATCAGAGCTTCCCGGTGACCTCCACCTTCCACACGGGGCCGACTTGCTCCCCATCTCCCGTTAATGGCACGAGAAGTGACAGCACGATGTACGCCGGGGATGGACGGCTGTACGGCGGCACCGGAGCAGGCACCGGCAATGGAGGAGTGGATGGGGTCACAGGGGCGACCCAGCATCATCATCAACGTCCACATCACCATCATCATCATGAGCAGCAGCAACATCAGCAGACACACAACGGCTACCCTCATCATCCCCATCTTCATCAAACCCAAGGCCTACAGAGCGGAATATTGCAGCCGTATAATAACGGGAATAACGGCAACACGGGGGCCTACGCGGGTCAGGCCTGTGCTACAAACTCGGAGTATGTTGCTGCGACAGGCCCTCCCAGCACCGTTCACCCTCAGTATTTCATGGACGAGTCTGTTGCCTCCTCTTACTATCATCAATCAAACTTCCCCAGCTCGGCCCCCAGCTACGGGGCCCTGGCCGGGGCCTACTGCGGGCCTCAGGGCGCTCTGGCTGGGTCTCAGTACCCGCAGCAGCTCGGCGGGGGTCTGGATGCAGCGGGCTACCTGGGGCTGCCACACGGAGGAGGTTACGGAGAACTGCCCGTCTCTCAGGACCGAGAGAGGGGGGAAGAGGAGGGCCAGCAGGCCGGGCAGGGCCAGACCTTCGACTGGATGAAGGTGAAGAGGAACCCGCCCAAGACAGGTAGGAGAGGGCTGGAGATTTTGTTGGTCACAATTAAAGAACTATCAAGGAGTTGGGCCTGCAGCTAATAAAAGGCTCAGACTGCGCATTAATAGCTCGGTGATTTGAGGCCTGGAGGTGTGCGGCTGTGGCCTCCACTCCATTCATCACAGCGGCTGTCAGGAGAAATGTTGAAGAAATAAAACCAAAAAACACAACAACAACAACAACAACATCAACAACAACAACAACAACAACAACAACAACAACAACAACAACAATAATAATAATAATAATAATAATAATAATAATGATAATAATAATAATAATAATAATAATACAGCCAGCAAGTCCGTGAAGCAGAAAACTAACAGAATTTGTACTTCCATTTGTTATTACACAGACACTTTTTACAAAGAATTTCTGATCAAATTTTCACTAAACGAGGTCATTAAATAGACTTTAAATGAGGCTTATGTCATTATTTTCCCCTGCAGGCCTCAGTTTAAACGTTCTCTGTTTCATTTATAAAGTGGATTTTCACTTGTTTTTATCATTTTACTGTAAACATGTAGAAAAAAAAATTTTATTCTCACACTCATTATTTCGAATATTTTGAACGTTGTATATATGGACTTACTCAACAACTTAATCAACAATTGATTCATTATTATATGATTAAATTAATAACATATGACTGACAGTTAAAGTTTGCACATTTAAAAGCATTAAACTGGCAGCTCAACGTCTATTAAGTAAAATTGAAACGTTTCTTTTCCAAGTTGAAATGCTTTAAACAAATGGACGGAGACAATCTACACTGATCAGGCTGTTACACTGATCAGGCTGTTACACTGATCAGGCTGTTACACTGATCAGGCTGTTACTGATCAGGCTGTTACACTGATCAGGCTGTTACACTGATCAGGCTGTTACTGATCAGGCTGTTACACTGGACTGCCTGTGGGCCTCTGCTGCGCTGACTTAACTCTCTGTCTGTTAAAGATGAGATAAAATGTGTGTCTTCAGGATTTAATCAAATGTGCCATATATTCTGACAGACTGCAGATCTGTCACAATCCCCACAGAAAAGACCCAACCCCCCGCGCTGGGCAGTCTGTTCTCTTTCAGTGAGACACTGTTTTCTTCTATGTAGCCTTTCAGGAGGTCACCATATGTAAGATCCACCTGTTTATTCAGCAGTTAAATAGCTGAAATTGAAGAAACTGTTAAAACACATGTGTAACTGTCTCCCCCTCTCCCTCCTCCCTCCCAGTCAAAGTGTCGGACTTCGGCCTCGCCGGCGCGCACAACAACGCCATCCGCACCAACTTCAGCACGCGGCAGCTGACGGAGCTGGAGAAGGAGTTTCACTTCAGTAAGTACCTGACGCGGGCGCGGCGCGTGGAGATCGCGGCCACGCTGGAGCTCAACGAGACGCAGGTGAAGATCTGGTTCCAGAACAGGCGCATGAAGCAGAAGAAGCGCGAGCGTGAGGGCGCGTCCGCCACTGCTCGCTCCTCCTCCTCCTCCGGTACCGGCAGCGGCTTTAACAAGGACCTGGAGGACACTGACCACTCTTCCGCGTCCACGTCCCCCGGCGCGTCCCCGAGCTCGGAAACGTAGTGGGGGCCAGTGATGTGGGGACCCACAGCTTTGTGCGTGGTGATAAGCTACTGACTACAATGACCCAAGAGTACTCATAGTTACATGATTACATCAGCGCTCATCTGCAGACTCAGCCTGAATTTTGAGCTCAACTACTCACCTGTAACGTTTCATGACTAAATCTTGCACAACTGCAGTCATGAAATCTGCGCACAGATATATGAACCTGCCAAAGTCCTCAGACTGATTCTGTGGTAGTTACAGTCACGACACACACACACACACACACACACGGTGAAAACGATAGACTGTCAGGGCGATAGTTACTCCTTTAATAATGAGTTCGCCTCATCTAGCCTGCGAAGTGCTTTAGTCACTGATCCCCTACATGTCCCAGAATTCCTTCTGAGAGTCCCGCTGCTTCACCTGGACATTTTATATCCCTAGTTTTATATGCAGGTAAAGAGATCTAGAATTTTTTTTTAATCAAACCTTTGCTGCTTCTGTTGGCAATGAAATGATTTATCAGGAGGATTGCTTAAGAAGAGTAAAATGGGTTTTTCCCACATTTATACATGAACTATGAGGTCTGTTGATGTGTGAGGAATAAATGTGGTGAACCACCGTGAGCAAAAATATAATATATGAGTTGGTGAAACAGAGTACACAAATATATAAAAATCATTGAGGTCATATAATCTCTGCTGTCGGGTGACAAGAAGACTTTTCTTATATCTAAAGTGTCACAGTTGTAACAGTTGGGATCCACTGCCTTAGTGGAGCTAAGAAGCTGGGAATAGTTGGGTGACACCCTTTATTTAGCAGATTTTTGCCTAAATTGGGAAGTTGGGAGCCATTTTTAACAGGAAAGTCACTTATACAATATCTGGTCTAGGGGCTGATGATAGATCCCTCCACTGTGATGATGATGATAAGATGCACTATGGCATCTTTAAATGATGTCTGATTTACAGGGTTCACCTGATAGTGGAGTTTTAAGATAGAAAGCACATTACCTGCTTGACATTTTTTAATCCTTTTTTATTTTTTTCCCATTCTGCCTGAAATGTGAAATAACCCGTGAAAGAAGCCTTATGAGCCTTATGATCCAAAATACAGGGAAATACAATGGTTGTGCTGTAGCTGTTTTAGTTTCACTTTATTATTTCTTAACTTTGAATGTGTTTCGCTGTGTGTTTTCATTCCACACAGCTCTGGCTTTTGCACTATGTGACTACAGGGTAACGTTTCAGACAGAGCTGATGGTCAGGGTCTTCAATCCTTCAAGTCATGTCACATGGTTACATGCTACATGAAACAATGCCTGATGCCTTTATAGACACTGGTTGATTTGGGATGTCTGTGTTTGCATATGTGTGCAGGTGGTGAGGGGTGGTGGGAGGGATGGGGTGGGGGTGTG
>CM076664.1:15252117-15273036 GCA_038496675.1 Rachycentron canadum
ATATATATATATATATATAAAACATGTCTCTCTCTCTCTCTCTCTCTCACACACACACACACACACACACACAAACACACACACACACACACACACACAGGGTCCTCCAGCCCTTGATTAAAATGAAAATATTCCCCAGCAAAAATGTTTCAGTAACATATTTTTTTCTATTATTATTTAAAAGAATCTATATATTTGGAACCAATAATTGAGTGTCACATTCAAACAGGGAACTCTGTATCAATGTATATCTATATGTCCTTTGTTCCTTAAATGTGATACATGTTCCAAATAAGAAGCTTAAAAGGTGACACACCACAGTACACAGGATAATGAAATGTCAGACTACTGGAAATGTGCACAACCCTCCTGCAGGAGCAGGAGGAGTAAGTAAAGTAGGGACAGAGGAAATGATGAAGGTGCTCCTCTTCCTCCTCGTGGATTACAGAAAACACGTTTGACAAAAAAAAAAAAACATACAGAGAGCGTCAGGCAGTTCAGTATTTCAAGAGCAGCCACATTCACATAGCTGTATGGCCTCCAGATGAACCCCCCCACACACACACATACACACACTCTCTCTCTCTCTCTCACACACACACACACAAACACACACACACACACACAAAGGGGTACAGTGAGGAATGTTTCAGGGCTTCCCGGGTGGCTCACTGAACTGTTGACCTCTGGAGAGCCTCTGGGATATCCAAACATGTAAACACACTCCTCCTCATCCTCCTCATCATCATCTACTTCTCTCTGCTGGGCTAAAGGTGTCCTGCAGCCCGGGTGGTAAGCTCCGTCATCACCTCATCACACACCTAACTGTGACCTGAACCCCCAAACCAAGTCTTCTTCTCAAACAGCTCTTTGAAGATGAGACAAAGTCTCCTCACTGTGTATCTGAAACTGGTCCTCACACACATAGAGGAAAGAAATAGACACACACCAGAATACTTCATCTTCCATGGTCACAGTTATAAAAATACAAGCATTTACCAGTAAAGGGTTTTACAAAAGAAATCACTGCAGTGCACTATGGGAAAAAGGAAAAACAGGATACAGTACTTGTGTAGCTTTACTCATACTAGGGACTAAAAGCAAGGATATATTTTAGACTTGTGGCTTTTCTGAAACCAAGCCTGAATCACAATCTGAAACAGTCAGAATTAGAATACGTCATTGATCCTCTGGTTACAGTACTGTTGTGGCCTCAACAACTGAAATGTAACAGCTCTTGGAATAGGAGGCAAGAAATAACAGTATGTCCAAATATAAATATATAAAATGATAAAACTTTGCAGAGTTTTGTTTCTCAGTGTTAACCTCAAATCTGCTGTATTTGTATTAGGTTATTATTTCCTATAATTTCCTATAATAAAAATAATAATTATTATTATTATTATAGGAAATAGCAACTCTGAGCCTCTTTTCTGATTGGCTCACTGACCTATATATGCTGGTAAAATATATATAAGATCTGCCTCTTGCAGGTTTCCCATCTTTATGAAATAGAATGACCACATACATGTCAAGGACGAATTAGTTATTAGAAGGTCCTATGTGCTCTGTACCTATATGTATATGTAAACTACAGTCACTGGTTTACTTACAGATGGACAGACAAGAGAGACTCTTGTAAAATATAACTTACACTATAAATAGTCAAAGTATCATAACTTTGTGCTCAGATTTGACTGTGAAGACTTTAGCTTCCAAAAGGGTTAACTATAACCACAACTAACTAACTGACCTTCACCACTGATAAGGTTTGCATCTCAGATAAAGAAATTTTGTTATTAAGTAGAGTCCAGTGTTCTGCAGAAATGTCTATGATGTTCTTAAGGTTCTGTATTTCTGTAGCCACATCTTGCTTCTTGTACTAACTCCTTGTGACACTTAA
This sequence comes from Rachycentron canadum, assembly GCA_038496675.1. NCBI lineage: Eukaryota > Metazoa > Chordata > Actinopteri > Carangiformes > Rachycentridae > Rachycentron > Rachycentron canadum. Next base: position 15,254,021 of record CM076664.1, read on the forward strand.
ATCAACAGCTAGTCAGATGAAACTTCCTGTGAACAACACATGCAAACCACAGCCTTTAGATGAATTAGATAAAACATAAGATTAAAGGAAAATAAAATAAAAATGTAATTGGGCTGAAAACCAAAGCTGCACAAGAGAAAGAAAAGGAGAGAGAGCTAGAGAAAGCAAGAGAGACCTTGAGAAAGAGTGGAGATTCTTCTAGGTTGACCTCATTCGGTCTGACCCCCAACTCCTGTTTTCCTTTCCATAACTCATCTCAAGTTCAACACAGGGCTGTCTGCCCCTCTCTCTTTGTATGTGTGTGTATGTGTGTTCATGCCCTCACAATGAGCAGAGAAAGATAAAGTGGTGTGGCTGCAGTTCAAGAGTTCAGAGTCTCAGTTACATAGAGCACTAGCACAGTACACACACACACACACACACACACACACATACTATGCCTGGTAAAGGTTTGCACTTTACATAACTACAGTTGACATCTGCTCTATATTGTGATTTCTAGATTTAATTTTAAATACATATAGGTGCTCCAGTGGCTCACCTGGAGCAGCCTGGGTTTGAATCCAACCAGCCCAGCCCTTTGTTGTCATCCCCCTGCTCTCTCGCTCGCTTTCCTGCCATTCTCTCACTATAGCTATCTGATTTAAAAATAATGGTAATTTTAAATGGAAAAATTCAGGTGTTTGCGGAAGCCAGCTGTGAGCCTTCTTGGGAATGTCTTTATAAACTTTGAACGCCTGGACTTGGGCTGTGTATCTCATTCTTTCTGGCAGATATTTTCAGGCTCTTTCAGATTGGAAGGGAAGCATCTGTGAACTGCCACCTTCAAGTCTCTCCACAAATGTTCTCTTATTTTAAAACAATCTAAAAATGAAGCACAGCGTGAAGCAGAATGGAGCCTATGTCTAATTTAATTATCTGAGCATAGTCATCTGACATTACAGACACATAGAGTTGTTTGTCATCAGCACAACAGTGGAAATTAGTCCATGACCATATTTCATTTGGCTAAGAGGTAAAATGTAAAGAAGGTGATTATTATTATTATTATTATTATTATTATTATTATTATTATTATTATTATTATATTAGAAATATAACTGCCTACAAAAATCATCATACGTAATAATGATACCAATAATTGTAGTAAACACTAAGCTAAGCACTGAAAAAGACAATGTAGAGATCAGTTTGGTTGCGTGTGTGAGCAGTGGTGAGTGTGTTTTGTCTCTTGGGGTCACCCAGAGTTTAGCTCTGCCCCTCCCTCACTGATTTGTATCTGTTTACTGTCTTGTCATGTGATGCTGCCTCCAGTGACGACTGCAGGACGTTCATGGAGGAAGTGCAGGCTGGTCTTTAAGGTTTTTATCTACTCCCTGTATATTATGGGTCTATAAGGGTCTTTAAATGCAGCTTTACATTCACTGAGCACCTTAACCAGAGCACCTGCACACATGCTTATTCATGCAATTATCCAATCAGCCAGTTATGTGGCTGCAGGTACAAGTCAACCAGCTGTTCATGTGTGAGGCACTGAGGTGACCAACCTCAACTCACTACACACTCACACCTTCTCTCCTGAGGAAATATCAAAACCTCATAATATAATGGGTTGAGTAAAACCATGTACAATGGGGTCCAAAAGGTTGAGACCACTTGGACCCCACAGCACATAAAGTCTGATGGGAAAGCAAATGCATCTGTAATGTTGCTGGCATCCTGGATCAATTCAGTGATTCATGTTTTCTCTGCTTTTGTGTTTTTCTGTTGGTTGCACTTCTGGATTTGGAGCATGTTTCTCTGAATGTTTTAGTTGTTTAGTTGTTGCATTGTGGATTTGGTGTCTGTTTTCTGGAGTGTTTGTACTCAGATCCTCTCTTCTGATTGACTGACTAGCCTGCTGTTACTTGAGCTCCAGAGAAAAGCCTGAGAGAGATGTTAAACTTAGATGGTTTTTGGTTCTTAAAACCACAGATACATCTTCTTATGGATATTACCACTTCAGATGAAATACTGGATTAGAGTCAAATATGGGCCCTTTAATGTATCATAGTTTACAGGCAGTTCATGACATGTATTCAGTATTCTCTTCAACACCACTGATATTAAGAGCTTAATTGCATGTCTGTGCATTCGTAGTCCTTAGACCAGAGGCAGTCTGGCTCAGACTGATACATGTTAGACTCTCATGAGACTGGGACTGATCCATATTCACCATATTTTTTTTATATAATCATAGAACACAGTCAAGTGATGTGACTCACATTTTGAATTCTGTATAAGGAAACAACAGCAATAAGAGGAGGAAAGACAAAAGGTCATGAACCATCAGTGGAACTTAAATGAACTTTTTTTTTTTTGTAAAGAGTGTTTGTCAGCAGGCTGCACTGCTGAGGTCAGAGGTCAGAGGGAGAACAGGGAGCAGAAGGTTATCAGGCCAGACATTCCTGTCCATCCATTGCTGAGAAAGACCAGGAGAGAAGAATAAGTGGACGGCCACATGGACAGCATTTCTGCAGTAAAAACCCAGCACAATGATCAAATCCCACTAACAAAGAAAACATGGGGGAAAACCTTGATATTTCAAATTTAAAAGAAATTTTACAAAGAGCTGAAATGTAACACATTTGTCCCTGAAATCATTACTTTTTAGGTTAAATCTCACCAGTGTTTTTTTAAAAACAAGTTTCTGTTGTGTGAATGTGTATGTTCATGTGGCCTGAACACCTTTGACTGTTTGTATTCACCAACACTGTGTACTCCATGACCCTATGTCCTCAACACACACACCACACACAAACACACACACACACACACAAGCACACACATAAACACACATATATACATGCAGAGGGTGCTGACAGAATATGGCACAATGGCTTGTTTATCCAAGGCTAACATAGCAAACACACTCTAGTGTGTGTGTGTGTATGTGTGTGTGTGTGGGGTGGGGAGTAGGTGACAGGAACAGCTAAAGTGCATCTGCTGCCCTCAACGCTGGGGTACAAGCAATGTCACATCCATCACACCGTGGCAACACACACACACACACACACACACACACACACACATGTACAGGCATGCACACACATACAGGGCACTACGAACTGACAATGGCTCAAACAATATTTAATGAACAAACATGTTTGACATGAAATCAATCAGTAATGGGGTAATAATAATTATCTAAGTCAAACCCTGCTGTTGACTAACCTGAGCAAGCAGCACTGAGACCACACATACACACACACACACTGCACCACCCCTCTCATGTAGGTCATAAATACACACCCTGATAGTCACATAGAAGAAGAATTGACAAAATACGAATTGAAATCATAGCTGTGTTTGTCAGTCAACCAGGAAATTCAAACTTTGGTGAAATGGTTTGAGGTCTGAGCTGCATGTGTAGTGGTGCGTGCAGGTTTACAGCGTATACACAGCTCAGGCAGGGGGTCTGGTCAACAATCAACAATTTTGGTTGATCAGTCAACCCTGTTTTTTGAGTAATTATTATTTTGTTGGGTTGAAATAACCAAATTTATGGTTCATGTGAGGGTTTTATTTACAAAAAAAAAACTAAACAAAGCATACTTATAGTTTTGAAAAATTTTCCCCAAGTTATGTCAACTTGTGTGTTTAATCAATGGAAATTTCCAAAGACATTAAAATAGCTCTAAATCTGATGTAATCTGATCCTCTCTGTTCCTGGTCTTGGTATCTGGGACAGTATGCATGACCTTTAGTGTGTTGTATGTTTAAGTTTGAGTCCCTCACTAACAAAGTGTTGGTCCTCCTCATGTCTACAAACATACAGGCTCCTCCCTCACAAAAGATGGCACAGAGCAGAACAGGTGAAAACGACCTTCCACAATTTCCTCCACTGAAGAAACCATGTTTTCTGACTGAAAAGGCCTCTCATCCTGCAAAGGGGAGGGTTCACAGTAAATAATCTCAATTTAATGTCAGGTCAAATCTAATTTTTTAAGAATATAATATTGTCCTGGGCGACCCAATGTCCAAGTCATTATTGTGTGAGAGTGATGAGCTCCGAGCAGAAGGTCAACTCCTGGCTAGACGGACCCTTTGCTGCCTGTCTCTCCTGCACTCGCTCTCCTTTAATTCTTGTCTATCACCAGTTTCCCTGCCAAAAAAAGAAAGTCCAAAAAGTAACAAATAAATACAATATAACCTTAAAATATGATCTGTGACAGTTTTGTAGTCTGCTGTGACATGTCTCAAATAATCCTGATACAACAGCCTCACTAAGGTGAATTCTGTCCATGGATGCCTCACAACACCCCCCAAAAAAGATACATAATACATGAAAAACCATAAATAGTGCCTCATAATCTGTGCTGTCCACCTTGTTCAGTTTGCCTTACGTGCCACTGCAGGAACATGACCTGTTTATCTCTGGTCTGTCCTATTTCCTGACAGCCAGACAGTGAGGTCATGACCAAAAGTCCCCATCAATCAGCAACAGTTTGACCACAGAACCACCTCAGAGACACACGTCATAATAAGACTTGGCATTGCCAGGTGCAAAGACCTTATCTCTGTTTTATTACTCCAGTGCAGCCATGATTGAGATCTTTCCCTGTGCCTGTTTGTGACGTTACTGTTGTTCAGTGAGTTGTAGAGTTGCCAGGTTTGGAGCTCTTCTTTCCCTCTTTATGGCTCCAGGTGACACATGACTGAGGTCTTTCGTCATCTTTCTCTGTATCCTCATCGTTGCCAGGTCAGTTTTAAGGTTGCCAGTTTACACTCCTTCCATCCCCAGTTTGTGACTCATCATAGAGCTCCTCATTTTGTCTTCTATCCTGTCAACTCCAGTCTCAAAGTTACCAGTTTGGACTCTTTAAACGTGCAATTTGTCGCCATACAATGTATGACTTCCCATCTCGTTGTAACTGCAGGGTTATTGGTTAATCACCAGGTTTGCAGTAGTCCATCCTCCTTTTATGGTGCCCTGTGACTGAGTTCTGCCGTTAGTTTGTGTCTCTCCTTACCATTATTTCTGACATGGGTGACGTCTACATCACTGTATCTTAAACCCTGATTCATGGACAAGAGAAGGGTCATGGCTGTTGATTCAACGTGGTCTCTTTCCTTTATTCAGAGCTCTGGGGAGAGTAGCACCTGTGTCAGCACCTGGGGAGACACATAACTTACACTATCACTCTGTCAATTTGTTTTGAACATAAATCAAACCAAACTAAAACCATTGCAACAAAGGCTTTCATTCTGTTCTAGTTCCTTACCCTTTATAATATGCACAAAAATGTATTAAATTAACATGCACTTTATTAGGACAATCAGCATGTATTTTTATACTAATCTACATAAGTGATAATGTTCATCTAGTGTTCAACAATACTATAATCTACCTACTCCAGGGGCCACATCCTTCAGGGGACATGGTCTAGAATGTGAAGGTTGGACTAAGATGGTCTGGTCTACAGAGGGGTTTTGTTTGGCATCATCAGCTGTGCCTTCCATTAGCATTGTGTTGTAAAGCACTTTTTCAGTAGCTTCGCAGTCATACTTTTTTCACAGAACTTTTGTTTTTAAGGCCATTGGTTTTAACACTTACACTGTTCATTTTTGAACTGAAACCCAATATCTACATATAGAATTGTAATCTTTGGGCTCTCTTTCAGAATCATTTGCTGTCATATTATATTCATCAGTGATGTGCAATGAATCTTGTGCAATGACCCATTAGATCCTTCATTTTCCAGGAAAAGAAGGATGCTTAGCTTCATTTATATATATATATATATATATATATATATATATATATATATATATATAATTACTGCACTCAACCAACCATTTAATGATTAGGGTTGGACCAAGCCCAAAATGTTCACTTTCAATGTATTTTATGTTTTCTTCCAATCTATTCAATCTAGCAGTACAACATCCACTTATTGACAACAGTATTATTGAACTTTACCTTTAACTAAAGTGCTTCTGTTTCCTAAATCTCACAACATAATTTAAACCTGTGATCTCAGCGTTTCAGGCTTGGTACACCCTTTGTCTACCCTCACCCACTTTTTGTGACTACATCACAAACGTGCAGTAATTTACCAACTAATTTAAAATCATTAACTCTGGAATAATCCAGGAGGCAATTGTAAAAAACTATTTAGTAGTTCTGGGAGACAGACTTGAATTTTTTGGGATTATGCTCCAAGAATGGGGGATTATTAAAGGTGCTGCCAATTATCTAAACTATGTTTAGGTAAACTACACAAGAGAGTTATGGAATATAAAAATATATAAAAAAGTTAAATTAAATGACGTATAGCACCTTAATGAATGTCTGGCTTATAAATGATCAGTGAAACAATTGAAACAAAGGTTAGCAGCAGCTTCATGTCTTTATTTAATTCTTTTGAATCTGTTAGGAGAGCGGTGCAGATAATTTGGCTCCCACTAAAAACCAAGAGAAACTGAGGGCAATGGTTATGAAGACAGCAACTCCCATAATCCCACGCTATTTCTTGATGTCATCTTCAAGTTTTGATTGAGAGAACGGTAGAATATATTAAATACATTCTGTTTAAAGTTTGATTATACAGGAGGTGAAAGATCATCTTGTGATGACTTGAGGTCAAACAGTTCAGTAAAAACTTTCTGGCAGAATATGAGGGTTTGACCTCAGTGAATGGATGTTTGAAACTGAAAAGGAAAAATAGAGCCCAACTAGACACGACAGGGACTGAGCCGGAGAACAGAACAAGAAAACGTGACCATGTAGAGACGCACAGATTTTATTTCCATGACTGGTAAAAAAAAAAAAAAGTGAGAAAAAAAAAGAAAAGCTTTTGGATTTTGACAGTGAGAAGGTGAAAACTAAAAAAAAGAAAGGGAACAGTTTAAAATACAGGTCCAAACATGGAATAGGCTTTTCTTAGCCTGTCCTCTTTCACAAGTTGACCTGACAAACTGTGCTGACAGTATCACCATCACCCTCCATCTGTGTGTGTGTGTGTGTGTGTGTGTGTGTGTGTGTGTGTGTGTGTGTNGTGTGTGTGTGTGTGTGTGTGTGTGTGTGTGTGTGTGTGTGTGTGTGTGTGTGTGTGCGTGCAGAGATAGCCTACCTCCTGGGGGTCAGGTTTCATTGACCTTTGTTGAGGTCACTATTAGGTTGAGCCAAGAGATTCTTGACATTTCTCTCTACAACACCTGACCCAGCACGGTAACTACTGGTGTGTGTGTGTGTGTGCGTGTTTGTGTGTGTGCATGCATGTGTGTAGGGGTCAGAGTGTTAGAGGTTGCAGAAGGGACATGCAGAGGTGACGCCGCATCTTGTCTGCAGCACGGCATGGTGGGAAACGTGAGACATGGGGAGGAGAGAAAGAGGGAGAGAGAGAGGTCAGCTTGTCATCACCACATGTGGGTTATCTGAGATGGGGAGAAGAAGAGGTGGGTGGGGATGGGGGCGGGGGTGTATGTGTCAAAATATCATGACAAGCAAACCAAAAAAAAAAAAACAGTCTCCCAATACATCCCTACCATGACTGTGGCCCTCTGGGCCATTAGTTCCTATTCATAATTATTTAAAACTGAGGCACAAAACTAAATTGGATTGTCAAAATAAACAATAATGTGCTTGTCCGTAGTAATAAAGGAATTTCACCCATTGCAACAGTGTGGCTCACTGATGTATTTTACTCATCTGAAAAGGGCTGTGATCTGAGTTAACAGGATATATATAATATATTTGTGTCGTTGCTTCATTTTCATCAGTGGCCTTATCCACTATTTACCCGCCTTAGTTCTCTAAATTGTGTTACTTTGGGTCTGTTATGTAATGTTGTAAATCTAATTATCCTATAAATAATAAAAGGCATTAAATTCACTGTATTTTCTGGGTCGTGACACAACGTTTTTTCCTCCAAACTTGTCTTGTTAGTCACGTCATTATTGCTCGAACATGTTTGAAATCTGTCATTTCAAAATTATGTGCTAGTTTACAGTTTCAGGTTATTTACAGCAAAATATGCAGTTTTCACATTCCTTTGGTAAGGAATCATTAACACATGTCTGTGCCACTTTCCCCACTAAAATGTTACATTTTTCAGGCTTATATTAACTAATTGTGTCTCTTTTGTGTGAAATATCAGATATTTGACCTTGTGTACAATTAAAACAAACAGGTTAGATAGACAACATGTTGAACATGGACTCCACTTCCTGTGATCATTGCAACAATTGCACCTGTGATTTCCAATAAATTAATTATTGCATAAACAAGTTTATAAAATAACCTATGAATATCAAAGCTTTCTCAGTTGTGGCCTGGATTGAGCCTAATGCAAAAAAACTAGCCGAACAAATAGCCTAAGAAACCAGATTGTGAGAAAAGTGGGGGAGTGACAATAAAAGAGCATCAGAAGAACAATTAAGATACATGGTAGGAGGTTTGGGAAGGCTGCAGTAGGGTCCTTGAAAAATTACATCACACACTTTGCTTAGAGATGCATTGACAGAAGAATCGTTTGAAGCGATTCGCCCCCTCACCCTTCCTTTCCCATTCTGTAGGAGAACCTTTCATGGTCTTCAGAAAAACCTGAAAGCCCTCTGTAGATCTAAAGGGCTTATTCTACAGAAACAAAAACAGTGAGGATAACATATTTATCAGTATAAAATTCCACTTCTACCCCTAAATACCACAAACTAGCTTCCTTAAATACAAACTTTTATTACTCTGATTTTCAAGTGAATTGGCTTCATACCTCTTGGTCTTTGGATAAAACAAGTAAACTGTATTAAATGGACTGCAATTTTAATTACTTAACATTTCATTTATATTAATGCTTAGTTTCCCTGTGTATTATATGTTCCCAGATTCAGCTGTGAAGAGTGAACAGCTGCCGCAGCCACTACTAGAGCAGAATAATACAGACAAATATCGGCCAACCTTTGCCTGCTGCTTTTCTCAGTGAACCATTCAGCGCTGCATGTCGGCTGCCAGAAGAAACATTTGCTCTCTGAAGCGCCACAGCATCCGTCCTCCTTGTTAAAGCTGAGCAGCCCTGGTGGGCGAGACAGAAGTCTCATGCTAAAGTTTGAATCTTTCTGCAAGCAGGTGAGCCCTGTGGTGCAGGTGAGCCCCACAGTGCTGGTGAGCCCCACGGTGCAGATCGTCTACAGGGCTCTGCGCCCTTGGCTTCATTCATCACCAGACTGACACATTCCTGCTGCCTGCCTGAGGCTCACACGCACACACACATATAGCGCACTGTTGCACTCCCACACAGTACCATGCAGTCAAACTGACAACCCTGCTTGCCCCAAACTTCCAGTCCATTCTGCTGGTTACAAATTGCTGTCTGCAGTATCACCAATGACTTCTTCCAACTACGTCAGCCAAAAGAGCTGAGTGAAGAGCAGCTGTGGGTGGAGTCAGTAGAAAAAAAACTCTTTTAAAAGATACAATCCAAAATCAGTCCAAATATAACTATCTATGTGTCAAAACTGCACTTTCCTTTGCTACTTCCTTGTGTTATTTCTACGCACAATCACAGTCATAGGTCAACTATGGGATGATTGGATGAGGAGGAGCTAAGCTGAAAATATTCTAAATGGTGTATGTACATATGTAAAACGTGTTACATATTATGTATTTCATTTACAGTCAATCACACCTAAATATTTAATATCACACAGTTTTTTTGCTTTAAAATCTGAATCTGTTCATTTTCCTTTAACCTTACATTATTTAATTTGCGTGCACACATTTTAACACTGTAGGATTACATAAGAAATTTTCTTCAATATTAATTATTTCCTTCTTTGTTAGGAGGTTCCTTCCTAGGGAGGCAAAGGGTGTGGTTGGAGGTTCAGGACTCTTTAATGGAGCCAGGTCATTGGACCAAACCATCTTCCGATATGTCATGGGAGGAAATTTGGGTTTAGTTACTTTTACTTGGAAGCTAGTTATAGTTGGTGTCCATTTTGTTTACCCCTTTTGTGTGTTATTTGGTTTGACCAAGTCACTATACACTATATGTTACCTCATGTGTTACCTTCATTGTGTTGGGTCAGTTTGTTCAGTTAACACTGTTAGTAGTTGTTATCTTGAGTGTACATATGTTTCATTGACTTGTTTTATAGGCCTTTACATTTACATTTTAGTTTTGTATTTTTTGGGTAAATTAAAATACAGTTTACTTTCAACAAATGTTCCTGTCAGAAAAGGGTTTTTAATGGAGATATTATTGTGCCTATATGCATGCTAACTTCATATTGGCTGATTAATGATCAGCTCTGGTCTGGTTAAGCAGTTTGGTGATGATGAATGGATTCAACTCTGTTGACCAATGAGTGTTACTTCCTGGTTCTGGTTCTGGCTTGTACACAAGAGAAAGGCAGATGTGACACATGTGGAAACTGAGCATGTGTTAAAGAAACTTGCCTGATCCTGTGTGGGGCTTGAGTGTGTGAAGGAGCATTTCACATGCAAATGGCAGCAACGTGTGTGTAAGAGACAGAGAGAGAGAGAGAAAGAGAGAGAGAGAGAGAGAGAGAGAGAGAGAGAGAGAGAGAGAGAGCATGTATGTATGTGTGAGAAGACAGATGAGTGTGGGGATTAATCTGACTTCCTATGTACCAGTCAGCTGGAAGCCTTTGACTTCATTAAAGCTTTTGGCTGTGTGTGTGCATGTGCGTGTGCGTGTGCGTGTGTGTGTGTGTGTGTGTGTGTGTGTGTGTGTGTGTGTGTGTGAAATCCCTCAGTACAGTACAGTAAGTGTGTATGTTAGTGTGTGTCTGAGTTACAAACCAGATGGTACTTGCTGTGAGACAGGACTGTCTGGCACAAAGAGGTGAACACAACCACCATCAGAAAGTATCACAAACATTTGCACACAACTAAAATGCAGAATAAGAATCTGTGACAGCAGTGAGAGAGGTTTGTGTCACTTCAGCAGGAAAAACAACAGAAAGGAGACACTAGTAGAAGAGGACTGTAGTTTGACTTTGTATTAAAGGCACATGCACCTAATTAATTTCCACCTGCTAAACATCAGCCTGTTAGTTACCAATGTCTTTGTGAGCATGTTAGCGCAATTCTTCCAATCTAAATGACCAGTTCATTTGTCCCTCATGATCATGGTTTGGGTTAAAATACGTAGGCTACTTGCTTAAGGTTAGATGACGTCACCGTGGTTACAATAATAAACATATGGTTATAATGGTCATGGTTAGAAAAATGTCTCTTATTGGTTTGACATGGAAAACAAGCAGAAGTCTCCCAACCTGATAATCCACTTCAACCTTGTAGTGTGTGAGTAAATATGGGGGCAGTTTTTAAACAAAAACATATTAGCATGGATGTAGCTGTAGATACTGTCCTTGTTGGTTTTATTTACTACTGTTTATTTTTATTTACTTACAAAATGGAAGTATTTCTTCCTTTTGATTGGGACTCATATGAAATAAAGATGGGAGAGGAGTTTGAAATACTGGTTTCTGAAAAAAGTTTGCAAGTGTTCAAGATATTGCTGTGGTGAGTAAATGTTATGAGCAAAACCTACAGTTTTAGTTGCTCTTTCCACTGATGTATTCCTTTCATCACTTTATCCCTATTCAGCTTGAGTCAGTGGCTCCACGAGGATGGAAATCCCAAAAAAAATCCAAATATTTATGATAAGTTGATACTTCAAAGCTATAATTATGGTTTGAGGCCACTCTGCCATTGGAGCCCACTGCATGACACAATTTACAACCAGTGAGAACAGGAAGTAGTAGAGGAGGCTCCCAACACAAAGAAACAAAAATGGCGACTGTGGATACTTGAGAATGGCTCTCCCAACAAACACAGTGTGTGTGCGCATGTATGTGTGCGTGAAAGGAAGAAGTTGCTCTATCCTTTTAGTCTATTGCTATGCTGTCTCATCAATAACCCTCGTATTGATGAAAGGACAGTCAGGGACACCCCCACAGTGTGACGACTCTTTGTCTGTGTGTGCGTGTGTGTGTGTGTGTGTGTGTGTGTGTGTGTGTGTGTGTGTGTGTATGTGTGTGTGTGCAATGTGAAAGGTTTTCAGGTTTAGGAAACATCTCTGTGTGTCAGCTCTGTGAGCAGGTGGTCAGTCCAACATCATCTGCCTTCTCCTCTGTCACACAGAGAGAGAGAGAGAGAGAGAGAGAGAGAGAGAGAGAAGCAGCAGCTCTGTTGGAAAGGACAGATGTATGTAGACGAGACAGTGCACATTGAAAGAACATCTGTCGGGAAGGCACTGTCTCTCTGTTACTCTGTGTGTGCCAGAGTGACACTGGAAACTTTCTAGATAATTCTGTATGTGTGTGTGTGTGTGTGTGTGTGTGTGTGTGTGTGTGTGTGTGTGTGTGTGTGTGTGTGTGTGTGTGTGTGTGTGTGTGTTGCTGTAGATAATTAAATGCCAATAGGAGTGAAAATCTCACTCCTATGTCAATCATATGCATGCACACACACTCAGAGGTTAACAAGGAAATTAAGGCTCAATGGGGAAGAGCTAATGAGAAGCAATGAGATGTATAGAAATGCTATTGTATGTAAAGATGCAAGAAGAGGAAAAGGAAGTTTTGATGAGGATTTTCAGGTCAGGCGCAAAAGAGAATAAGTGAGGGGAGACAGAAAATGGTGAGGATGAAGAGTCAGTCAGAAAGAGAATTAGAAATAAGAGGCAAGAACGCAGAGAAGGGAAAAGGACTAGAAGATCAGTGGTAGGAGATCAGTGTAGAATAAGAAAGGGAAGGTGAGGTCAGGGAGGAAAATAGGAAGCAAGGGGAGGTAGAGGAGGATGGGGAAAGATGAGAACATTAGACAGGGAAGAGGAGGAGCAAGATAGGGAGCAGGAGGAGGAGGAAGTCAGGAAAGATGTCAGGGAGGATCTGAACAGCCAATGCTGAATAATCCAGAGTGACAGTTCATTTAACTGCTGATGACCTGTGACTCTAAATTTACAGGGTGTACTGAACACACGTTCAACCACTGAGAGTCTTCATGAGCATTACTACCGGACTGCTGGTCATCGGTGCTCACAGAAGAAATTATCCAGCTAAACCGTGGATATGTTCACTGTTCTCTCCAGTTGTGTGATGTAGAACCTGAGAATAAATAAACCTGGTTCAAAATCTGTAAAGACCATAGTCTTTAAAGTTACAATCTCCAGTTTTTTCACATTAAAATGTCTAAAAACAACTGTAATGATGTTATACTTGTTTCCAACAATTTTCCAACCTAGAGAAATATATGATTTTAATCATGGTAACAGTTTTTATGCCCTAAATTGTGGTTGTCTGCTGAAAGTTTCAAATGGACTTTTGTCCAGTTTTAGGGCACATGTTAAGATGTACATTCTTACACCTCGTTTTCAACAATATATTTGTCACTGAATGAAGGATTTTAGTTATCAGACATCTGGAGCTTAAGTTATCAGAGAAACAAGTCCAGCAAATGTTAGATAGCTCAGATCTCAGACATCCTGTGTCCACTGAAGAGTGTCTGTGAATCACTTGCTTTTTTAAGGGAAACTACTTTATCCAGTGTTTCTATTCTTTTCCCCTCTGGTCTGATTGTTGTTGAGAGGAGGAAACCTCTGTGGAGAATTCAGCTACTGATAAAAACCTCCTGAACCACTGACACTGAAGGAATCAGACCAGGAGAAGCTGATGGTGATGGTGGTGAGGACACCAACTCCAAAGATCCCACATTATTTCATGATGTTATCCAAAGACCTGGCAGAAGTGAAATACTGTGTATTAAAGGTTTTTGTATGATTCAAAGTAAGTGCTGGTCAGATTATCTTAAAGACTGTTTGTCAGGATTTGTTCCTCAGGTTTGTGATGTATGAATCCCTGACTCAATCTGTTTTTACAAGACTGTTCACTGCAGTTTAAGGTGGAAATATGCAATCATGGTGTTAACTGCTTATTTTATATAAAAAGCACTATTTAGACATGTTTACAAGGTGGTGCTTTTTTTTCTACAGTGAAAAACTTGCATCCTTTATCATCCCATTCCTGCACTAGGGGTTCATGTGTCTCTCCTCTCATGCTCCTCTTTTCAGCCCTCTCCCTGAACTCCACCTGTACAATCATCTTTCCTACTCAGTGATACTCAGAAATACATCCACATCTCCCATGGTTGTGCCATTTCCAGTTCCAGTTCCAGTTTAGGTCTTTGGGACCTGCCAACACTCCCTTCTGAACATAGTCTGAAGCTTTGTGTTTCAATGTTTTTGTTGCTACCATAGGCTTCCCCAGCACAATCACCAACCACACAACTTGTTCAATGAAAGTTTTTTATTGAAATCTCACACACACATATGCACACATACACACTTCCTTAACCACAAGTCTACTGTGTGTCTCTGGCTGCCTGGCTCTTGGGTGTATGTTGTCATTCCTTTCATCTTCCTGCCAAACAGCCCCCTGTCCAGCACGCTACTGCACTTAAATGGGAGGGATTGATTAGCTGATCATCAGCTCATCCACACCTCTCTCCTGCAGCTGCATGCAGACCTATGCCAAATTTAGGTTAAAGCTTTTCTTCACCAGCGTGTGGAATATAACAGGTTTTTTTGAGAGAGCTTTACTGTCATTTTCTCCAACAACAAAAGTGCTCCAGATTTCTTTCCTTCAATGAAGCAGTAAAGTGCCAGAAATCAAAGCAGAACAAGTCTGGCAAAGTCAGACACAGCAAATTGCCAAACTGTGTGTTTGAGTTTAACACAGAAGAATGCACCTGTTATTATCCTCCCTCAGAGAAGGTTTGGGGCATACCCAAACTTTTTCATCCTTTGTGTTCATCACAGGTTTAAATCAAAGCTTAAAAATCTGTTCACTGAGCATCACAGATAAACAAGTAAAAAGTATAACCTGATTTAAAGTTACATGGTGTAGAATCCAAACAAGCGTGTAACTTTAGTTTTCAATCAGCCCAAGAGAACACATCTCACTCTGTTACTCATCCACCTGCACTGACCCATGGCCTACCAAATCAAAATCAAGTCACTTACACTTGCCTTCAGGGTGACCATTAGGTCTGCACCATCTATTTGAACTCAGTCAATCAGTCTTATGGTACTTCTCAGTCACTACGTTAATCCAAGAAATACAGCAAACAAGACCATCTCAGTCCAGACAGTTCTAGTCTGATGGTGGAACAGCTTCGAGTCTTTCAGAGCAGGGATGTCCCTCTCTGTCTTCAAGAACCTTTCCAGACTTTCTCTTCAGCGAGCACCTCCTCTCCTCCTAAAAACACCCTAACATGTCTAACTAACTCCTGTTATGACTTTCGCTCACCTGATCTCCTTGAACTTATTGAATAGTTGTAGTATTTAGTAGTAACACAAAGGTCCCCTGCTGCACTGAAGCTTTAGTGATGTCCCTCACTTGCATGTTGCTTTGGATAAATGCATTGTGTGTGTGTTTGGATAACGATTGAGGAACATTGTGTCCTTCAATGCAGCTTCAAGAAATGTGTTTCAGAAACTGTTGATTGAATTGAACTATTACAGATCAATAGGTCAAGTATCTGATCTGCAGTTATTAGTGGGGTTCTGCTTTATAACAAAGGTTTACTTCAACATATATTTGCTTTAAAATACAAATAATCTAACTCTATCTCTACCTCTCTTGCAGTTGAGTGATAGAAGAAGGAGGTGAACGAAGAAGGATGAGGAAGGAGAGAGAGAGAAAATGGGTGAGATCTAATGTTAATAAATTCACATACACAATTAGCACAGAGCCAGAGAGGCCATGTCTGTGTATGTGTGTGTATATGTGTGTGTGTGTGTGTGTGTGTGTGTGTGTGTGTGTGTGTGTGTGTGTGTGTGTGTGTGTGTGTGTGTGTGTGTGTGTGTGTGTGTGTGGACCTGTGGATTGATTTGTGGTCAAATGAAAGAAGAAGGTTGGTGGATCGTGCTTGAATGGAGCTTAATTTACATGCTAATGTCGGTGTGTGTGTGTGTGTGTGTGTGTGTGTGTGTGTGTGTGTGTGTGTGTGTGTGTGTGTGTGTGTGTGTGTGTGTGCGTGTCTGTGTGTGTGTCATAGTGTTGTGGATGATTACTTCAGTCTGGATCAGTGGTGAGATGAGCTGACACTACCCTCAGAGTGAAGTTACTCTCACACAGAGTGGACAGGTTTGGAAAAAAGACTTTTCTGTCCAGACATTCAACCACAATGTTGGATACACAGTGCATTCAGGAGGTCTACAGGCCCCTTCACATTTTCACATTTTGGCATGTTTCCATCTGATGGTGAAAATGTTAAAATTCAATTTAAATACTGTCAGCAATCTACCATCACTACCCCATGATGAAGAAGCAAAACAGAATGTGAGACATTTTTTAAAAAGTAAGAACTAAAATATCATTGTGTTTATTTGAAGCACCGCAGGCAGTGATTACAGCCTTGAGTCCTCATGAGTATGAAGCAACAAGCTTTTAACACTCAGATTTGGGGATTTATGTCCCTACAAATCCTCTCAGGCTCTGTCAGGTTGGATGGGGAACGTGGGTGGACAGGACATTTCAGGTCTGTCCAGAGATGTTCGATTGGCTTCACAGAGTTGTCACTAACACTAAGCCAGTCTTGAATATGTGCTGAATTGTTTTACAATGGAAGGTTTGGGGATGAACTATTAGCTCAGTCTGAGGTTCTGAGGACTCGCGACCAGATTTTCAGGTTTCCCACAACCCTGACCAGTCTCCCAGTTCCTGCCACTGAAAAACACCCCCCCAGCTGGGTGCTGCCTCCACCATCCTTCCCTCTGAGCCTCAACATAATCCTGTCTCTGAGCTCTGCAGGCAGTTCCAGGAGGGAGACAGTTTGAATTGATCCATTTCCCAATAGTAAAGGTTCTTCGCAAACATTTAGTTATCAAAAGAGCAAAAACACAGGTGTAATTATTGATCCCTTATGGCATCCCTTGTGTATGTATATGGTTTACTGACACAAACATGGAAAATTCACATGTCCCAGTGTCACGGGGGGGGCAGGGATGAATGAAACACTTTTTAGATAAACATCATTACAAAAAATGATGTTATAGACACAAACATTTTTTTTTAAATTTTTTCATATTCTGTTATTACAATATGACACAACAGTTTCAATTGTCTCATCAATGACAGTTAAAGTGATTTACTTCTATATTGAACAACTCAGACATTGAAACTTAGAAAACACAACTTGTCATTAAAAAAGCCTTATCATCCAATATATTGCAGGTGTGGTAAGTGGTATGCGCTATACATGTTGACACTTTACCTGACTTGTATGTGCTCTGAGAAAAATGCAATGTTCTGTTTGGTTTCAGCATTTACTGTGGTGTGTACTTATATGTAAAAAAAAAAAAAAAAAAAAACTTTTCTACAGCAAAAATGAATGAAATGGGAACAGCTAAAAACAAATGATTTCACATTATCACACAGTGTGCTTCTCTATTTGGACTGAGAGTGAGCTGGTAGCTGCCACACAGACTAGTAAAACAACTCCTTCACCTTTCACCCACAGGCTGATGATCCTGCTTTTCAGTTGGTAAATGTATGTTTTAAAACTTGTTGAGTGCAGCACACTCTCAGCAGGCCTGCTTGCTGGCTAGTAGCTAATTAACAAGGTTAGTTTAGCTGTACTGCATGTGTGTGCTGCCCATAGACTATGTAAAAATAAGGTATTAGGTGTAGCCAGGTTTATTAGCACCATATATACTCAAAACAATATTCATTCCTATGAAAAAGCGTTTGGTTTTGGTTATACATACACTGATTTCTATTTCTGTAAATAAAATTAGCCCAGATATGCTTTTTTTTAAGTTGCATGTTGCATCAACCTCTCAGTGCCACCATACTACCGCAATTCAGGTTAGTAGCTATAGAGAATATGAGATTAGAATTTAGACTGGCCAGTGCAGCAGTAAACACATAAGACATTTTTCTACTTCGTTGAAATTTTTGAACTAGAGCTTGTGTGACCACGAGCTGATCACACAGACTTTACAGAAAAACAAAGCTATCCAAAGTTATAATGCAAAATAAACTCAGACTAATTCCCTATTGTTCTCTGCCAACTGCTTACTCTGTAAAACTGGACTCATCTGCTCCTGTCTGTTGAGCAGAGTTGGCTGGGGAGGCAGGCGCGAGGGCACCCTTTTGATCTCTTTGCCTCTCTCACCCCTCATCGCCTTCATGCCAGACATACACAAGTCGTAGTTAATGATCTGGATCTGACACAAAATTTACTGGGGTGTCCCCTTGTCCATGCCCCATCCCTCTGCCAAGTTTGGTGCAAAACAATTCAGTACATTTTCAGTAATCCTGCTAAAAAGAAACTGATTGTTTGCATTTGTAACTTTTGAATGTGAGATTAATTCTTCCTGAGCTACAATAAACAGAGAAATGTTATCAATTACTAATATCAAATGTAAAAAGATGACAAAGTGTAATACAATTAATTTGAATCGCTATCCCCTTTGCCCACATTTAACACATTAGATGTGTTCTTACTGCCCTGGAATTCAAACCAGCAACCTCCTTTTTTGCAGAAACTATAACTATCAAACAGTGACATCTTCCTTCATTCTGTCCTCCTTTAAAGACTTGACAGGGTGAAGAAACAGAAGAGGAGACGGAGATTTAAATGAAGACAGAGAGAGACAGTGAGGAGGGATGGCACTGAATCCACTGTTACCATAGCAACCGAGAGCCCATCACCCATTCCCATCAACCGACCCCCTCTCCACGCACCCTCCAATGCACACACCCCCCATCACCACCATCCACCCCCACCCCTCATTTACAGTCAGATCCCATCAGGTCCAGACCCTGGCCAACACTGTTGCCATCGCAACCAGGCAGATGCAGCAACAGATAGATAGATAGATAGATAGATAGATAGATAGATAGATAGATAGATAGATAGATAGATAGATAGATAGATAGATAGACAGATAGACAGATAGATAGATAGATAGATAGATAGATAGATAGATAGATAGATAGATAGATAG
>CM076664.1:15277410-15427506 GCA_038496675.1 Rachycentron canadum
GTGTGATGTTGTGTTGTTGTCCTTTATTAGTATAAAAGAAATAAACATTTCAGTCTAGTTGTGTCTCATACATTGTCTCTCACATTTGATAAATGTAGCCAATGCAAATTTATGTCAAATTTATATCTATTTTATCTGTGTGTTGTACATTTGCCAAAAATATGAACAATCTTTTCTTGTTTTTTTGGCCTTTTTGATTTTTCCCAGCTTGTTTGCAGTATAGGTTAGTCCATTATTAGTTAGTTTGGTTCAGAAGTTCAGAACTTCCCTCACTCACTGCAGTGAATCAGCCATTTGCTCTTTGAATTTTCAACTGTAAACGATATCCACTATATAATGCACTACAAGATTGTTGCAAGGCTCACCAAAATGTAGTGGACAGAAGCTGCAACCTACATCAATCGAACTAGACCACCATGCATTGTGGCCTGTCTCTCTCTTGCTATATATATCTGTAGATATCTATAGATATCTATAGATACACACACACACATATATATAGATAGATATATATAGATATAGATATAGATAGATAGAGATATACATATATATATATATATATATATATATATATAGCTAGATAGGAGTAATAATCAAATAACATTATTGGGGCTACTGTTGCTTTAAATACAATGTTTTCATACTGTTCCTGAATGAAAAGTCACCCTGGGAAACCATGTGATTCATTAATTAAATTAAAAGATACATATAATACATAAAAAATTAAGTATTTTAACTATGTTGCAGAGGCTCTGGTATTGGTTAATGCAAAAAAAAATGGGATAATGATTATGAATATTCAATGCACAATAAACAATTTAACATTAAGCAGTGTCCACAATATAATTCTAAACAGGGCTACAGTTATTAGAGTGACAGTTACTAGACAAGATCAATGTGTGTGATTTAGTAGCATCTAGTGAGGTTGCAGACTGCAACTGACTAACCCAACTACTCCTCCCCTCACCCCTCCCTTTGCAAGTGTGTAAAAGAATCTATGGTGGACTTCAGATAACGTAAAAACACAAATATGATTATGAATTTTATATATACAATAGACACCCTACTATAGACTACTGACTACATAGACATTAGTTTGTCAGGCAGTGGTGCATTCTTTTAATTGGTAACAAAACCTCTCAGTGATTAATAATTAACTCATCAAAGGCATTTAAACATTTCTGTTTTCTGTTGTCTTGAGAGGCACACAATCTTCGTCATAGGCCTCCAAATACACACATATACATGTAAAGGGAACATAAAAACTAGTTATTCTGATTCCAATGCTAGTATCACAAATACCTCTGACACTTCCCAAAATACAGAATCTGGTACTGGCGAGTCCACAAGTCCAAACATCAATTTGATACTATACCATTTGAAATTGCTGATATTTTGCTAATGGCTAATGTTCATGCTAATGTTATCTAGCAGAAATAAATTCCTCTCTGCCACTCTCTGAGAAAGTTGCACTGTGCAGCCACCGGCAACTACTGTTTTAGAGCAGCAAAGAAGAATTGATGTCTACATCATAGAGCAATGTTAGCCATTAGCACAATGTCAGCAGTTTTGGTTATACTTTAGTCGAGGAGTCAGGAGTTATTTATTCCTAGATTTATTTAGTTTTTAAGTTGCTGTTGCTCGACTGCTTTATACTGTTAGTTTACTATTTCAAAATTTAAGGGGTTTATTTTACAAAATTCTAGCTGTAGTTTAGGTTTTATTTTAAATTTTCATTTATTCCTTGATTTATTTTCTATGACTGACAGTCAAATTAGATAATAAAAGAAAGATTCTATGGCTTAACCTGAGTCATACAACAATAGCAATCACATCATAGACAAGCTCAGGTATTGGAAAAGAAAAATAATTCAAACCTGTCCATTTTAATACTCTATATTGTCCTTTATACATAGTTTTTTGTTGCATGACCCTGTATCTTTGTGGTGCTGTTACTAAATCTTTATACTCACTGTATACTTACATGTTAAATTGTGGGGTTAGGGTTGGAGAGTCTGTGGAAATGGTTCCTATTATCTCATCTTCATCTCTTTAAGTCGTCCTTGAAAGCCTCAAGTTAAACGTATTAAATGATTTAAATTTATATCTTGATACACAGCCCTTCTTCAAGAGGGACCTTAGCATCAGGTAATGCAGGAAGCACCTTAAGGCCCTTATCAGGTAAGTTAATAATGTTTTAGCAGTGCCTGTTCCCAAACAGATTGTTAATTAAAGTAGAAAAAACATTTCCTACAGCGTAACTGTGGGCATTGCCACTTTTCCCTTCCACTGATCCCTGGCACTTTTAGGGAGAAGAGAATCTAAAAGTAAATATTAATGTTATATTAATCTGTTATTGAAAACACTAGTCACTATACATGTAATATTATGTTTCACATTTTTGCATCTGACCTGCTGTGGACTGACAGAACAAGTAAATTAATTGAAAGTGTGCCAATCAAATACTACAACTACAATTGCCCATCGACGTGAATGTGAACGTGAATGGTTGTATAGTTCTATATGTCCAGGATGCACCACACCCTTGACCAATGCCCCCCCCCCAAACCTTGTACCAAGCAGTATAGATAATGCATAATGGATGGATGGATGGATTTTGTATCTGAATCACTGGGTTGACTAAAACCTGTTTTTGTTTTGTATTGGTTCCTCTTTTTGTTTTACATGGTGCAGTTTTCCTGTGACACGATCAGATCTCTAGAGTCACACTGCTCCTCTGTTGTGGGAAGAAGAAAATATCAGTTTTGAAAATGTGGTAGAAAATGAACATAACCTTTTAAACTTTTGTTTACTCACAAGAAAACTCCACTGGGCCAGTGTAGGTGCAGGTGAAGACAGACAGGGAGATAATATCTTGTCTGATTTGGATTAGAGCATGATTATTGATAAGCACAAGCACACACATACATACAAGAGTTTGAACGTTTATTTAACTGCCTCTTGAAAAGAAATGATCACACCCATTTTGTCTTTCATTCCTCTCTCCAGTAACTTTTTATTCTGTATGTGTGTGTGTTTGTGTCTATCATCAGTGTGATAACAAGGTTGTAAGAGCTTGTTAACCTCCCCACACACCACAGCTCAACCCAAAACCACAATGGCTCTGTGTGTGTCTTTCTTTCACTCTCCTTCTGTCATCACCCGATTTTAAAATACTTAGAATGAAGTAATATTTGGCTCCAACCGTTAGTGTGTGTTTGTGTAAGAGTGAGAGGGGGAGATGACTGCACAGGAGTGTTTCATTAAGACTTACTAACCCTTTGTGTGTGTGTGTGTGTGTGTGTGTGTGTGTGTGTGTGTGTGTGTGTGTGTGTGTGTGTGTGTGTGAGAGAGAGAGAGAGAGAGTGTGTGTGTGTGTGTGTGTGTGTGTGTGTGTGTGTGTATGCGGTAGCTTACAATGTCAGAGTGTTGGCAACCAGGTGTAAAATGTTGCTTCCTTGGCA
The DNA here is from genome assembly GCA_038496675.1 of Rachycentron canadum. NCBI lineage: Eukaryota > Metazoa > Chordata > Actinopteri > Carangiformes > Rachycentridae > Rachycentron > Rachycentron canadum. The sequence continues at coordinate 15,280,875 of CM076664.1, forward strand.
ACAGTGTAACTAGGAGCAGACAAACACTGAGAACAGCCAATCAAAGACTCCGTCTGTATTTCAGCCTGCATGTTAGAACGATATCATATGCTTACACACTCTGAAATGAAATCATGTCTTCATCTTGGCATACATTTTTGAAATAAGACTCCTTTGGCAGCCATATTGGAAATATAAACACTTCTGATACAGTTTTATAAAATACAAAGACTCATTGAAGCTACATTAATCGATATTGTTATATTAGATAAATAACTGTATGTAATGTGGTAAGAGTCACTATTGGTGATTAACTACAGATTTTCCTGAGAGAAAATAGACTCCACACTAGTGACAGTCACAGCTGGAGGTGTTTTGTTTTCAGGTTGCTCCCCTGTGTGTCCCATTCTTGTGAACATGATAGCAATCCCAGTGACACTTTGGTGGAACTTTTTCAAATTTGGCACAAACATTCATGGGATGAACTGGTTAGAATTTGGTGGTCAAAGGTCAAGGTCACCACAACCTCACAAAACATGTTTATGGTCAAAACTCATAATGCATGACACAATTGAACTCAAAAGTCTATGAGATGAACTGATGGCATTTTATATTCAAAAGGTCGAAGATCAACTTCACTATTGCATCAGAATGTTCCGTAAAAACACCTCCATTATTCAGTGCTCTAAATGAGGAAGGAGAGACTGTGACCATGTTTCCTTCAATGTGGCTGGTTGGTGGAGGAAATAACAATGAGGCAGTGATTGAACTTGTCTTCAGCTCATTGTTTCAGTTTTCTGGCCACAGCTTCACTGTTTTGATTCAAAGCAGAGCATCATCCAAATATTTTTGTCAAGGATTGGTGGCAGAGGAGACTGATCAGAACAAATACTAATGGTGCTCTGTGTTTGCTGGATGTGTAATTAATGAGCTGTTTTCTATCACATTAAAGCCTTAAGATCCAAGATTAACTAATCTCTCATAAAATCATTTTAAACATTTCTGGCTGCAGATTATTTCAGATATAGTTGACATGAATTTGAAAGTAATTTACCAACTGTGACTTTTCTGGTGTTCAGTTCCCACTCAGTCAAGCTACTGATTGATAAGCAATGTTAAGTATGTTGTAAGAGAAAGAAAAACTGACCATGTTCCATTTTTGTTCATCATCAAGGTGGAAACATTTTAATGACTGCATGTTATTGTAGTCAATATATTTACATTTAGCAAAAAATAGGTGGTTCATAAGCTAACACACTCAGGATTTATTTCACACACATTTTAAGGGAAAGCTACACACTGGGGGTGTGGAGTCCCTCTTTTCTACATAGGGCAGCCAGGGTTTCTCCACCAATTCTGAACTTGAATCTCTTCCAAGCCCCATAACTTTATGTAAGAGCAACACAATATTGCTGAAATACAGGCTTCTGCTTAAACACTTTTATTTCCTGATAACATAAATTAGAGATTAATGAAAAAATAAATAATAAAAAAATAAAAAACAAAATAATATAAAAATAATTGTTTGGTGGAAAGAACTTAAATAAAAACTGTTTACTGTGTTTTGAGTGATTCTGTTAAATCTAATAAATGTCATTTATCTGTTATAACTCACTCAAAGACAAGAAAAATCTAAATAAACCCAAATAGTGAGAAAAAAAATTCTAATGTACCCGAACTAACCATGAAACTAATTCCCAAAATTTTCTACCATTCCTCCATGATGGTTTAGTGTAAATGTTGAAAATCTGTCCACATGATTCTTTCCAGATGAACATATCAACATATCATCTTACAACTGCCAGAGGGCTCCTCATCCTCACAGTAAGATCACTGGTAACGTTGGACCATGCTGCCTCTAGTGGTTGGCCCCGTGTGTGCGCAAGTGAGTAAGAGAGATAGAGAGGGAGAGACAGCCATAAATTGTATCTCACCCACACACATGCACACACACAAAGACACAAACCCACTCTTGAGACAGAGAAATCAGACAGATCAGTCCCTCCTAAAATCCCACCAGTGGCTGTGGATGAGTTATGTGTCATCCTGCCTCAGTGTGAGCTGCTGCTCTCAGATTCTAGGCCACATACGAGCTGCCTGGTTTCTCCTAGGTGGACCAGGTTGTGTATTTATGACTCACAGCTTTGGAATTGGGTGGGGTTGCTGTTAACTTAACCATGAAGGTGTTTTTGTGTCTGATTGACAAGTGAATTGGACTGTGAGTTTACCTACTCCTCCTTCCCTTCATTTTCCATTTTTCCACTCCTTTTATACCTGACCTGTCAGCTGCTCCCCTCCCTCTTCCCTCTCTCTTTCTCATTCTTTACTTCTCTGTTGCTCTCTGCTCCACATAGTAGTTTTGTTTCCATTAAAACATTATACAAGTATCGACTAAATTTCTGAAATTTTAGCAAAATGGGTTAAAATTCTGAACATGTTAAAACGTGATAACACAAAGTTGTTATGTGCATTTTGTTATTTAGTATATGTGTAGAGGAGCATGGTGCGCTTATAAAACCCAATAATAATGATATAGGCTGTCATGTAGACCTCTTGTGAACAAACACTGTGATTCTCATGTTAATCACCATAGAGATGAGCATGGAGAGAATGGAGGTAGTGAAGAACAAAGCTAACACTGAAGAAGTATTAATGGTAAGTTTGGAAGAGATGTGGCAAAGGGTGCACAGCTCATATTTGAAAAAGCACACAACTGTCATCAGACATTGCAGGAACAGATCGTATGTGAAGATGGATGTAGCCTCTGTGACATTACCCACAGGGTTCTGAAGCTCAGAGAAAGCTGTCTACATCCACTTATGGTCTGAGACTCTCAGTATTTCCCAGAGACTATCATTGGCTGACAAAGCTCCAAAACAGCTATCATTGGACATGCCTGACAATTTAACCAATGTATTGCACTGATGATCAAAGAGTTTTAATGTTTTGCTCATCAATGCCAAATTTCATCTTTCAACCTCAGACTGCACCATAAAAAAAAGATCATGGCCTCTGATAATAAGGAAGTGAACACTGATTGCAGGTCTATAATAGGATGTGAACTCTGGTCTTCTGCGTGAAGTGTGTTAAACTCTTATCCACTGCCTCGATGTCCACACCCTTACTTTTCACCTTAATACTTCCTGCATTGGCACTGACCTTTTGCACTAGATGCACATTTTAAATAATGGAGGTGTCCAGAATGGATGTCCTTCTTAGGGATAGTGGATAAATATGTTTGGATGCCAATACATGCTGTTCTTAGGAATTATATCATTCATGAATTATTTTATTCAGTAAGAGGTTGTAAGGAAAAGCCTTTTGATTAGCATGGAATCTAATGAAAACAGTTACCTTTAACAAATGCTTGGAGCAAACATTTCTGAAAAAGTCAAACCTAGTGGTTCTCTCTGTTTTTCCGTTCCAATCTCTCTCTCTCCATTTACCCTCTAATGTCTGTCTCTCTCTCGTATTCTGCCAATAAAAACAGAACATACTTCAGTATTTCACAGAAGACTCCATTCATAGAAACTTGGCTGCTCTCTCTACAGCCTTTTTGCCATGGACTCATCATCCCTACCTCTCTACTTCCTCCTCTGCCTCCATTGCTCTTTCATTCCCTGACCACTTTGCTCTCTCCATCAATCCTCCATCCTCTCTTTCTCTCACTCTTTCTGTCTATCTATTCCTTCAAGTACCTCTGGCATGTTTGCTTTATAAACTTGCTGCATCCCACAGCGGTGGTGCTGCAGCACTGAAACGCCACCTGATTAGCATGAACACAAATTATAACCACAGTTTCCCGGCCACTCACCACGAACAACGATGCCATTTACTGCTGACACTGTTCTCCAGTGTTGATGTAGATTCAAACATACACAGACACATGCACACTTAATGTTAATGTGCGTGCTGACAGGCCTCGGTTGTGTTAGCAATACAGAGGTGTTAATGCTTTGCTCTGTTCTCGCTGAGGTGGTGACATGTCAAATACTCCAGAAATCAAATCATCTTGCATTTCATCAGTAAATAGAGACATTTAATTCAAATATTGCTGCATATCTGTGTTGAAATGTAGAATCTATTTGTGTGTTGCATCAACATTAGGAACCAGTCTCTTCTCCACTGCTGGCTTCCTCCATAGATGATTATAGATAATGTATGTAATGTAATATAATGACTGTAGATAATGATGGACGTAGCCTCTGTGATGTCACACACAGGTTTAGCGTGAGCTGCTCCACTGTCAGCATCTTGGCAGTGTCTGACCCTGCCCCTAACTCCTGACTAATCCAAAAATGGGCAAAGAGGTGGGGCCAAGGCTTCAGTGCATGTGAGTTTGTGGCAAGCATATGCTCACCCACCTCTCATTCAAAGAGGCCACACGCTCAATTATCCATAACTTTAAGCCTTAATAGGATGAAAAAATGAACTGTATAGACCAAAACTGTTTTTGTACCAGGATGTAAACATGTTTTGCTTTTGCTGTAAAGTTGGACATTTTAACATGGGAGTCTATGGGCTGACTCACTGTTGGAGCCAAACTTAAGTGTATTCCTTGCCCCCTCTAAGGCAGACCTGGTCAGCCTCATGTGTCTTAATTTTAGTCTTTGTATGCAGACATGTAGAAAGAATCGAAACATAATTTTTTTAATCCACAGTCACAATTAAAACATCCACAGTTATAGAATACAATTAATCTAGATAAAACAATACACAAAATATATATTTTACATAAATCAGTGTCAGTTTGAGCCGCAACAGTAAATGTCAGTTTACCTCTTTGTGAAGATCAATAAACTGACAGTAAACCTACATCATTGAGGAATGTGTGTATTTACAGTAACCACATGACTCTGTCGTTTGGTTTATAGTTTTTAAGTCTTCTGTTATTCTACATGTTTTATATTGTTAGCAGAAGTGGCCCTTCATTAACATGAACACCATCCAAATAATTCACAGCTGAAAATAGGCCCCCGACAGATGCATTCCACAGATGCATCCTCTTTAAGTAACATTTAATTTAAACTACAATGTTTGGTTTAAAAAAATGAAACTAAATCTTTAAAACTTTTAAGCTTCATGTTTCAATAGGTTAAAAGAAAGACCAAAACCAATGATGTTGGTTTTGGTCTTTTTGTTATTTTGTTTGTAGAAAAATATTGAGACATCACCTCTTCTGTGACTGTTAAAGGGCCAGTAGCTATTTATATCTCTTCAGGGCATTATCTGCTCATACTGGAAGACAGTATTAATGTTCATTTCCATCTGTAGTACTTACTGTATGCTCACTGGGCCTGTGAGGGAGCTGCAAGCATCCCATCACTAAACAGGTGCACAGTTCCTACACCCACATTCCCAAACACATGCACTCAGACACTCAGACACACAAATGATTTGTTTAGTGATTTGTTTTAATGTATCAATTGATCCTATTTAGTTTGATCGATGTATTGCGTTACATTCATTTCCAGGAGATGTTTTTGTTTGCTATTTTTTCTCTTTCTCTCTCTCAGGTGCTATCCTGGGATCAGTGCCATCATGCAGGCGTACCCAACGGCCCAGTGTATGTGTGTGTGGGGACTGGAAAACAATAACTACTGTACATAATGCAACCTTTGCTGTAGACACCTCCGCATTTTCTCTATTTGTAATGGTTAAGGTGGGGGCCTTTATGTACAAGGTGGATGTCAGTTTGTCTTGGTCCTGGTTCTGGAGAGATGATGAATTCATGTCGCTCTCCAACACTGTAAATATAACTGTGTTTAACATATCAATTCTGCGGTGGCCCCTGAGAGCTCAACGTACTACAACTTAAGAAAACATATGCAAATACACAAAACACTCACCAACAACATTTGACCACATGCACAAAGCAAATACTCACAACACAATACACAAACGCATTGAACAAAGTATTGAACAGTGTAGGTGTCCCAGCTGGAATCACTACTTTTTTTAAATTATTATTTTCTTATTTCACTATTTATTCTGATAGTGTCAGTGAGTGAAAGAGGATAACATGCAGTCAGCATGTTATGGTGTCATCATTTTAATTCTTTATTTATTTTCATATCTGCACTTCCATTGTGTTATTTACAGTGTGTTGTCAAATAATAATAATTAAAATCTGAATTCTTGTGTCTTTTGTCTACTTGCATGTGTTTTCTTTTTTAAAAAAAGCGAGCTCTGCTCAGGTTTCGACGCTGTGATTCTTCCTGTTGGTTGTATGTTTCAGTGGCTGCTGCCATCCTCAGTTAAGTAGGGGCCACTCCACGCCAAAATCTTTACAGAGCCCCAACAGGTTTTGTATGTTTTTACACTGAACCTGAGGACAAGCTGCTCAGATAGATTTTTCTCACTTTCCACCAGACAGTAACCAGACTGTATTTGACTAAGGACAATAAATGGCAACATTTGATTCCAGAGTAACTGCTGGAATGAACTGAGCCTGTGACTCTGACCTCAATGTGACCCTCTAACATCACCATGACCCCTGTGTGACTCCACTGTGACATCACTGTGACCCTGTCGTGACCTTACTCTGACCTCCTAATGACATCACGGTTAGATGAAAATGCTTCATCAAATGCTTTGACTCTTCAGAGTCAGGCCTTACCCACTTTGACCTGTAATCCAATCAGGAGGTCAGTGTATCATCATGGGGGCGGAGTCTTCAAATGACAGCGTGATCAGCTTGTGTGAGTGGGCACGCTTTGATCCCAAGCACACATCCTCTCTGCGTTTCCTCCTCAGTCACTGTGGGAACAGTCTCCTTTGACCTGTGACCTCCTCCACACCTGGCCTCTGAGCTCAGAGCTTCCTGAGCACTTTGATCACATGAGTCATGTGACCACACCTTTGCCTCAGGGATGGGAAGAGAACTAGTCAGGTGTGTAGGGCTCAGTGAGAAAATGAAAGGTATAACCTTTAACCAAAACCGAGATCTTTTGCTTTGTGAACAGTTTGACATAGGCCGTTGCCATGGTAACGATGCAGAGCTGGGAAGAAAGAAAGTCCTTTTGCATTTACATATATTTCATGTTTCTTTTGATCTGCTGGGAACTGGTAGCAAACTGGCACAAACAGTCTGCTACTTGTTTCACACACACACAAATAATCAGTACCTAAGCATTCATGAATAGGCTCCACACACTTTTTTTTTTCTGCAGTATTTGAGGCATACCACACACATACACACATTCATGACACATTTATATACAGAGCTATACAAATGCACTGAACTGTAGCAACACACAAACACACGGTGTGTTTGTTTTATGTGTATTGTGTGTGTGTATGGGCATGTGTGCGCACATGTATGTATATTAGCCAACAGGGCGGTGTCTGTTAGGATTAGGTGTCGCCATGGTATTCCTATGTATGGATGTATGCGTGTCACAATGACATCATCACGCTATGTCCCTCCCCTCGCCAACCTGTCGCCACATGAACACCAAAGGAGCCGACCAATGGGATCACGCAGTGCTTTTTTTTTGTAATCTCTGACTTACATCATTCTTTTAAGAAAGAAAGGGGAGGGGGATCTACCCTCCCCTCCCACCCCCCACTTTTGTGATTCCCTCACTGCCCTCTAGCTCATCCCAACACTGCCCCCTGGTGTCTAGTCTGCCAGACTGACACCCTCTTCATCCTCCTCCTCCTCCTTTTTTGCTTTTTTTTTTTTTTTCTGTATTGCTCAACATCAAAATGAATAAGGTTTGTCATTACCTGTTGACCTTGCCTAGAGACTTAATTCCTCATTTTCCTTCTTTCCTTTCTTCCACTCTTTCTCCCGTGACTCTCCTCTCATCTCTTCCGTTTTCCTCCTAGTTTTCCTCCCATCTCAACAGTTTTTCCTGCACTTTCTTTGTCTACCATACCTTCACCTCCTCCTGTGACTCTTCCTCTAATCTCCTCTCTTCTAAGAGGTCACGGGGAGGTCAGAGTTCAGAGAGAGTTCACCGTCTACTCCCCTCAGCCAATGACCGATCACTTCCTTTTTAGAGAGACAAATGAACAGCGCGTGTGTGAGAGAGTGTTTATATGGATGGCTTGAAATTGTTTCTATATAACTAAGCTGCAACAGCAAAATAGTTTTTTTTACATTTTCTTAATGAATGAAGCTCTATGTTTAGTACCAACAGATTCATTAGGAGGTAGTCAGGGAAACATTGTATAATAGTAACACACCAGAGACCAGGATATGATTCCTGTCAGTGGTTAGGGTTACACAACAAAAGCACTCTGGTTAAAGAAGCTGATAAGGTTGTGTCTGAACTTTCTCTGTATAAAACTGTAGTCTTTTCCTAATAACAATAAAAAGTTTAATAATTAAATAGTCATTTGCAACTTTACACTATTCACAATATATCCTCATTAGAATTAATATATAATTATAGTTAATAGAAATAAATAATAATACAACTGCATTTCTGAAAAAAATATGCTGTTGTAGATTAGATGTAAATAAATGTAATTTGTAGCAGACAGGGTTGAGGAAGAATTGAATTGAAGTGTTACAGATTTTCAGTTTATTAATTTCTACACAGGGATCACACAACTGCTAAAAATGGAAAAGAAAACATTACAGATGGTGTGTATTTTTGGACAAAATTATAAAATTGGCAATACTTTCTAAATTAATAACTACACAGTTAAATTAACATTTTTATGTTGGAAACAGGGGACTAAATATAGAAATTAAATAAACCTGTGAAATGAGGCAGCAAACCAGCGGCAACAGATGTCACTGTCTTGTCACAAATAAAAATTTGGAATAATCCCTCCGTGAGCCCACTGGGTTTTTAAATGGTATATTTGGCTCAAGGAGAGAGAAAATTTTAATCAAATATGAAATGACCACATTTGGAGATACATTCTATGCAAAGGCCAAAACAATAGTCATGTGATACATCCTACAATTGTGGAGGATAACATACATTTTTTCCCATCATAGTATTAATTCAACTGAGAGGAGAGACATGGAGGAGTATTATTCACGATTGAATAATATTCTTGTTATTTTTTCAGTTCACTGGTCTCCACCACCTCAGAGTCATTATTGTTTTATTTTTTCCATTTCTCCAACTGATCATTTTCACCTTTCATTCATAATTCCATCCATGATGATCCATCTGCTGGTTGAAATGTCCAAAAAAATGCAGATGTAGAGATATTGACTTCCAAATACTTCCAGAACCAGCCTGAGAAACAGCAAGTGTTATTTGTGAATTTAAACTATCAGACTGTGCAAAAGCCCAGATTCTCAGTTAAACACAGAGGCTGTGACCTCAGTGGCAACAGGCCTGTTCCCCCTGTGGACGTAATGTGGAGTAGAGTTGTTACACTCGCACTAGACACAGTGGTTTAATAGTGGCTGTAAGGTGTTAAATGAACAGACAGACATAACGATACAACATACAATCTCATGCTGTTGAGGTATATGTTGGTTGGTCTGTGTGTGTGTGAGTCGGGTGAAAGAGACCCCTGCTGCCCTCTTGATGACCCAGTTACCAGTTCAAGTTCAGTTCAGGAGTTCACAGTGTGTTCACAGTGTGTGTGTGTGTGTGTGTGTGTGCGTGTGCGTGTGCGTGTGCGTGTGTGTGTGTGTGTGTGTGTGTGTGTGTGTGTGTGTGTGTGTGTGCGTGCGTGTGTGCGTGTGTGTGTTTGGCACAAAAAGAAATGAACAATCTTTTGCTGCTGACTTCCCTAAAGGTCTTGCATACACACAAACACACACACATACACAGATTGAGAGAGAGATCAGGTGCAGTATGAGAAGTGATGAAAAATAAATAAATCAGAAAAAGAAGGAATGGAGGATGTAACAGAAATTGGTCTGAAAAAGAAATGGTAGAAATGGAAAAAAATGTAAATGTATAAAACAGATTGAATAAAAACAACAAAAATATTACACTGAATATTTTAAATATATATATATATATATAGTTAATTGCACCAGTGAAAGTGAAATTTTGGATAATCATGGTGATGATGATAATGGTTAATAATAACAATGAAATCTAAAATGATAATAATAAATTAACAATAATTTAAACAATAACTACAATAATAGTAATAATAATAATAATAGTAAGTGTTATTGTTAAATTTGAAGTTAATAATGTAATGAATGATAATGTAACAAATAATATGCCACAAACATATTCTCCAGTAATGGTAATTATTTTGAATTAATTTTAGAGAACAATAACTGAAGACAAATGAATAAATGGGTGATATAGTGAGAAATAGCAAATGTATGTCTTAAATAAACAATGCTTAGATACTTTGATTATTTCTTTTTTTAAAACATCTATTAAGTCTTGGACTTTCAATCAAAGACTTGTCCCAAAGCCATTCCAGCTTTGTCTTGGCTGCAGGCTTCAGGTCATGGTCACGCTGAAAGGTGAATTATTGCCCCAGGCTCATGTCATGTACCAGTCTACTTGTCCCTGGAGCTGAGAAACACCCTCATAGCATGATGCTGCCACCAACAAGCATCATCAAAGGGATGATGAGCAGTGCCTGGTGTTTGCCAGACATAGTATTTGCAGTTCTTCCCTAAAGGGTTAAATATCTGTCTCATCAGACCAGACCAAGTGCTTTTCCTCATGCTCAGTCTAAACGATCAAGTGTAGGATGAGTCCTGGTCTCAAACCCTTTCCTTTTCACAAGTAAAAGTAGAAATGGTTTTATAGCCTTGCCTTGATCTATACCCAATTTCATCACAGAAGTCTACATAGAGTTCCCTAGACTTCATGGCTTGGTCATGCAGTAAATTGTGGGACCTTATATACACAGGTGTGTTGTGAATTCAAACTGTGTCCAATCGATTCAATTTCTTCAAGTTCGGGACACAATGATAATTAAATCGAACACAATGCACTTTACCACAAATAAATACATTTGTATAAATTTACACTTTATCATCATGGGTTATTAATTGTAGATTGATGGGCAAAAATGGCATTAATGGTAAATAAACCAACTTTAATTGTCCTTAATTTTCCACACATTTTATGATCATTTAAGAAAAGCATGATGAAAACAAATGACTTAATAATGACAATAAAAGTGATAAATAACTGAAGTGAAACAGGACATTATTCTACCATCAAAAAGCTTTCAATTAATATTTCAACATAATATTTAATATGCTTAACTATCACAAATGTGTGTGTGTGTGTGTGTGTGCAGATGTGTGTTTTAACCTCTATTTTGCAATAAATTTGCACACACACATTCACCAGTGTATAATAAATGTAGCTCTGATTCAAGGCACATGAAACCAGTTTATATCCCACTGAGAGAGAGAGAGAGAGAGAGACAGAGAGAGAGCGGGGACAAGACAGATGAAAACAAATGAAGGTGTCAGAAACAGGAAGAGAGAGAGAGAGAGAGAGAGAGAGAGAGGAAGAAGGAAAGCAACCACAAAGACTAGATGAAGGATAGACAGAATGACAGAGAGAGAGAGAGAGAGAGCGAGGGTTAAACATAGTTCAAGGGTTCAATTTTTGTTCACGTATACACACAAACACACATACACACATACCTCTGTAGTGTGTGTCAGGTAGTTAACTGGTGGAAAACAATTTGTGTGCGTGTGTGTGTTGTGTGTGTATGTGTGTGTGTGTTGTGTGTACAGTATGCATAAGTATGAGCGCATGCTTGCAGAGGCCTTGCCAGAGATTGGTTTTGATGTGTGTGAGTGTGTCTATGTGTGTGTCTCTGTATACACACTTTAACCCCAGGAGGTCGCCAGCCTTGATGCTTCTGTGTGTGTGTGTGTGTGTGTGTGTGTGTGTGTGTGTGTGTGTGTGTGTGTGTGTATGTGTGTGTGTATGTGTGTTGGGGAGGGTTGAATACACTGCGACAATAGGAGCTCCATCTGTTGGCACAGCTTGGTTACAAATTTGGTGTCACCCGCCCCAGTGGAGACGGCACACACAAACACACACACACACACACACACACACACACACACACACACACAAATACATACACACACAGATGCACACAGACACACAGACACACACACATGCGCGTACACTGAGCTGTATGGAAATGTGAACTTAGTTTCACCCGAAAATGCAACGTTTGACCTGACCATGTACTCCACATCTCTCCTCCTCCCTCTCCTCTGTCTTCATCTTCATCTTCTCCTTCTGCTCCTCTCCCTCCATTCTCTGTTTCTCCTTCTTCTCTTCTTCCGTCCTGTGCACAATGAAAACATTGTTCAGATGACAAGAAATCCCATTAAGCTTCACCTCTCCTCTGATCCCTTCTTCAATTAAATAGAGAAAATGCTTTACAATTAAAATGAAGAGCAAAAAGAAGAAAGAACGAAAGAATCTCTGTGGCAGGTTATCACAGCTTTGTTCTTACTCTTGGTTTCATGTGAGCTCTAAAAGCTGAAATAACTTCAGAAGGTGAAAAAACAAAATGTTGTCCAATTTTTTCCACATGACTAGAATATATTTCCAACAACCTTGGTTCGGATGTTGAGTTGTCATCAAACTTGGAAGTAGAAAAATTGTTCATTGTCAGGAATTGTGGGTTTGGGAGAGATCTTGATGGCCTACGCACTTCAGCTAGGTCTGGACAGTGTGGCCAAGCTCAGCAGTGTCGTACACACTCGATAAAAACAGTGGCCCATAGGATACTGACACTATGACACACTGACATCTCTGGTTGACTGAAGGGGTTAAAGAGAATCCTGCTCTAACACCCTGTAATGCCACAATAACAGACTATTGGACCCCATTGTATATGTAATACAGGATCAGATATATAGGTACATTTGTAAGGTGGTGTATATTGTGCAGTTTGGGCAGCTGAAGCTTAGGAGGTAGAGCAGGTTGTCCACTAATCAGACGGTTGGTGAAAATATTAATTAACTTTAATGTAAAGAAACACTCGGAAATCATTAACTAAAAATGAATACACAAGTGCCAATACACAAACTAAGAACCCAGTTGTTGGTGTGTCCTCGGGCAACACACTGAACCCCCAAACTGCCCCTGATGATTTACCATCAGTGTGTGAGAGTGTGTGTGGTAGAACAGCCTTTCTCAAAGTCTAAAATCTCATGTTTAATGTGATGTTTCTCAAACTGGCTGAGAGTGGCCACAGAGCTACTGAGTAGTGTTGGGCTATGTGTTGTTTTCAATATCAACTCAACTCATATGTCAATTCAAACACTATGATTTAATTGTCTGTTCTACAGTGTTGTTGGACTAAAGTGTAACCGTTTGTTTTGTGAAACTGTCTCCTTAGGTAGCTTCATCAGTTGACAGTTTATGTTTATGTCAGAAATGATCAACTGGTTTTAGAGAGGGAATGTGGATGAAGCTAACTGTTAGCTAACTGTTAGCTGCTCTGGGATTGAGCTAATGTCTAGTTATCAGCCTGTTAACTAGTAAACACTGACAACAGACACAATCATTGACTGCAGGCTGAAGACCAGGTCAATTAAAGAGAATCAACTGAAACCTCTGACACACAGAACAACAAGAACTGTTAAGTTTTACCATAATGTTGTCACCATGACTGAGATTTTAAGTGTGTTTGATGACATGTGGATAGTGTATGAAGATGTGAGTGCAATGTCACATGAAGAGCACCACTTGTCTTGCAGTTGGTAAGCCTTACATTTTTGTACCTTTATATGTGAATGTGAATGTATGCGCAGAATGCAGTGTATAACCTTGACCCAGTCTGAGTTGGGCTCCAGGTCACGTTTCAGTCACCTGACAGTATAGGCATGTTTACATGTAATTGTATTCATATGAAATATGCACATTATTTAGGCATGAATGTATGTTTTCTTTTATAAACTTTTTAAACCTGCCTTTATACTTAAAACTTTTTCGTTAATTTATTTATTCATTGGCTTGGAGTCAAGAGCAACATGAGGGATGGAGGGGGGACAGGCAGCAAAAGTCCCAGGATGAATTTGCACCTGATAATGGTACATTGTCAGTGAGCTACCAGGGCAAATGTTACTGTTTTCCCTGAACAGAGCGAAGTACAGCTCACCCCCTCACCCTCAGCATTATCTGTTTGCTTAGTGTCATGCAAAGTGGACAATAGGTGTCAGATGCAAACCTGCTGCCTGCTGATTTGACTCTTCAGTTCAAACATTGAACAACCTTTGTACTGCTGAGGAAACATTCATTTGAATGGAAAAGAGATGCCTTTGCCTTCTTGTGCAGCTGCTGGCTACACTCTCACAAAGACACATGAAGCACTTATTGATACACTGTGGGAACTTGAGGTGCTGATGTGTGTGATCTTGTTACAGGTGAAGTCTTTCTTTTCAATACTGAAGAGGTTTACCAAACAGAATACTAATTTACATTCAAACATTTTACACAGCCGGTCTCCTCTGGTGCCCACCAAGCAGCTCCACTACAGCAGCTGCAGAGGATCAAAGTTGTTCACAAGATATTGCCTGTTCCCTTTCTAGAAGGTGAAACAATATGTCCAGTATACTACCTGATTTATTATTGTGCTCAAAATCCTCCCAGCTCATTTAACACTCTGAAGCTCAACTGGAAAATGTGAAATGGACACACCAGCACCTGAAAAACCTCAGAATTTGAGTTTCAAAGTCACTGAGATAAGGGAGTGTATTGAACTGACTAATTCCACTGACAACGTGTATTGTCTTACACTTGAATGAACTAGTGAACAAAAGGTGCAAAGATGCTACTTTTCTGCCGTTCAGAAAACCTTCAAAATGTTCACCCATTGTTTCTTTATTTATTTCAATGATTAAAGTTTGATCAATAACCCAATATAGCAGGGCAACTGTCCCTGGGCCAGTCTCAGAGCCACCCAAACTTTTTGGCGGTGTAATTTTGGTTTGTGGTCATGTGATTAATGGCAAATTTGATTTTGCACCACTAATTTTAAATAATAGCTAAAATGGTAAACATCTTACTTACATGAGTTCATCTGGAGGTCCAATCTAATGGAAGAACCATGTGTCAAAAATTGATGCTTATGATTATATAAAGGTCTCATATACACTTCTCTTGTGTTTTATTTTAAGTGTTGATATGCATAAAAAGACGTATTTGTGGTTTTAAGAACCAAAAACCAACTCAGGCTCTAGGCCTTCCTCCTGATTTTGTGTCTACGTTTAGATTATATAGGACCTTTAAAGACTAAACTCTGCTGCACAAATTCAATGCAGCAAGGAGCTCCAGACAGTCTTCTCACTTTCTGTTAATAATGTTTTTGTAAACATTGTGGTTGTCTTGTTTAACTTTATTGAAAAAGCCAAGTCAGCCAATCAGAGATCAGTTTTAATTTTCACATTGTGGTCTGTCAGTTAATTGTGGTGATGGGTGTAATAGTCATTGGGTGTTTTTAAGTTGTTGCCCTCACATAGCCTGAATAAATATATGCAGTTTTTTTAATTAAAGCAACAAGGATCCAGAATATATTTACGAGGATCCTCATTAGGGTTACACCTGACAATCCTGATTGTAACAACTCTGAAAAAGAAAAAAGAAATGTTCTGTTTCCTGGGCGTCAACCACAGAATGCAAACATTAAGACAGCTGAGGCTGATGGGAATGTCAACAGTATAGTGGAGATTTTGGTTGATCATGGGTTTAGTCAGAAAATTAAGCTGTGCTTCTGGGATCAACTAGAATTGACACTGTAGCTACACCAATGGTGTGGCTAATAAAAGACATTAAGATGAGTTAAATAGATACATAAAAAAGTCAACATGAGGGCGGTGACATAAAAAACTGTTCTGATTATGAAGATAGATTCATACATAGAGACAGGTGAGAAACGTAACACACATATCATACAGGTGCACTATGGTACATTTAGGCAATTAATAGCCAATTTTTGCTCAACTGCAAGTAGGTACTATATTTTAAAATGATTATGTGAAAATGAAAATGTAATTCCACAGTACCATAGATTTATTTGAATTTATTATTGTTATTATTATTATTATTATTATTATTGTTGTTGTGCATGTTATCATGCATAAAAATTCAAATGGAAAAGAAATCTTATTTACATATGTATGTACCCTGATGGGCGCTGTATGAGATTATAAAATGAAAGTGGAAAAACAGTTCCATCTGTTCCCCTGTGTGTAGCGGGCAATATTGGAATGTGAATTTGAATTTGAAAATTAAAATACATTATCAATAATGTAACCAGATTTCCCATTTATGCAAGCAATATTCGAGTCACAGTTAAAATGAAAACAAAATGCTTTAACAATTAATGATAAAATGATTTGCAATGATTTTACTACCCTCTTGTACTGTCCTGTCAATCAGGAATTGCAATCAAATTGGTGACACTCCTTGTACTGGTAGTGCTAACAATGGAAGTGTGGCATGTAGCTGTTTTTGCTGGTCCAATGCCTCTGCAACCTCATTTAATGACCATGAAAGTCAGGTTCTGCTGGGTAGTCCATGGGGTCCAACCTACAGAGAATGATTGACGTCCCAACTGAAGACCCACCATGATGACACGTCCATGTAAATGCAGTAGACTGGGGGCACTGCTTAGCCTACTGCAATAGAATACAGTCCTCTGTGCTTTATTTGCATATAAATTTCAACTGTCACTCATTATATTGCTTACATAAATGGGAAATCTGTTAAATATGGCATTTTAATGTTCAAATTTAAATTCACATTTGAATATTCCTTTACTTTACACTTTACAGGGTGAACTTTGAAAATTAAAATATTAAACATCTTACCATTTGCATTTTACTATGGTCAGACAGAACCCTTGAGCAACTAATTTAACACACACATGGAAGATTATAATGCTATTTTTGAATCACATTTTCAAGTTTACAAATTCCTTCCCCTATAGGCTCCCATAGATATTGATACATCTTTATCTTAGTTTGAAAATGAATATGAATATATTTGTGTTTATGGGTAAACTGTTGCAACCTGAAATTCAAAATAGGGGTTTTGAATATGAACAGCGTGTTAGCATGGTGAATGATTGCTAATATCAAGAGCAAGTTTGTAAGCAAATTTATTGGTGCATTACAGTTTAGCTAAAAGGACTTAAATCAACAGCATTTGCACAAACATGCACAAATCGTCAACTGGTATTTACTTTATTGCTGCCTTTGTAAATTATCTAATCTTAAAAGTTTGTGTGTCATGAAATGCTTTGTCAATATAACAAAGCAACATCATACCAAGGGCTTGAGTTATCAGGCTTCACTAATGCTAACATGACTGATCCAAATAATAATCATAATAATGAGCTTTCTGTTTTCTCTGGATTAGCAGCTATGAATCTATGGGAAAACAGTGTATAAAGGATACACAATCATATGTAACATAGTTCAAGAATAGTTCAAAGTTTATTTTATATTATATGAGATGCCCCTGTTCTTGTTCATACTTGTTCTTTTACAGTGTTTTCAGTCATGCCCTACTAAATCTACTCCATTTAACAAAATCCATATAACTGGAAGTGTTCTTCTTTAGCACATTTGATATGCTTTTGGAGGTGTGTGAATTTCAGAAAGAAATCCCAGCATACATTTTACATCAACCATCAAGAACTCTGGTAAGACTCTGGTAAGTAATGCAACCATGGTGTGTTTGTACACATAAATTAAAGAGAAAGGCCGAGCTGTGATTGAATCTGTGTTTACTTATAAAATCATCGATCAGAGAGAAAGTTAGACGGTCAGTCAGACAGACAATCACTCAGTCAGACAGACAGACAATCACTCAGTCAGACAGACAGACAATCACTTAGTCAGTCAGTCAGTCAGTCAGATAGTCAGTCAGTCAGTCAGCCAGTCAGTCTGGGACATTGGAGATTATAGGGGTGCCCCTATAATCTCCGTGGAACCAATAATTATGTGCTAACTCTGAAACACTAATAACTATAAACTACAAGAACATTAATTAACATTAATCAAAGCTAAAGCCAAGACAAGACTGAGCTGCAGTTGGAAAAGACAGCATGAACCAATGATATGACTTTATACTTGGTGCTGCAACAGCCGTGATCATTATGTAATATTTTATTATGTCACGTTGGGGAGGGGCTAAAGGAAGAAGAATACTTTATTTGTATAGAAATTTGTATAGCAATGTGTATAGCAAAGTAACAAAGTGCTTCACATGAGCCAAATACAAGAGAAAAAAGAAATCAAAGTAACATTTAAATGAAATTAAAAAGGCATCACACAAAAAGCTTTTTTTTTTTTTTTTTTTCTAAAAATAAGTAACTGACTTCTCTGGTCAAAGTTTCAGGGCTCTGAAAGTAAATGACATTTCTCCCTTGCTTTTCAACATTGACCTTGGAACGGGCAGCAGTGGACTACCAAAGGATCTCAAACTCATAGGAGGATTGTAGCTCCAAAGTAAGGGAAAGGTAAAGAGAGGGGGCCCAGCCCAAGACTGGTGTTACAAGTAATTCAAAGAATATAATTTTGACCTAGACAGGGATATATTGAGTTACAGTAATCAAATGAGTTTCTCCAGTTCTGTGGCTGAAATAAATAACTTAACCTTGGCTGATTTCTCAAATGACAAAAACATGACTGCACAGCTTTAATCACCTGGGGATCAAAACACAAATCCTGATCCACAAAGATTAATCCTGAGAATTTCGTGTAGTTTGTTTTAATTCTTGTAGTTATTCCATGATTTGTGTTGTGTTTTGGGGGGGAGCCCAGTACAATAACCTATTTTAAATCACAACAGAAAGAAAGCAGCTAAATTTAGGGAGAAAAAGTAGTTTATCCATTCAAAATGAATCTTCTGGGAAAATTATCAGTATCAGTATCATATTCTTTATTTGTTTTTTTTATTGAAGTGTATATATTTTTCTTAAAACTAAAATTTTAATCAAATTGCTCTGTGGCTTGAATGTAATGGTTATTCCACTCTGTGTACTAGACTGTCTATATTACACAATAAAAGCTTGTTCAGCGGAGAGACAGAGTGAAAGCAAGGTCATAGTGATGTCAGGGTGAACTTTGACCTCTTGACTGGGTCAGTATGCACGAGTGTGTGCAAGAGAAAGGATATTAAGAGAGAGTGAGAGACAGACAAAGTAAACGGGATACAGAGTAAAAAAAGAGAGGAAAATGGAGACGAAGAGAGAGAGAGAGAGCTCAGTCTGGTGACCTCTTGTTGGCCTCTGTCCGAGTGAACCTACTGGTCACTGTGGTGATGGTTGCAGGGGTCATGGTGGAGTCAGAGAGGTTAAACTGTTTGATATCCACACACATTTTTGTCTCTCACACACTTTACTTTCATTGTTTTAGTCTCTGCAGATGACTGGTAGGTATGCTGCAGTTTGGTGCAATATGTGTGTGCATGTGTGTGTGTGTGTGGTCTTTTTAATGACAGACAAACTGCAGGCTGAGTACAGAGAGAGAGACCACACACACTATTTTTCTCTAGCTCTTCTCACATTGAGAACAAGTGATGACTCAAAAATGTATCAGTACCTTTAAATATATTGTTGCCCTTAGCAGCAAATACAGTCACAAAACTTCTTGTGTCTGAAAATACAAACAACGGACACAAGCGTATTTGAACGTATTAAGCAGAAGGCACAGATGATTGAAGAGGAACCTTCACATACACCGATTGTCTCAAACCTAATCTTAGCTACATTTTAAAAGATATTTTAAGATTTTTTATTGTCTAAATTCACATTAAATTATTCCCTCTTTATTCAGTGCTGCTCTGATGACACATAGATTGCAGATGGTGCCTATTTTTTTCCCCATTCTGTTATTTTGCAGCTGTATGCTAATGTTGTTTATATTCATTTTTAAGACACCATTCTACACTGTATCTGTTCTATATCTATCCATATTCTATTTTTTGAAAGTTTTTTAAAAAGGAAAAGTTTAAATTGAAACTGAAATGCAATGTAAAAAAATCTTAAAAAAGTGAAGGGTCTGACACATTTTGTTTGTACTCTCTACCACTAGTTAGCAGACATGCTCTACTTTGATTCTAGCCCAAAATTACATCATGTTACTATTCTAAGTGTTCAAGGAGATAATGAAGGAATGTGCTTGCATGCATTGATGCAGAAGCAATTTTGTCCATTTTGCGTTTAAGTAAATTGAAGCTGAAAAAAGTTCACTCTTGATGAAGTTATGGATCTGTTATTCACCTGTTCTGATTTTGAAGGAGAATATCTGCCATTAGGAGATGACTATCTGTCGTGTAATAACAGTGATAGTGACTGTGCATCTGGAGTGATGGTGATAGTGAGTGTTCATCAAAAGATCAATCTTTTTCTCATTTACATTAGGCCTTTATTTCTAACCACTTGAATTCTTGATGTCAAAAGCCAGTATTTTTTTAGTTAAGACAGTGAAAGTATCAAAGGTCTCAGTCCACAGAGAAACACTCACAGCCTGTTTTCAGAAACTGAGCCTTAAAACCAGCCATTAGGACTTCTGGGACTTTTTGATGTCACAACCAAACACCTCAGCCACCACCCAAGACCAGTAGCCCACCTGGACTCACCATCCAACCTTGTAGGAGGTTCAGAGAATCTCTTCTGATTGGCTGACTGACCGGTTTTTACTAAACTGCTAGGGAGCACATCAAATAAAACAGAAAAAGTGGACAAAATGTGACCTTTAAGCGAGTTATGCGCAGACTTTGCTGGTAAAACAAACAGTTCAGCTTAAGCAGATGAATATTGAATTTCTTTCCTGAAACATCTTCTATCTCCAATATCCTGCCAGTATTATTATTTATCATTATTATCCTAGAGTATTATTATCTTATTAATGTATTGAACATTCAACAGCTCTTAACACAGCAGCTTCCAATGAAAAACAAATTGAGCAAATACAGTTTATTTCAGTTTGTCAGATACATACTTAACATGCATATTTCTGCTGCAACATATATAATTACTATACAGGGTTAGGGTTTGAATTGAATTGAATGTGCACTGGCCAGTACATAATCAAAGTAAATATTATATTGAAATGACCTCAGCATTGACAGATATTCAGTACTAAAGGACTTGGATTGTTACATCCTTAGCAAGAATCAACATGCATGGAAGACAATACAGACTAACACAGGCAGAGAAATGTGTGTACTAAGAACTTTATTCTGTAACTGAACCTTAAATTCAGTGTGGAGATGAACTTTACTGTCACTGTTGTTGATTTGGTACCAACTGTGAAACTTGCCACATAAACATCAATTAGTCTTCTTAAATGACAATGGGGAACATCCTGCTGACATTCAGTAGACAATAGCCTCACACACACACACACAGACACACAGTGTCCCTGTGATCTGGTTGAAGTCCCCACGAGGATACATAAAAACACACCCACACACATTGACACCACACACTGGAAATAAAGATGGACGTAGCTTCTGTGATGTCACCCATAGGTTTCCATAGGAGTTCTGACTACTGGTTAATGGGGCGTCTGTGAAGCCAAGGCTTTGGTGAATAACTGTTTGTGACAAGTATACGCTCACCCACCTGTCAATTAAACATAACTATAAGCCTTAATACAATTTGTACTGGTGATTTATTAAAAATTCATCCCTGAACAGTTGTTATGAAGGAGGAAATTAGCTCTAGGGGCCAAAATTGTTTTTGTACCAGACTGTAAAAATGTTTATTTCTGATGTAAAGTTGGGTACTTTAACATGACCATTTATGGCAACTGTCTCACTTATTAATTCTTTGAGCCTAGTGACTCTAGTGGCCATTTGAGGAGATTTTAGCACATCATTGTTGGCTACATTTTTCAGCCTTTTGTTTCCTAGTATCAAAATTTTGACTTTTTTTGATATACTTCATCACAATGGTAAGTAATACTTCACAGCTGATCTCCACTAAAAAGGTTATATTCACAACGTTCAATGAGACTGACCTTGTAGATCAACAGAGGTAATATCTAAAATGTTCCTCTCTGACATTTTAATAATTTTGATGCCAGACACTCGTTTAAATAATTGTGTGTGTGTGTGTATGTGTATGTGCGTGCTTGCACATGAATAGTGGAAATAGGACAGGGAGCAAATGAAAGAAATAAATACAATGAAGCATAAAAAGTGAGAGAGGGAGAAAGTTGATATTTATAGTCCCTCTCGGGATCTTTTCTGTAATTTAGATGCCAAACAAACTTTTATTTTTATGGCATATGTAATCACATTATTGTGTGTATTGTGTGTGTGAATGTTGTGGAGCAGAGCAGACTAGAAACACACAAGCATAAAAATGTGAGCCACACATTATCTGACACAAATATTAGAAAACACTAAACCAAACTCAATTATAAAAATAACAGGAAAACACAGTGTGAGGTTGTTATTAGGCTCCATGAAACATAAGACAGTTACAATATTGAATATATTCAATGATGAAACTACATAAAACTTATTTTATATTATATAGCTATAATATTACCATATAGGATGTTGTAAAGTGGAATAGGAAAATAATTAGAGTGAACCAAAAAAACACTCACACACAGTTGGCTGTAAATTCTGAAGCCCTGTGCACAGATGGGGTGTCTGTGTGTGCATATGTGTGTGTGTGTGTGTGTTTGTGTGTGTGCTGCTGATTTACAGCGTCTGACATGTCAGAAGAGAAGGAAATTGAAGTGAAAGACCAGAAACCATCAATCCACTCACACGCGCACACAAACACATACACACATGCAGACGCACTGACACACACACATGCAGCAGCTGTTGCTCTAATTAGCTCTGCCATGCTGAACACACTAATCACCATTACCTCGCTCTGTCTGCTAATTCACAGATCAATTTAATTTTATGGATTCTTTATTGGATTTATAATTCATAGAATATCCCGCCTCTCTGGCCTGATTGACAGATTTAACCACCTGTTAGTGGTTTGCAAATTTCCATGGAGTTAATTATATATTTGTCAGTTATGGTTTGTCAGTTATGTGTGAGGAAGAAACTGTTGCTATTTCATCAACTTTCACATTTTGTGAAGTTGGATTTCCTAAAGTTGGAAGATAAAGTTTTTCACCATGTATTTGTTCAAGATAATCTGTTCCAGTGAGTAAAGTCTGATAATTCAATGACAAAAATCAGCAGCAATGATAAAAGCTTCCAGAAGGGTGGAGTTAGGAGGTCAGTAGGTTGATCTTAGAAAAAGCAGGATAGCAGTAACCATGACCATCACTTTTCCGTCACACTCATTATCAGGGGTGAGGAGGCATCTCATGTTGTTTGGCTATATAAGACACCTAAATGTCCAGGCTTTGCTGTTGTCATCATAGAAAAAAAAACAGGACTTACAGCCTCTGCCATTCTAGTTTCAGATTCCATTCCTGTTTACCCAGAGTCATATCAAATATTAAACACTTCTGTGAAATTATGTGATGTTATGTCTAAAAAGTGTTGTGAGATCACACCGACCTTGTCCTTCGACAACTAAAAGCTAATCAGTTTTTCCTTTCAACATTTGGTTGTTGTTCACAAGGCCAAAGTCATGTTTTGTGAGATCATTGTAACCTTGACCTTTGATGTTTGTGCCAAATCTGAAGAAGTTCCCTCAATAGTGTCATAATTTTCTATAGCAGGTCCGTGAGAAGAGAGGCTCTGAGCCTCCCTTCTGATTCCAGGTAAACACTCCTAAAAGAGAAACCTAATCCTGCAAGGATGGATGGTGGGTTCAGATGGCTTTTATTATCATTATCATGTAATAAGCCCACACGACAATAGAACTACTAAAAACCTATTAAATAATGGAGAAGCCTTTTCTCTGGGTTCCTGCCGCCCCCACTTTAGCTGCTCTCTTGGGGGCGTCAAAACAACCAATGCTCAAAGAAGAAAAAGGGAAGCAGAGGAAAACAGGAAAAAGACAGAGGTACAGTAACGTAATGTGATGACGGTATTACATTAGCAGTTACCATTGTTGGAGCAGTGTTAACTTGCTAACTTAATTTATGAGCACAAACTCAACTAAGCCCTGGAATCATCCAGGGCTTAGTTGAGTTTGTGCTCATATCATCATCAGTCATTGGTGTTAGAACATAATGACATTGAGGATGTCTTGCAGGACAGGCATCCATGGCTCCAGACGGTCCAGACCTTGTTCACTCATGTAGCCTGTGTCCTACTGGCAAACCATTGAAATAACTGGATAAAGTATCCAGTTGACACATGTTCTTGACACAACTGTCACTTTCTGACACCAGTTAGGGTTAGTTTGGTGTTGCTGTCTAATGACTTGTGTTTTCATTGTCCAGGCTTGAAACTGTGGGTAATGCTCAGGAGTAATGAAACATCTTACTCAAGTAAAAGTACAGTTACTTCATAGAAATTCCACTAAAGTAGATGTAAAATGAAATGTGTAACATAAAAGTACAGATAAAAGTCAGTCAGTTAAAATGTCACTGCATTACATTTTCAAGCAACCAGTAAATTGCAGTCAAGTACTTTCTAGCCTGTGCATACAACAGATGATTATTATTATGCACTTAATTGCCAATTTTTTAGCAAAACTAATGCAATCTAATACAACAGTCCTTTAATAAACCCTCCTTCATGAAGATTATAATGCTCAGTTTTGTCTAATTGTTTTAGACAGATGTTGATTCAACTGTATGATCATTGTATCATCTGCTGAGCTGTTTCTGTTATTTATACCTTCAATGATATAAACGGAGTAGACAAAATAATAGAAACACCTGAAAATCTGAATACCACAGTGGCTGCAACAAACACAGCAGTTGTCAATGCTGCTTTCTGTACAGTGAGTTACAACACTTACACACCAGTCGAATGTTAATGTGAAATTTGTGCACCACAAAATCTTCCAGGCTTAATTAATTTCGTTCTCTACACATTCATTTTCATTATAACCTATAATCAGTCCACTCCTCCTCTCTGTCTCACTGTGCTCCATGTTTTCAAAAACTGAGCTGAATGAGCTGCAGTCAGGGAAACAGGGATCATCAGAAACAGCTCAAAACTTAACCATGTAATGGCACCATCCTTACTTTTACCACATATAGCCTTGGCCCAGATGTGAGGTGTCCCCTGGCCCTTGGTCACTGAATGTAAATATTATGAACGTGTACACTGTGAGCTGACCACAGAGCTCTGCCCTCCAGTGGCCGCGACACTCTTACAGTAACGTTGCTCCCACCCCTGGTAAAGCTACAGGCACTGACAGCATCTCAACTGGATCGAGAGCCATTCTAGGTTTGAACAAGGCAGAGATGGGAGAGAAAGTGAATGAGGGAAAAAGCGAGAGTTGAAAAGTTCAGCTCCATCCCTGCAGGCCATAAGAAGTTGGTGCTGACACATATTCTCTATCATATATTCACTGACTCTTTGTCTCTGTTTTCATTTGGTTCTGAGCTGCCTTCATTTAGCTTCCCCCTAAAATTCTCTTAATTCACCTTTATTTCTTTTTCTAGCTTTCTTTCTGCCTTCCTTTCTTTCTTTCATTGTGCCACACAAACCCTGTGTTTTTTCCATCTGTGCAGCAGGCAGCAGATTAAAAGGAACTGGAGCCCATTAAAGACACATCATCTTCACACTGCTGTGTGTGTGTCGTCATGTTCATACATACTGGATGTTTTATAGCACATACATATCCACATGTGTATGTCTATGTATGTGTGTCTGTGTGTGTGTGTTGCAGAGGGATGATGGTGTAGCAATTGCAGTCTGGTTCATCAGGAGGTCAGACACACACACACACACACTGAGCGGCTGCAGAGAGAGATGGATGGCAGCCTTAGGTTCCCTGCTGCTTTGGTAGGGAAATATATGGAGCTGAGGTAGCCATGGTAACACACACTCACACACACACACACACACTCAGACACACACACACACACACAAATACACATTCATGGGCACGCACACAAATGCTGCTTTTCATAACAAGTCTAATGATTCATTTAAAATGGTTTAACACTGTATATAAATACTCTCTCTGTCTCTCTCTCACACACACACATGCACACTTATATGCAATACACACACAAATATTCACTCACATGTCATTCTATTTGAACCGAACCACTGCACTTTTCATATTTTCATATTAAAGTAACAAAGCATGGATATGTCTGCATATGTCTGATACCATAATTAAAAATGTTTTTATAATATTACACTTGAATGACGAAACACAGGAATATCACATAGTAATACAGTAGCTGTTTATGTTTCTTTTATTTTTTTCTTTTAGTCTATACCTTGACCATCTGACAAGCCACGAGTGTTGTAACCATGGCAATCAAGGTCCTGCTGCTGTGGAGGCACAAATTCAGGAGAAACTCCTATTGGGTAAATCAGAAGGTTGTTACTCTGTTACTACCTCTATGGTTGTTAATGTTGGAGGACATGTTGGAGCTGGAGCGATTTCGATTACTTTTACACAAAGCTGCGATCCAAGTAACTACTTTGAGAATATACAGACAAGCAACAGGTGAAAGGAAAAACGTGGAGAAACTGGATGATCATCCAGGTGACTGAATGGTTCTTCCCAATGAGGGGACATTTTCTGGCAGACTGGTGTTCATCCCATCAGTAGTGTCCAGAGACTTATAGAAACAATGCCAAGGAGCTGTTCTGGCAGCCTGTGGTGGAACAACACCTTACTAAGACACTCTGTATAGACATTACTGCAGGTAATACAGCAAACATTGGAAGCAGCCATCCTTTTCTCCCTACCTGAGTTTTTTTCATTTTCCTGTGATTATTAATAAATTATTAGAAAGATTATTTATTCCATCTGGGCTACTCAAAACTTTCACAGGTGTGTGTGTCTGTGCCTGTGTCAGTGTCTGTGTGTGCCTCATGTAGAACAGGTTTCTCTCTCTCTCTCTCTCTCTCTCTCTCTCTCTCTCTCTCTCTTTTGTCAACTCAACCAATCCTTGTACAGGGCAAATAGCTCTGTACTGAGTGATGTCGACAAATAACAAGGTGCCACACACACATACACATGCATACATTCATTACACACATGTAATAGACAAGAAGAGAGAAGCACTGATGGTGGAATAACCTGATTCACCAGATGGTTTGTTACCCTGAGCCATCTGGGAAGTCTTCATTGGAAACTGTTTGGAAAGGGGCAGGCCTTTTCAAAAAGTACTTGGCAGGTGATTGGATGAACCATTTGTCTATCACCACTGAACAATTCACTTCAACCAATCAGATTTTGCATCCTTCTCATTCCACTTCACCAGAGATGGTTACTGCAACAAATTATTGTCAAGCCATTGAACAATATTTGTTCTATTGAGAGAAATGTGTGCTGTTCTTTGCTCTTCTTTCTATGAAATAGAAATAAGATGAGAGAAAGAAATACTCTCCAGTTCTGATATAACTGATGCTATAGTAGCATTTGCACTAACCTCTTCAGGAGCTGCCATTGTGAGCAAACAGTCACATCTAATTGTCGTCAAACCCACAGATGCCAGTAATCCCTCCCTCATAGGACCCTGATTGGTCCAAAGTTATAGTATGAACACAAGTGAATAATTTAATAGTTTGGAGTCTGGAAAGAAGGAGCCATGCTGGAGAGGACTAGAGAAAGATGAGCAGGTTGAATAGAAATGTGGTGAAGAGAAAAAAATGGAAATGAAATTGAGGAGGAAAACCTCCCACCAAAATATGAAGTGGAGCAAGAGAGAGGCGCTTAGAATGAAGAGGGCTGTGTAAGCACAGTGATGAGTCAAAGTCAGTGAAAGAAACGAAACAGACAAGGCCGTCAGAAGAGGAGGATGAGATGAGAGAAGCAAAAATATATATTATATTATATTATTATTCATAATACATCAGGTTGAAAAGAGTTACATGTGGCTTGATTTTCATCAGAGGGGTTCTGTCTCCAGACACAGATGAAGCAGCTTGTTGTGGTGTGGCTCCATCCAGTCGATTACTTTGCCAGGAACATCATGAATTTCCCTTCAGCTATTCATCAAAATCCAATAAGCAGTACTATAAAATCCTGGCATGATATTTAGTTGAAATAATAATATTAATGATAAGTCTAAATTGTAATCATAATTTTATATTAAAATTTTGGGGACATTTTTATTGCTTGAGTTGCCGCCCCCTACTGTTAACACACGGTATCATTAAATATGTAAGTTTTTTCATTTTCACCATTTTTTTTTAAATTTATTGATCAAATGGGGTTTTCTTCGTTTTTTAAAAGCTATTCTTTCATATCCATTTCATTAATTTATTCATTTTATATTACTTTCCTTTTACTAACAGATGATCATACTTTTATTCCTTTCTTACCATGTTCACAGTGGAGAGAAGATGTAGAGATGAGAGACATGGGAAATGATATTGATAAAAAGGCTCCATCAAGAGTTGAACCACGGTTGTTGCAGTTCAACAGCAACACTGCAAATTATAAAAAAAGACAAGACATATGTCCAGTTTAAACAACTGTGCATAGATTTTTACTCGGTTGAAGAAAGAAGAATTGTGAAGAATCAGTTTATGCTTCCGTCCCAGCAACGGCCAACCAATTTCTGGTTGGTCGTCCATCCATATGACACATTCTCTTGAACATGGTATCTCAGTAACGCCCTGAGGGATTGTGGCACAATTTGGCGCAAATGTCCACTTTGTCAAAGTTCAAGGTCACTGTGACCTGACAAAACATGCTTTTAGACATAACTCACAAATTCATACACTGATTAAGTGTCAACACATTGTGACATCAGCCATTGGTTTGTGAGATGTAGTTCTGAAGCCTCCAGTTTGTAAATTGGCGGCTGCCATCTTGGTTTTTGAAAACAGAAGTAACCATATTTGGAAGCAAAGGTGGAGCTGAGGAGGAGTGAGGGGTGGATCTGACCTGCTCTGTACTCTATCCTGATTGTGTTGTACAGTCTGTCAATCACACAGTAGCCACGCCCTAATTCATCCCCTGCTTTATGGTCTATTTTCCTCTAAATGGGACCATCATTTGAAAAATGAACATCATGTTGTATTGAGAACTTGAAACTAGAGACTGAGACCATAAACTCACCAGGAAAACATTTACTGAGCTAATGAATCAAGGGAGAAGTAGGGACATTTTCCCATAGACTTCAATACAACCTGACTTCTTTTACAACCAGTGGAGTCGCCCCCTGATGGTCATTAGATAGAAGCAGGTTTAAGTCACTTCAGCTTCACTTTTCAGACCTGGAGTCTATGTCCACTTTTATAGACAGACTGTGGGTTAATGCAATTTCACAAAAAAAATTTTAGGACATTTCATATCCACATAGTCAAAAGGTCAACTTGTCTTATGTAAAAATACCTGTGGCCATTATTCAATGCTGTAACTCAGGAAGGGGAGTTTGTGACCATATTTCCTGCAACTTAGCTGGTTGGTGGAGGAAACAACTGCAAGGTGGGAATTTAAGTTTTTTATGTTTATGTTTTACTCTCTTATCTAAAGAAAAAGAATAAAACCCTCACAATACTTACCCACCAAGTCTAGTTTATCTTCTTTATTTGCTTGGTCATTAGCATTCACCACATAAAACAAAATGTAACCCTTGGAGTTACAGTAATTTGCTTTGGATCCTGGGGCAAAAAGTTGGTGTTGGGGCCTGTCTTTCTGGGGGGTCTTTAGATCCAAGAGAGTTGCATGTTTCAGTTTTCCTTTTTCTGGGATTGAAGAAAGTGTCAAACAAGTCTATAATGACTTCAGACCAGAATGGACACTGCTACCTGAATACACACCAACAAGAGCAACCTAATAGAACTCATTTACGTTGTGGGCTGTCAAAACATCTATCCAGTTTTTTACTCAAAAAATAACTGCAAAAAAAAACAAGCATGAATGTGAAAATAGTCTGAAAAAGGTTGCATTTTGAATTGTGAGTTAAATGGCTACATATCTCTACTTTCTCAAGTTCAATTTAAAATTATTTATAACAATGATTTAACAAGATTTCTGAAATGGAATCTGTTATGCTTTTCATTATTTACTGTCAAATACATAAAACTAAAAGGTCTAATGCTCATATTAATTGTGGCCAAAGTTTTAAATAATGAGGTAAGCACATGTAATTCCTGTGAGACAAAAGCTAAGGTGTCAGTCTGCTGACATACGTTTGTCACACGTTTCCCAATATTGACTCCTGGCAGAGCTAATGTACTCCAGGATAAAATAAATCTCCTACTGGAAATGAACATATAGGTTTCCTATAAAACCAATCAATGTGTGCAAGGTGTCTCAAGAAGCATCAAGAAGAGTCAGTCCAAAGAAGGGAGGTGCAACACCCAGTGCATTACAGTGGGAATTTTACACAACAGCTTCTGATTTAAAAGGGAAAGAGAAAAACACGAGAATCTTCCATTATTAAAAACTAATTAAAAAACTGAGTACTAGTATTATAATATAGTAATGGTTATTACTATATTATTATATGTTTACTTGGTCCTAATGGATTGGACTACACCTACACTCAATCTCAGCATTCATTTTAATGTTACATACCAGTAAATTTTCTTGACTGTATCTTGCACCATCATGATGCATATATACAGCTATATATATATATACTGCTGAAGTGATGGCAGGTCCTGCTACAGTGTGTGTTTCCAGAATCACATTTTACCATAATGACACACACACAGACTCACAAGGCTGCATTGAGGCCTGTTGTCTCATTGAAACAGCTCCATGCTCTGCAGCCAGTGCTGCAGTCTGTTTCTTATATCGGGATCCAGTCAGGGGTGAGCAGAGGGCATCAGAACGTTGGGCAGCTGCATGCCACTGTAGTCCCACTGTGGGTCTATCGAGGACTGTTGGATGAGCCAAGCCCTCAGACACTGCTCAGCACTGTCCTGTCACACTATCCTAAATCCATTTTGTTGTTAGCTCAGTCTTTCCAGGCTGCTACAACAAATTTTAGACTTTTGTTGAAAAGGCCTAGATCATTTAAAAATTCTTATATCCCACTACTACTATCTGTTAGAAGCTCTGGTTTAAAACAAGAGTGAACACATGGAAATACTCAAACAGAAAATTAGGTTCCTGTAGAAATGATGATGGAGTTTTTCCAGTAATGATTGGTCTGTAGTTTGGCTGTTAACCTGTTAACCTGTTCCAGAGCAGGTTAGGAGTTTGGCATCAGTTAGCACAGAGATTTGCCCTTTAGTCATAGCATTAAAACCCAGATTTAAACCTAAAGTTACCTCGATAACTTCAAATCTTGCTTGATCCCACTATACCACTACACAGACTGCTCTTTGCCCCCTTGTCTGCCGATGCATTTTCATCAAAATTTCAATAAGGGATTTTTTTCGACGAAGACAGAAAAGTTATTTTATAAATGGTACAGAGATTTGTTAATGATTTTTTTCAATTACTAATACGATATATGCCTTCATGCACCAGCGTTCACCTCTGGTGCATGCATACCATATGCAGCAAACAACCGTGTCTCCATGTATGTAGATACACAATGCAATATAAACAAGGTCGCATGGCAGTCTACTATCCACATCTGGTTCTGGATAATATTGGCTCCTTTAAGGGTTCCATATGTTTGGAGCAAACAATGTGCAGTCTGAAGTGTTTGAAATGCCTGCCATCAAAGCCTCCCGCTGGCTGGCCAAATCCAGCGTCTTCTCCAATCTCTCTCCCGAACACTCTGTCATTGCAGTCTTGACATGATGAATCACATAAATGGGGATATCATGCAGTCCACCTCAGAGAATTGCCATCTTAACATGGTGGAGGGGTTTGTGTGTCTCTGTGATTCTGTGAACTGTTTTGTTGGCAGCAATAACCTCTGATAGGGTCTCCCAAGGCAAATTGATCCCAGAGGAGGGGCCAAACCAAACCCAAAATGGAACACCAACATTGGAAGCATTGAAACCACCTTTCCAAGGACAGGGAGACCAGGGACTCCTCCTGGAGTCAGATCTGGAATGGAGCGAACTGACAAGCATTTGGTTGTTAAGCCTTTCCCATGAGGCCCAGTAAGGCACAGCATGACAAAAGGACATGGAGCCACCACCCTGCAGGGACAGGTATTGGGTTGGGTATGATGTAAATTGGACAATAGGCCAAGGTGGGGACCTAGACACGCTGACTGATAGCTGCTTCTACGGAATAGGGAGCTAAAGCTGGTGAGGGAGAAGTGGTACCAGCTACACATACAGAAGCCTAGTTGTACTCCGCTAGAGACATAGATAGCACTGTTTTCTCAAACTATATACTACTATACTACTAACTATACTAAGTGCTGCCGTGTTGGAGTTTAGAGTTTCTGGGCTCCAGGAACTTTCGAGGGGGGTCTCACCACTTAGAAGTATATTCTCATGCATTCTGGGGGAGGTTGGGTACATGGAATCTGAGTGGACTATGTTCAAAGCCCCCATTGTGGAGGCAGCTGCTCAGAGTTGTGGTTAGAAGGTCATCGGTGCCGTGCCGGTGTCGTAGCAGCAACCTGAGAACCCACTGGTGAAGGAGGCCATCAAACTGAATAAGGATGCCATTCCTGCATGGCTAGCCCAGCAGTCTCCTGAAGTAACAGGCAGGTAACTGTCACATGAGAGGGATACAATCTGATGAAATTAGTTTCTTTTGTAGGGTGCTTGGGCCAAGCCTCAGATAGGGTAAGGAACTCAGACATCCAGCGGCAGCTCTGAACAGAGTTGCTGCTCATTTGCATTGAAGGAGCCTTCTGAAGTGGTTCAGGCATTTAATCAGGACGCCTCCTGGGCTCCTTCCATTTGAGATTTCTGAGCATGTCAAACTGGTAGGAGTCCCCAGGGTACACACAGAACACGCTGAGATCATAAGGTATTATCTGTCCCAAAGTCTCTGCTAAAAATCAAAGATGAGTTTATTTGCTTTGAGAGCCCTCAGACTTATGAATGCCCTGTCCCAGTCTGAACACTACTAAAAACATACCTGTACATGCTCTTATCTCTACTTTTGGTTTTATTTTCTTCATCTCTTTTGTTGATAGATATTATGTTTCCCTTGCAAATTGACATTTTGTCTCTCTTCTCTGAGTCTTTTATTTCTCTCTTTTGTTTTTATATATGTGCAGCACATTGTGCTATATAACTGCGATATAAATAAAGTCGTTGTCATTATTATTAATAACAATCCACTAAGCACCTTCAAATGAGGGCCTCCTGGGAGAGGAAATTGGATTAGTGTGCAGTGGATGAAGAAGTACACTGGTCAAATAGCAGGGACTCTTACTGACTGCTATTTACAACCATTAATTTGTTTTGTTTTTATCATATTTGATTTGATAAAAAAAAAAAAAAAACGATTTCCATTCATCATATATCTATATTTTTCTTAAATTTTTCACGTCTTTGTTGAGAATATTTTATTTTATTGTGAATTTTTTTTTTTCAATTTGTGTTTAAGTGATCTGAACTGCAGTACTTCCTTGTTGTATATTTGTTTTATATTTTTTTCCTTCATACTCTTTTTATTGTTTTGGCACCAAAAACATCCACAATGTTGGAAAACCTACTTGGCAATAAAACAGATTCTAATTCTCATGACATAAATTGTTGCAACAACACCTTAGTTTGTTTGAATTGTTATCACTGCAAGAGCCAGTTGTTTGTTATGTTAAACTCAAATAAAACTTAAAATAAATAAATAAAAACATTCATAATAAAAACATGAAACATTTATTTCTTACTGTTGTTATTGAGGAAATTATTAGTTATTATCATTGTTACAGAATTGTGTAACTCTGACATTTCTCAGCTTAGCTCTCCACCAGTATGTGACCTCCTCCTGACCTGTGTGTGACTGCAGACTAGCAGAATGACCAGAGGTTGACCTCTGACCACTGACTGCCTCATGCCCCTTATCTCTGCGCAGCCTGGTGTGTACATGTAGGTGTCTATTGATTTCTTCTGTAGCATGGTTAAATAACACTCTACTGAACTCTACTGATCCGACCATGTGTTTCATGTGTCAGACGTGTTTGTGTCCCTGAACGCAGCTCGTTTCCTGCCCAACATCTGCACCACATAAACACCCTAACATGTGTGTGTGTGTGTCTGTCTCAAGCCTTTGATTGTGTGTGTGTGTATAAACAGGCCTTAGTGTGGATTACTCCCCATATATCATCCTGTATGTAAGTGTGTGTGCTTGTGTGTGTGTGTGTGTGTGTGTGTGTGTGTGTGTGTGTGTGTGTGTTTCTCTTCCTTTAGCAAGTGGCTACAACACATTTGGCTTCCTTTTTTCTATTTTCCTTGTGTATTATGACGCACACAGTGATGACGGGAGTATCTGAGCTACTCTTCTTCTATTGTTCTATTTTAAAATCCTGTGTCTACTTGTGAAACGTGCTTGACTCTAAATGTATGTGTTTGTCTGTGTCTGTGTATATGTCTCTTTGTCTCTGGGCATGGTATGTCTCCTTTGTGTGTGTGTGTGTGTGTGTGTCTGTGTGTGTCTGTGTGTGTAGCCCAGTGATTCACTTATCCTCTCCTTCAACATTCCTGCTGAGCAGAGCAGAGGTCACTGCCAGGACAAGTCCTGGTGTGTGTGTGTGTGTGTGTGTGTGTGTGTGTGTGTGTGTGTGTGTGTGTGTGTGTGTGTGTGCAGGGCCTCCCCTGTCCAGGATGAGGAATGGAGGGAGGGAGGTGAAGGAGAGGTGAGGGGGTGACAGGGAGGAGGTCAACCTGCGGTCAAATACAAATGCCTCCTCCCCACACCTTCTCCTCAGCCCACTTATTTTTGCCTCTTTCTCCTCTCTCCCTGTGCCCATCCTGTCTTCTTTCTCTCTATTTCCTCTCCTTCTTTTTCTCCTCCATTCCATTTTGCTTTTTTGCTGCTTGTCCTCCTTGTCTTGCTTCACTTTTGTGCTCATGTCCATCTACCTCTTCTTCCTTTTTCTTTTTGTTCTATTTTGTTTCTTTCCTGACTCTGCTTCCTTACACACACACACAGTCATCATCCAGAATGTGACCCTGTGCAGTAATGGACAAAAAATGAGAATGAACTTTGACCCCACCCCCCCTTCCCTCCCATCTTCCTCCCTTCCCTTTCCCTTTCCCTTCTCTTTTCTCCCTCTGTCCTCCCTCTACAGTAAAGTCACTCCTCCATCCTCCTCCCTTACTTCTGTCCATCTTTTTTCTTTTACTTTCTCCTTTTTTTCTCAAACAGTCCAGTTGACAGAATTCCTCTCTCCTCTATGTCCTCCATCTTCTCATCCCTCCTGATTCTGTTCCTCGTGGTATTTTATTTATTCGTGTCTGTGATGTATTTTCCATATGTGAATATTATTGTGCATTTTCATATTTACAATTGTGAATTTTTTTTTTTGTTTGTTTCTTCTCTACTCAGTGGTTTGTTTGTTTTTTCATTTTCGTGTTTTTCATGTTGACTAACAGAAAATTCCGAGGAACTATTTCAATATTTCTACGCTATGTGTACATCTGTTGTAATGCATGCATGGTGGATATAAATATACAACAGTTATTCAATACATTTACATACATATTTCTGCCCAAATGTATAATCTTAATTTCATGTTAATTTTGACACTGTGATATTTAGCAATGTATGTTTACTGTTGTTTTGACACATGAGAATATACTCCATATCCATATATCCAGGCCTTAATGCGATCCATGCAAATTAAGATTAGGTCATATCAAATATACTTCTAGGATTCATTGTAATCTGGACAAGTCAGTGTTTATCCTATAATTCTATTACATTAAAAAAAATTTAAACTAAGATTAATCCTTTGCATTTCTATAATTCTTATAAATTGTAAATTTCTTACAAGAATAAATCCATTTGAGTTTTTGGATTCTAGATCTTGAGCATATCCTGGCTCTAAAATTATCTGCAATAATAAAAATAATATATCATAATTTATTATCAGAATTGTAATTCTGAAACAGTGATTATTCTTAAATCATATTTTCTAGTAGTAGTAGTTATACTATTAATAATAACATACCAGTTGTTATTATAATATTATTTAGTTTGTGATTAAAAATCTGAAGAGGTACAAATGGACTGGAACATTTCATTTACAAATTCATGTGACTGGCGAATTCCACTTTAAACCCAGTTAATATGGGTATCCTGGTTTTATCATATCTGATGACAATAATGCCAAAAACTAATTAGAACCACATAGTTGAGTTTAAAAATACAATACAGTATGTCTGTACATTTACATCAGATTAATTTAAATTACTTCTGCTCTCAGTTTATAACAGAAACAAGGATTGTTCCAACCATGGAATCATTCATCATAATTCAATATATTTTATTTTGTATTGTGAATGCAGATCTGAATGCCTTCACCAAGGTACTTCCATTCAGGTCTCTTGTTGATATCTCCCCATGAGGATTTACATGAATATACATACATATACATGATATTACCTAAAATGATTCTGACAATTTCATTATTTTTTTAAAAAATATAGATAATAGATAATTATAGTTATGAGGTTTAAAAATTATTTAGAGGTCAGTGCTAAAAACATATATCAATAAGTATCAAATAAAAACCACTTATTAATAAATAAATTATAAAATTAATTAATTAATTACAAAATAAATTAATACATTTCAAAATAAATAAAAAATATAATTATTATTATTATTGTTGTTGCTGTTGTTGTTGTTGTTGTTGTTGTTATTAATGATAAAAAATGGTTTTAACAATACAGAAAATAAATCATCACCCCAGTACAGCAAGTATTATTTTTGGGAAACATTTCATATATTTGTAATACAGAATTAAATTAATTGGAAAAAAGCATTACTGTATCAGAGATTTTATTTATCATATTATTGCATTTCAAAATATACAAAAATAGTGAGTACATAAAATTAGCATAAAAATTTGTGACACATTGTGGCACATTGTGGCACACAAACACAGGCACGCACACACACAAACATTTGAGCATGTGATATCCAACCTCTGAGGGTTCTGGGCCTTTTTGCTTTGCGCCACCTGCTGGTTAAGACAGTAAAAGTCTTTCCTTATGTTTTCACTCCTTTGTCAGTCCCTGATTCAGAGACACTTAGTAAACAGTAAAACATATTAGACCTCAAAGGTCAGGTTGAAGTGGTCACTGCTTTTTTCACTAAGTGGAGGAAGCACACAACATTTACGCGACAGAAGATGTTTCAGGGGTAAACTCACTGCCACAGGCCCAGGTGATGTCAGATTGAGATTTCTTTTAACACAGATGTCTTCATCGGCCCAAATCTCACTGTCAGGCTCATTTTCAAGGAAACCTTGAAGTCCCAAATGTTACAAATGTTTTAGTTTTTTTTAGAAAATGCTTTTTTCACTTATTTTTCAAAATGTTTTATCTCAAAAGGTGATCATTATAAAACTCATAATCATAATAATAAATCATTCTAATATGTTCAAATTAAAACTAAACTATCTAAAGTACTATAATTTAATTTCAATTAAACAGTAAATTGTAAATTATGATTATGGAAAATAAAAAATAGCCAAATAATTTAGAAGTAATTATTACAAAGAATATATAAATATATAACTGGGCAACAGGTTTTACATAAATAAATCAAATAAAAACAAATCTGAATTTACCATGACATAATTTACAAGAACCTTCAAATTGTACTTAAATACAGTAAACATGATGAGTAAATGTACATATTTACATTCCACTACTGCCATGGTGACACTAATTAAAAACATATATGTAACGAGTGTTTTACTATTTGATCCCAGTATATTCCATATAGTTACATTTTAGTGCTTTTAACATTCTCTATGAGATGATTTGCTCTGGGCAGTGTGGTAAAGAAACTGTATTTAGACATTTTGGTTAGGAAATGAAAGAGTTACCAGTTTAAATCAATATATACATCAACCAGATAAATACAAATAATAAACTTAGGGGAAACAAGCTCTTTATTTATTTTCCCTAATTGGGTGTTTAAAAACATGCTGAGTTATGGACATGGCTGGAGTATAATACAATGGCCCTGAGACACACATAGATACGCACACACAGACACACACACAGAGACTGAGAGAGAGAGAGAGAGAGAGAGAGAGAGAGAGAGAGCTCTCCTTCTGATAATTAGATGACTTACTGACAAACATATTTAAATTTTAATGTATGCTCACTGCACTCTAAATATGAGGATAATGTATTTTAAAGGAAAACAAACAATAACATGTAAAAACAACACATCAGATCTCACCAGATACACAACATGACCAAAAAACAAAATGATCCTGACTTGTTTACTTTTGAGTCATTTCCTCTCCTGTTGTATTGCCATAGACATCTGTGTCTGTGTCATTGGTTATCAGTTACTTTGACATTACTGGCTTGATTTCTATTAATATCGTTAATCAACTGCATAATACTTGGCCAGAAGTACTCCCATGTGTACTTTTGGTTTTGGGCCAATTTCAGTTCAGCCCCCTTGGTTCCAATTAAGGGAAATCCTAACGCTACAAGATAGTGAGCGTTAAACAAAGCAACCATCTGTATCTGTTTACGGCACAATAATATGTCTTTGTAATATGTTCAGACAACAGAAGTGAAAAATGAAGCCTCACTGTTATAAGTTATAGAGAATTAGACGTAGTTAGAAATACTCTGAATTCTGTCAAAATTGTTCACAATCATTTCAACTTTTCATATTTACACATATTCTTAACAAAAGAAGAGAGGTCATACACAAATAAACACGTAGTGGACTTACCCAGTCTCTCTGTCTGTGTGTGCCTTTCTCTCCTCATTGTTGGATGGAGTCTGTCTGCTCTACTTCATTACACACTAATCAATATTTTAGAGAAGCTCTCACACATTCATCACATGAGACCTCGTTAGGGAGGAACTACCTCCTTGTCTGTCTCTCCCTCCAACACGTACTAATTAGTTTTTTTTTAATCCCTCTCTGTGACTCTAACTCTTTCTTCTTGTCTTACAGTTTTGTGGTAAATCAAAAGTTTGGAGGAGCCATGCAGTAATGAACACAACATGATTTCTTTTGTGTTATTGTGAGGGGGATCTTGTATGCTTGTATGCTAAACTATATATATATATAAAACAACCTTGACTCACCATCCTACCACAAATGAACACATGATAAAGAAAAACCCACTTCCAGTGTCACATGTGCCCCTGCAGCTCTACATGTGCAAGGGGCAAAGACACCAACTTAAGCAGACGTATTCCCTTATTTTCCCTTTCCCTCTCACACACACACACACAGACACACACAGTTGTTATTATTCATTGGCTGTGGTGTGCTGAATTGACAGCAGGGCGACACACACTGTCTCAAAGGTGAACTACAGTCTCCAGTGGCTCTTCAGTCAGCTCATTTTATCAGGCCTGTTATATGATATTTGTAATTTTAGTAACATACTGATGGAGACATTAAACACACAATACAATATTTCAAAGATTAGTTAACATTCCTAATTGTACAATAGCTTTAATAGGGCAGAAATCAGTGGGATATGTGGTTAATATTGTGAATATAATTGCTCTTTAATATAAACTTCAGGTTTATTACCTATCAGGGCCAGCTAAAGCTAAAAGTATACATCAATTGAAAATGATATAGAAGTGGACATAAAAGTGATCTCTCTCTAACCTTTAACAGCATTCAGTCTCAAAAAAAGATGTGGTAATTACAATGGCATATTAGAGCTATTAAAAACAAATAAATAAAGAGGGAGCTGGAGCTTACAAGAAAACAGTTTAACCCTGCCACTTTGCCTGTATTATGAATACATTAAATTATTATTTGTTAATATATTGCATTGCAATATAATGTTATAATGTCTGTTATGTTGTTGTTGTTATAATAAATACTGTAGCATAAGCTAAGAGTTGACCAAAAATATGTGGGTCAGGTGGTGATGAAGGGTTAATGGGTTGATCCCCAGATCCTCCAGTTTGTACTGAAGCTGCAGGTTGCTCCCGATGATGGGCAAGCACCTTGCATGGCAGCTCTGATGGTGTGTGAATCGACAAAGGAGAGGTAAAATAAAGCACTTTGTAAAGGAAAAAGGTGCCGTATAAGTGGAGTGCATTTAGCTTTTATTTGCATTTGAAAAGTTACATCAAGTACAATCTTACAATGGGAAGATTTTGTAAAGAATGAACAATGGAATGTTGGGTAAATCTTTTCTTTTTATTGGCTATTCCTGTTCTTAGGATACATTAGATCCATCATGTGATCACTTGAGAGCTGCC
Source organism: Rachycentron canadum (assembly GCA_038496675.1). Taxonomy (NCBI): domain Eukaryota; kingdom Metazoa; phylum Chordata; class Actinopteri; order Carangiformes; family Rachycentridae; genus Rachycentron; species Rachycentron canadum. The sequence goes on from CM076664.1 coordinate 15,321,086, forward strand.
CTAACAGGCTTTTTATTGGAACAGCCATTTGGCATCAAACTGACATTTACAAGCGACCCCCTCATCACAGGCTATGATCTTGAAAGAGGTAGGAGTTTATCTGTTTATTTGTTTTAAAAAAAAAAAACAAACTGTCCAAACTTTTGGACATGAAACTACTGATATCTGAAGTTTGTGAATGTCACAACGTAATGTGATGTGGAGCTTTGATGGAAATAGCTGTCACATGATTCTTGTGTTTGTGTTCCTGATGTTTGCATGCATAGAGGACACCTTGTTCAATCCTTCACCAAAGCCAAAACATTTGACTGATGGAGCAGGAATGTTCATCGGCATCAAACTAGCTTCATCGATGTGGCATAAGAGGGGGACCAGCTGAAATCTGCTAATGTGATTTTGTGGAGAACAGTGACAACAGGCTGCACAGCCAAGGTTAACTCTGCTCCAGGGCAGAGCCAGGGCACAGGGTCAGAGGTCAAGAGGTGAGATGGACAGAAAAAAGATAGAGAGAGAGGAACAGAGGAGTTAGATTAAAGTATAGCATGTATTTAGTAGCTTGCTTTAGTAGCTTTAATAGCTTTTGCATCAGAAAATGGTTTGAGCACAGGGCTGAGACAGATTGTTATCAGTAGCATTGCAAAGAAATTACAGAGAAATACAAAAAAGGTTAGGATGTTTAAATGTTTGAAATATGGAGGCACAGTGGGGCAGAGCCAATCATTGCATGGTAAAAAAAAAAGTTTCAGTTCATAATGTAATCAGATGACGTCAGTAGAGTAGGTGGTCCTTCACTGTGGCCAGGACACATCATCATCATCACACATTCATACTGCTGGAAGCACATGAATGATTGGCTCTCAAATACGCCCTCAATGCGTTCACATTGCAGTTACTGTAGTTCCAGCTGTCCAGTTGTGATTTTGCGCTTGAGTTAATATAAGTGCTTTGTTAAGGTTAGACAATGTTTGTCTTCATGGTTACAACAATAACACAATGAGACACTCTGCTGAAGTTCTACACAATGAAACAATTCAATATCTGTTTAAAAATATTTATTCATTTCGACTATTTTCACCTCTTTATCTTCTCGTAAAACCAAAGTTTAGCTTTTCCTGGTTCCCTCAGCTGACCTGCAGCTGTGGCGTTAATATGAAGGAATATTGCAGTTTAGCAGTTGAGAAATGTTGTGCTTTTTTCTGTCCACAGCATCATCACACCATCATCTCTCAGCTCCTGCTGCTCCTCTAAACAGGCAGCTGATCTGAAACTACTGCAGGTAAACACTGACTACATATGATTACCTCACATAAGCCCATGTCAAATAAACACAACTATCACTTGACGTTTCAGTTAATTAGTTAGTGTAAATGTGTTATTTTGCGGTATTTGCTGTTTGACAAGATTGCTGAATGTCACTTACCCATAAAACTTAATTAGAGGTCGTAATAAACTTATGATTTATGGGGTCATTTTTACTGGGGTTTTATCACTGGGGTCAGAAATAACTAGAACTGCCACCACATGGTCGTATGCCTCTGCCAGTCAGTCAAGTTGCAAGATATATGGTGACATTGTGCTCCTCCACCGTTACAGCATTGAACAGTGAAGTGTTTTTAGCAGAACATCATGTCAACATCAGTGAAGTTGACCTTTAACCACTTAGATAAAAAATGTCATCACTTCATCATTGTATCTTATTTGACTTCTTTGAATTCTTGAGTGTGACTGTGACCTTGACCTTTGACCACCAATATCTAAACACCCTTGAGCACAAATTAACATTTGTGCCAAATTTTTAGAAAATCCCTCATTCAATCTTGAGATATCACATTGAAAAAGCCAAAAATGTCTTGAAAAATGAGGTCACAGTGACCTTTGACCATGAAACTATGGAGGGATGGATGAACAACCCAAAACATCATTTCAGCTCAGCTTTTGCCTGGAGGCATGACAAAACATGTAAATAGAATTTGAAAAAATATGAATCATAACTCTGTTCAAATTATTTACAAAACTAATTTTACACAGATAAAATACACGTTTAACTGGAGGAGTTTCTATATTTATACGTTTTTTGTATGTATGGCTAAAATAAAAATAATGTAATTGACAGAAGTCAGAACTACAGACCTGTCACCCTGGTGTCATGTCACATTCGCTCTGGGGCAGGTTTTCTTCGAGGGTGTCTCTGCCCTTCATCTTCTCCTCAATTCTGACCAGAGAAACAGCCCCAAAGCAAGACACTGCCACCACCATGCTTCATCGTAGGGATGGTACTGAGGTGATGAGCAGTGTCCACAGTAGCATTTGGAGTTAAAAAAGTTCACCTTTTGCCTCATCAGACCAAATGATCTTGTATCATGATCTTTGAGTCCTTTCAATGCTTTTGACCAACTGGCTTCAATCTACCCACTGTACTGCAAAGGCCTGATTGAAGGTGAGCTGCTGAGATGGTGGTCTGTCCTGCAGGGTCTCCCATCTCTGTTATTGTTGTCATGTTGGTTGCAAACTTCTTCCAAATAACCAGTGACCATTGTACACTCACACCAGTCTGTTCCCTTCTAAACAATGTCCAATCCATTTGCCTGTATTTGTTTACTACAGAAAAAAGAGCCAGAAGTAACACTGAACATTTACAGGTATGAAATGAACATTGACACAATATGAGCAGCTGGTGAGATCAAAGGTATTGGACCTTGAATCCTGTAAAGCTCTGCAGAGCTGTGAATATTTGTTGTTGTTGTTGAAATTGATCAAAGTGTAGTCATGTTTGAGACAGCCTTTTGGTGGTGTTGTTTATTTGTCTGTACTGTGTACAGTGTGTGCTGACTTCATTTAAAATCCTGACCTTTAGTCATTCACATGTAGAGAACAGCAGCCTGAGCTTTGGTTTCTCATTACATGAAAGAGAGAGTGTCAAAATACAGACCCACATCCTTCACTTACAAGGCAGTACACACATGTACAAGAGGTCAAGAAGGAAACCAGCTAAGAACAGGATCAGGATTTATATTTAGATAATGATAATAATGAAATATTGTTTCTAATGATTGTTATCATTATTATCTGTTTCTTCTATCTTTCTTTCTTTCTTTCTTATTTTCCAGACCCATGTCTTTACTTCCTATCTCAGCCGTCGCCATGACAGCAGGTACAACGTGACCTCTCTGTAACCCCAGGAGCGTGGAAGCCCCCCACCCCCCACCCTCGGCCTGGAGAGGTGAATTTTAGGTTATGACTGCAGTCAGAGGTCACTATGAGGTTGTACAGATGCCCAACTGTTTTTTTTCACTTTTGACCAAAGGGTTTTTATTTATAAGGCTGCACAATTTCCTGACATTTTTTAATTGCTCTTTTTTCAAGAGCAACATCTTAAAAATTTTAAACATACAATTTTGATATTGACATAAAATAGTGAAGTAATTATAGTAGTATAGTAAAATATAGCTCACTGGGGTAGCGTGTCAGGCCTGATCTCACCTGAGCTGCACTGTTCTGATTTTGTCACAGATTTTGAAAAACAGCCCACAGAGTTAAATCAGTTGTGACATTGAAAAACATCTTTGTAGATGAGGGAGCTTAATCCTTTTGCACCTTACTAAGCTCTAAAACAGCTGCAACTATGTCGGCCACAATAAAATGTATCGTTTTTTATTTGACCATCCTGTGTGTTTCAAACATTCAGTTTGTAGTTTAGTGGTTTACACCCTCATGTTGAAATAAACCTGATGACACCATTCAGATCATTTTAACAAACCATCAATGGAGCCCTTTCAAGTACCAGGAGGTCAGGGCCCTCAGACCAAAATCTAATCTTAATTTGGAGAGAAAAACTGAAATTGATATGGAGGCATCAAAATCTATGGAAAAATGTCACAGGCCAAGGGTTGGGTTCAGTAATCTTTGTACCTTCAGCTTTGTGATATCTTTAGGGTCCTGGACATTCTTTAATAGCTCAACACAACAACAGTGTTTATTTTTAAAGAATGTCTAAACTGTTTTGTCTTGTAATCCATATACTTATTGTACTTAATTATGGTCTTAATTATTGTTAAAAGCACACATTTTAATTTGACAGACAGTGAAAACTATTGTGAATAATCTGATCCAGCAGCTGCTGCTGCCACACACACATGCACACACACACACAAACACACATATACCAAGACAAGCAGCTTGCAGCTTCATGTTTGCAATACACTCAGACACATTTTGCATAAACACTCATATTTATGAGTTTCCTTTGTTGAGAGAGAGAGGAAGAGAGGGAGAGAGGGAGAGAGAGACTCACTAAACTACACTTCTTAATTAGCACACCCCCGTCTTTCTCTCCCAGGTTGTTACTATGGAAACCCAGTAATTTAGCTGTTACACAGTTTCCTGCTGGGTTTCACCTTCAGAACACACAAACACACATACACACTCAGACAGCTGCGAGGTGGCCATGCACGCTGCAGTGGTGGAGTTAAATGTTTCAATGGAGGGCTGTAAATTCATCAGAGATTTATGATTTACAACACACACACACACACAGACACACACACACACACTAGCAAACACACACAAGCAAACACACACACAAGTCCAATTTTTGGGGTTTTCGGAGTGTCAAGTGGAGCTATCTGAGCTCTCTCTCTGTGGCAAATATGAGTAGACTTTAAAGGAACAATATACTAATTCACTTTCTGAACACTCATTTCTGTATGATAAATATAAATCTGCCAGGAGCTGGTTAGCTCAGCACAGCTTTAGCATAAAGACTGGAATCAACATGGGCTATTGAAGGCGTGTCCAGATCCACTGACTTGGATGTATTGTAGTGCCACCTGCCACCTTCCCTTTAAAAGCCTGGTGCACTGGGTGGATTTGTCAGTCAGTAGTAAGAAAGAATACTTCTCTGCAGGGGATCCACTCGTGTAAAGTGAAAGCATGTCTAGATCAGGATTCCACCAAACTGGTCCCAGTGCAAAATGTTAAACCAAGAGTATAATGCATGGTTTTTGTAGTTGAAATCTGATTAATACAATCCAAAGTTGAAGCTAAAATTAAAATTATTATTCAAAATCACATTATCATCAGCTCTGCAGTCCCAGCACCAGAGCTGCAGTATTGCTTTGGTTTAATCAATTTGGGCCCAGCCTCAGCACAATCTTCAACATTATTTCCAGCATCAGACAACGTCTAAAAGTAGTTACACAGACCCACTGTGCACTACTGCTGGTGAACACAGTGGAGCCAGTTTTTTTTTTTTTTTTTCAGGAGCTGGTAGACACCAAACCAGGACAGTGAATATTGGAGTAAAGCCCACTCCACAATTTCATATACAGAGAAAGTTTTCTGCTTCAAGCTTCATCGCTTAGAATGATAATATGTCAGTGCTTTGGCCCTGGTTTATTTACCATGGCTACAATCTTTCCTAAACATGAAACCATACAGTACTGTGCAGAAAGCATCAGGAGAATTAAGCCTTTTCAAAATCCCACTCTCATCGGCAGCTGTTGCTCCACTGATTAAGCTTTCTGCTCTAGGACATTGTACGTGCATTTGATAGTAATGAGGAGACAGGTCTTTAAAATCTGTTGGTGTTTTTGTGACAATGGGTCTTTGATTTCTCAGAGAAGAAAACAAAAGGCACTCCTCATGTATTGCCAATGACAGTTTCGTTGTCTGCTGTCTCTCAGATTTAACCACCTGTAGCTAAAACACCACAAACTGGTAGAAAACGTCTGCCACTGACTTTTTACTCTTTCCGGTTGAATCATTTTAAATCAAGAATCTTGTGAAATAAAAATGGTCTTACATGTTCCTTGTGGGGTTTCTTTCTTGCAAATAAAAGTTATGTTTGCATTCTGTGGGTATCACTGAGTTCTAAGAGACACATTGAATGCATTTCTTCTCACCACCATCCACATAAACTAAATAGATAATGAAATCAGGGGCAAAACAGTTCATAGCTCTACTGTCAAAAACTCCACAGGGAGCCTTTAAACTTAATTGAAAAGACTGTAATAAATTTCATATCTTAATCCTCATGATTCTCAAACTCAGTTAAAACAAGTAAGAGGCAATAAAAAACATTTAACCAGAAAGAGACAGAGGGAAAAGACAGGAGTCACTCTTCATGCTTCTGTTTTCTGAAAACATCCTCTAAACTGAGTCCTTTGTGATTTTTATTATTACAGAGATGGAGAAAAGTAATTATTGTTGATTTTACTGCTTTCTAAACGCCACTAACAACTTCACATATGTCCTTTTATATCTTCCAAATCAAATGAACGGATCATCAAAAGAGGTGAAGGAGGTAATTAATGAGGAATGTGACTGTGTGGAGGCAGACAGGGAGGCAAGGGAGGGAATTAGTTATTGCCAGCATTACTGCTTTTTAAATGTAGCAGAAGCTGTGGGAGCTCACTAAGCATTTACAGCTTCAGAGGAAATTCAAAACGCCAACTTCGAGTGTGAAAACAAGCAGAGAGAGGAGACGTTTAACAAGATGAAGCCGGGGAAGATGATTATTGTGGTTGTTATTGTCTTTTAAAAAGGCATTAAAAAGGCAAGTGTATGAATTTGGGGGTAAGGTTGTGTGTGGCAAAACAATGCATGTTCAGATGCAAGAGAAAAAGCTAGCTCTGTGCTCCCTGTTGATCAGTACCTGTCTACCTGAGCAACACCACCCCATCCATCAATCCACTGCTGCTGTGTGTGTTTCATTGTGCAATAACTCTCCTACACACGTGACCAGGAAACAGAGACAGTACTTTTTGTAATTTGGAAGTTTGCTATTTAAGTTAATTAATCTAGATCCCTAAGGAAAAGATTCTAGATGGGAGGAAGCATCAATGTGTCCTTTCCTATGTCATTTAGCCAAGGTAACACAAAACCATTCAATCCTATGACAGGAAGGTAGATAATAACCATATTATCTTGCATTTTATCATATTTTCATTGTTCATATAGTTTATGTATCTCTTTGTTAAAACAAAGTTAAGGGAAGATTTAGCTGAAGTTTGGCAAAAAGCTGAATAAGCATCCCCAGTCCATAGGAGTTTTTGGCCACTTTGCTGCAGCAAAAAAAGATGTGCACACCTCACCTTAAAATGGCAAATCTCTTACCAAAGACTTCATTTCAGCAGTTATGGAACAACAGCTCGTCTCTGACTGTGTCTGACTTCAGACTGGTGCTGAGCTGAAACACACTGTCAAGATCAATAAACCTGCAGACTCAGATAATAATGCTCTATACGTTCATCACTGGAACAGCCGCTTTCACATTGTTGCATAAAATCATTTGATGCATCGTTATGATAAAAAATATTGATTATATTCTGTCATTCTGTCTTTCAGACTGTGCAAACACCACCTTCCCATCACCATCATCATCAGAAAGATTCCACTCAGAGTCTCCCTCATCCATCTTCTGGCTTCGTTCCACCACCACCACCAGTGTGTAGCCTCTGCATGGTCCTGTCTTATCACTTATCTTCATATGAGCCAAATCTTAATGAAAGTCTTTCACCTCTATGGAGGTTAATTGGCAAAGCATTTCTGTTATTGACCTTATCAAATATTGTTTCAGGATGCACTGGCCTTCTACACAAGCTATAATTATTAAAATAGAATTTAACCAGGTGTCCAATTTCAATGGAGGAATTAATCTTACTGTATCTTGTCTTGGATGTTGAGACTCAGTGCTGATTGGTGAATAAGCAATTAATAACACATCCTTAATTAATCTGTCAGATGTAAGTGGCATCCAGCTTTTTTTTAGCTCATGGAGTAAGTATAGCTATTGTTCAACGTTTTAACCTCCTCTCTAATTGTACATCTGCACTAATCAATATATTTCTATGAACAATAGTAAATATGACTGCAGTATGTGTAATGTGAGGGTGATTTGCAGTTCCACCACAAAGACCACAAAGCGTCAGTGTCTTTTAGGTCATTGGCCTACATTTGTATTATACTCTATTATACCTGGCTTCAGGAAGTGAAAGAGCCCCATGACATGGTTTAGTGTATAATTCTCTGTAGAAATGCAATGTGTTGTTTCTACACTTTTTTACAGATTAAACAAAATGGATATAAAGTTAAGTGGCACAATGATGCAGTGGTCATCTCACAGCAAGAAGGTTCTGGGTTTGAACTCCTATGTGGAGTTTGTATATTCTCCCTGTACCTGTGTGGGTTCCTGGTACTCTGGCTTCCTCCCATGGTCCAAAGACATGCACGCTTGGTATGGTTGTCTCTATATGTTGACCTCGCACTGTACTGTCAGCTGTTATTGGCTCTGCTCACAGTTATTATGCTAAGCTAACTCTAAGCTAACTAAGTTGATTGTTAAGCTGCATCCAAGTGGCTGCATTGCAGTTTCTATCCACACAGGACCTCCAAAGTTTGTGACCACTGAGCTCAGAAAAGCGTCCTGGTTGATCCAAATGTCTTCACTGTAAGATTGATGTAAACCACTGAGCTCTTGGTGATGTTCAATGCAGCAGATTATTTTCTGGAGCCGTCTAGATCTGTGCCCTCAACACAAACCTGTGTCTAACCTCCACACACAGCTCCTCACCACAGGGCTTGGTTTTTCCTTTAAAGTGCATGGTCAGATGTAAGACCTCATATAGACAGGTGCACATTTTTGTAACTCAGTGTCCTATCAGCTGAGTTTACCACAGATGATGTAAAATCATTTAAAATACGATCAAGAGAAATGGGAGACACCTGAGCTGAAACTTGCTATAGTAAAAGGTCTGAATAATGTCTTTCCTTTTTAATTAATTTGCCAAAAATTTTCAAAATTCTGTGTTTGGCTTATCATTATGGTTTTGTTTTGTTGTTGTTTTTTTTTTGGTTTTTTTGTTGTTATTTTTTGAGCACTATCAAATTTAGATTGCTGTAATGCTGAATAAAATGCTAGTTACACAGAAGGTTTATGGATTCCTGGAAAGTTCCTGTGGTGGAAACATAGATATGATGCTGCATTTAAATAGAGATGTTTCCTTTCCATTATAGTATAGAACATATAGCAGTTTCCATGCATAAATATTATTTAAATTATTTTCAAAAAACTTAATTCAAAGTATTGCAGTATCATCCAGTGCTGGCATACTGTAGGGTTCACGGATGGGGTGAGTTTGGCCCCATCTAAATAAACAAAGTTAAATATTGACAGATGCCATTGCTTGTCTTTTCTTACAGCTTTTCCATCTTTCCACTTCATGTGGATGCACCTATTATGGTAATGAAGGTCGGTACTGTTCACCAATGGAAATATCAACAAAGTGCATAAGTGCATCAATATGACGAGTGTTAAATTGACTCGTAATGTTTTTCGGCCTTAGAGTGATTACTGGACTGGCCATAACTTTAACTGCATCATGCTGATGTCACACTGAAAGCCTTCTGGTCTTTCTACTATAGATATACATTGTAGATTGTAGATGTACAATGAATCACAATGGGATTAAAGCAAATAAACAGAAAGAGAGTAAAATAAATTGTATATTAAAAAAAAATGTTGTCACTCTTTCTTCTCTCCTGTTCTCATCTTATACTTCTGTTATTTCTCCATAACTGTTTCTCTCCAAATGCAAATGGAGTGGAACGACTGTATTTGTAGCCACGGCAACAACAACATTATCGTTAATGGTCGCCGCAGAGACGCTAGAGCTGTAATGGCCGAGAGCGCTCTGTCGCCGTGGGTTACCAGCTGGGTCTCACAGACACACACAAATACATTGGATGAAAGCAGTGTGTACTCCTTTCATTCAAATCCACTTTGCATTGATTTTGCAGTTTGGCTGAAAATGCAACAACTCTGCGTCTCTACCTCCATGGCTCCACCTAAATCAATCACCAACACACACACACACACACACACACACACACACACACACACACACACACACACACACACACATACACACACACACACACTGTTTTTTGAACAAGTGGCTTGTCTGAGTGACGCCAGACATTTTCACACACACACACACACACACACACAGAGTGCTGGTGACGCCAGGCTGGTAGCAGTGTATTGGGTGGGTCAGTATTGAACTCACACACTAAGTAACCTCATGACTGCCTGTCTGTCCACTTGTCTATCTCCCTCCCACCCTCTCTCTATACCTGGCTCCCTCTCTAAGCAGGTCTCTATCTCTTTCTCTCCAAAGACATTTGTTTTATTTTATGTTATTGTACATGCATGTGCTATATGTATTATATATCACATACCTCAGTGTTTTTTTGACCTGTGTTGTTTTTTCCTGGTTAAGTCTAGACCCCTTCGCTCCAATTGAGGGAACAACTGTTTACCTAATATGCTTGCCAAGGCTTTCCAAAATTGTTACGTTTACAAAAGGTAAACTGTCCTCTGAGCAACGTTACTTCGTCTGGGCAGACAGAACAAACTCAGTAACTCATTCCTGGAAAGTAACAGGATGGGCCAACCGGGCCAGGGCTAAGTAGTTAGCATGCTAACTTTAGTAGAAGAAAAGAGGTGATAGAAATAGAAGCAAAACAAGAAGGTTGCTTTCCACATTGGTTGGGTTAGGGTTTTTTAGTTTAACAAGATGCTAACCTCAGTCACAGACCCCTGTTTAGTTATACCTCGACTTCAGACTGTGCAGATGAATTCTTGGGTTTAAAATCATGCTGTGCTGTTTGGATGGAGTGGCTTCTTGGTCAGCAGTGCTAGCACTTGTAGTCTTTTGCGATTAGCATTCTGGAGGTGTATTGTTTTACCAGGTGCTGCAGAAGATTAAAATTAATATAGCAACATTTCTTTGAGGCTTTACTTTGACGGTGGAGCATCAATTATGCTTTAAATTCAGAGTTGACCAGTGTAACATAAAGAGAGTTCTTAAAGGAATATTTTTTGAGAAAGCCAGACCTTCTGACTTTGTTGGCAGCTAGTTGCAGGTCCATCTTCATTCAGTGTTGGTCCAGTTGCAAAACACCAAAAAATGGGAAGAGCAAGCATCTCTAATGTTCTTGTAGCAGTGGCAACTGTTGGCTTGGATTGATTGAACAGCAATTCACTCCCCTGCAACAGGAAAAAAAGTGAGCGGGTAGCCCAAAGAACATTAAAGTGGGGCCGTACCTGTAGCAGTCTTGGTGCAGGAGTTGTGGGCATATTCCGCCAAGGTGGAAGATGGATTACTGGCAGTGTTGCAATGAAGGGCAGCTGGTCCTGATTGACCTACCCAGTCCATCTATCTGCAGATGAAAACCACAGGAGACACTCACCATGGCGCTGAGCACTTTTGACAGAGGGACTTCCAAAGTTGTGAGATGAACTGAGAGCTTAGTTAGAGATGATATCTGAGAGAATTCAAAAGAGATGGAAAATGTGATGAATAAAGTTTTCAGTGGTCTCATGAGTTGAAATGAATTTAGAGAGTGAAAAAAACAATCCGGAATAGCAAGAATTACTGTTACCTTGTGAAGGAAGAAGGTCGGTGATGTAGTTGAGTGCAACATGAGTCCAAGGCAGATCAACAACATTTTAGCTAACTAACCCTTGTGAGGTCACGTTACGAAAACTGTTGAGAGATTAACTTATTACAAAATACTATCACGGAAAATACGACATCAAGTAAATCAAAAGCAAGCAGCAGTCAAAAACACATCTAATTACAGATGTAAATGTGGTCACAGGCCAAAACTCCCTACCAATTGCTGGCTTAAGATTGGAGAAGTGGACACATAATTCTTCTGCTTATCCTGAAGTAAAATAAGCATACCAGATTCAAAAAAATGATGATGAAATTAGAAGTATAATCAAATTAAATAAAATGAAAATTAAATTTGCTAGCACATGAGGTGATGTTGGGTTGTTATGTCTCCTGTATGTGGTTGCTGGCCCAAATTTGACCAGACTTCTGTGACCACTGATAAATGGGCTGGACCAAAATTATACAAATAAAATTTATTTATTGATTCTTTTTTTTTTTTTTTTAAATAATGCAATGAAATTATCAATTAGCTGACACTAAAGATTATTAACTAAAACTAGCTAACTTTCCTTAATGAAACTAAAATCACGCTCATAACAATATACTGTCAGACATAAAAGAATAATAAAACAATCTTAATTATCACTCTAGCGGTTTGTTGAAACCCAAAGCACTCCTATTGTGAGCTTCAGACCCTTTCCTCATCTCCTCCTCTCTAATCTTCTTTGAACGTCTCCTTTTTTCTTTTCTTCTTTCCTTGTCTCCTCTCTTTCTCCTCATTTGTAATGTGATAAACCATGCACTAATTGTCATTCCTATCACTTGAGTTAAATTAATGTATTATTTTGTTGGGTATGATGAAATTTAAGGTATGGAGTTGCATTTGTTTTGCACAGTTTTTTAGTTCTATTTTGACTGTTTTTTATTTAATAAACACAATATTTAGTCTTTGGTTGATCTCCTATAGATCACATTATGTTGTGTTAGTGTTTTTTTTACTCATCTTCACACCCCATGAGTCCAGTCAGACAGTTAAATGGCCTATTTTGCCCAGTCTCAATTGTCCAGCCTAGTTAGTATGGTATCTGATGCCAATAGATGAGGAGCAGGGAGACGTTCATCTTCAATCCATGCGCCAACCTCTGGCATTTTGCATCCATTTACAGTCTGCATTGATTAAGTCTGCGTGCTGGACACCTGCAAAGTGGATTAGGATTCTAACTATTTTGTTTGCTAGAGCTGACGGGATCCAACAACTGAACAGAGATCAGACGTTGCAGCACTAAGTCCTCACTACAGAATCTGTGAGTCAGTGGATGCCAAGTGGTTCAGTGTGTGCCTTATTTCTTTATGGCTGTAACTGTGGAGGTTTTGTTGGTTCATCTACCATCTACCAGCACCAATACTTGAACACAACACTTTCTACAGAAGCATTAGTGATAGCTTTGAATTCTTTAGCATTAACTGGATAAGATTGGTCTTTATGAAAGAATTCACAGTTGATCTGAAGACTTTTTCAATGCACTGACAAAATTCTTCTTATTGGTGACTTCAACATTCAAGAATTACAATTACAATCAAGAATTAGAATAACAATAGCCTGACCTCATGACTTTGATTCAAATGTATTTACTCTTCAACACATTGGTCTGTCAACTTAAGCTGCTCTTGATTGCTCCTGTCATTGTGGCATCATGCCCTGTTGAAAATTGTACCCATAGATTCAACACAGCTCGACCTAGTCTCTTGAATTCAGTTGCTCCTCTCACCAATAAAACTAGACGAGGTCAACGAGGTCTACACCTTGATTTATTGAGGAAACACACGTCTTTAAGCAGGCCTGCAGGAAAACAGAGCGCAAATGATGCAAATCAAAAGCAAAAGCTCTCTACCACCAGTGGCACAAGTGTGTATTGTGTTATTTATTATTTTAACATAATGTCCAAATTTCCTATGAGCCACGTGATGTACTTGTTTTTAAATTACACTGGTTGCCACAAATCATTCAGTTGTTTCAACATTGTCATGATTCACTAACTTTTGTTGTTTCTTTCCACTTTTTCCAGTCACCTAATTCCCCCCAAACCCATTTACTAACCAGTTGCCTATTCCCTCATTAGATTCTTAGTATACACTAGTATACACGCACAATTTCTTTGGCATGGGTTCCACATCACTAGATTGCATGACATTATTTCTGCAGATTAGTCATCTGCACATTCCTGCTAACAATCTCCTGTTCTACCACATCTAAAGGTGCTCTGTTGGATTCAGATGTGATTTTGGAGGGGGGGGGGTTGAGAAGATTTTTGCCTTGTGGCATGGTATTATGTTAAAAGGAAGCTGTTAGAAAAGGGTAAATTGTCACCATCAAGAGATGAACATGGTCAGCAACAATACTCAGATAGGCTGTGGCATTAAAACAATGATTGGTTGGTGTTAAGGCCCAAAGTGAGTCAGGAAAACAGTCCCCACACCACTACACCACCACCACCACCATCAGCTCGGGCTGTTGGCACCAGGCAGATTGGATCCATAGATTCATGCTGTTGTCTCCAAGTTCTAACCCTATTATTTGAATGTCTCAGCAGAAAGAAATTAATTCTGCTGATCCTTTTCTCTCTGCAGCCTTAGATTTCTGTTCTTGACTACATTGTTTTATGTGGCCCATTTGCTTGGTGTTCCTGCCTCTTGCCAGCTAACATGGCCCCCCACTTAAGATCTTGCCTGCACCACCTTTAAATAAAGCTCACCTGTTTGAACTTTGATGTCTCTGAGTGATGTGTGTCTGGGCTGTGACACTGGTTGTTTTTTTATAGGCAGAAGTGGATAATTCAATGATAATAAGGCATTGACACCTGACAACATGTACCACAGTAAACTAAATTCAGGTCAGTGCAGTTTCAGCATCAAAGGTCAGTCAATTCCTGGAATAACAGATGAATAACCTTGTGAGCAGTAATTTAACATTGCTCATGTAATGAGAATTAGAAAATTCTCATTACAATTTGATCAACAACAATGCGACAATGTGTTATTTAAATATTATATTTAAAATATAACATAATAATATAATATAATAATTAATTATTAATATTCACTTAAAATATTGTATACATTGTACAGTACAGGGATAACTGTGGTGTGTGGTATCTCAAAAAATTGGGAAGACAGGAAGAAAGCCAACTCATGGCATCATGTTACTTCACAGTATGACACTACTTATTTAAGCAGTAAAACAAAATAATGTGGCTTTACACTCGTAAAGAATGAATAATTAGTAAAAAATCTAATTTGCGCAACTGGTGACACCAGGTCCTGGATGCAATTTGAAAACACTTGACTTAGAAGTGGCGTGTAGTTTTACCTTTATTTAAAAAATTCAAGCTGTGTGCCCATGTAAATCTCAGCTGTGACCTTTGACTTACAGGAATGCCCTCCATGTTGTGCAGCAGTAACATCAGGATCCAGTCATGGGTGAGCAGGGTGCTGCAGCATGTGGGGCTGCTAGTCCTGGTGTGGGTCCAGCATGATCAGCTGAGGACCACTCACCAGCGGCATCCTGCTGCTGCGGTGCCCTCCCCAGTACAAGCCCATTCTTGCCATTAGTTTAACCTTCCTTGATGACTTCCATTGGCAAATAAAGAAAAGGAACATAAATCTGGAAAAAAAAATATATTTAGACTATATGAAGAGAAGGCCTAAACAAAATGTGATTTTAGAAACATGCTTAACAGTCATTCAAAATATATCATTTATTATTTTTTAATGTAATGCTCCTGTATAAAAACGTCAATACCAGCTCATCTCACTCACATACAATAACAACAATATAGTGATAAAAAATTGACAATAAAATTGGGAAACTATCATTGGACCAATACATACATAAACTGTACATTAAATTAATATGAGATCTTGCTCTAAGGTGGAGAGCAGGGGTCCTATTTTCTGCCGATATTCTGAATGTTTTGTTGGGTGTGTGTGCGTGTGTGTGTGTGTGTGTGTGTGTGTGCGCGTGTGTGTGTGTGTTTCTTGAATCCTGCAAAATGCAAAATGTTGTTTGTCACTGTTTTTGCCAGTCATATTCAGTCTGCCAGTCTATTCACAGATAGATAGATAGAAAATTGATTGATTAGAAAATTGATGATCAGCACAGAGTAATGACGGACCAGGGTGGAGGATTGAGATGAGTGGGGGAGAATCTATGTGTGAGAATGAGAGAGAAGTGATGTGTGGTGTCAGAGCGCCTCTAAGTGGCCAGACAAGAAGCTGAGAGCAGAGAAAGGCTGTCACCATCAGATTCTCCTTCAGTCTTTCTTCATGAGGTTTATAGTTTGATTTTCTCTTCTTTATCAGGCTTTAATAAAAGATGCCTACAATTTCAAATATATTCAGACATTACATATATTTGCATCGGGCCTCTTAAATGCATCTCTTACATTTGTTTATTTGAAATTGATAATATGCTAATGTTTGCTGAGCTCACAATTTCAAACCACTTTACAGTCAGCACAATGGGATTCATTGTGGACTAAACTGTGGTTCATTTTTCATTGATACAACAGATAATGCATTCAGTGACAATAATAATAATCATCATCATAATCATAAACTTTATTTATTCTTTTTATCTTTCATAAAAGAAATGCTGCATAAAGTTTTTTTTACAACATTCAATAGCCACGTTTTAAAATTTTATGAAATATTTTTTAACCAAATTGTTTATGTATTTATTATACTACATATATACTTATTATTTTTATTTTATTTTATTTTATTTTATTTTATTTTATTATTATTTTATTTCAAAAAACAGATCATGCTCTAAGTCTAATGTAGTACAAAAACACTGTAAATTAGACCAGAGGTTGTTATACTCTAATACATCTAAAATTGTTTCTCCTTTATGTTGGAATTGGGTCACATTGATCCATTTTAAATTTCTAACAAAAGAAAAATTGAAAAATGAGCAATATTCTTTCTCAACCTGAAACTCCACAGCCTTGGCTTATTTTCTGTGCAGAACCTGTAAGACAAGCAGATTTATGTCCTAGATAAAGGCCTTGGAGCTTATACTGGAGGAGAGTGAGGTGTAGATGTTTGTGCTTTGTGTTGTTGGAAATCATCTGCATTTACAAATTATTTTTGAGAGCTGTTAAGTATTTTAATTTACATTTAATTATCCTCTTTCTTTTGTAGTTCATCACCTGTATTTGCTTTGCAGCTTTGATTATAATGAGTTGAAAGTGAAAATCATGTGACAATATCAGAATATTCAAAATTCACAATAATGAATGAATTAAAAATGTGCTGCATTTTATCTGAATCTGTAATATAGTGGAGTTATATATTTATTTATTTATTAATTTTTAACATAAGAATGAATGACACTTCTGATTTAGCAGAGATTAATTTCCAACGCGATTGTCTGTATGTGTAGGCCTGTATCTTTGGAAATGAGATAAAGACAATATACCTTGAAGGTGTTTATGTAAATGTTTATTTCTGCAGGAAAAGAGTCCACAAAGTAAACATATTACAAGGGTTAACCACATTTGAGATGTACAGCACTGAGCATGTATTTTCATTCCTTGATTCCCTCCACAAAGGACTCAAGCCATTGAAGACACAGCCCAGATGAGGCTGATCCCAGAAATGTGGCATTTCACAGCTCTCTTTTACAGCCCCTGGATAATGTTTCTTTTCCTTTCATCTTACTCTTGATTCTTCAACCCCATGGAAATATCACTATAATAGCAGTCAAGAATTCAAATGTTTATTTGTCTCATACATAGGGCAGTCTCATAGTCCCTATGACCACTTTTTACTTTAATTTACATTAAAGTCACTGACCCACTTTTAATCAAATCAGTGTGGTTTTATTCTACCAAACATTTACATCGACTTATATTAACTACAGAAATCAGTTTGAATAGCTCAGGGCATATTTAAATTTGATATTTACATGCAGTCTGTGTCTTGATGCCTTGATCAAGGTGCAGTGATTAGCAATGTCACATCACAGTAAAAAAAAAAAAAAAGTCCTGGGTACAAAGTGGCTGGGTCCATCGTGTGTGGGGTTTGCAAGTTCTCCCTGTGCCTGTGTGAATTTCCTCTGGATACAGTATGAGCACAAATGGTTGTGTGTTTCTACTTGTCAGCCCTTTGACTAGTAACCTGTCCTCTGCCTCTTTCCTACTCTCCTAGGATAGGTGGACAATACAAGCTGGTGTGAGAAGATGTAGACACATAAACTGTACTTCTTACACAGACTTCAAAGAGACTTAATGCGTACCATGTTGACCTATGACCCAGCTTTCTAGCAGGGCACAGTGGTGCACTGAAGTGACAAATTGTGACAGGAAGGTTCATTTCTAAGTCTGACCTGAAGTACATGCCTCTGAGCAGGGCATTGACCCAGAACAGGAGCTACACAGATAAAATAACCAATATCTCTCTTTCTTTCTTTGTATTACCAGGTGCTGATTCAAATTCAAGCTGCTAGTCCTTTATACTTGCAACACTTTGTTCTAATTATGAACCTATTTAATGAGAATGTTACTGGCTGTCAGTCTTTTCTATGCACTGAATGGTGTGGGCAGGCAGATCAACGCACCGAGCATCACCACATCATGACCTTATGGTTACTGAGAGTGTACGCTGATGACTGATGTTACATTTAAGACTGTAAAAAACAAGCCCACAGCTCGTCTGTCAGCAAGTTACTGACCTTGTAGTTATGTTTTGTTGCTAGGCAACATCTGGTGGTTATAGCAAAGGGAAAAGTGTGGTGACGTAGTAAACGAGAACGACAAAGTCCACGTCCGGAGGTGGTTGGGTTGAATTGACAGGTCAGCTAAACAGAATATGATACAGGAGAGCGGCGTTCGATTCCCATGTGAAAGTAGCAGATAATGTTGGTTCAGTTATCATAACAACCAAGGTCCAATATGCCTGGTGAAGAAAAACAACCTGTGTGGTTGTTCAGGTTGGAGGACTGGTTGTGTACTGCTAACAGTGTTTGGGTATCAACAAACAAAATTTGTTCCACAGTCTAGACATGTTGTCATGGATGAGCAGGGGCCACAGAACTGACCTCTGAACTCTAAGGCTAATAAGGACACACATAGTAATCACAGCAATTTTTAAAAAAAATTCTTAGCAGACAATATGTATTTTGTTGGAAATTAACTATATTAACATAATGCAAGATTCTGTGTGGTTTATACAACAAAAAAATCAATGAATTTGTTAAATGAAAGATCTGTCATATGCAGGTTTTATTTTGATCATTATTGAGATGAAAACAATCCATATGGACACATGTACTTTTAGGGCATTTTAATAATTAAATATGTATATAATATCTATAATACAATAACATGAATTTCATGAGTAGTTTTTTTTTTTATTTGTCATTCACCATGGTCATAGAGTCATTGCTCAGCACAGCAACACAGCTTACAAACAGATTCTCAAATTTTTACATGGCAGTATTTTAAATCAGTTGCCAGTTTATAACTGTTAATATGTGTATTCTGTGGTTTATCTCTAAACAAGTGCTGTGTGTTTGTTATATCAGAATGTTTGTATAATAAACCAACCAAATTACATTTTTTTGGCTTTGAGGGCACATTTCTATAAACTCACCATGAGCCCTCATCTTGAAGGAAATTAGCATGCATGATAAATCGCAGCAATAGTAACATAACAAGTTGTTTCAGTTCCAAACTGGGCTGGTCACTCAGAGGTTAGAAACAGAGATCCCTCCTCTGCTGAACAGCCCTGCTGTCATCTCTGATCATTTTTTTTTTCAACCTTTCATTTCGTAGCCAGGTAGTTTTTCTTTTTTACCCTCCATATCCAGCCCATCAGAGTGGAGGAGGAAAGCCATTTATTAATGAACAAACTGTAATTGTCATTAGGCTGACTGTGCAGGGAGATGGGCCTTCTTGAAATAAAAGAATATCCTTCTTAATTAATGGCGACATCAATCATGGTTTGGCCTGATTGGCTGAGAGGCGGTTCATCTCCTGTCTGATTCATAGGCAAGACATGAGTGAGGTTGAGAGCTAAAGTGATGACACAGATCGAGAAGAAGAAACAGAGGGAGTAAAGGGAGAGGTATAAATAGATTCTCTTAAGTTTGCTTCTTTTTTACTTCATGTTGTTTCTCCATTACAATGAAGAAAAGAAAAATATTAATCATTCAAATAAAATGTTGTTATTTTTATTCAGTGTATTTGTGTTAGTTTGTCTCATCAGAAATAGAGATCCAGATCTGTGCAGGAATATTACCTCTACCAAATTATTGTTATAACAGGAACCTGGGATTTTTGTGTGTGCATGTATTCACTGACGTTACCACACCACTGTCAAACACCTAAAAGCTAAAGCTAAATACCATTACTGCAGATGAACTTGCCTGGAACTGCAGTTTCCTCTTCTTTTCTTTTCATGGAAGACTGGCTGATTGAAATCCACTTCCCTTGGTTTCAATCATCTGAACTCAAGAACAAACCATGTCTAACTCATGGGCTTACTGTCTCTCATAGCTTATTACACCAGAATTAGCTAGTGTATGCAGGTTTTTTAAATGTGCGTAAAACTGCTAAAAAAGGTGATTGAATCATTTTACACTGGCAGCCAGGTTTGCTGATCTGAGACATACACAGCTACAGTGAATAACGTCATCACACAAAGTTTCACAACACCCACACACAGACAGACGCAGGGGAGAAAGAACGAGTCGTGAGCTGCTGAGCAGACTGGTTAAAGGGATCTATTGCATCTCATCCCGGGGTCGGTTCTTCTGTAAAAGTGTTGGAGCCTCGGCGCAAGATGCTTTGACCGGTGATGGTGTGTTTTTTAAACCTATGTCAGGGTTGCAGCTCACTCTTTCATTCCCGAGCAGCATTTCTGGTTAAACAGCACGGTGCTGGGCAGGTGACAGGTGTGTTTACAGAGTGTGTGCTCTGAAAGACATTCCAGGAGTGGTGGCGGCGGTGCAGTTACTTTTACAGAACCTTTGAGCCTACTCAAAAAAAAGGAAAAATTCTATTGATATTGTTTCACATCTGTCACATAGATCAGATTCTGTCTCGACACACAGACTATAGTGGAAGGTGTCAGCTTATATTATTGCTGGTATTTTGACAAAATGACTGTCAACAGGGGTCTTCTTCGTATTTTTTGCTGTCATGTGAGTCTCACGCATGTGTCATGCAGGCATGTGTTTGCTCTAATCCTTAAGATTGGTACTGAAATGAAAACCAGAACATTCTGCATTTACCACACACACTCAAAGCATCCAGTACCTTCTAGGCATTAGACTTTATGTTTGTTGAGCCCACTGAGACCATCTATGCCAGAGACGGTGAGTCAGGTATTAGGTTTGAATAATATCAGTCAAGTAAAACCTTTGAGTCCTTTATTAATTAAACCCAAGATCAAACAAGCACGCTCACTGGACGAAAGTTACAGTTCCATAATGTGCGTTTCATAGACTTCTGGAACATATAAGGACTTTGACCAAAGATGCAGCTTGTGAACAAGCAAAGCTTAGCGGTTAGAAAAAGTAAAACATTACAAAGATTTGAGAAAATACTCAAAGTCTTGTATAATTCATTAGTGCTGATCATCACCCACAAATAGTATGTTTTGGTGTATGTTATAGTGTAAAGAACTTTAAATACTTTATATACATTCAGGTGAGGGAGTTTTCAGGAACCTTCTAAACATCTGGTACACAAATGCTTCACCCAACTTCAAGCAAGGGTGTTACAACAAATGCCGATCTCAGCATCCTTTATACATGGAGCAACTACCAGGGCTCGTATCAAAACGATCCACACGGGAACCCAGTCTCCAATCTCCTTTAATACAAAGGTAGCATGACATTTGCTATAATTTACTATAAAACAGCAGATTATAATATGAGAATAATTATTAAATGAGTGGGTGGTAAGTGAGTATGTTCATAGAGCAGCTTTCCATACCATATCCTAGCCATGCCTGTGGCATCAGGCCCAAACTGAACAATGGGCACACCCTCACCAGGGACAGATATGGCTGAGATGACTAAACTCATCAGCCCATAACCCTCTGGAGTGGAAACATCTCCTGACTGGCCAAGCACCTGCAGGGCTGTCAGCTCAACATATGCTGCAAAATCATAAAGGCTAGTTGCCCTGTGAATCAGAGGAGTGTGCAGGCATTTCTCCTCGAGTCTCTAGGATAAGTTACAGTTGGTGGGATCAATAATATAACTCAACTCAGGCAGGAGAAAGGAGCATGTGTAACCACTAAATGTACACATCTAAATAAGAGACTAACACCACTTACATTGAATGGTTGTTGTCTGCCAGGACCTTTTTTTTTAATTGCCATTTTTTCAATTTCTTTATCATCACAAAGACATAAACTTCAAGAGGCAAATGGAAAAAAAATGTTTTGATTAAAAACAAATTCCACTTGCCTTCAAGGCTTCAGTCAAATGATTAGCAGTTGATGTGAGTGAAGAATTTATCTGTGCTTGTGTTTTCTTTGCAGTGGAAAATATTCCACTGCAAAGAAAACACAACACATTGTCAGTTTCTATTGAAACTGACAATGTGGTCATACAAGAGATTCACCTCTCTCTGCATCCAAATAACAAAAGACACTTTCTTTTATTTTGATTATCTCTGACATCTATGCAGATATTTGTGTATATAGTTGATTACTTCTGTCAGAAGTCATGTTAATGCTGCATTACTCATACATTTGTGTTACTGTAACAATAAATCAACAAATGAAGCTCTGACAGACATTGGTGCAATTTTGTGACATCATAAATACAGACATAATAGTTTTCTGTTGGTGCAAGCCCCAAAAAAATCACCATGCTGTTGTTTGTTTACTGGTGAGCAGGGAATCTTGGGATAGGTTGGGCCTCAAAGCATCCACCCGTTGGTTGGCCAGGAAAAGAAGGCCGCATATCTCCGCCACATCTGAAGGAGCTTTCAAAATGGCACAGCCTAGTCGTGCCTCTGTGATGTAGCTGGTCTTAAATTAGGACACAGCAGAAGTGTGAAGAAATGATTCTTTTATCAAGAGCTGTCCAAACCACCACATATCAGACCCACACATTACACTACGTTCTTTCATGTGGGGTTGGACAAATAAAGCTGGATACTGATTAGCATCAGCACTGGATATCACCATTATTTTTCTCTTTAATCTGAAGATGCAAACAAAGATTTGTTATCCTCTCAGAAAATGTAACTGGTCCAGGAACAGTCACTGAACTGATCCATTGTACTGAGACACAGAGAGACGGAGACAGACAAGTTTATGGAGAGGAGAAAATCTAATTACATAGAGACATTTACACACACTGTTACACGTGCTCTGTCCCACACACACACACACACACACACACACACACACACACACACACACACAGGCTTAGCAGATGTCAGTTGTAGCTCCCATCCCGCAGGCAGTGATGAAGTACTGTGTGTGTGCGTGATTGTGTGTGTGTGTTCATTTGTCTCCCTCCAGCTAGCAAATAAGCCATCCAAAACACAACCTGCTGTTTGGACAATACACCCTGATGGCAGGCAGTAAAACAAATGTGTGTGTGTGTGTGTGTGTGTGTGTGTGTGTGTGTGTGTGTGTGTGTGTGTGTGTGTGTGTGTGAGTGTGTGTCACTTTGGTCTCTGATACTGTATTGTATCTAAAATTTAAAAAATGTAACTCTTTCTCTTCCTTCTGTCTCATCACAAAGACAGGTGACAAATTGCAGGAAAAACCTGAATAAATGAGCTGAGGAACATAACAAATGCAGATGCTTCCACACATGCAGTGTATGGTACAGTTAGGCCTATCATGCTCTGTGGCAGGTATAAAAAAGATGGGCAGGTCCAGTTGATTCTGATTTTGCATCAAGACAGAAAGAGAGAAAGATCTAAGTGACTTTAAAAGAAGGTTCATTGTCAGGTCACTGATGGCAGGAGTTTCAGTCTCAAAGATGCTTAACTGGCTGGTGTTTCAACAGGAACTAAAGTGCCATCTGCATTTAGATCTGTGGGAGGACATCAGTAAATGGGAATGAGATGGCTCCCATGAAATGAAGCCAATACACAAGTGCCAAAAACTGCAGTTCCTCTAAAGACCAGGAGAGTCTGGCTCCAAAAGTTAGTTGTTCCATATAAAAATGGACGTAGGCTCTGTGTCTGAAAAGTTGAGCCGGTGCTGAAGTGCTTATCATGGTCCCACACAACCTGCCTGGCAATCAGGATAGAGTACAGAGCAGGTCAGATCCACCCCTCACTCCTCCTCAGCTTCACCCTCTCCTCCAAATATGGTTTCTACTGGTTTCAAAAAACCAAGATGGCCGACAGCCAAATTACAAACTGGAGGCTTCAAAACAGCAGCTCACAAAGCAATGGGTGAAGTCACAGTGGGTTGACTCTTGGCCAGTCCCCATAGCCTAGCCTCCCATGTTAAAATTAAGGCTTCAATAATAGAGAGCGTGGCTGCTTTGAGTGACAGGTGGGTGAGCATATGCTTGCTACCAACCAGCATGCACCAAAGTATTTGCTCCACACATGCCCTTCCTCTTTGCCCATTTTGAATTAGCTGGCAGTTCAGTGAAGTCAGGCACTAGCAAGATGGTGACGGTGAAATAGCTCACTCTGAGCCTCAAAACTGCTCTTTGGAAACTTGCGGGTGACGTCACAGAGGCTACGTCCATCTTTAAATACAGTCTATGGTTACACACTGATGATACATTGGGAGCAATTTGGGGCTCAGTGTATTGCCCATGGACACTTCACAAAGCAAACTGGAGGAGCTGGGAATCAAACCACCAAACCATCCCATTGGTGGGTGGGTGACCCGCTCTACTGCCACAGCCACCCTGTTTAGAACAATGGTCTTCATGCCTCTTGTAGAATCAATTCACTGAAGCCCAACACTTCACTAAGACAATAAATGTTGGTTTTTCCTTTAATGTGTCACGTCCATCAGTTGTAAAATGTAAAAGCTGGAATTGCCACATTGAAGCATGTTGCACCAGTTTCAGTGGTTGAATGTTCCTAGTATTGATTAAAGCCTGTGGTGAAATATAAACCATATTTAGGGCTTCCAGTCAATCATATTGATCCACATAAACACAAGCTCAAGTGCTCTGAGGAAGAACCTGATATTCAATTAGATTATCAATTTAAATTCCAGATAAAAATCAACATTTTATTCATACTTAGTTAAAATGAAATAAAATTTGGGTTATTTGACATGGGTTTGTATGAGCAACTTATCTATAGTCAGTGTATTATCTGTTTATTCAGACCAGCATGCTCCTAGTTTTGTGTATACATATATATGCAAATGTTGTATTATTCCTCAGGTCAGCTGTTTGACTGACAGAACTGTATTGGTGCATTTGTTTCAAGGAATACAATAGTTCAGCGGCTGATAAATGTAGTTCTGAAAGAAAGGACCATTTGTTATGAGACAAAGTGTTGAAAATATTTCCAAACGAAGCGAACAATACAACTGATATTTGATTCTTTCCGAGTATTTTTCAAATGGTTATTTTGCTGTTCCCGCCCACAGCAGAACATTGCTCTACCTTGGTTGCTCCTCTAAAGTGGCAGCGCACTGATCCAAATCATACCTACCTCATACAACCCCACATCAAATAACCCAAACTGTCACTTTGATAGTTTTAAGTATTTTCAAGATCTATAACTGAAGTTTAAATATAAAATTTTATTTTATTGTTTTTAATTTTGTCTTTGCAACTGACAAAATATTTGGCCCTATGTGTGTCTCTCTAGTTATAAATTGTGTGTTTTTTTGCTGGTACCTCTGATGCTGTTCTCTCTCCCCTTCATCCTCCACTGACTAGTGTCACAGTCACTCATTCTTCTCCCCCTCTCTCTTTTTCTTCCTCATACTTCTGTCTGTTCAGTCATCCTTTGTTGTCCTCTCTCTATCAGTCATCACTCTCTTTCACCTGGTCAGTTTAAAGTCGGTCTCCTATTCTCTTTTCTTGTCTATCCTCACTTTATTTCCTTTACATTTTTTGCCTTTTTTTCTTTACTGCCATATTTCATTTTGTTTTCTTATTTTATTTTATTTTTTTTATATAAATAACAGAAGAAAAAGTTTGGTTTTTAATTCACAGTTTTTGTCTTTGGGTGTAATTGATTGGCCTTCTTCCTCATTTTTCTCCTCTTGTTCCTTTAAACCTTTTCCTGTCAGTGTTAATGTCAGCTCACAGACTGCCAGCCAGGCTCAACAGATAGCATCTCTATTGAAGCCCAAACCAGTCCGACCCTATCACCCTTGTCTCTGTTATTTGTTCCTCTAATGGTGGTTTTGTGTTTTCTTTGGGTTATGTTCTGTCTCCTGTACCTCCATCCTGTCTCACTTCCACACCTTGTCGCTATAAAACTGTCATGATGCTCATATGGTGGCAGCCCAGGGCCTCCCCGATCTCCTTCACCCTCTTGAAAACACACGCTCAGATGGCTGGAGAAATATTCAACCAGGACAGGTGCCATCAAGTACCAGACCACCCAGAGAAGTCAGACTTAACACAAAGACGTGTCTGTGTGCATCACTATGGTTTGGCAGCAGCTACAAAGGAATCAAATGATATAACAAAGACTATTGCATCTTTTGGGTTATGGATGTAAATTAAAATTACCATTGATAAATTGCCAATATACACTCTTAATCCTAAATGCAGTACATTATAGAAGCTTGTTTGGCACCTTCAGCAAACTGATTTTTATTGGACATTGTTTAGAAATCACACACCTATGTATATAAGGTCCCACAATTCACAGTGTGTGTTGGGACAGAGACATAGGCATGAAGTCAGAGGAACTCACTGTAGACCTCTGTGATAAAATGGTGGTGAAACATTGACCTGGACAGTTATTGTCTAAAATCACTAGACAATGCAGTTTCCGGAGGAATTGCGGTGGGACTGCAGCTAAACTACATTGCTGGTTGCTGGAAAAATCTGAAGCTGCACTTCAATGTTAGAAATTTCATCAAGTATCAACTAATCTGTCTACCTGCCTGTCATCAGAGAAGTAAGTGATCTGAAGCAGCTGTTTGTATGGATTCACCTAAACTGTGCTGCTAAACAAAGTCTGAAGCTTCATTGTTCAAAATGCTAGCAACAAATATTTAGAATATGAATGAAACTGACTCTGTCAGTGTGTGTGGAGTCAGTTACATTGACAAACTGAAATTAACTGCCAAATTTTCCTGACCAAAACTGAGCTAAACATATTTATAGTGAAAATGTGTTTGAGATGTCTCTAATCAGCTGATTTGAAACAGCTCTCTGTCCTAACCTGAAGTCACAGGTTGCCATGGTGATTTAAACTGCTTGTTTTCTACTGAGTGAGATATGAGCTTTGTCCCAATTCAGGGGCTGTATCCTTTGGCAGTTGTGGCGGATGTGAACTTGTGGTCCTTCATAGCTGTTGTAGACTGCAAATTTGTCAGCCACATATGAAGGAGCCTTTGAAATGGGACAGTCTTGACACATCAACTGCGACATAATCTGCCTTCCAATGCAGCGGCCCCTGAATCGGGACCCAGGTATGATTTTGGTTGGAAGAAACCTGTTGAAGGTTTACCAGTAAATGATCTTCATTGTTATCAACTAAAGGTATATTTTCTGGCAAATTGATGGAGGGATGGATGCAGCCAAAGCTTAGTTTTCATGTTTATCATGATGATATTTAACACCCCCAACAACCTTTGCACTGACACTTGTTCTCAACTGGCCATTTTTAACAGCTGTAAACAAATCAGAACTGGGGTATTTACTGACTGATTTTATTCTATCAATGTATTATGTGTCACAGAACAATATGTGAAAATGTCTCAAGCACAGACCTTATCTCAGTCATCTAATCAAAAACCACTTCACAACAAGGAACTGGAAGTGCTAAAATGCCCATTTCCAGCTTTCAGGATTCATTCCTGCAGCTCTCTATAATATGATGCTTGACCCTTGACTGTTACCTGCTTTTAATGTTCTTTATCCAAGAACTGAAGCTATTCTACTGACCTCAGCGAATGTTTACATGTACACAGATAGGTTTTATAGTGGGTAGAGGCACAACCTGATGTTTACTCTCAAATGTGTTTGCCTTCCTCCTTCTTTCTTCTTCGCCTCGCTTCATTCCTCTATCCTCCCATCTGTCAGCTGAACAGAATAGAGGGTGAGGAAGAGCAAAGAGGAGAGGAATACTCTGTCAATAAAGACACTGAGGCACCTCAGTGTCACCCCCGAAATACACACACACACACAGCATTGGTTGTACCTGCTCTTGCTCTCTCTTGTCTTTCCTTCCAGACCATTCCTCCATTAACAAAGCTGTTAAAATGCACTGACTCACACACTCTTCTCCTATTGTGGTACATCAACAAAGTAGGTGTTGACCAGATGCTTGTCTCTCACAGACAAGGAACAAACGCACACATTGATGAGGGAAATATGGCTGACACATGATGGACAGATAGAGCCAGTATCTGTCTTGTTTCCTGGTTCATTTCTCACTGTTATGACTCATCAGCTCCCTCTCTCTTCCACGTTCTCTTCTCATTTCTCTCCTGTCTTTCCAGTCTCCCTCCATCTTTACATGTTCTAATGATTTACATTGTTCTAATGATTCTTCCCATAGGTTCTTCCCATAGGTCAGAGTACAAACAAACACACACTGCTGTGTGTTGCTGTTGACCTTAGTCAACAATTTATCAACACATGGACCAAATCCTGACAACACAACAGTTTCCAGGGGACACTAAAAAGTGGCGAACCTGGCTGGGACGTACTTGTTGTTCAATAATTTGTGACTTTTGAATTAAAAGTATTGAACTGTGTTGTCAGTATTTGCAGTGTTCTTGTGTATTTGCTTGTGTTGCCCCTATTTGTAGCATGTAATGTCAAATCGCTGAAGATGTTTTGCATGTTACAGTGTGTTGACCTCTCACGGCCACCGTATATTACCGAATATTGTGGAGATGTAGTTGATTTAGTGAGGTGCACTCTGTCAACACTTGAAGCTGCATTTACTTTATTTGAACACATATTAATTTATAATATATAATGTTTTGGCTAATATATGAGTAAACAGGTGGTTTTTTATTATGTGCAATAAACACAGACCAACATCAGCAAACATATTGAGTCATATTCAGTGGTGGAAGAATTTACAGGTTTAAAATATCAGTGTAAAAATATTATATAACGTGAAGGTTAAAAGTTGTAGGTAAAGGTTTGAATTTCATGAGAGAGGTTCAGAAATATGTATTTGAAGCATCAGTTAGCATAAAGTTAAATGAAAAGTCTGTTTGTGTTATTGTGTACCTTGAATCAGCTGCAGTCAGTCCTTCTGTTTGGGGGTCACAGCGTCTAATGTAACTGTGACCACTTTGGACTTCACTTCACACATCTGTTCCAGCTGTTGTTAGCATTAGGCCTCTTTCACCCATTGTTTTCTTTTTATTGTTTCTTCTTACTGTTATTCTTATTTCTTTTCTTATTATTTATATTGCTAATCAATGGGGGCTGGAGCCAATCGCAGCTGACATTGGTTGAGGGCTGGGTACACCCTGGACAGGCCATCATTATCCCAGGTCTAACATACAGAGACAAACCAACTTTGCATTCATGTGCATGTCATCCCTGCTGTTTGTCTTTGTCCGTTGCGTCTGTTGTTTCCCAAAACCATAGTTCAAACTCTCATTGTAACTTCAGTGGTAATTTGCAGGATACAAACCATCATTAAGAAAAATAATTAAAATGTAGTACTTCATAGGCATTTCTCCATGATGCATTTCTGTGTACATATGTATTTCTAACAAGTTGTGATTGTGTCAAAATGGCTGAATGAAGTTATTCTCTCATGGTTCTCCACTCTCCATTTTGTTTTCTGTTGTTTTTCTTTCTCTCTCCTGTTCCCCCTGCCTCTACTCCCCTCCCTCTCTGTGTCTGGTTTGGAGGCATGGCTTCAACTGCTCACCTGGCTCCTCGACACACCTGCGTCCGCTCTTTGTCGGATTGTTCCATGTACCATGGCACATCAGCCACTCGCTTCCTGCAGATGCTCCCCAGTGACTTTGCAGTTAAACACCAAGCCGGATCATCTGTCACCTGCCTGTTTCTGCTTCCACTGTCTCACTGCACCTTGTTGTGCATATGAAACTGTTTGAACCCATTTTGCCCTGAGTCATTGTCTGCTTTTGGTCTAGCCATAACATATTCTCTGTTATCTACTGCCACAGGTTTGTCTTCTTCTGTCTTGTCTTCTGTTTGTCTTTCAGAGCACACACACAGTGAACAGACCTCTCACCTGCCCCCTGCCAGGCGAACCTGAAATACTGCAGCTGCACTCAGTAAGTTTTAAAAACATGCAGTCACTAACTGAAGCATCTCACAATGAGGCTCTGACACTCAGAGCACTGACAGATCCATTTACTTACCTTTTGCGTCTATGAATATATTCCCTTCCCTGCATCTGTGCATGTGCTCTGTAATTGCATGCGATGATGTTGCTCCTTGCAGTTGTGTGTCATCCTTTCAATATGACTAGAAAGTCAGTGTAAAAGGAGCTTGTTTCCTATAGTGGGTTTGCCCACATTTTAAAATACCTGCTTCTACCCTTCCTCCTTTCAGTGCTTGTAGACTGGAACCTGGGCTTGGTGGAACCCTCTGAACCCTGTGCATTGTGGGTTGTTTTTACTGTCTTGACATCAGTGACATCTAGGGACATAGGTTTGGTAGGGACAGGTTCCTGACATGGCATGCTAAGATTTGGCTAAAAGTGTATGTGAATGCTTTCAGTCCAGACCTTTGTATAACTAAGTTTAATCCATTTTTATTTTTTCCTTGATTTTATCTGGATACAAAGTGAAATGGTCAATAAAAACAATAGTCAAAAAAAGTGAAGGGACACAAGGAGCTTTCTCAACACAGTGTAAGTCATAGGTAGGAAACATATCAGCCAGATTTAAAATGAAAACCAGCTAGCTACCTCATCACAAGTTTTATATTATTAGACTTTTAATACTGATGTATCATTATATTTTGCTGTTGCTGGTCAAGGTGAAGCTGGTTTCATGATTTAAGTAATTTGAGTAATTTCCTGACGTTTACCTTTAGTCTGAACTGTTCCTGAGTGTAGTTTTTATTTAAATGTTAATACAGATTTTATAAAACCTATATAGGCCCTATAGATGTTTATAATGATAATGAAAAAACAAGTTGTTTTCCCTTGTTCATCCTTACCATTTCTCAAATTTATGTGTGGTTAAATATGACCTAGATGCCAGACCTTTCTGGTTTTAGGAGCAGAAATGCTTCCCTCTTAAGTTGAAATGTGTTATTGAAATGACACCCCATAAGTCAAACCCTCTTAGAATATGTTTTCCTGCATTTTTTTCCTTCAAAAAATTCTCTGTCAAGTAAAACCTATCCACCAGGATCATCAGTTACATAATACACACTATCTTCTGTTTGGTCATTTCAGTCTAAAACAAGATCTGAAGCTTACTCTGGACTTTTGCATGCCAGCTTGATTTAAACCATGTTTTGAGGAATGCATAATGCGACCTAAATAATATATTTTGTGTAATTTGAAACCAAATTATAAAAAGTATACATATGTGTGTGTAAAACATGAACTGAACACATTTGGTACAGCACCTGCCACAAAGACTAAGCACAGTGGCCCAGGTTTGTACTTGACCTGTGGCCCTTTGCTGCATGTCATCATCCCTCTCCCTCCCTGACTTCCTCCTCTCTCTCTCTCACTGTGACTGAAAAATGCCCAAAAAACATAACTTTCATAAAAAACCTGACCATATTTCTCAGTGGAAACACACTATGCACTATATGAAAATGGACATAGGCACTGGTGCTGAAGAGTGAAGCCAATGCTGAAGAGCCTTAAACCTTCATTCTCTCTAATGACCATCAGGGGGCGACTCCACTGGTTGTTAAAGAAGTCAGATTGTATTGAAGTCTATGTGAAAATGTCCCTACTTCTCCCTTGATTCATTAGCTCAGTAAATATTTTCCTAATGAGTCTCAGTCTCTAAGAAGCCAGGTGTCGAATGGCTCCAGAAACAAGAGTGTAAAAATTACAGCTGGTGTAAATCTGATCTGGATGAAATCTGGATGATCAAAGTCAATGAGAAACACAACACTGTCCCTAACTGAGATTCACCAATGTAGTTTTTATAGTTTCATAGTTTTCTTTTCAAGATTATTTGTTTGATATCAAACCAATACCAAAAAGATAGAACAAAGAAAGAAGGACGTCCATGCTAAAAGTAATTGGAAGTCATTTGTATTACTCAGTCCCTGTTATTGTTGTGTTGTTTTTATTACTTAGTGCTATGTCTATAAATTGGCATCTATTTGTGTGTTTTGTACATTCAACACAACCCTGTCTCTGAGCTCAGCAGGCAGTTCCTTCAGTGCTCTAATAAGCACTGTCAGCTGTGAGACACACAGACAGGTGTGTGTCTCTCCTATGGACTCTTTATAAGAAGGTCTGTAAAGTGAAGCCAATGCTGAAGAGCCTTAAACCTGCTTCTCTCTAATGTCCATCAGGAGGCGACTCCACTGGTTGTTAAAGAAGTCAGATTGTATTGAAGTCTATGTGAAAATGTCCCTACTTCTCCCTTGATTCATTAGCTCAGTAAATGTTTTCCTAATGAGTTTATGGTCTCAGTCTCTAGTTTCAAGTCTTCAATACAACATGATGTTCATTTTTTAAATGATGGTCCATTTAGAGGAAGATAGATCATAAAGCAGGGGCTGAATTGGGGAGTGGCTACTGTATGATTGACAGACTGTACCACACAATCAGGATAGAGGACAGAGCAGGTCAGCTCCACCCCTCACTCCTCCTCAGCTCCACCTTCTCCTCCAAATATGGTTTATTCTGGTTTTAAAAAAAAAAAAAAACAAGATGGCGACAGACAAATTAAAAACTGGAGGCTTCAAAATGGCAGCTCACAAAACAATGGGTGACGTCACAGTGGGTTGACACTTGGTGGAAACTGAATGTTGATTAAAGAAGAAGAAGTCTGCTAATGGATGTTTCCAGTGAAGTTCTGCTGTCTCAAGGGTCTCTTTCTTTCTCTCCTTCTTTGTGTCTATCTTGGTTTCTTTCTCTCTGTTCTCACCCTCCTTGCCTCACCGACCTCTCTTCACCCCTCCCTCCTCCTCCATCTCACTTTACCTCTCTCTCTCTCTCTACAGATTCTGGTAGTTAATGAGGTTTAAACTTAGATCCTCATCACTGCCTCCAGCGTGGATTCACTGAAACCAAGCTTACTTTTTTTATTGTGTGTGTGTGTGTGTGTGTGTGTGTGTGTGTGTGTGTGTTTGTGTGTGTGTGTATGTGTGTGTGTGTGTGTGTGTGTGTGTGTGTGTGTGTGTGTGCGCGCGCATGTGTGTGTGTGAATATTTACTAGAGCAGAAAAAAATAGCAGCAACTGCAGCTGCCTTGAGTCACACATCCACCACTTAAATATTAGCTAAACAGGGAATTTGTGTGTGTGTTTGTGAACGCGTGTGTTTGTTCCTTTGCTCCAGCAGCTCTTGAACTAATGTGCTTCACAATCTACTGGCTGCCTCTTCCCGTTAGCACCTCTACACTAATGACTAACCCAGGGCTTATACACACACACACACACACACACACACACACACAATTTGTAGCTGAGACCAAACATACCAAACACAGATTAACCGGGGGGGGGGGGGGTTGTACAGTATACAACCAAAGATAGTACACCGCTGTCCATCATCACTAAAATCTTAAATGATTCCAAACTGTCGTTACTGATTGTATATTATTTTTTAAATTAAAGAGTATAGTTTTTCAGCTTATCTATAATTAAAAACAGACAGGTTATATAGGCTCACTTAAAAATACTGGCCCCAAATAACAAGCTCAAAGCAACAAAATTATAGTGATGATGTTGATAACACTTGTGATTTTCAGTAATTGCATGAACAAGGTTATAAAATAACCAGTGAAGACCACAGCTTCATCAGCTGTGACCTGGGCTGAATCTAATTCATGTGGTAAGACAATGAGTCTGATGGGAGAGGATACAAAAGCGCCAACAGGAACATTAGCTGAAGTTGCAGTAGTTTTTAGGAAGTATAGAAGAGTCACACATCAAATCGTAGAAAGCTCAGTGTCTGTCCTCAACGCTTCCTGCCACACCGAATGTACAACCTCGCACAAAAACAGACAGTAAGTGCTTCTGATATGGCATCAGAATAATCTGTGGAAACTAGTGTTTCATACTGAAATGGGTTTAGAAGATATAAAGTCTGATTACCATTATGTTATGCACAGAGGTCATTTTCAATCCCTTTGCATTAGAAGGGCAGTGATTCAAAAACAAACTTTACTCAAAAAGTGAGAATAAGGATTTATGACGATCAAACATAAGTTAATTTATTTAATATATAGAAGTAAAAATCCCTCATCCAGAAACATTAAAAAGTCAACCAGAAGCGAGCTGTTTGCTCATTTAGCTAACTTTTGTCTACCTGCTGACAGGATTCAAAATTAGCTTAGCATTAAAATTTGCTACACACATTCATGTTCCCCTCAGGATGAGTTGTAACACTTTCTGGGATCCTCCAGCTTCCTATCTAGCTCCACCATCAGGTTGAAATTGTAATGTCCAACACTTTGGTTTGTGACCAAACCAACAACAGTTCCATCAGCCTCAACTGTACTTTGTCTAATCAGCTAATGTTATTGATTCCTACGACTCCTGATTTGAACTTTCTGCTATACTAGTGTGGCCTCTGCTACTTAATGTCCTTGTAGGAGTTGTTTGGTATCAGTATCTGGTTTATTTGTTACCGAGCAGACTGATGGCCATATTAATACAAGGTGACGCTCAGTTGGCTGAAGTAATGTTGCATAGACAGCAACGCTTCCAATGATTGGATGATCAGTCATCCACTTTCAGCCCCAAGGGTGACAGTCTGTCTCCCCGCCCTCACCCTAAACAAAACAGGATGACATCACATCCTCTCTGTCTGTCCTTTCTGTCTGTTAACCTGTCTGTAACTCTGAAACAAAGCTGCAGTGAAGTGATCTCAGTACTGCTCTGACAACAGATGGCTAATCTATCTAATGTTACATCCATCAAACACACGCACACACACGCACACACTCATGCACGCACTCATGCATGCACACACACGCATGCACACACATATACACCCATGCTCACATACAGACCTATATGTGAGAAATGCCATCTTCTCTGACAACCTGGAGATGGTTATACAATTACATTAATTGTTTTAACTAATGTTCTTTACATTGTTATGAGATCATTTTTCTTCATTGTTAATAATGGGTTTCCTGTTACATCAACATGAGTACGACACCACTCATACCACCATTACATTAACAGTCCTATGATATAGCATCTGCCAAACACACATTGGGGCATCACCCTATAGAGTGGTACCAATAAGCCACTTTTAGATAATGATAAAATAATCATGTAACATAATATCTGGATATGGACTTGATCAGTGAATTGTTTGCTTAACACCATGACATTACGTATATATTTTCTAAGCAAGGCAGAATGGAGATGATAGGGGGCCTGATAAAGACAACATCAGACCAACTTTAGCTGTGGATGAAAAATGGCAGAAACAAATGCAGGGTTATGTCAAAAAACTGTTAGATAACATAAGATAACAGCTATCACCTGGTACGGTGCCATGATGGTAAAAAAGTTTCTTTTTGCTAATATTTATATTTACGTCACAATTACCACAACAGAAGACACAGTAACTGACACTTCTCTGAGTTGTAAAAGCCTTTCACTAACTGTAAGCCAAAGCAGTTAGCATTGTTTTAATGAATTGGTGGTCAAAGTCTGATTGTCTACTTAGTGTTGAGGCCAGTTGCATCTATATATGTCATGGCCAGTTAAGATGTGTGTCAACTTTTCTATGTAAGTTGTAAATTCTTAACTTATTTAAGTTAAAGTTATAAAGAAAGGAATCCACTGACCATTACAATCAGCTTTCATTTTACTTTGTGTAGGTGAGTGGAATAGAAATCTACTATGAGCTTCAGTACACAAGGGAATCAAAACATGACCAGTTGGTTGTCTTCGAGTTCTCATTCCTTTATATCAGTGTACACTTTCATCATGTTGAACCTTCCTTAACTTCATTGTCTCTCTTTGAGTCACCGAGGGCAAAAGCATGATGTTATTTCACTACTCAATTCACAATGAATGGCCATTCATTTAAAATGAAGCAATCGGTTTAAAATGACAGCCAGACCTGATTTGACCACAAGCAGCTGCCTGGACTCATGCAAGAATAAATCTGATGAAAAGCCTGATTTTATTTGGGTCTAGTGTTTGTGACCACTACCCAAAAACTGGTTCATCACTTCCAGTTTGCTGCTCTGCTGCACTGAAGCCATATTGAAACCAGTAGTTTGCTGATTGGCTGCCAAAAATTGCTGCAGTTGCTTCAGACATCTAGTTATTGGACTGTCACTGGGTCATTCTGGGTCCAGTCAGAACTTCTGTAAACATACAGAACCCATTCTAGGAAAGTGGTCTCAGACTTTTGGGCCCCACTGTGTACCCCAGACCCAAAGTGTTTCTGTCACTTGAAATACTTTTTCATTATTTGAAGTTTAATATAACCTACATTTACCTTTATACAACATGCCAGTGTGAGCTATAACTGTTGAGACAAATTGCTATGGAATCGGTACAGGGAAATGAATACTGCCATGACCAAACACCAGGAAAATAAATGACATTGCCATCAGTCTCTGCTGTGTGTATACACAGCTAGAAAATGTTAGCATGCTAACAAGTAAACTCTTTACCTGAACAATGTGATCATGCTAGTACACCGATGTTAGCTTTTTTTCTCTAAGCACAGCTGTGCCATTGAGAATTTATGTTGTGGTGAACTTTTACTAGCCATTACGATGGAATTCAATATACCTATACAGAAATATAATATATGACATTTATGTCTCTATATCAAGAGTGATGTTCCCATATATGTATTACGTATATAATACATTATTTTTACCCATTATCCAAATATATGAGGCATAATATTTCATAAAATATATAAATTATATGAAATATATTATTAATTAGTAGTATTAATTATAGTATATGTAGAGTATACATATGCATGAGTATATGTAGATATATTTAAAATAATATATTTATAACTAATTATTTATTATTACGCAAATATCTTTTTCTTAATAATTTATTCATTCATTCATTCATTTTGACCACTTTGTGTGGGAGAGCGTAATATGTATAGTATAGTGGGCTAGATATGTGCCAATATATGAAATTGTTCCAAGTTCTAAATATATTACATATATGTTTTTATGTTTTATATATATATATATTCAAATATGACTACTTATTTATTCTTATGATAGCAAATAAAGATTAAAATATTAATTATTTTCCCTGCGTAATCTCAGGGGGGACTTCATGATCCAATTGTTTCCAGTCCTGGCTACAGCCCTGACTGTTTACATGCTGGGAACCAGTACAACTAAATAATGTTCTGCCTGTATCATTCAGCTGTACTCTTCCATTGCCATATCACTCTCTAATAAGCTGATTAATGAACTTGTCAGTCATTGTTACTGTAAAGACTTAACACATGAAGGAGTAGTAATGTCTAACTGTCCGTAAAGGGCAACTTTTAGGGACCTCAGTGTATCTGATGTCAACACACTTGGTCTTCTTCATACATGCCATACATACACACAAGAAAATACACACACTCTAATTTTGAGAAACTGAAATTTATTCATACACACTTTATCCAAACAAACTATCACACACACAAAGTTGGCTCACACAAATTAATTTACCAGCCATCTCATATCAAGCCGATGGAGAGAGAGCCAGAGAGAGAGTGATGGTTGAAAGGCCGGAGGGAAGGAAACACACCGTTTTCCAGCTGATTAATTTTTCCAATTTCATCGAGACACGACCGTAACCTGCTTCAATTAAAACACCACTCTGGAGACAGACACTGTGTGTGTGAGTGTGTGTATGTATGCAGAGCTGATGGTTGAATTTATTGAGTGGAAAATTGAATCAAATTGTGTCTTTCAAACAGTCTGTTCTCCTCCTCTACTCCCTCACTTCACCTTCTCCTCCTCTGTCTCTTCTTCATCCTTTCATCTCCTCATCCCTCACTTCATCTACTAACCCACTTTCTCTTCCCCTGGTTCATGTATCATGTCTAGATTGTTTCTCTTTTTATTTCTTTCTATACTAAAACTGTTTACCCTGGAACAGAAACACTGGGGGCCTATCTCACATCCACTGCAAAGAATGCAAAGCAGAACATCTTTGTGTCTTGTGTGTGTGACTGTCACAGTTACGTGTCATTTTCTCATCCAGCACTGATGTTGTTTAAGCAGCAAATCCAACTACGCCCATGTGAGTATCCATCCATCCAGTATCCATTGATCTTAAAGTGAGATGTGGTTGGGCACATTATTGGTGCATTGACCAACAAAACCTGGTCTGAATCCAATGGCACAGTATTTCACTGTTATTTATTGTCAAACCAGTAATATTACGTATGGGCAGGAACACAACGTGCACACTCTCTGTCCGGTTTGCACAAAATCTGCTGAAAAGGCACTTCAGATGTTTAGATAT
Organism: Rachycentron canadum; assembly: GCA_038496675.1. Lineage (NCBI taxonomy): Eukaryota > Metazoa > Chordata > Actinopteri > Carangiformes > Rachycentridae > Rachycentron > Rachycentron canadum. The sequence continues at coordinate 15,359,314 of CM076664.1, forward strand.
GTCGAGTGGAACATTAGAATATAGCCTCAGAAGGTCGGAGGATTCTTTGTGATATTGAGTGTTGCATAACAAAATCATGTGTGATGGATGTTTCTTGGGTCTAAATGAGCTTCTGTAGAGAAGCATTTATTGTTACCATTGGTAAATCACCACAGTTTCTTAATAAACCAAACATGTATTTAGATTATCATAATATATATTAAAAAATATATATTAAAAAATGTTTTTATTTGTGCTGCTGTTTCTTTGCAAAGCTGTGCCCCTTTGCCCCTCAGGGCACACAGAGTGGGACTGGGCTCACTGGTCAGTCACAATATGTAATTGACTCACCATAAATAAAATCTAATTCTCTGTGAAGCACTGCTCCATTATAACAGCAAAGCACAGAGATGCAACCAGGCCTGGCCTTCAAAGGTAATAAGAGCTGGAATTCTAATTGGTATTTTGCATGTTACACTCCCTTGAGACTGGGTACAACACTTTTGAACCAAATGCCTGGTCCAATTAAAATAGCAAAATTACTATGGACACGCCCTAAATGCACTTGTGTTACACACTTTGCACACCGTGCATTTCCCCTAATAGTGAACAACCAGGCTAGCAGTTCTGCGAGGCTGTTAGGTTATGTTAGGTAGAAAGCATGACATGCCACCAGGAACAGAGCTTTGCTGATAAACAGTACTGACATAGTGGTCACTCAGGGAATTGCAACTGCCCAAAAATGCATTTTTCCATTTTAAATCAGTGGAAAAGGAGTGGCTATAAGGAAGGAGGAAGGCTGTTGCATTGCAACAGCACTACACCTACATGAAGAGTGGGCCTCACATATTTAGGTTTATTCAACTGGGTTTAGGTATATTACTACCAGAGAGGCTAAGGGGATTTTGTGAACCAGTCAAGTCTAAGGCTGTCAATGTTCATAGGTACAAATTGTGGTCTGATCTTTGCAATAATGAACAAACACAATTGTATTGTTTGTTGTTTTACTATACAATTATACATCATTCAAACATTCACAGTGTACATTGGAAAAGTAAGATCGTCAACTGTTGACTTCAACTAAAGCTAATGCTATGGAGACATGAGTATCTGCAACCCCCCTAGCATGACTAGGGACAGTAAAGAACTGTGCTAAATTTTGTTTCAATGTAACTAATTATTATCAGTTTACTTCAGTGAAAAGTCATTAGATGGCGGCTTCTCCTCTTTACACAAAAATGGATCATAGTCAATGAAAACAATCCACCCCTATGATTTCGAGATCTCAGATCTCTAGTTACCCTCCAGAACTATTCAATCCCAACTTCTTTCCTTATGCCTGCCCCATTATCCAGTTCGCCATCATTCAAACAAGGGCCATATAACTCTCTTTTCAATGCCGCTACTTTACTCAATTCACACTTAAGCTAACAGAGCTATTCATAATTTTTGCTGTTGCTACATAGCCAGTATTAGCATTAGCAGCTGTTTACTACTAGTCCAATCGGTCGCTGGAGCTTCAGCCATCATACACTATCATTACAATACAAGAGGTAATTACACATCCTGCAGCATCGACTTTTCAGGGAGGCCACTTCTAGAGAGAGATAAGAAATGAAACGTTTCCTCCAGACTGCTAAGTGAACAGCTGTTAGTGTTAACGTTGAGTATGTAGCAGTAACAAAACTTATAATAGCTCCTTCTATACTGGAAGCAACGTTTTTGAAAAAAAAAAAGTACACAGAAGGTTATTTTGTTGAGTCTGAGGATATATTAATCTCACAAGGTAGTGAAAACGCACACACACACACACACACACACACACACACACACACACACAGTAAGACAGCTAAGGGAAATGAGTTCAACATACCTCATATGTTCTAGCAGGAGTTCCCAGGCTGAGTGGTGTGTTGTTTAACTTGTGTATATATGTGCTTTTGTATGGTGTATGTGCTTGCATGGCTATTACATGATATTTTCTTTGTGTGTTTTGTGTGTGTGTGTCAGCGAGTATTCTTAGCTCCTGCTGTGTTGTAACTGTCTCCCTGAGAAACAGGCATATCCTCTGAAACCCTCAGTTCCTCTCAGGGGTCACAGCAAAGGTCAGAGTTGAGGTGTCAGGAAGGTCATGTCCATGATGATAATTCTCCTCTGGCTCAGACACCAGGGACATTTTTCGCACTGTGAGAATCATACAATCACACACCAGTGACTCCACGCAGCATGGGGCGAGCTAGCATACACCTCTATCTGTCTCTGTTGCATACTTTCTCACTCTATTTGATCTGTCTTCCAGCTTCTCCTTCTTCCTCACTCTTCTTCTATGTCTTATTCACTTTTTGTTCACAGAAAAGACATGTTCTCTTTTGGGTGTCATTAACATATTAAATTATCAGTTTATCTAAAATTGAAACTTAAGACATTGAGAGTTCTTGTGACATAGGCAGCCATGTGGAATTCACATCTATATAAACTGATAGAGTTAAAAGATTAATACCTAGCTGACTTGCTATGTTATAATTAGCACATATCTTTAAGCTAACATGGATAACCGGCTCTGATGTCACCTCCTAATTTTAGAAGCTTCTGTAACTTAGTGCAATCTCAAATTATGTGCAAATTATAGTACAAAAACTAAATTAGTAGTTTTATGTGTCATGCCATAAGCTGTCATAAAATCTGGTACATTATTAACTTTCTTCAGTCATCACAAGGTCAAAATTTAATTTGCTCAATACTTAATAACAGAATACCTGCAAAACTAATGGCCCATATGATACAAATAAAATGTGGAGTACTTATGATTATTGATATAATTTAGAATACCACTGAAAAACAAAGATAAGTCCTAGAATAATGCCTCTGTAGCTGTAGTTACAGTATTAAATGTGATTACAGAGCCTGGACAGGTTTGTATGTACACTCAGAAACAAACTTTAAGTTTAAATTATATTATAAAAGGCATGAGGAATGGTGTTTGTAGAGCTGCACAATAAAGCAGTATAGTTATCCTCTTTTTAGTGTAATTACAGCATACAGGGGTTTCCATACAGTAAGTAACAGAGGTGTAAAATACCCCCTGACCATTCTGACTGGCTAATTGTTGTATAAATGCACTGTACTGTAAAAAAAAAAAAAAAAAAANTGTGTGTGTGTGTGTGTGTGTGTGTGTGTGTGTGTGTGTGTGTGTGTGTGTGTGTGTGTCCTCTCTCTCTGCATCTCTGCAGGGTGACACACAGAGTGTTGATTGGTCCTCGGTCTGTTGAGCAACTCAATTATTCCCGTTAATACCAGTAACACCATGACACCTCAAACAGCAAGCGTATTCATACACACACCCACACACACACACACAAACACACACAAACCCAGCTGATACAGCAGGGTTAAACTGGTCCATCTCCTCTGAAAAGGTCATTGTTAAACACTTCCTTTCTCTATCTCACATTAACATACACACAAACACAGACAAATCTATTATGTCTTCACATCTCTGCATGTTGCCCTCTAAAGACAATTCCACCGGCCATCGATGTGTGTGTGGAACCATATGGTTCCAGATGTGTTTGTTGTGCAAAATACATGGAAGCCCTGGAAAATCTGTGATTTGCCCTGGAAAATCAAAAGAGGAGGAGACAATGAGAACAAGAACAAGAAGGAATGGGATAAGGAAGGATAGATAGAGGAAAAGGAGGCAGGAATAGAAAGAAGGAGATAATCAGGGAAGGATGGAGGGATGAGCTCAGCTGTGTCCTCATCTCATTTTTAATCTCAACCCAATTAATTGAGCTGAATTAATCTCGCAGTGGGCACACACACATCCACACACACACACACACACACACACACACACACACACAAATACACAATACACACTGGTTAGGATAACACGTACTTGCTTTCATAAATGCACACACCATGCCATGTGAATGAGCAAACACACACACACAGACACACACACACACACACACACCCTGCTGCGAGCTCAGTGGCAGGCAGCACAGTCGGACATGAAATAGTGTCCAATAGCATCATTCATCTGCTTTCCTTACACCTCCCTCTTCCTCTTTCTCTTGCCATCCCTCCATCCTCTCCATCATTACTCTTTCAGCTCCTCCTCCCTCTTCCTCTCATCACTGTTCCTCTCTCCCAGTCCTTTCCCATGTCTGCCTCTGCCTCCCTTCTTCCTCTTCTAAACTTTCTGTCAGTCACATGTTCTCCTTACCTTAACTGTGTGATATTTTTCCCAAGTCTATCACACACCTTGTTTCCATAACAACAGACTGTTCATTTCACCTTAGCTGTTGCTATTTTGTAGCTGGTGAGTCAAAGTAATAAAAGCAATGTGAACAACTGCATCATCATCATCATCAGTGCCACATGGACCCACATTAAAATCAAATTTGGACCATGTTGCACTTTACTGAACCGGATGTGTCCATAAACAGCTCCCAAAGAGATAACTGATGGTGAGCATCATTAGTTGAGACCTAATTTTATAAACAATGAAAGCCAGGTAGGAAGAGAAAGCAAATGCAATAATATGGCTTTACAGCTACTAAAATATAGGAGCCCACACCTTAAATGATTTGCATAGAAACACAATATATACATGTCACTTACCGTCCATGGCAGCTCATTGTTCAGCTTCTTTTCAAGAATGTTGAATGTGAATCTACTGCAGGTAAAACACTGACTATAGTCAAGTACCTTATACAGCCCCTCCTCAAATAACCCAAACTATCACCTTTACAAAGGTCCATGCACATTTTATGTGTGGTTGCCTAGCAACAACTTCACAATGGCCTTAAACTGGGCATAGTAAAAGAATCATATTCAGTATTGAGTAATATCATCCACATACTGTGGGTCAATCAGTGGTTCCTAATCTTTTTTGGGCCAATGCCCCACTAGCCATTATTATTATTATTATTATTATTATTATTATTATTATTATTATTATTATTATTATTATTATTATGATGTAATTAAAGGCCAATTACATGTTTGATTAAACTGGACATTTGAAATATCATCATCACAAACATGTGAATAGCTTTTAGGAAGAGGAAGAACGTTATTCCTCCTCCTGAGCTGACACAGTGAACACCATGTTGGTGGAATTTCAGNATGTAATTAAAGGCCAATTACATGTTTGATTAAACTGGACATTTGAAATATCATCATCACAAACATGTGAATAGCTTTTAGGAAGAGGAAGAACGTTATTCCTCCTCCTGAGCTGACACAGTGAACACCATGTTGGTGGAATTTCAGAGATGATAATCTGACGTCCTGCTCCTGTAAAGTCGATCAAGCTCACAGAAAAACCAAAGTAAAGACTTGTTGTTATGGAAACAACACACTGTTTCATTTTGGCAAAAGCTGAGTTCAATTAGTTTTGTTTCATCTTTCATGTTAACATGTTAAACAAATGCCCCTCTCAACCTCCACCTTTCAAAAATATTGCATCCTGCGTCTCCTGACTGTCTCTGCACGCCCCCTGAGGGGTGGTATGGCCCCAGTTGAAAAACGCTGCTTTAACCCATTCTTACAGGAGACTCTGACCTCTCACAGTAGGAAAAGCACCGTGTCACTAATAACACATAACTCTTTATTCCCACCAGGCTTTGACCAAAGATATAAAGTGTAAATGTAGATACCACACTGGCTGTTGCTAGTCATTGAAGCAATGTGTCAACACAATTGCCATATTGAAACAGGGTAGCTGCACCTTGTGATGCATAGAGGTATAAGAGGGAAAGAGGGCAATCTGTTCTGAAACATAATACTCATGAATTATGTATAGTACAGTTTCTATATCATCAGGGTTGTGCATGGAGTTGTGACAGTGCCACATTCTGGTTAATCATTCATTTACAGTTTTGTACAACTAAATACAGAGCCACTAGGAAAATGCATGTTGTTAGATTTGTATCTAATCTCAAATCATTGAGTTAACACAAAAAGAATGTTTTTTCAGGCAGAAATCAATCCAGAAAGTTTCTTAGGAACATGAAAAAGCTGCATGAAGCCTGACATTTCCTGCTGCAGACACTGGACAATCGTCAGTATGGTAGTGGCATAGATTTACACAACAAGTTGGACAGGACATCTACATCTATGCTGTGTTTATTAGTTTCATGGTAATGATAAAAGAAAATATTAAAAATGCAAATGACTGCGTGTTTCCATCCACTGCTATTATATGAATATAAGAGAATAAATATATATAAATAATATAAAGATAAAATAAAGATAAATATATATATAAAAGGATAAAAGCATATAAGGACAATCATTAAACTCTTGCGTAAGAAGAGGACACAACAAGATGACGTAAATGTAATAACTGCAGTCAAACCTCAAAGGAATCAAAAACCATGTGGAAAATATGATAATTCTGCTTCTTTCATATGTTGATTTGAGGAAGGCCACAGTCTCTTCATCAGTCTTCACAGATGTGATATTTTCATCTGCCACATTTTTGTCTCTTTGTGAAACACAAAAATCGTTTTTCTGTTGCACTTAGCTATTTTTGGCTTTTATCAAATCATGCACACCAATGTTTCAACCTCAGCTGAATTTTTCTGTAATATTTTGACTTGTTTTCTATTTTCAGCATTTCCACTTTTTGAAATGCTCATAAAATGCTACGTTTTAGATTTTAAAATTGAAAGAGCTCGCAACAATGAATGGAAACACATTCATGGGCCATGGCAGTGAGACAGAATACTCAGACATCATTCATTGTTTTAAGCCAGTGCTTTTCTACTATGATATGTCAAATGTCTGCAGCAAACAAGCCTGTCTGGCACCAGTACAACATGTTAAATAATCTTATTCATGTAAATCATTTTACAGAGACAAAACATAAACAAATATTAATGTTTGTGTGATTTGGTCATAGGTTGGATGAGAAGCCTGGAGCTTGCATGCTACTGTTGAGCAGCAGCCTCTTGACCTTTCACCTTATGACATAGGGCTCAGTCAAAAGACCAGTGATGTGTGCTGCTCCCTGATGCCACCTGGTGGAAGAGAACAACAGTGACACAGTGATACAGTGTCAACGATGAAGCTCACAGGCCTCCTCAGTGTCTGCTGACACACACACACACACACACACACCATAACTACTGCTCGACCCTAACCCTGACCCTAATCTTACATTGTATTCTTACAACACACCTTTACTTTAATATTCAGTGGCTCACATTATTTGGGGCTTTTTATCCTCTCACTGTCTGACCCTCTCTTCATCTCCACACTTCTCCTTTACCCTCTCTGTTGTTTTTTTCTGTCACATCATTTATTCATAAGCATAACTGCTCTTTTCATCATTTTTATTTATTCTTAATTAATTAATAATTAATAATTAAACTCAAAATCAACCAACAATTCAATCCAAACCGCACTGGCTGAAATGAACCTTCAATACAACAAATATATACACCACAGCTCTGTATGGGGATAGGTCCGCCACTGAAAGTTTTCCCAACACACAATTCCTTCCTGTTGGAGTGATGTTTGCTAAAACCTACAGTGGCCAGCTTTTTAGGGAGATTACTAACATTCTTGAAACAAATCATTTTAAAAGATTGAAAGATTTAAGTTCAGCAGGAACTAGTGGTCTTAGGACTGAGAACTTGTTGACAAGATCAAAGACACCAGCTTAATTTTAAAGTGTATCATAAAGAAGGAAACAGAATGTGTCCGTTGTGAAATGAGTGAAAATATAAGCTCAACAACAACACCTCTAAAGTTCACCACAGCTTGCACAGTAAATTCAACCTTAATTTGGGAGCGTAAATTCCCCAACAGTCTTAAAAATGTGAAATAACAGAGCTTCACTTAAATAATTAGTGAAACATTGATTGAATTGAAATTTAAAAATGTTAAACTTAAGTTAACTGAACTTGAAAAGTTCACAAATACTTAGTTTTATATATTATTTTAAATCAGCTCTATAGTCATTATAAACAGATTTGATTCCTATTTATATTTTGACAGTTTAAAGATTTTTTGGGGGACTTTACAGCTGTTGAAGCCATTTCGTACCAAATTCCGTACCAGAATCCTAAACAGAGCAACTGTATTTATAAGCAAATTGCATAGTATCTAATTCAATAATAATTCTACCTGCCAAGGGACTATCGATGTAAATTGGTATTTTGTGTCACATATTTTGTTGTGGTGTTGATTAACATGTGTTGTCCTAAAAATAAACAGTGTTATAATAAATATTATATTGATCTGTTAAGATTTTATTTACATCTAACTTGTAAATCTATTTTTATAGTGATTTTCACAGGTATCAGTAATATTTTTAAGTGAAATTTGTAAGATTGGATTTTGAATCCAGTTTTTTTTTTTGTAAATTGTATAAACTTGCTCATACAGATTTCAAAGATAAGTATTGATTAGTTTTAATACACATTGAATAGCTTTATTTTTTAAATCTGAGGGTCACTAAACTTTTACTATCACATCACCTTTAATTAATTGGAGATTATCTTTCCTACATATTTTTATCACCAGCGTCCCTACGAGCTGCACTAATGTAACATGCTGAGTCAAAGTGCAGTCCCTCATGGTAATCTGACAGACACATCATTGTGGTTACATCACTGCAGTTACAAGTGCATTGTGGCAGAAACAAGTGAAACCTGGAGGATGTTGTGTTGTAGTATTGTCACTAGAGTTAGAGAATTAGAGACTTAAAAAAAATAAATCAATAAATAAAAAATAAAACTTTTGGACAAACCTTTGCTGTGTTCTGTATATGACGTGTTAAACTTTTAACTTCAGGGCCATTTTCAACTTGCTTCCCAACTGTGTGCTGAACATTTTGGGAAATATGTTTGTTTGGGAGATTGATACCACTCTCATGTCTGTACAATGTAAATATATAGGAGCAGTTACCTTTGCTTAGCATAAACGCGGAGAGTTTCACACAGAAAGTACAGTTTGTTTAGAAAAAAGTCTGAAATAGACTAGATTCTTGTACAAACCTCATGAAGCATGTTATAAACACATACTAAACCAAACACTACTGATGCCAGATGCATGTGGTTACTTACTTATTTATTACAATTACATTACATGGCAACAGATGGGGACCACTGAGGCAAAACTAGATCACATTATCAGAATCTTTGATCTGTTCTACTCCACAGACCAGACATGTATAGACAACAGATGCATGAAAATAATAAATGACTGATATTTGAAAGTAGTGATCTCTCTTTTTGTTCTCTTCTCTTCTCTCTGTTTCTCACTGTCGGCTGTTTTTCAGGCACCTCTTGAACTTTGCCAGGTTCACCGTCTACACACACACGGACAATTGCCACAGTGACCAATGCAAAGGTCAGTCTGGGGTCTCTACATTACCATGGCAACGGATGCAAATGTTCACAAAGGTCAATGAATGGTCAAATGCAGACTGTATACACACAAACCTTTATATATACTATATATGTAAATACACTTCCACATGTTATACACTCCTGCGACTCTGCGTGTAGATACATGCAAACACACACAAACACACACATTCCACTTTTTACAAACCAGTTATTACACACGGCAGCCATGATGCTGGTGGTGTGTGTGTGTGTGTGGCAGTAATAATATAATTATTACATTATATTATTAAATTATATTTTGAGTTTCAGATATAATTCATAAATCAGTATATCAATCAACATGTGATAGCAAATTCTGCTTTAGGTTCTGTTAGAAATTATAATTTTTATTATTCTTGTTTTCCTTTTTTTCTTTTTTTCCTTTTATCTTTTTCAAAACAATCCAAATATTAACATATTTAACTGAATCTGTTCTTTGTATGTTTGTAAATTTAATAATATTTGTATATTATTTTTTATGGCATATAATACTAATAATAATATTAATAATGATAAACTTTGTTTATATTGCATTTTTCATACGAAACTGAATTCAGCTCAGCTGTAAAATAAAAATTAAAGTGAAATGAAAATGAAAAAAGATGACAGGTGATAAAATATATAAATACAATTAAAGCCAGTAAATAGTAAGAATAATAAAATATGACATAATTAATTAAAAGCGATATTAAATGAATAGGTCTTCAGTTTTACGGTATTCCATCGTTTAAAAACATTGATCCTACACTGGAAGCCTATGAAGTGAAGCTAAATCAACATAAAATGCTCTCTTCCAGTCACTTTAGTTAAAATTCATCCAGCATCGTTCTGTATAAAGCAAAACAATCTAATCTATTTGAAATAAAAGCATGACTGAGTTTTTCAGCATTTTAATGGTGTAGGAGCCATCTTACTTCATCAGTGTTTCTTAAGTGATACAAAACTGTTGTATCATAATATTCACATGGGCCTGTCACTGTTTTATCACACTTTACAGTGCTTTTATCTGTTTATTTTCTTTGTAATTCTTATTCAGTTGTTATATGATTTTATTGTTCTAGCATCTGCATCCAGCTCAGTACAGAATGTAAGACAGGCTTCTATGTTTATGGTTATTATATTATAGTATATATTACGGTGCATACTATTACATTGAATGCAATTAGATACATTTCATTAAGTACTGTATTTATGGATAGTATAAAGGGACTAATATTTTACATTTTAGGAGATTTTCTTTTCTTATAAAAAGTTTTAAATGAAATTAAATTTAATCCAGTTGTTTTATATGGTACCAAATCCTAACGCAGACATTTTATTATAGACAGGAAAGTCAACCATTCCTACAATGGACAAACACTTAATGACATCAGAGAGTTTTGTGTTTGTGTTTACTGTTGCAGTCAATAACAGACGTTATATGGTAATAATAATTGTGATACTAAAAGGTGTAGTGATGCTACAAACTATGGAGAGACACAACATGACATGTGTATGATATAAATGCACTTTGTGTCACAATGTCACTTTAAAGATTTAGATTTTTCAAACATTGTCAAGAAATTGATAATAAATCAGAAACAACCCAAACAGGAATGAAGCACCACTGGTCATAAATGGTGACAGTGGCCCAGTGGGTCCAGCAGGTGGCTCTGCCCTCACAGAGTCTGCATCCTCACAGTGACCTGGCCTGTAACACTATGCCTGTGCTTGGGTGCAGCGACCTGGCCTTCAACCCTGACTTTTGACCCCGTCTTGGTTCAGCCTTGGGTCGACTCTCACACACCCACAGGTTCAGACTGGGGTCAGTGGGCTGGTCAGGCTCTGAGTCCCTACAATGATTCAGCTGTTTCATCCACTTCATCAAACACAAACCTGACACTTTGATGAGACGCCTTCAAATGAACGTTCACTGAACTTCAGATAGTTTTGATTTGGTCGTCATCATTGTGGAATAATATTAGATTAGATTAGATTAGATTAGATTAGATTAGATTAGATTAGATTAGATTAGATTAGATTAGATTAGATTAGATTGAAGATGCACAATCAATATTTTTAATGTTAACAATGGATCAAATGACTATATATAATATAATGACCACAGAGAACTATCAACCAATTCTGCAGTTTTCCTCAGAAACCTACAACCAAAATTGTCTTTGTTTACTTGTTTTCAGCATGTAAAAAAATATATGATTTGAACTTTGAACTGATTTTATCTGGTGGATTGTAACATGACTCAAAATGAATGTAAATGTTGCTCTGTGTCTGCTGGGAGGTGCAAATAACATTGATATATCAACTTCATAGCAACACCATATCAGCTTTATCAGTAAAAAATATATCAGTGCTATGTTCCTTTACGGTGTTAACACATTGCTTTATTTTACTATTTTAAATGAATTGATAGATTTTTTTTAGTCACTTGGCTGCAGCATAAGAAGCTGTAAACACAGAACTGACATGTTTTTCCTTTGTGAACATACAGTAAAACAGTTAGCAAAAAGACATAGGAAATAAGTAATTACACATTAATCTAGTATTCATTCTCCTCTTAGCTCAGTTTTGGTCCCTACCCCTGAGAGAAATGTCTCTTTAACTTCTAAATGCTACACTATGTTTAATAGCTGGTTGTCAGACTGTGTCTGTCTGCTGTTCAGTGGTGAGCAGGTGATATACAGGGGGTTTATCAACACTTCCTCCTTGAAAACAACTACCTGCTAAGCTAAAATGCTCCTTAGAGCTGCAGGAAACTGCAGCGTCGGTGATAACTGTCTGGGTTGTTACCATGAGCAACACCTTTCACATTACCCATGTTTTGACTACGGTTAATATAAGTTAGTATTAGGACATCGTTCAAACTCAGTCAGCTTTTTTCTACAGCATGCATTTTGACTAAATCATCCCAGTAGAAAAAACACAAAGAGTTACTTATACCATTAACCATAGCTGTATTCTCTTAAGTGAGCCAGCATGCTCACTACAGGACCTGAAAGTGGAGCAGCTAAACAGAATTCAGCTCACTTTACATGATTCAACTCACTTTCACTCTACATTAACCATTACAAAAGGAATCTTAAAACACTGGACAAGAGGAGCAGTGCACATGAAATCGCCATCAACACAACAGTCCAATGTATTTCCATGGCAGCCATCTCAGAGTTAGAAAAGTGGCAGCCATCTTAGATGGACACAGGCTCTGTGAGGAAATGCCATTTTCCCTCCACTGCAGTCCCTTTTTTTTTTTTACTTCAAAACTCATCCAAAAGAGCTTCTTACATAGAAATACACACTGTCTCATGTAAACATCATCATGGTCATTTATGTTCATTTATACCCATAGTTTCTTTATGCTGATAGACCATAATGCTGCTATTTGATTAAAGGCTTGTTTAAGGTAATAATAAGTCACATCTTCACAAAATACTGGGTTTGTGTGAATATAAAATTAAGTTCTAGTCTGTTAAAATAATTTGTCAGAACAACACAGTGTTCATAAGAGATCATTGATTTGTTTTTAGCTGGTCAAAACATGTAATGTCAAAATGTCCTTCAGGGTTTTCTCCTCTACCTCAGTATGTGGTATTTAACATTTACATTTACAACATTCAGAATTCACAAATTCTAAAAGTGGAGTTTCTGTTCTGATCTCTGGTCACCCTGGCATCATGGGAAATTCTTACAGTAAGACCAGGCATGGCAACTAAAGCCTGATTATCATTATTATGTTTGTTTTTTTTAATTAGAGCTCGTGACTATGGTCAGAGAAAGCGACAAACATTGGTTGGCTATAGAAAGTGCAACATTTACTTGATGACAGCTTTAAAGAGGTTATTAAATGAGTGTGTTAAACTGGTCTCCTTCTTAATTCTTTCTTAATGAGGTTTGCATTGCTAATTCTGCTGGGTGTGTATGATTTACATACACCTGAGCAGAACAACTTGATGACATTAATAACATTTAAACATCAGTAGAACATCCAAAGATCCAGTTATAACTTCAAAAGCTTTCATTTTGCAAAAGTAATTTTGAACTGCAGCTGGATGTCTTGGGGAATTTCAGACAATGGTCACTCTGTGCCTTGTAGTTTGCTGGGACTGCGAATGAGAAGTATCATTTTTTTATACATCAGTTTTTAAGGAGACAAGATTATCATATGGTTCAGAACAATGAAATGATAAAATGAAAGCATCCTCACTCCTACTCAGAAATATATGCTGGCTAATTGACTTTCATTGTGTCCTGCTCTCTGGGTCAACAGAGGTTCAGCCCGGGTTCAAATCCAGGTCAGAGCACAGAGATCCACGCTTCTTATTGTCTGTGCATCTGATCAACACAACCACTGCGATTCAAGTTGAATTGGTTCCCTGCCATCTAATGAGTTTCATCACTGAATGACTGATGATGTTGTGTATATTTATATCAGTATGTACGATACAGCATATATCAGATACTTTCAGAGTTTCTGTTATTCTATGTGTTTTTTGTCCAAATGGTTAAGGTCTTCAATCTTTCTTCTTTTTCTTTTTTTTTTTTTTTAGCTTTTTTTCTTTGGATGGTGATCTGAGAGGACAATAAGCTAAGAGTATCCTTGTGCCATGAAATTTACATTCACCAAAGAAATAGAATGGGGGTGTTTTTTTCATGACTTTCATATCATATCTCCAAAAAATGTCAGTAGCACTTTACTAAAACCTCACATCACTTAACTGACCCAACTATGCCAAAGATGTCAGTTTCTGTTATTTCACTGATTCTTTTTTTCTTTCTGTTTTATTTCTTTCATGATTTTTGCTTGGTTTGTAGTGAACGAACAGCTCTAATTCCAGTCTCTATAACACCAAACAACAGACAAAGTTAGGAACTGACTTAAGAGCTTAATTTTCTCAGGTGGTGGTGGACACCAAAACTGAGCTGAAAGAAAAGTGAACCATAAATAAATAATAAACATTAATGTTGTTCTGTATCTCCTGGATATCTTAGGCATTGTATGTGCATGATAGCTGTAAAATGTCTTGTTTTTCCTTTCAACTGCCATGTTAATGGATTAGAGCGAGCACACTGCCTTCATGAGAGGCTGCATATTTTGTTCATGTGATCCGTGTGTCTTGCCGCAAGAATAGTCAGAGAAAAGAGCGGTTGATGTCATTTTGACATCGTACTAACAATATTACACAAAACTGACAGCTTCCTGTGTAGTTTCAATGTCTAGGCTGAATCTAAATTCTAAAATATGACACAGACATGAAAAAATCTAAATTTTTTTTTTTTTTTTACCATTTTAGCAGCTGCATTTGGAGACATTTAGAGACATTTTCTGTCAAAAACAAATCAGAAATTAATTTATAATGAAGAGAAACCAAAGATTGAGGTATTCAAACTCTATGCAGAGAGACAGATCTGTAGTAGTAGTAATATGGCAGAAATGTAGCCAGTGTGATGATGTTGATGATGATGATGATGTGTCGATCTGCTAGCCGTGATGCATATGCTACATATCCTGTCTAAGTAGGAGAGTTACTTGCTAATGCCCAGGCCATATCAAGTTTGTGAAAGGTTGTGTTTACAGCTGATTTTTGCTGGCCCCAAAGGACCAGTTAAAACCTATAAAATGTATTTATTAATTCAACCTACATTCAAGGTTCTTGAATGTAGGTTATTTATCTTCTGTTTCTTTCTGGCCATATCATTTTATTGGAGACAGTCTGTTGTCCACTGCTTTGGTCGAGACTCATCTCAATGACATCTCAACACAGAAGTGTACAGTGGATGACTCCTACTGACTTTAGTGATCCTCCATTCATCCTTTATTTATATCACTTATCCGTGCAGGGTCACGGGGGGGCTGCCAATCCCAGCTGACATTGGGTGAGGGCAGGGTACATCCTCGAACAGGTCACCAGTCTATGGCAGGACTGATATATAGAGACAAACAACCATTCACGCTATGTGCAATTTAGAGTCACCAATTAACCTGTAATCTATAATATGTGACTGTGAGAAACATGTTAGCATCTTAGTACACTATACTAAGAATATAGCAAAAGAAGGTTATCTAAGCATTGTCATAGTGAGTAAGTTTGCATGCTAACATTAGCAAAGTATAGCTGTGTGTAATAGCTTCTCAAAGTTAAGACTATTTATGTGTGTACCAATAACAGCGATTACCTGGATGACTGAGAATATACACTGACATACTGGAATTATGGCGATTATGGTTGAAAGTGCAAGCATGATCAATATTGTGTCCCTGCTTTGAACAGACTTTACAGGTATTGTCAACCTGAGCAGGTGCAACCACCTCTCAGGAGCAAAATGCATGGAGAGAAGCTCCGAAGGCAGGAAATGTGCTTGTTTGTGTGTTTTTTGATATTCCTCAACATGAACAGCAATATTAAAATTTTCAGTCGTAAAAAAGGACAGCATCACATTATTATTAAGAGAAAGAGACAAACACACCTAGACCCACAGGGCTTGTCTTTACGTTTATTCCATAAATTCTTTTATTTTCTTTTGATGTTGTGGAAATGAAGACATGCGGAGAAGGTTTAAAGGGCTGTGATCACTGCTGCATACATCAGACATGAGCGAGAGAGGGAAGAGGAAGACAGAGGCGTAGTGGGTTCAGCAGCAGGGCAACGACTCTCTTCCCATACTCCATCACACACACACACACACACACACACACCCAGGGGGCACGCAGCACAGCATGCCGCCATGCATTAAGGCATTTGTGTATGAGTGTGTGTTTGTGTGCAGATATACCAAATGAGCACCTTCTGGTTGCTCTGGTTAGAAAAGAAAAAACAGCGATGGAGGGAGAGATGCAAGCAAGAGAAAAAGAAAGAGACAAAAAACAAGTTTATGACAGATGCCAAGAGCGAAAAAACACATTGATCTATGGAAATTTAGTGTATACATCACAGTTAGAAACAATAAAACATCTAGTCGAGTCTCTAACCCTTCACAATGCACAGTGTTGTAATTCATTACATCAACAAAGCTTTCATATTAAGCACTGCAACAAGAGGAAGAGGAGGGAAAAAAGAAAAAACAAGGGGAGTAAAAAGAAAAGGAAAGAGCATAAAAACCATAGGACACAGGAGGGAACAGAACAGAGGAGTGTAAGGAGAGAGAATGAACCAGCTTTAAATTTGAGAGATGAGAGAAAATAATAAAAGATTTTAATGATTCCCAGGGGTAGAAACACAAGAGAAAGAAATACTTAAATAAAATAAGAAGTTCAGAAAATAAGTAATAAAAAATAAAAAATGTGATATTTAAGCTGTGTACATTATATACTTCACATTAGAATACATTAAAATCCATATTCTCAATAATCAGGACTGTTGTTCAAATTCAGGCAGACATACAATTAAACTCACTGCATCTTTCATGATTTAGACTTGCAGGCTTGTCGTCAAAGGTTAGAAAAGTGAATTCACACCCCTTCACTCCTCTGCTTTTCATTTTGTAGTAGGCCTTCATTTATTTTTAGATAGTTGTTATTATATAATGACAAAGTAAAAACATATGTTTAGAAAGTTCAGCAAACTTTCAAGCAAGACAAGCTCTGTACACCTGGATTAGAGCAGTTTATCTCAGTCAGATCTTCCCAAACTCCGTCAGGTTGTAGAGGAAGAGTCTGTGAACTGTCGTCCTCTGGTGTCTCCACAGATGCTTTATTAGGTTCAAGTCTCTGCCTTGACAGGACAGTAAGAGACTTGTCTGGAGGCCTCTTCAGTTTTGTTGTGTGTCACGCCAGTCTCAGGTCACATGCACCCTGGAGCAGGTTTTCAACAAAGACCTCTGTATTTGGTTGCTTTCATCCTTACCACAATTCTGACTATGTCTGTCATATGCCTTTTACTCCAGGTGGCAGCTTCTCTCCAGCCACTCCAACATTCAGGCCTGACTGATGGAGAGCTGCTGAGATGGTTGTCCTTCCAGCAGGTCTTTCTTCTCCGCAGAGGACTTCTGAAGATCTGTTGGAGCGTTCTTAGTCATCTCCCCAAACATCTGGGCCACTGGCCCATCCTGCCCAGTCATTCAGTTTGCCCAGATGACCAATTCAGCGATGAGTCCTGGTGGTTCCACACCTTCCATTTTACACTCATTGAAGTCACTGTGAGGACACTCAAAGATTTAGAGATGGTTTATCCCCCAACCCATCATCACCAATAATGCATCACTTGACTTGGACTTCATCCTCACACGCAGTTTGAATACAGAGGTGACTCATGTGACTTGCTAGACACATCTTAAGGTTAATTAAAGCAAACTGGACACACCTGACCATAATGTGGAGAACCACAGCAAAAGGTCTGAAAGCTTCTACAAATGATAAATATTCACTTCCTGAGTGAAGACTGAGGGGCAAAAATGACAAGTCATTCATATAAAATTAATTATTGCATTATACACATGCATTATGAACATATACACACTAATATACAGTTTTTATTACACTTTTACTAAAATAACTTTTTTTACAAAAAAGTGAAAAGAAAGGAAAAGAAGAAATTAGTCAAGAGTGAAAAGGATAGAATAAAGCGAATAAGTAATAAAAAAGAACAAAAGGAAGGAAGGAAGTAGAATGAGAGAGACAGAGACAATGACAATACATTTAGATTTCACTGAGAAAATGAAGAAAATTAAACATACACATTTCCATGCCATAAAAGTTCAGTCATTCTCTGTATGAACTGAACCATGGACACACAAACACACAGCGACCCTCTCCCCGACGCTAAACACATGACATATGTGTGTGTTGTCATGGTAACTTGAGAAAGACTGTCACGCCTCGAGCTCTCTCTCTCCCACCCTCCTCGCTCCAATGAGTGTCTTCATTAGATTGGAAATTGGGGAGAAAAAAAATGAGTAACAATAAGTACGTGGTTTTTTTCTCAATATCTCTTTCCCTTCACTGTCTTCACTGTCTGTCCCTCTCTACCTGTCTATCCTCCTCCATTATCTCTCTCTCGCCATCCATTGTCAGGTCATTGTGAGGTCGGGAGGAAAAATGAGGTGCCTCTGCCACTGATGAAAATCTCTCTCTTTTTCTCATCCTTCCATCACTCTCTCCCTCTATTCTCATTTCATTGTCTCTCATGCTTCCTCTCTCCTCCCCTCTCTGATCTCTTTCCACTGACAAGATAACCAGGAGCATTAGGAGATGAATAAACGTATGATGTGAACAGTAGGGCTGTCACTTTTCCTGAAAATCAGACCATTCATTCGAATGAATTTGAGTGTGCGTCCCCTCTCACACCCTTTACATCCTTCCATTGAAATCTTGCTCTGTCACCAGTGATGGCGTTCTTCCATGTTTCTGGCCACAGGCCTGCTGAGGCTGAGGCTGTTGAACAGTAGGTGGTCACCTGATGTTCCCCAGTTTGTCCCCCAGGTGAGACACCAGGTGAGTCAGTCGATTTGCTGCATTGTATTTCACACAGAATTTAACTTCTGCCACTAGTGAATATAGTGAAATAGTGAAATAGTGAAATAGTGTAGGATCATGGGAGTCTTCATCAACATATTCCATCAATGTCAGTAGTTCAGGAGCTTTTTACTGAGAGTTGAGATCTCCTCCTCTCCACGACAAACAGACCAGCTAGGTGGGTTGATGGTGGGAGGTGGTTTGATGGTTCAGTGCCTGGTGATTGGTTGGGGCACATACTAGGTGGGCACAACTGCTCAATTGAGCAGGCAAGTCCTCAATTTGACTGCTGGCCAGTCAAACTCTTTGTCTGTCATTGATCCCCTCTTCTGTCCCATTTCTTATTACTCTTCACTATCCTGTCAATAATAATTAGTAATAATAATAAGTCTTTGGCAGACACAGGATTTCACTGACAGTTGACCGAATGAAAGCATAACCATGATTAACTCTCTAGGTTTGGAAATTGCTAGAAATATTTGAGACAATGTAAGAATGCGGCTTAAGCTTTTCCTTAACGTATTGATGTGGAAAAGTTCCACATTATATATTCAAGTCCACAAATACCACATATATCCAAAACACCACACACTACCTCTTAGACGATTTGGTGTTGTGATTGTCTGCTCTGGATGGGTGGATGTCCTCCATTTTTGCAGCAAACAAATGTTACTAGTTGTTAGTTATCACATCACGGCTATGCTGAGCAGAAGAATGAGCTGCAGTCCTGAAGTTTTCACCTATCAAAGTTAATGGGTTTGCACAGCGGCTAGCAGCTCATTCCCTCACTGTCTGTGTGTGTGTGCTCTGTCACTGCATGTGATGACGTCGCTCCTCGCAGTTGTGTGTCCTCAGTCCAACAGAAAGGCACACTGGACTGGCAGTGGAAAAGGTGTCAATTGGCTTTAATTAGCAGGCTCACATGGCTATAAAAAAAAACAGGTATAACAGGGGTCAGTTTACTTATAGGTCAATAGAGAATGCCATAGGTCAAGCTGATGTAGAGCCCCCTGCTGGTTTACAACGCAAACTACTACACTTACAGACTAGAAGTTTTGAATTCAAAGAGGTCACTTCAGATCAAATAACCTGTTCCCTCACTATTTTCCCACAACATTCAAATTTTAAATATAAAGGGACATCACTCATGAATACTTGCATTCAAGAACTGCAGTGTATGTGTATGTATTCTTTTAAAAACGAAAATGCCATCATCAGTTATATGTTCAAATGCCACAAAGTGACCGATGTTGATATTTACCTGTTGGGGCCCATTTACTGCAGTGGCTATTATGGTCAACATGGAGTGTGGTTATACTTGGAAATAACTACAACGTATTGTCCAACCACATCAGAATGCAGATGTGTTCAGCTGAGTGAAAACAGTAGAAAGCATCACTAGGGCAGAGAGCACGATAAGATGTTTGAACACTACAAACTCTGACTAACAGTACAGCTATACTTCTAACAGGAACAATAAACCTGGAAGCAATGTTCCTTAATAAGGCTCCTGTGGCTTAAGTGCCTCACACAATAAGACTTTAGGTTGTTTCTTCTTTATGGTTTGGACTGGTGGTGCTGGTTTTAATTTTGATCAGAGAGAGGACAATCTAACTCCTGAGACACGTCTGGTACACAAAATCAAATAAAGGTCTTTGTCATGTTTTCTTGGGGGGGGGGGGTCACTTTTTTCCATTAGTTGGATAGATATAGTGAGAAAGAGACAGAAAAGTCAGAGAGAGAGAGCGATGGGATCACATGCAGCAAATCCCAGGTTCCCAGGGTCAGAGCTCAAACCTGGGCCACTGCAGTTAGATCTAATGCTGCATGCTCTACCAGGTGAGCCAACAGGGCCCCCCAAACCTATCGTTATGTTGAAGTTTTTCATTTAAAAAAAAGAAAAAGGAGAATTTTACACAAATTATCCAATACAGTGCACAACTATGGGGGAGCCAAGAGGCATACCTCCCCCAAAAGGTGACATGAGTTTCCCAAGATTTATCTGTATATCTAATATCAGCATATCTAATGCTGCAATGAATCATAAAAGAACATTGACATGTGATATTTATTCATTAGCTATACCTGCTTGTCCCTAAGGCTAGGTTAGGGTTAAGGTAAGCTGACACTGGGTGAGAAGGTGGGATTCACCCTGGACAGGTCAATTTCAGGGCTGACAAATGTATCTTTTTTCCTCTGCATGGTACTCACTCAACTCTTGGTACCAGCTACTCTTCCCACTGCAGATGGTATCCCCTCAATACTGTGTTTTTACTCCCAGCAATGACACAGGAACTTTGTGTGTAGTCTGTTTCACTATGCCCCCTGGTGTCCATTTTAAATTCTGCAATCGTCATTTAAAAATCTATGCATGCAACTCTGCCCATGGTCCTGACTGGCTTTGAGACAGAAACTGAAACTGACAAATTTATCTCAAGACAAGAGTAAATTTAAAAAAAAAAAAAAAAAAATGTATAAGATCATTTATGATAGATGTGAAATTTGGTTTTCCAGTATTACCCATCAAACAAACAAAAATAAACAGATTTTCTTGCTTTGTAAATGTAATGTTATATAATATGTAGGTTGCTGTGTGGAACACTGACTGTGGAAATATCCTTCTGAAATGATAAAGACTGCTTCTTTAATGTTAGTGGATGGGAACTAACAACTCTATTAATGTCAAAGAATATAAGTTGGTGTCATTCAGTGCTGACAGATATAGAAGTAGTGAAGGTTAAATTTTAATTAAGCACTGATTTAAAAAACTAAAATACTCAAAACCATTACCAGATCATGCAGATCCTATTCATAGTCTTGCTCCAACCTTAAACATCTGAATGCAGACCGTCACTCAGTTTTTCTATTTATCACCATTGATCAATGTGGCACCATCACTGCGTTCTGTACCAAAAGGTAGGCTGGCCCGCCATCAGTGTGAGGAGAGATCATCACTACCATCTATCAATTTACAAAGAGCCTCCTCAGAAATGACCACCTCATTAATCATAAAGTGAAGACAGACTCTGGTTAGAAGCCTCACTGACTTGCAGAGCAATTGTTTAACATTTACAATGCAAGCGTATGATTCCCTTATTGTTGATCTTATTGTGTATGTGAATGCATATTTAAACACATTTAAATATATATTCTGACCTGCTGCTGCTTGTTTGTATGAATGCATATCTGAATTTATCTTTAAATCACTGAAAGTTTCATGTCACTGTTATTCATTTTTCTCTTTATTTATTTATTTAAAGTAAGAGTAAGAGAGTAAATCTCTGGAAGCTTAATCACAAATCTCCCATAATTCTTAACTCACAGCTGCAGGGTCAAGTCAGGTTTTCCATAATTGCAGTGTTTGTATTGGTTAAAGAAATTGTGTGTGTTTTCTTGTTGTTTCTGATATTTTTGCCTCTAGTTGTTAAGATAAGGTAAAATGTCGCCAGCACATAATTACTGCCGTATTTGATCTGTGAAGTTCATTATTATTGTTACTTATATACTGTGGAGACTACTCTGAGTGTTTGTGGGCACAGAGCAGGCGCTGAAGCACTGCACCACCTGCTGCTTGAAAGTGACACTACACCAAAACTGGAGTCAGTTTGTTGATATTGTTGCAATTTACTTTCAGTAAATTGAAGTAAAATGGAAATGCAACCTTAATGATACCATCTTTGAGTTGGCTGTGTAACTTAATATGTGTAGTATCTTTACACGTGGTGCATGTGAAAAGGTCAAATTAGTTCATAGACACAAATTGAACCTAATCTTATAATTGTATATTTCTATCAATAATGTGATTGATTTTTGTATTTTGTTACTTATCTTTTGTATCTATTGCATATTAATATAGGTGCAAATAATTATAGAATGTACATATAAAAATAAGATGAAAGTATGTAAGTATGGATGTTAATAAGATGATGTTTATGTAGAAGTGTGTATGTGTGTGTGTGTGTGTGTGTGTGTGCAATGTACCCTAAAATGCATATTATTATATATTTACTTGTAATTTAAACATTTTAATAAATGATAATTGTATAATACAAATGTATTAAACAATCTGGATTTGTACGTTGATTATTTATTTTCCTTTGATAAAAATGTAATAAAGAATGTGTTACATTATAGCAATAATCATTTTTTTGTTTTATTTATTTGTTAAATATGAAAAATAGCTAATTAGGATAAAATGAAAATAGTTTATCATAAAAAATGTATTAAATTAAATGATAATTGACTGTATTAATATCTAATATATATAGATATATTAATATCTAATAATCTAAGAATACAGTATACATAGTACATATAGTGCAATATACAGTAAACTCATGTTGTATATGGTATATGTGTGAGTGTATATACAGAACATATATACAGCATATAAATGTGTGTATATATATTTCAACCTCAAGTGTGTGATGCAACAAGCTTTGCATGCCTGGGTTTGTGGATTTTCTGCCATTTTAACTTTTCTCTGCAGATCCTCTGAAGCTCTTGCAGGTTAGATTGGAACCACTGGTGTAAAGCCTTCTTCAGATCTGTCAAAACATTGTTTTTGCTGTCAGTTCAGCTTTCCCTCAACCCTGGCCAGTCTCCCTGTTCACCCTGACACTGTAATACTGAGAACACTATGCGTCACCGTTGGGATGGTGTTGTGCAGGTGATGACTGGTACCAGCTTTCCTCCAGACACTGACGTCAGTTAATCAGACCAGTGAGTCTTGTTTCTCATAGTCTGAGAGTACCTGAGGTGATTTTTTGCAAATGCCAAACTTCAGGTGTCTTTTACTCACAAGAAGCTTCTGAAACAGTTCCTACACCCTGTTAAACCCATGTGTTGACTTATGAGTCAAAAGTAATTGAAGGCAATGGGAGGTTCTTCTGAGAATAAAGATTTAAAAACAAAAATACCTTTTGCTGGTATGTCTATACATCAAGAATATTTTGTATTTGTCATTCATTTATAATGCCCTGCACACAATCAAGAATGAGTGGTGTGCATTAGGACAATGTCTACTTCTGAGGGTTTTCAAGATTTCCTGAGCCAGTGAGAAGTCACCAGCAGGTGGCAGTGTTACATAAACAGAGACAGGATACACACACACACATACACACACACACACTTAAGCTAAGGCGCAAACATTGCCACAGATGTCACGATATCCTCCTTGATCTTACCAAAAAAATAACAACTATCTATTTATAAGTCAGTAGTAC
Source organism: Rachycentron canadum (assembly GCA_038496675.1). Taxonomy (NCBI): domain Eukaryota; kingdom Metazoa; phylum Chordata; class Actinopteri; order Carangiformes; family Rachycentridae; genus Rachycentron; species Rachycentron canadum. Next base: position 15,383,370 of record CM076664.1, read on the forward strand.
TTGCTTTTTTTTATCTTTATATTTTTCCCTCTTGCAATGTTTAATGCAATGTTTGTTGACATGTAATCTGACAAGTGTGTATTCCTTTCACATGACCTCATTCAGTCCTGTTTTGTGTTTGTGGTTATGAAAGGAGTATTAAATAAACAGTGAGAGTGCAGAAGGATTCTGTGAGGTTGTTTTTTCCTGAGTCCTCATGAATCCTCTTTAAGAGAGGAGGTTTGACATTTCCACCACATGTGACCCAGGACTCCGGCGCCAAATCAAACTTCATTTTCTCGAGCTGCCAGTCTGTTTACCTGCTCCACCACACCACCCACCTTCAGCCATGTGTCTCCTTTTCCAGTCCCACCACTGCCTACACTCCAGGCTCCTCACCAACTCTCCAACGCAACCACCTCCAACCATCTGTCAGTCTCCTTCACCTGATCCACTCTTTTCCCCACCTTCGTTCACCAGATGTAAAAAGGCTGGAACTGAGTTGGACAGATTACTTCCCACAGTGTGAAGCAACATTCAATATGATTGATATTAAAGCATTTGCCTTTTTTAATAGAGACAAAGTAGATGATTTGGAGATTCCCATCTTGGTGCATTGAAAATTCCTTGAACCTTGAAAGTAATTCAGAGTTCCTTGAATAATTTGATGCTGGCCACATTAAAATGCTGGAACTAAAATTTAATTTTTTTTTATTTAAGTTTTTAAATATAGGAATCAGGCATTAGATGACCCATCTAAGAGGGATACAAAGCACAGCTGTAACCTAAATGATCTTTTAACATCCTTCAATCTAAAGTTGTCAGAACAGTTACGGTTATTATGTTATATATATTTTAATACTTACTGGAGTGCTATGCGCAAATGGAGTAGACAGAAAAACTAGCAGGTCTTTAGGGGAGGCCTGATGGTAGGACTTTATTTTGTACAGTACTGAGGTTCACGGAAACATTGTATCATATGAAACACAAGTCTGCACTGATGAAAGAATTGCGAGCATGTTCAGAGAAGAAGTGGCACTACAGAAACTACATGCCATCCATCAAAACTGACATTATCAGTAAAACCTGTTTGTGCTGTAGTGTTCTTTCAAAGTCAAATTTGTGTTCCTCCCCCTCTGTGACTGTTGACATGTGGTGGTTACGTAGCTAAACAATTAAAATGTTTCCATGTAATTACCAAACTTTTCTCTTGCCTTTACTACCCAGGACATTGTAGTGAGCCTCAGACCTGTATTAGATTCCAAAGGAAAATACACTCTTTCCTGTGTGTGGACTTTGGTCAAACAGGAGTCCAATGGGGGTGTTCCAGACAGGTTTAACATAAGTAAATCTACACTGATGAAATATCTGCACGAGTTCTGTTCCCTAGTTAACACCTGTATGTCATATGTATGTATACATAACCTGGCCTATGGGGGAAGACCTATTCAAAGAATTAGGGTTTGAAAGAACTGGTTCTCCCAGGACTGTATGTGCTGTAGATGTAAGCCACAATTTAAAAAACACATTGAGCGTCTAAATAGGGAAAACTAGATAGGCTTTTGTAAAAGCCAGGGGCTGTTCTGTCACACCAGTGTGGCCCCATGGCAGCTGGCACGATGCCAGAGCGGGGACTCTGTTCTACCCAGTGATTCTTTAGTTGTCGAAGCATTATAGCAATAATAACCTAACCTGACACCCCGGCAAAAAAACTACAACTAGAAGCTGATTTTACAGAGATGCAATTTGCCATAGCATTTAGTGCCTAGCTCGTTTTTTCCGCTTATACATTCCATGAAATGTACAGGATTACTTTGTATCAGTATTAGTATTTCAGAGGTCAAGGGCCGATTTATGCTGGATGCCAGTGTCTCTTAATCATCAAGATTTCTGTTGTGCTACCACGTCACAGTTCGTGAAAGCTGGGAGACTAGAAACCAGTCCAAATCAGCAGGGGATCCCAAAGTAATAGTGGCCCCCAGAGGTGTTTTCTTATGGGATTACACTAACCAGCCACTGTTTTTGAAAGATTTCCAAGAGAATGACATAATCACAGCACAGCTGTTCATTTTCATTTTTAAAGCAATTCTGTTGGGTTTTTTTTTTTCCTTTTTTTGGAAATTTCGGCAAGGCTCTTGGAGATTTGTTTAAAGTTCTCTCCTTCAGCCTCATCCACCTCTCCTGGTCTGGGAGCACCAGAGACTCCAGTGTAAGCAATCACTTCTCAGCATGGGCCTCAATTTTGTCAATGGTGGCAGCTTGGCTGGCTGATCTTTTACTGGTGGGCCAATCAACACAGAGTCCTGATGTAGGAAGAGGGTGTTCAGTAAGAGATGAGCTTGTCTGTTCTGATGTTGTTTGCTGGTGAGAAGTTGAAGCTTCACAGGGCCTGCTTCAAAAGAGGCATGTGGAAATGATTGTGCCCTGAACCTCCAAATATTTCATCTTTAAATCTAGATGAGTTGTTACCTCTAGTTCCACCTCCACTTCCATCCTGTACTCCCTTGTCTATATCTCATCACTCCAGATATTCTCCCAGAATCAGATCAGCAGCTTCAGCAAGCTCAGCAAGTAAATTGAGTTTTTTGGGGTTTTTTTTTTTTGGGTGGGGGGGGGGTTCATTGTTGCCTGAGTACCATGTCAGATTCCCTACGAAGCCTCCCTACACTGCATCCAAAACCAAGCAGGAAACCAAAAGAACAACCTTTATTGCTCTTTTCAATAAATCTTTAAAACGTTGATGGTGGTGTGGTCTAATTTAGGATTAAAGTATCCTAAAATTTACAGCCCATTATACTAAGGAATCACAATTTGATTAAGTAATGAGTAGGTAATCTCTGGTTAAAATATGATAGATAAGGGTTTGGTAATATGATATTTGATATTCATTGGAACAGTTATAGCTAAATCCTGATTCTGTGATGGAAACAGCTGGTTTTCTCTCTATCATAAAGTAAAGTCTGGACCCTACCCTGTATGTATCTTGACATAATGTTTTTGTTTGATTTTTATTATGATTTGATACCTGGAGATAATGTATATTATGATTTGGTGCTATACAAATAAAATTGAATTGAATTTGTTAGCTACAGAAAATGACAATAAGCAGGAGTTACAAGTATGTACAAGTATTTATGGAAAGATTGGCACCTCGGAGAAAATTATGAACAGAACAGCATCAGCATGTGAATCAGAGTAGTGCCACATCAACTTCTGAAGATTTCTGGTCATGTATTTTCCTAGATGTCACATGGTTAAAACACTCTTGTACCTAAACTAAACTATATGTGTTTGCAGACTGTCACATCTTCTCACCTAATCAATGGTACTAATGTTAATAATGTCTTGGTCTTTGCCCCTTGACCAGAACTCGATTCAGGTTCTCTCTGAGACCTTGGGAGAAGATGGCTAAATCTAGACACTGTCAGTCATAATAGAAGATAAATTATTACATTATTATTTACATTTACTTAGTGTTTGAGTGTGAGACTCCAAAACAACGCAACACTAAAAAGAAGAAAAAATATTCAGATTCTGATATTTTGGAGGCTGTCATTTTCAGTGCTGTATCTTAAAATCACGTTAACATGTCTTAGCTGAAACAACAGCAAGGTGAAAATAATCAATATTGGCCTCTAACTTTTACATGTTATCTATCTGAAATGATCAGAGGAATAATGTCCAATCGTTTCATCTGTCAATAAAAAGACTAAAAGGGGCAAGAGTAGTATTTTTTCACATCCAGCCCACATTAGACCAGGTCTAGATCAAAAACCACTACACTTGTCAAATGAATGTGTTGTTTCAAACCAACGATAAAGCTGAGAACAATTTGTACAACCAAACAGTAAATGCACATAAAAGGCAAAATGTGAAATGAAATCTATAAATGTAATACATATAAATATTGTTATTAGTGTTAAATGATTTGCTCTCTCAGCTGCACTCAAAAGTTCATCCTTTACCATCCTGTACCGTGCTGTCCGGTGTCCAGGGTCCAACAGACCCGTGTATTGTACTCTGGCCCTTTGAACCTCAGGACTTCACCTCCCATAATGCCGTCACCAAACTGTCCAGCGACGTAACGTCCGGTTGTGCTGTTGGCGGGCAGAACTGGATTGGTGCTGGTTGTTAGCGACGCCGAGGCTATTGTGTGATTCAGCAGCAACGCACATTGAACGAAAGTCGTCCGAAGAGCGCCACTAGGCCCCGGGTAGTTCTGTGCTGCAGCTGGCGCCCCCTCGGCCTCCAACTCGCCCACAACAGAGGACCAAACCGGTTTTTGCACTCGGGCCTGCCGCGAGCCCAGACAAGCGAACCGAAGCATTCTCCGTAGAGGTAAGGCTCGCAGCTAGCTGCTGGGGGAAACATGCCAGCCATGTTGCCCTCCGCTTGCAGGGCCAGGCCGCCTGACTTGTCCCTTTGCTCGGGATTTGGTGAGGTGTAGTCTCCTGCAGCCAATTCAAACCAAACGAAATCGTCCCTGCTTTATTGTGGCATTCAGCGCGCGAGCCTTCAACGTGCGCGGGCTGGCTGTAGAATCAGTGTGCAGCACGCTGGATTTGACGCCTCTCTCATCAAGCTCCAGACCTGTATGAAGCCTTTGTTTGCTTTTCACGGCTCCAACATAACAGCCCATTAATCCCGCAATTGTGGCGTCCATCGTGCACACGTGTGTGTAAAATTGCGGGTGCCGCAGTGTGCGGGTTTCTATGCAGTGTGTAGATAACGCTCACATTGAGGAGACATGGAAGGGGGCGTTTTACTTCCTCCACACCAAACCATCGAGCACGAGTTATTTAAACCACACAGATGCCAACGAGCACACACAGGCCGCCAGGTTAGACTTATCATGTCAGTGTTGAAGAGTGAAAACTATTATTATGGTTCAGCTGTTTAAATATGTTCAGACAGTGGCTTGGTGTGGAGCTGGTAAACCTCCTAACAGCCACATCAGCAGCACCATCCTGGGCTTCAGATTGACTGGTGTCCATCAGTCCATCAGACCCTATTGTCAGCACGCTGCTTGTTGTAGCCAATGAGATGCACAGAGGCAGAGATTAACCCGTTAAAGCTCCACCGCGTGGACATGGTCCTTTCACTGATGCTGAAATGCATACAAAGGTTGCTGTATTTCCTATATGTGGCAGGTGCCCAGTGGCACAGTGGTCTCAGTTGTAGGTGTAAGGTTGCCTCATTACTGCACACAGACTACTCTAAATACCTACATTAATACTAGAGTTTGATTAAGATGTTTGCATGGGTTGCCAACAGCTTGTAGGAGTGAGGGATCTGGCCAAAGGTCATTTTGGGTAGAATGGCAATCCAAGATCTTTGTCATGATCTGTGTCCTCTTACTGCACCGATTTTTATTGTGATTTGCCTCTTTCAGATGTCTGTGCGCTTAGTTTGGACAGTGTTGTCTTTTGTATATAAGATGCTACATGTAAGTGCTTTAATTTGAAAGCTCACTGGCAGCTCTGACTTGTAAGCAGGTCTGTTGTCCTGTTGGTGGACTGAATCTTGACCATCTTGAGCTGCAGCTCTGGTGTTTCCTGTCCTGCTTAGGTGGAGAACAGGTACCGGTGGATGCTGCAGAGCAGAATGAGGACTGCTGTCACCAGCTGCACTTAGCAGGCTAGCTGTTAAACATTTGACAGTGGGCTAGTTGGCAGCAAATTATTTTTCAAAATGAGCTATCTAAATATAGCAGCTTTTTATTCTAATGACACTATCTGTACCAGTCATCTGAAAAGTAGATCTGTCAAAGTAAGCCTGTCTATCGCTCACTCTGAACATGTTTAACAAAAGTGGCCCACCCTCACATCTAGTCAAATCCACTCAAACTGAGTGTTTGAAAAGATTTTGACTTTGAGGAAGGAGTGGGAATGAAAGAGTAACACAGGAGGTAGTTCTGTCCCAACAGGGTGCCCATGGTAACAATGGTATAATGAGTGATTCTGCAGTACATCGTACATTACAAGACATGATGATCATCAGTCTGCTACTGAAGAGTTAAAGCAAAAAGCAGGAATCATATTTACACACTGCAGTGTTGTCAGTGTCACACAAGTTGACAACTGAGATGAAACAATGTACAAAAGAGTGCATGAGTCATGGATTGGTGTCTCTTTAACATACACACACTCACTATGTCTACGTGCCGTGGCTCAAATATTAAGCAGCCAGTCAAAATGTACATTTCTCTCTCATATAATCCACATTATTGAACAAGCATCTTCAACTTGTGATGATGTCCTCTCTTGTGTGTGTGTGTGTGTGTGTGTGTGTGTGTGTGTGTGTGTGTGTGTGTGTGTGTGTGTGTGTGTGTGTGTGTGTGTGTGTGTGTTTAGCGTCAGGTTCAGGTTCACTGTCATTAGCAGCAGACTGACTGGTACACTCCTCATTACCAGGCCTGTGTGATGGAGGGAGCAGCTCTCACACATGGAGGCAAAAGCACTGACTAGTTGAAGTGTATCAGTGTGTATTTGTGTGCAGGAGAATGTCTCTGCTCCGTCTGTGTGGGGGGTGTGTGGAGCGTTAATGCCATGTAGTCTATCAATTTAGTTTTTCCCATGAGCCTTGTAGAAGACTTGAAAGTGAACTGTACCTCTATGATCAGTTTTCTTCCGTTGTTGCCATATCTTCCCCAGTTTACTGTAATTCATTTGATAAGAGTCATTAAGTAGTGACCGTGGTTAGTCATATCAGCACATGAATTGCATGTTTTCAATATGTCAAATTCCTGTATGGATATTTTGTCCCACCCCTGCTCTCAGGTGTGGTTGTGTTTCTCTTTTCTGGCAGTAATATTTGCATAATTTGGCTTTTGTAATGAGCCCCTGTCACTTTTTTAATTTGAGCATTCTTTTCAACAATCTTTTACAGAGTCAAGTTTTTCTTTTTAGGTCACAGTATCCCCCTGTTGTCCTGCCTCACTAGCTCAGCAAAGTCACTCAAGTCAAACAACTATCACTAACAATAAATATCAAATAGTTGTCAAATATCGTGTGGCTCAGCCCCTCACATTTGTGTATATTCAATAGTAGTATTGAAACAGTTGTTTTGAGGCTGGTGGTATGCTGTCTTAAAATCAAATGAAAACATCATGTTTGTCCTTCTCTTCAATACTTTCTTTATTAGAACCAACCAGAAAATACAGACATTAATGATAATAAAAAATAGCAGTATTAAAAAACTGAAAAAAATCAGAAAAAGACTATAGACTAAAGTATTCAGTGTGACCTCCCCTCACACTTGACCAACAGCAGGAACCTGGCTCTTAAAGCTAAATGAATGGAGCCATAATTAATGTCAGTGTTAACACCTGTATTTGTATTTGACTATTTCATGTCAACATGATGCTGTGAAAAAGGTCCATTCCACCAGGTTTGAGCAGGACATGCAGGAGCTTTACAGACACATGTTGTATGAGGTTAACTCAGTGGAAGCTGCTAATATGTAGAAGAGCAACTTTCAATCACATCATTCAATTTAAAATGACAAAGATCACAGAGTTTAACATAAAATCATAATTTAGCATCAGCAAGGCCACTCAAATCAGCAATTCTAGTTGGACATATACAGGTCATTTTTTTCCCCCCTTTTTTTTTTTAAATACTGCATACACATTTCCTGTATTTTCTGGTTGGTTCTAATAAAGAGTGAAGCAATAATTATATATGGTCATTATAGCATTGCTACAACAACAAATCTAAGTGTGGCCTAAGACTTTTGCACAGTACTGTATGTCACAATTTAAATAAACACAATTCAGGTTATTAGTTCATATTTGCTCACATATCCTACAATAAAATATTAATCATTTAGCAGCATTTAAGCAGCTGTACTGAGACATTTGACATTGACTGTATATTGTTTAGAAAAGTCAAAAACCAGGCATCTGCCTCTGCACTGACCTCGTGTTCTCATGTTTGTTCAGGGCCATGGGGGTCTAGAATGACCCGGGTACATGACAGCTCAGTCAGTAACATCTTTTATATTCATTTTTAAAACATACTTTTATTAGAGAGCCAAACTGGATTTTGAGCTTTTGCTTTATTTGTCTTTGTATTCAGTTCTATTATTGGGACTCGAGCACCAAGGTAGTGCACCAAGTGGGATATATGAGGGTAATAAAATTGTACAGCTTTTAAGATGTGTTGAGGTTGTTTTAGGGCTGAGCGCTTAATCAAATTTTATTTTAGATGATGATTTTGGCTTCTAACAATTATGAAAACAAGATAAATTAGATAAAACTAATATTGTGCCACATAACAAACACCACATTTCATCCCTATCCACTTTGGATTAGTCTCAAGTCTTATAATGATACATGTAGTAAGTACAGTATGGTTGTCAGTTTATTAGGAACACCTCAGCTAAGTCACTTTAGTACAACAGTCCTGCAATAAATGTGGTACTGAAGACTGCTATTATAGAGGCTGCTATTGAATTGTATTGCTTTTATTTTTATTAATTCTTGTAATATACATTTAATTGCATATATTTTGATATTTATAATATTTTTGCATATTTGTCGACAGCCCTACTTGTTCTCCATTCAAATAGATTTTAATATTGAAAAAATGTTCACATAGCACACTAACCATTTTAACTGGGCATGTTCCTTCCTGGCTCCACCAGAGGCGCCCTCAGCAGACGTCAAGCTGGCGACCATAGCAGGAAAGAAAGGCAAGAAGGCTGAGGAGGAAGAGCAGCCTGCAGCAGCTCCAGCTGCAGCAGCACTGCCGGCGGCAGTGGCAGCGGCTGCAACAGCAACAGGAGCAACAGCAGGAGCAGCGGCAGCAGCAGCAGCAGCAGAGGAGGAGGAAGAGGAGGAATATGTGGTCGAGAAGGTTTTGGACCGCAGAGTGGTGAAAGGCAAAGTGGAGTTTCTGTTGAAATGGAAGGGCTTCTCAGAGTGAGTATGACTCTGTTTTTGTTTATTGCTCTTAAAGTCAACACTGAGAATTTTGACATTAAGTTGCAGATGTACAAAGACTAAATGTTTAACCACAATACCCTTTTCCAGTGAAGATAATACATGGGAGCCAGAGGAGAACCTGGACTGTCCTGACCTTATTGCAGAGTACATGCAGAAACACAAAGAGAAGGAGGAGAAAAAGAAGGAGAGCAAGAGGAAAGCTGCCAGTGAGGCCTCTGGAGACTCAGAAGAGCGAGGCAGCAAGAGGAAGAAGGAGGAGGTGAATGAATGAGACTTAAGGAGTCCCAGGGTGTTGTCCCCATACAACATCCACACATTGGTGCTTAATGTTCAGTGGAGAAGCATGATCACACTATCAGTCTATTTTTTTCTTCTTTGGTCATGTGTCATCTTGTTCTCGTACTTCCTGTCTCCAGGGCGAGAAGGCCAGAGGTTTTGGTAGAGGTCTTCAGCCGGAGAGGATTATTGGAGCGACAGACTCCAGTGGAGAGCTGATGTTCCTCATGAAGTGGTGGGTCCTCACTGTCAGTGCATGAAGCTCCAGTGACACTGCTTTGGGATTGAACTACTCTTCCTTTGGGGTGATTTCAGAGTTGAATAATGAATAATGCAAAGTGGACACACACACACACACACACACACACACACACACACACACACACACACACACACATATATATATATATATATATAAAATCCCACCCCTGTCTGGTCTCAAATGAGATGGCCAGTCAAAGTGTGTTGCTGAGCCTATTTTGAGCCACATTGTAATCAGGAGAGGCTCCAGTGTAAAGCTCAGTATAGCACACCCCTGTCTATACGTCACAGTTGGGTCAGATGTGGATTCCCCAGAGAGCATGAGCCCAGAAACACAAAGTAATCATGTTGTAATTAGAGCAAATCAAATGCAGGTCAAAGGTCATTGCAGCCACAAAATCACTTTTAAAAATTAGTTTTGAATTCAAATCATTAAATAGCTCTTAGAGCTCATGGAGCAGTGCCCCCACCCCACGCACAACAGATAGCACGCCAGTGACATCTGGTTGATGCGTGTGTGTGTGCATATCTGAACTATGGCCACACAAATAAAATCTAACATTGCTGTAATTCCACAAATGATAATAAGTTTCTACATTAATCGGAAACAAGACAGATATCGTTTTTGATCACCGACATTATTGTCCAATGGCACGACCCCAGACCACAGTGGGTGCACAAGCCTGCTCGACTGGGCTCAACACCACACGCTGCTATCAATCTCTACCCCTCTCACCCCCCCCCCACCACCACCACACACACACACACACACACACACACACTTTTTTTCACCCATTGCACCACTGACGCAGTAGCCTGCTCTGAAAAAAAAAAGGTGATAAATGGACATAAATGTACTTGCAGAGGTGGCCATAGGCTATAGATCAGCCTAAATTTATTGTTTATTGTATCGTCTCCACTCAAAATCACATTACCATGTGTGTCGGCTGGATTCACAGGGTCACTGCCGCCCTAAGTATTAGAGACACTAATGCTGTGTCTGTCACTCACTCATAACACACTATGTTCACAGTATAGTCAGTGGAGTAGTGAGTGACTTTGAGTAATGTAGTGTTGTCTCAAACGCCACCATTGAGTGCTCACTGGAAATGACAATCACAACATGTGACCACGATTGTTGCCTGCCAGCTGTTTTGTTCACTGGACTTTAAAAGAAACTCAACTTTTATGAGCATGGCCTTTAAGTGATGTGACATGATAATTTGGCTGTCATCAGCACAGATTATATGTGTCCTCCTTTGGTTTGGCTTGGCTTCAGCGTTCTCTGCCCTTCTGCTATGAAACCAAGACGGGCACCATTGAGTGTCCATGGTTTAACACTGAATTATTTTGGCCATTTTGAGCAAACCATTCAGGTACTTATGGTCCACTGCAGGTTACCATAGCTGTCAATGTGAACACAGTGATGAACTCAGTGGGTCCATGGTGTCACTGTTGGTGGTGTGTTGTTGATTAAGCTGTTGCCTAAAGTCTGAAATCTGCTGCACAGCCACACAAAGAATTTGTGTCTTTGATATTTGTAATTGTTTGGAAGACAGTCTTTGTAAAATCTTTATTTTTTGTTATGGTTTATTTTTAAACTCCATTTCAGGATTTGCTGTGACAAAACAGTGCTAATAAGTTAGGCACCTGAAACTAAAATATCAACTGGGGTTTAAAACTGAACGAAAGAAGCAGGTGTGTAATTATAGCTTTAAAACATCACAACTAATTCAGGCTTATTTAAGCTTCTAACATCAGGCAGCGAAACAGCTGCTGTGCTGAAGATAAGAGGAAAGTGTCAGTCCAGTGCTCAACTAAGTTTTTTTTTTTTGTCCTGTGTCAGTGAAGCAAAATGAAATACACACAATGACCACTTTATTAGGTGAGACTGTACAGTCTGTTGTAATTTAGTACAATACTGCTGCCATAAATTCCATCTTTACAAAGTCTATAATGTTCAATCTTTGGTGACATTGACAGAACTGTGAATATTATACCACCGAGGTCTCTAATGTGATGTTATGAACTATATCATTTTTTTATTGTAATTGTAATTTTTATTGTCCTTCCCATTTAGAATGAAGTAACACCTGTCCAACAGTGTAAAAGTGTGTAACAGGAAATAAGGCAAAGAATGTGATGTTGGATTACATTAAGCTGTAAAGGTACTACAAGCAGCAGGGACTCTGAGATCGCTAAAGTTGACTCACATTCAGGGTGAACTTGTGAACTTGCAGGTTGTGCCAAACCTTGCTCACTATGAGAACCAGTATTTCAAAATAAAAGCACTGTTCTTTAAATGCCCTACATTTTGTTGTGATGTTGAACCAATAGCAAAGAGTCCATTTTCTAACACTTTGTTTCTCCTTTCTCTTTTGCCTCTTGCGCTCTCTTTTTCCCTCCTTCTCTACCTCTCCCTTATTCTTTATTCCTTTCCTCTTGAATCGCAACTAACAGGAAGAACTCAGATGAAGCCGACCTCGTCCCAGCCAAGGAGGCCAACGTCAAATGCCCCCAGGTGGTCATCTCTTTCTATGAGGAGCGTCTCACCTGGCACTCATACCCCACAGAGGAGGAGGAGAAGAAAGAGGAGGAGAAAAAAGACTAGATGAGAAGGTGGCGGCGGAGTGTGGAGGTGTAGGGCGGGAAATCAACTACATGCTGATGAACTGTTGTCTAAGTTAGTCGACTCTAGCAGCCACTTTGGCAGAAAAAGTGGGGAGAAAAAAAAAAAAAAACAAATGGTTGGGAGTGAACTGCCAATGTAGCTGACAGAGGGGAAAAGAAGTTTGTTTTCCTGCCCTGGAAGGAGGTAGGCGGCTTTCCTCAAAAGATGCTCCCATTTGTGTCTTGACTGAAAATGTAAAAACAATTTAAAGAGGTATGTTGACACGTAGTCTCTCATTTGTATCTTTTCCCTCACCAAGACCATGTCACTTGATGGGAGTCGGTGCCTTTGTTCTGCTAGTATTGCTCCTCTTGGCGAATACTGAACTGAATACAATGAAATGACCATTAAGTGTTTGTCTCCTACATTTGGTGACAAGTGCTTGGTTTTGGAAATACAGGAATACAACGCAAGCTGTCAAGCTACCTCTTTAACACGTGCATTCGAGTGAGAAGCAAACTGAGTGTTTGGCTCTGGCTGGCAAGTTTGTCTCTGCTCCCAATCACAGGCCCTCGTTCAGAAATCCCGTCTTCAACACTTATTGGTTGATAAGTGGGTAGCGAGTTGTGGCAGTTTTGGAGAGGACAAACTTCCCTTCCTGCTTTGTCAGGATACACTGGAGGGAAATTCTTTTGAAAGGGAAAGAAGTAAGGTGAGGTGAAAGAGTAGACAGGAACCATTTGTCTCTTTCAGTATCTGTTCTCTTTGTGCCACCTGGGTTCTCATTATCGCTGACGTAATGCTGTTCTTCATTTGAAACTCAAAGCACCAAATGACAACTGTACGTTTCACTCTGACGTGGACAGATTGATTGGGGGGGGCGGGGGGGGCACAGTGTACATGAACAGAACCAACAGTTGTTGGCTTTGGCCTTTTAGATATCCTACCAGCCAATGTGGCAGCCAACCAGCCAGTGGTCCTTCATTCCAGCCTGCCTGTGTATTAATATTTGTTTTAATAATAACTGACAAACCAGTCTGTATTTTATTAACCTACCTGTTAAAGTGTTTGTGTTCATTTGCTGGTGGCTCAGAGACAAACCTGTGATTTCCTGTGAATGTAAAACTGTCGCTCTGCCATATTTTGTGTGACACAATCATTTGGTTTCTTGATATTAAGGTGTAAAGTGGGATGTTAAGGCCTCTGTGTGTTTTGAGTAGATCTTGGCGTTTTGTCAATGTGAACAGTCAAACGGTTTTCGCCCGTCATCCAGCCCGGCACAGAAGATGATGTCTGTCGTGGCTGTGTGGAAAACACAGGCGTCAAGGTTGAAGCAACACCTGTGCTTCTGTTGAGTCCTTTCATTGAATGGGTCTGAGGCTGGTCGTTGACCTGTCGCACACTCAACTGCTGCGGCGAGGTCAGCGTCTTCCACAGCGACGGGCGCGCTGTCTGACTGCTCCAGGCAGTTAGGAGTGGGAGTCCAAGGCTCGTGTCAAACCAGGAAGCTCAGATGCCCTTTGACCTATAAGATTAGAGGGGTGAAGAGTCAAGAGCCATCTGATGATCATTCAGACTGAAGCACAGCCTACAGCTGGAGTGGACACTGTGCCAGGTCTGTTTGTTTTCCCTGGGGAGGGGTCATTTACTTAGTGTTGATCAAAAGCAAAGGAAAAGATCTAAATTGACAAACCAGCCAGACCAATATTAGCTTATTGCAAATAAGTCAGTACCTTCATCTATGTTATCCTACTGAAAAGACAGTGACGTATTGAAATGCCAAAGACGTGTTTTAAAACGGTGTCATCCCTCTGTTGTGTTTTTAAAAAAAAAAAAAAAGGAATCGGTAGAAGGACGATCAGCCTCAACTGTTGGACGGGCTGTGATCAGAGTGCTGGGAGGGTCTGGATGACTTGAGTTAGTTTCTCCACTTTGTGTCAGCTGTCATTGAGCTGCTATAACAGCGGCTCTGACAGCGCCTCCTGCGGCTGTGGTTGGTCAGGACCGCGGGACTGCGGTCAACTGAGCGGCCGTTCGCGGGTGAAGGTCCGTTACTTCTCCCGCCACTCGGGCTGGTTCGGTGGAGGCTTGATGAGACCAAGGCTCTGTGTCACGTAGTCAATCTGTGCTCCACAACAAACACAACTGTTTTGGTTTTTTTTGGGGTTTTTTTTTTTTTTTTTACTGCTTCGAGAGATGATTGAAAGTATTTGAAATAATCATTTCCACGTCCTTGTTTTTAACCTTCACACACACACTCCGGCACGTGTGTTTTCTAGGCTGTATTCTTTTAGCTTGCACCATCCGGGCAACACTCAAGACATGATGGTTCAGCACAGTTTTAGTTCGCGCCTCCTCTCGCTTGCAGGCCGTCCCGTGTTCAACACACGTTTTGATATTTGCGGAACTTAAAACGGGTGAGGACTTTTGAATTCAGCATGATTAACATTATCACTTTATATGAGAGGTCATTCTCTGGTGTTTTCCTGCTACCTTAACGTTTCCCGTCATTTTATGTGTTGAATGTAGCCCGGCTGTGCTTATTTCCAGGTATACTGTATTAAAGCTAATATTGTAGCTTCCTCTGTTAGCGGACCTGGGGGAGCTAGTTCAAGTCTCCCTTCTCTGAACGGTTTCGTTTGGGTGGCCTGCTGCTGCTTTGAGAACTGATCTGGACAAGAGCATTTAAGTCTGAAAATATTTTTTCCTTAATTCTATTTTTCTATTTCCAGTCATCTTTCTGCTTCACCTGCCTCATGTCACGGTCCCTCGTATTTTTTTTTTTTCTTTTTTTTTTTAATATTCAGTTTTTATCATAGAATTTGATGAATATTTTTAATGAGACCACACCCTTGGTGATATGAAGACATGCATACGCCACCATCACGATTGTCACTGTAGTTCATACAGTGAGGCCAGAGGAGACTCGTACACTTGACACTGTGATGTGAGATTTGGGCTCAGCGGTAAATGCAGTTTACAGCAATTTAAGTTAAACGTCTGACTCTAAAGTAGCTGGGTCTAATCTTTCCCTCTCTACTTGTCTGTTTTCACACAAGTAAATCTACCATTCAGTAACATTTTTAGTTCTGGTCTGAGATGCTTCTCCTCCACTGTGTACATCAGTATTATGACTGAAAAGTCCCACCCTCCTGTGACAGGAAGGGACTGAATTAGCTGTACCTGGGTCTGCTGCTTAGATTTTCTATCTTGTCTCAAACCTTTCTGTGTATTTAGCAGATTAGCTTGTGTTGTCTTGTTGCCTGTATATTGGTTTCCCCTGGAGTGTCACTGTCATGGCTGATCTTCCTCTTGATTGTCTGTTTTGGACAATAAAGGTTATTCGTTTTCATAACTACTTGTACTGTCGTGTCTCAAGTCCCTTTTTTTTTTGTTTGAATGGTGCACAATAGGGAGGCTATAACCACCACAGCTATGAGAACAACTGGTAGCTGCATGCTGGTCGACAACAACGTGGGCCTCTATTTTGTGTTGTCTTTGTGTCAGTGCAAAATTGACAATGCATTTTATTAAAAACTCACTGTTGGTATCAACATGTTTTCAGTCTTGTATGTAACCTGAATGCATACAACCCAGAGTGCACTCTTTTTCTGATCACAGCCAACATTTAATTGGGCCCAGTAGTCTCTACAATACCCACAATTCCCCACTCAGCTGATACCTTTAGACCCAGTTAAAATGAACTATGACAAAAAAGCTACATCAACCGGATCCTTGATTTTTTGCTAATAACACTAGAGAAAGAAGTCAGATAACATCCAGAGAAGTTTTTAATCATTTGAATAAAAAAGGTCTTTGAATACCAACAAGTACATTGAGCATTAATAAAAGGTAAACACTTAACAACCACAAAGACGCTTGTTCCATCAGTGGTACTGACAGACATGCATGCAAAGCTTAAACTTTTTCGTTCCACTACTTTGCTTTACAGAGGATGGACAGATCAGTAGTCTGATATTGAAAAAAAAAAAAAAAAAGTCTGCAAACTACTGTACGTTTAATGTACTTTCTTGCCTGGGAAAAAAAGCCCAATGACAAACAAATTGTAAATTGAAAGTACTGTATTAAAACGATGTGTTCTGATGACACATGTAGCAAAAAGTATTTACTAGTATGTTCTTCTGGTGCTTCTTTCCTGAGAAAATCTACATTTAGTCTTATTAGTGGCATGATTTCACCTCATCTGTCTTTTAAAGTTACAATCGAATGCTGCACGTTTAGGTAAAATATGTCAAACTGCTGCTGTTTCTTGTACCAGTATTTTCATCAGAATCTCTATGGAGTTCTGTCTTATTCACAAACAAGCCAATCAGCATCATTTTGGAGAACTCTGGAGTCATTATTTCTGAAGTTCAAGATGTATTCTTGGCATTTTACATGGATTTCCACCTCCATCACTCTTCAAACGTTAATAGTTTAACAACTTAACTTAGCTGTTTGTACAATCCTGTGTATTACAGACCTACCAGAAGTGATGGCAGGTTTCAGTCCTGTTTTGAATTTAGGTGCTGGGTGAGTCCACCCTTCAGCTACAGTAAGAACACAGATTCCTGCCAGCGTGTTAGAAATAGACAATAGGATGTCTACAGCCTCACAGACAAATAAGTGTGTTGTAAATACATTTTTTAAAAAAAAACACATTAAAAGCTACAAATAAAATCCACTATCATGCTTTCAGTACACAGGAAACAATGCAGGCACTTGTGGGTAAAAGTCATTCATCAGTCAGTTAATCAGTGTATAGCTAATCTTTAGTTTCAGTTTCTGGTGAAGTGGAGGTGAGTTTTCAAATCAATCCAACAGCTATGGCTGCAGGGAGAGTCCAGGTGTGAAGCCAAGTGAAGCTCCAAGGGCCATTTCCACGAAGCTCCCTGTCCAAAGTCTTCAACTCCCATCACTTCCTGTGTTTACCGCCAAATCATGTGATTGATCCCACCTTGTTCTCAAAGACCATATAGCCACATGACTTGCAGCATTGGTTTTATTTTGATCTTTTGCTACTAACAAGTACTCTGAAGAGACAAGTGATGCCACATTGAGATATAGCTTATAAAGACAAAATTTCAGCTGGTTTCACTGGTACCAGTAACTTTTCTTTGGTGTAGAGTGTGGTTAGATGAGTTAGCTGATAGCCAGGGTCCAGCCTGCTATCAGCCCAATGGCTTATTTACAAGTCTCTTAAGAAGCTGATGAGACAGAAAGCTGGTCCCAAGTCATCTATCATCTGTTTTAGTTCCAATAAGTAGCAGCCTAGATTTTCCTCAGTGTTGCGTAAACATAAGAGTTGAGTTCAAGTCCTTTCCCAGTGTAGAAAATGTTTAGAATGAGGAACAGAGCGCAACACACTGTGGAGTAAAGGTCGTCTTAATCACACTCTTTCAAAGATCTCCTTGCTTCTGTCTCAACTTCCTCTCCAGCCATTCATCAATTCCTTCAAAAACATCACTGGGAGGGATATCTGTTTGGGTGTTTGAGGATTTAAATGTTTTTTAATCATCATCCTTTGACGCCAGATGAAGAACCGTGTTCCTTCATCCATGACTGCACCATCTTTCAAGGGGAATCTCTTTACTTCCCCTGCATTTTCTAATCCTTGAAACTCCTGTGAGAACATTCCTGGCTTCTCCAGCTCCTCATTTCTTCTTGTTTTTCTGTTTCTTGCTTGTCTTTTCTCCCGTCCGTGACAACCATGCCCCTTGATCACGTGAAGCCACCATGACACTGTCATTGTCCCCAAAATGAAGCAGGTACTCTCTAGCATCCAGTGGCCTTCCATCCTCATCCCTTAGCCTGGAAAAGACCTCGTGGTACAAGACGTTCAGTCGGCGGTTCATTTCCTGCAGATTCCTCAAGGCTTCTTGTTTCTCTCGAAGCAGGCGTGAACGGCGTCGCCTCAAACCAGACACTTCATCCTCCAGTCCCAGCAGCACATCCATTTTCCTCTTCCTGCAGTTCTGGGCAGCTATCTTGTTCTTACCGCGGCGTCGGATGTCCCTGATGAGGGTGAGCTGCTCCTCACTGAGCTGATAACTGGTCAGTAAGTCATTAAATCCATCCACTGGTAGATTAACAATCAGCTCATTGGAAAAAGGGATCTTCAAGCCCCGGGCACGCCGTTCATCTCGACTCCACATTTTGGTCTCGGAGATGTGCCTGGAGGAGGAGCAGTCGTAATGCGTGGGACTGTGATGTTGCTGGGAGGATTTGGTATGTTTGGTGGGTATCTTGCTGAGGGATGGAGAGGAAGACCAGGGTTGGTTGTAGGTGTGATCATGGTCGATATGCTCCTGCCATGGTAAGCCATTTAACAGTTTGTGATCACCGTAGTTGGCAGGGAAGAGTTTCTTCACATCTTCAGTAAACCCCCCTCCCACTGCGCCCATCTCCTCTTCCAGCTCCTCCTGTTTTATTGTCACCTCCATTTCCATATCTGAACAAACTAACCCTTCCTCAGCATCTTCATAGAACAGACTTTCCACAGCTGACACACAAGATGAAGAGGAGGATGATGAAGAGGAGGAGGAGGAAGAGGAATAACAGGAGGTCTCTGAAGCACATGGAGAAGCAGGGCTATGGCTGAAGTCCAGGGAAAGACCAGAGTCAGAATCTCCCTCTTCCTCACCATCTAAGAAGAGGGAACAAGGAAAGGTCAAGGTAAGTCATACAGAATTATAGTAAAGGAGCTGGGTTTAGTTTAGTGAGCTATTGAAATAACAGGGCACAGACACATTTTGTCAAAAATAGACAAAGATCTACTGTCTTCCCATTTAATTACCTTGCTGATGTATTCTTGGTTGACTCTGATCTTCAGTAACTGCTGAGACTGAGTGACCATCATCTCTCCTTGTGTCCTGTTTGGCTGTGTCACAGTCAAGGTAGCCCTCCTCTTCCAGTCTAGCTGCCATTTCCGGACTGAATCCTTCCTCAAGAGCTATGTCCAACAATCTCATCTCATCCAAGATGGCAGCATCCTCTAGGAGGTCACTAAGTGGAATAGGGAGACCATCTTCATCCCCAACATCCTCCTCATCAACCAGGAAGTCACTGGAGGGAGATGTCAGAAGGTCTTGGGTCCCACTATTCCCCTCCAGAGATGTGGCAGAACTGGAAGGTGTTAAGCCATGTAAATGAAAATTAACATCAAAGCTAGTGAGGTCTTCAGGGTAGCGATCATACTGTGGATCTTGACTGCCTTCTATGTTATCTTGTGCTAACAGGTTCATGTTGAAGCTACTTGAGTTATCCTCTGCATTTTCCCCCATGCAAAAATCCTCTGCAGGATCCTCTCCTAAGAGATCTACGTGATCTGGAGGATTGTGTAAAGTATTCACATCAGAGTTTTTCAAAGTGTCCCTTGTGTTGAACGCTGAACTGTCATCATTCAACTGTGCACTGGGGGTGAGGGGAAGCAGGCCTGGCTCCAGTGCTGCCTGGCTCAGAGACTGCAACAAATCTAGGGAGACAAAAATGACAATGTGAAGATTAATATGAAAGAAGTTTAATATGAAAGAGCACTTTTGGTGCAATCATAAGGAAGACTATGGGATATTTTCCATACTTCTGATATATTGAGTCCATACTTCTCAATAATTGGATCTGATTTGAAATATTGAAGTTTATTTGTTATTAGAGCGCTAACATTTTTTCTGTCAATAGTCCTTTAACTGAAGAGGACAAGGGCTCAACATAAATTTTCAACACTTGTGATTTCTCAGTAAGGTGGAGTGTCTCACTTGTCATGAAGGTGGTTTAGATCTATCACAAAGCCTGAGTATGTGATTGTTAGGGAAGTAAAGTGAGAATGAAGCCATCTTCAAATGACAAATGAGCTTCAGAAACAAGTCAAGATAATTTTACAATCTTCAAGCTCAACTGTTGAGTTTATGAAGTGTGTGAATACTGGCTATGAATTCTTGCATCAAATTTCAGTTTTTAGATCAAATTACCGTGATGCGGAGGAGTCTCCTTGACCCCCTGATCAGCATCTGTTGTGCAGGTGTCAAGGCTGTAACAGTTTTGGTGAAGAGCTCCAGACCCAACATCCAAAAGGTTCCCAGATGATCTTGAATCATGGTCAAATGATGTCATCATGTCAACATCTGTGTTCTGGAAGGGAAGGATCCAGAACTGATCAAAATTTATTTTATCTTGGGTTACTCATCTAATCATCTTGTTATTTTTGGTAAATGAAATTTTAATTTTCATTCTCCCAGTTACCTCAGGCTCCATGATGGCAAACAGGTCCTGCCAGTGGAGCTCCAGATCCATGGAGGGGTTATCAGTGGGGATGACAGGGGACAGCAGAGGCTCTCTGTCTGGGGGATTACATTCCAGATCTCCTCTTCTACTGCCAGCACTTGACTGAGCAATAAGAAAACAGGAAAATGCTGTTCAAGCTCAAAGAAGAACACAACAGAACTGACTGGGGAGAATGGCTGAGGAATTACCTGTTGTTCCTCTGTGAATGGAAAGGTTTCATCCAACAGCCTCAAACACTCCTGGAAGGAGAAGGAAGTCTGATAACAAGGGAAGAGGGGAAAGAAACAGACACAGAGGTTTAGAGAGAAAAGGCACTGAGTTGAACATTTAATTAACTCCAGGTTTGACCAGCTGGTCGACTTCTTCTTCTTCTTCATGTTTTTATAAGCCACGCTAGAGAAATGGCTCGAGGGCTGGCACTTGGTCTGTCTGTTTGACAGTCAGTCCATCACTCCAGACTAAAATTTCTCAAAAACAATGGATAGACAAATAATGCATGGTCCTACTGAACCTGTGATCCCCAACGCTTTCTCTCATGGTGTCAACAGGTTGATTAATTGCTTTAGCTTTACTAAGCTCAGAGAATGAATCCTAATGATCCCTTAACATCTCCAGTAGCGCCACCATTAGGTTTTCATCATGGCAGTTAGTCACTCAGTCTGTGGGGGACATGACGACTGTTACTCAAAACAAGTGACAAATGGCAACCTGATGATGGTGCTACAGGGAAAGTTGTGGGATAACCAAAGTCATCTTCTGGTGACCTTGAACATATAGTATGTATCAAATTTCACAGTCTGGTCCAAAGTGGTGGCCCACACAAACTCATCTGTCAAGTCAGGCTGCTAGTCACAGCTGGTAGAGGATGGGAATGAGGATACTTGGAAAATTGGTCCATTTCTTGTGTTTTGAGATTATAAACTTCAGATTCATTCTTTAACATTCAATGATTACAAAACCATTTACTATCACAATCAGATTGAGACCAGTTGTGACCATTAAAGGCCACTGTCCTTTTACCAAGAAGCAGTTTCAGTCTGACCCACATGTGGAAGCATGAGAGAGATGACACATTTTTCATTTGTCAAAATGAACCGGTCAGGGTCTCTCTCACTCATGGCTTTCTTTCTTTAGTTTCATTCTAAGAAATGTCTGTCTAGTTTTTCCATCTTCAATGGATCCTGGCACAAATCAGACATGTCTCACCTCTGACCTCTGACCAGAAGTGGTATGTGGGAAAGGTGGGTAGGTATGTAGCAGATCTGCCCTAAAAACAAGGGGCAGTGCCTTGACTTTCACGACCCATGTTTGGTCATTTTAAGGTCCAATACAAAATATGTTCAATGTGAACTGAAAATAAGCCAATGCTCTGGATTTACTTCACTTTTCCCTTGTCACTCATACATGTCTATATGAGCATACTCTGAGTGTAACATGCACCCTAGGGTGCAGCTGCTGAAGTGTGTCATTCACGATTTCTGATTCTGCTGAGCTGGCAGTGGTCCAGCATTTAAAGATGAAGCATCAGGCTCTGATTTCAAGCATGAAAGACGCTCTGATTACCTCAACTAACACTCACACATATATACAGTCTGTCAGAAAGGTTCTCCTCGTACTGACTTTTTAAAGCCAGATACTGGTTGCAAAGAATTCTGGCTGAAGCTGCAGTCAGCCAATATTTACTGCTGAGCTGGATTTCAAACACACAGACTCTCTCACGCTGTATCACTTTAAAATGCTATTCCTAATGCTGTACAACAGTTTATAACTATGGGATGATATGACCAATCAGTTTAAATGACAGCATTGATGCTCACAAACTTCCTGTTGCCATCCCCATGTCATTTTCAGTTCCGAGTCTAATCTATTAGCTAACATTTTCATATTCTCTTCACACACACTGCCAGCACTACAAATATGTGCTGAGGATCCTGTCACACTTTTGGACAGAGATTGAGGCACACTTGAGATGGAGCTCGAGGAACGTTCAATTCAAGCATATTGAACCCTTTAACCTGATATATAAAATAAGTGATAAGAGTCTGGCAACTGGTCGATATCACATGTTAGTTTGTGATGTGGACAGAGCAAACTGTGTTGTTGTTGCCATGTTGACCTATGGTAATCAGCTGAATATTTACTACACAGCCACATATTTCCAAATGTGAGCTACCTCAAAATGAAGTATTCAATGTGTCTTCCAGAATTGTATTATCTTCAAAGTAGAAAGCACATGAGATACAGATGCATTTTATTACCACTATGCCATGAAAATAAGTGTTACAATGTTTTACCTGCTCTTCTTCATTCTGAGTCAAGTCTCCATTTTCATGGCCATAGGAACCTCCTGGTCGTCCTGCACCCTCTGTCCTCCAGTAATTCCTATGTATCCGGGCCTCCTCATCCTCCTCTTCCTCTCCCCTCTCATCCAGAGTACCACTTCCTGGTGTTCCTTCCTGGATGCAGAGACAAAAATTACAAATGAGGAAACCCTTGACCCAAAGTTAAATGGTTATTGTTATTATGTTGACTGTACTATGTTGTGTTATGTTGACTGTACAGGCTCTAGAGGCAGGTTTCATCCTCCTCAAGTTAAAACCTTTAGTGCGACAGCTACTGTTTTTTGTTTGTATGACTGGTTTTGATCAGGTACAATCAGCTTTCAATGTCACCTCTGAGATCCAACATAAAATATATATAAGAGTATCACACCACTATGCTAACCAGTAGAGTAGTAACACTGTAGTACTGTCTTCTACCAGTCTGTATGTTCAGAATGTAAAGGCTCCTGTTTTACCCAGAGACAGACAGCCAGGCTCAGAATAGCTTTAACCTTCTCCTGACATGGCTGGGAGCTTACAGACAAACCCAGAGACCCACAGCAGCTGGCAAGTAAGGACACGTATGTAGCTTTGAACATACAGTACAGTCCAAGCCACTCTCCCTGTGCACATATTCCTCACTTGATGGTGTCAAATTCATTAGCTAATAATCCTTAATATTCCCACTCATTCACCACAGAAAGTCAGTGCAGCAAGTTAAATGCAGGATATGCAACACTACACATTAAACCAAGAGATGAAACCAGATGCAGCCTCAGATCCTCTGTGGAAACTTTACTGTTCATACTCAAGACAGATGACAGCTCATCAAGCTCTCCGGCACCACCCTATGTAACTTGACAAGGGAGGGACGATGAGCCAGTGAGAAGGCTTAACTAACAGACATTTGTGAGTACACCATCTCTGATTCTTAGTTATATCAAAATAAAGGCACAGAATACCTCCTAAAAACAGCACAAATGGAAGAAACCTCCAGGACCAAGAAAAAGACGAGGGTAAAGATGAGACAAAAGATATCCAAGTATATACAGTAGTGTACAATATGAAGATGACGTCAAAAAAGAGTCTCAACCCTCGACAGGTCACCAGTCTATCAGGGGCTGACATATAGAGACAAACAACCACTCAAAACATTCATATCTAAGGGCACTTAAAGTAACCCTAATGTACATGTCTTTGGGCTGTGAAAGAAAGGCCCGGGTTCGAACCCAGGCCCTTCCAGCAGTGAAGCAACAGACCTAAACAGTTCACCACTGCATGTCCAGCAGGTTCAGCAAAAAGAGTTGGGTGGAGCACAGACGGCTCGAATTCACCACCATGATTAAAAGGTGGTAGATCTATACTCCTGTTCAGACCTGGCATTAACATGCACCTCAAATGAGCTAATCACAAGCGAGCAGGTCTTAACCCGTCAGTTCACATGTGGCATGACCGTGCGTCCTCTTTCAGTCAATCTTTCATTAACATCTGACAAATGTATCATTTCATTCAATCATTTAACATGGCATCATGTTATGTCTTAAGGTAGACCTCCAGTACTGGTTCCAGAGGGTTTTAAACCTAAGACCTTATGCATGTAAAGCAGACATAACCACTACACCATGGAACCTTATACCAGTGAGGACTAGCACATTGGTTTTAGTTTGTCAGGTAAGAGTATTAAACCAGGTTAGATTGCAATGAGACATTGACATCCAAATGTTCACTGTTTCTGACAACACTGAAGATATGTAATGGGTGTTTTCAATAAACACACAATGATTATAAATGTCTGTGTGATATAAGCTCAGGGAAACTGTGTCTTTGTCTACATTTGTGATGTAGATGAAGATAAGATCACATTTGATTCCTTTGCCACTGTATGTAGTTGATACTTCTTGGCACAAGCCAGACCTTACCTCCTGTCCCACTGCTGAATAAGGAAGCACAAGATCGCACCTCATTGCATTTGCGCACATTTGTTTACATGCATGCCTCTGCCTCTTTGTATCTGAGTGTGTGCCGATGCAGTAAACAG
This sequence comes from Rachycentron canadum, assembly GCA_038496675.1. Taxonomy (NCBI): domain Eukaryota; kingdom Metazoa; phylum Chordata; class Actinopteri; order Carangiformes; family Rachycentridae; genus Rachycentron; species Rachycentron canadum. The sequence goes on from CM076664.1 coordinate 15,408,083, forward strand.
GAGGGATTGCAAAACGGAAGAATGTAAATGTGTGTCAGGACGCAGTGGGCCAGTGATCAGGTTTCAAAACAAGCCAGCCAGTCACAAGGCCAGGAGGACGCTATTAAATATTTTGTACATGCGAGTGTGTGTGTGTGTGTGTATGTATAAGTGCTATTTGATACATGAAGGGAATTCAAAAACACTGTTATATTCACCTTCAGTTGGAGGAAGAGAGGGTTGCAGTCCACCATGTACTCAGATCTCTATGTGCTATGTCAAGTTTGTAATGTCCTGTAAGCATGTTTATGTGTGTTTGTGGTAAAATTGCATTGCACTTCAGCTGTAGCTGAAATGCTTCAGTCAGAAGATCATGTTCCTTCTCTGCTTCCCATCACATTCTTTTCCTGCTCTCAGCACATTGAGATTTTTCTTTGTCTCAGACATTTTTTCAGGACAGATATCAGAAATACTGTTTAAGCTCTTTTTCTCTATAATGTGACCAAATTGTGGAAATGCACAATTCCCATAGGTCCAAGACAACATTATCAACCTGCTTGTTTTTATCTAATAAATATTCAGTTCCCTCCACAGGAGACAAAAAAAAAAAAAAGCTGCAAAACTTTCTCAACTCATCAATTAATCAACTAATTGAACTGTCAGTTCCAATAGCTTCAGATTCAAAGTGACAAACAGTCTCCAGCCAATTTGAATTGGGAGCCTGAGACATGTGGCTAAAAAGAATACAAATTTGGAAATTTCTGGTTAGAGCATGTCCCATATGGGCATGGGCTTGGTCTAAGGCTGATCATTGGTGTATTATCGTCATAATAAGCAGTTCAAGCTGAGATGACTGACCTCACATGGTGACACTGACACAACTGGACACCATCAGAAAAGTTGAGCCCAGCAGTCAGAATAAATCACTAAATATGTAAATGCAGCCTGTTGACACTGGAACCGCGGTGTGTGTGTGTGTGTGTGTGTGTGTGTGTGTGTGTGTGTGTGTGTGTGTGTGATGTAGGCCAGTATCCAGGTTATTTATACATGGCAGTGTCAGCAGGCCTGTGTTTTGTCTGTATGTGTCTGGAGTCAGTCATAGTGTGTGTGATTCTATGTGAAGTAGATCTTGTATATTTGTTATTGTGCTTGTTGTTACTGATGATGATGATGCTGATAAAATCTAAAATGTTAAGTAATTAACAACATTGTCAAATGTATTTTTTATGCTTTCTTCTCTACAAAGACCTGCAGAAATATTTACATACATCCTTCCTGATGGTTCCTGCCTACATGTGAAGTATAACCCTGCTTCAGTCTACAGATATTGACTGGCAGTCTCAGGGCCCTCAGTGGCTCCTTTAAGTATTTTACATGTCACTCCATGCATGACAAGCTCTACAGATTTCAATACTTTCAACATGTCAGTATCTGTGAAAGAGTGAAAGATCCGACAGCTTTTTATAACTCGAACACCTGTCCGGTTTGTGCTTCTGTCTGTCTTTAAGGCATGTCTTAGGTGTGACCATTAATGAATGAAGCTCACAGTGCAAGTTCATACAAGCTGGAACATGAAGTCAGGTTTGCCACTACCTCACTGACCTTACCAACTTTACATGCCAGGTGACAATGGCAGACTATAGAATAGAATAGAGGTGTTTAGAGCTTTGTCTCTTGTTCGGCAGTAGATAGCTGACTTAGTCTTGTCTGGAGCCTCCCAGTTGTGCTGTTGGCAGTCCCAAGTGAGCTTATTCCTCAGCCCGCAGTTCAAGTCAAGTATTCAAAATATGGTCCCGACAAGTATTTAAGTAATTATTTTTAAAATCTTACTGTTCAGGCAGAGGAGGAGACAAGCCACGACACAGTCAAGGCGTCTGAGCAGTATTATGCTCCTAAGGCACTCCCCAACACACATTCATGAGACAGGCCACAATGCATGATGGTCTAGATTGATTGATATAGTATATCTTTTTTACACTATGTTTGGGTAGTTTTGTAGTGCACTTTATAGTGGATCTAATTTTACATTTGAAAACTGGAACTGCACAACAATATGGCTGATTCATTATATTGTGGACTATATAATGAGTAAGTGAGTGACGTTGGATAATTATTCCGTTCTACAAACAACAGTGGTTGTAGATGTAACACTCTTCATATGATGTAGAAATTAGTCCCATGATTGACAAAATATTGATGAGAGCAGCTTTAAAAAGAAAGTTCGTACTGACTACATTTATGTTAGAGTTCTATCTGCACTATCTGTGAAAGTCATTGGTTCTTATTCTTCCTTGTTTATATTATGCTGGCATTGCTCCTGACAACCACCAATAACTGACTCCCAGGCTGCTGTGTGTTTATTTAGAGGTGTGTTCTCTCCAACAGGTTATTTCAACTATACTGACTGTACAGCTTCATTTCCCTGATGAGCTCATCTATGGTGAGGTCAGGTTTTCTGATGACTCATCTGACTCTGACTCATCATCTCACATGACATGGTTACAGTCAAAAACAGCACACTTTTCCACACCACTGATTCTTTTTTTGCATTTCACACATAAATAATTATTAGGATCTTCAGTCTTCTTAAATCTTTACACTGATTGTTTTATGGTATTTTGTGTTTGTGTGCAGTCTAATATGTGACTGCTGTGTGGCTGTGGAAGCCAGGGGACTTTAACTTCCAGAAGCAACTATTTCTTATTTTAGTGCCATGATGTAGTAGATGACTTTGGAGATCCCCTGACTTTTTGTTTCTCACATCCCCTGGTTTCAAGTTTAATGTCTCAGGAGCTATCTGCTGGACTTCCATTAAATTCAGTTAGCATGTTAACATTATGCCCATAAAAACTCTGCATGTTAGCACCATGTGAGAACCCCTGTAGCTGAAAAATGAAGCCAACGCTGAACTGCAGTTCCACAAAAGGTCACTAGAGTCTGGCTCCAACAGTGAGTCAGTCCCCATAGACTCCCATGTTAAAATGTCTGTACTGTACTGGTAATTATGACAGGCCTTAACAATAATCCTCTTAGATCTATCTATTTTTTTTTTTTGGTCATCAAAGTTACAACTCCCAGAAACTAAAGTTGGATTTGAGTGAAAATGAAAACTGCTGTGACTCAGAGCTGGTAGTTGTAACCATAATCATCCCAGTCATCCCAAGACATGATAAAACATCCTCCATCATACACTCCAACTGGAACACAGATCCTAAAGGTTCTAGGCCAGTGTGAATAAAACAGATTTACCTCATTCTCAAGTCCCACAGACAGATCACTTCGGTCTCTCTCTACCCCAGTGGGAGCTCTCTCCAGCAGGGAGGTCTGGACTGGACGCTCCATGGGGAGTGGATCTGGCTCCCTCTGGACCAGCCACGTCTCCAGCTCTGCTTGAGGAACCTGTGGTGAAAGGTATGAAGCTTTTTAAAATTTGGCATAATTTTCTTATCGGTAGTCTGTAGAAAAATTTTTTTTAAATCATGAGAAAGCAGAGGCATTAGAGTCCTTTAAGAATGTACAGTAATTAGTTGAAGAGGACTACAGAAGAACTAACTTTTATCCTAAACAACATCACAAACTGCCGGAATGGAAGTGTAGACTTTCTTTACCAAGAGTAAGATGAAAACATTGCTCCTACACTTACAGCTATGTGCTACACCTGAAGCAGGAGACAGCAGATGATTAGCTTACCTTAGCATAAACTGGAAATAGGGCAACAGGGTTTTCTGGAGTATTTTCATAACCAAAGACTAAAGGAACGACTACTCTCAAGTTTGTACTATTTCTAATTAAATTAAAAAACAATGATACAAATGAAGGTGCAGTCAGACTCATGTCTGTATGTTAACTATGATGCCTGAAGCCAGTAGCTACTGAGTTTGGTTTAGCACAAAGACTGTAAACAGGGGAAATAGCTGTGTAAGGCTGTGTCCATAAAACTCCACTTTCCATGCCTGTATATAAAAACTGCATATTTATCTGTTAGGAACTTCATTTATGTAAAAGTCCATAGATAACTAGCACAAATAGCACATAAATAATCCTCAGAAGTGATGGTAGATTTTGTTTGCCCTTGTTTCCAGGCTTAATGCTAAGCTAAGCAGATGCTGGGTGCAGCTTCATATGAGAGGTATGAATTTTCTGATTTAACTCTAAGCAAGAAGAAAACTGTCAAACCATTCTTTTCATTCTGAGATTCTGGAGAAAGAAAAGAAAGCTAGAAACCATTTGGAAATTTCTCAATTTGTGAGTGACTTGTGAAGCCCCTGTTAAATACAAAATTTTCATAACAACAATCACACCTAATCTGAATTGGAGTGTTGAGATGAAGATTTACATGTTTTCCTACCTCTACTCTGTCCAGAGAGCGGACCCAGCCTAGCAGCCTCCGTGCCGTGAAAAACCCGTCCAGGTCCACGTTCTTGGGGTGCAGACCATGGCCGTCCTCCAGGCGGTTGCGGAGGTTGTGGAATTGTGTCTGGGTCAGCGCCGAAGTTGGACCCAGGATCATCTCATGCCAGGAGGGAGGCAGGTAGGGCTCCAGTCCCACATCGACCCTCACTCCACAGAGACTCAACAGGATGGCCATCTGGATGAGGCCCTCTGTGAAGTATTTCTTTAGGTACAGCATGATCTTCAGTATACAGAAGGTAAAAGTCAGTAGGTGGGACCCTGTATACCAAAGGGTCCAGGGTTCAGTCTGGTCACCACCACAATGTGTGTCTCTGTCAGGCACTGATGTGTATGACGACCTCCCTGAGATTGAAAAAAGTACTTACAAAAAAAATAAAGAAAGAAAAATTACAGTTGAGCAATTCTTAATTTCTATATCAACTAGTAGTTAATAACTACTAGTTAGTAAAATGACTCTGTTGTAGAAGTTTCCCACTCTCATAGGCTCATCTAAAACATGTTGATCCTCATGAAGACGTGAAGAAACGTTTCCTCCTGTGAATAAAGAAATTTACTTTAGACTACACAGTATAACACAGAAAGAATGTTAATATGCTTTTAAAGGTGGTATTTGTAAGCTTTCTCTGCAACCAGGGAATGTTTCATGTATACAAGTATGCCTTTCTTTTAATCTTACAATTATTTTCTCATCTAATCAATAAATTGATTTTTCATAAAATATCAGACAACAGTGAAAACATCTTCGCAGTATCATAGAACACAAGTTTCACATGTCTGACCAACAGTCTAAAGATATTCAGTCTCCATCTCTGAAAACAGAAAAGTTTGAGAAGTTTTAACTTTTAGTTTCCGTTAACAATAAGGTTTGGGTAAGTATAAGTTTAGGTTTTAGTTAAGAAAGGATAAGTATAAGTTTACGCTTAAGTTTATATTTAAGTTTCATTTTCAGTAAAGTAGCTATTTCAGTTTAGTTTAAGTCAAATTTAAGTTAAGTATAAGTTTAAGTTTAAGTTAAGAGAGATTGCAAGGATGTGGATAAGCAAAGTTGTATTTTGACATTGTAGCTCTGGTACTTTTACACCTCAGCTTCTGCTACTACTTAAACTCCCACTACAACATTTACTGCTTCACTACCATTGCTGTAGCTGTCTAACTACTGCTATTAGCTCTCAGTTACTGCTAACATGACTATTTCTGCCGCAATATACTGACACTGCCACCATTGTACTGATGATGATAATAACAGCATTTGAGTTGTCAGCTCTAATCTTCTATTGTCAGTGTGGCGTGACCTGCAGAGAGGCAGCAGTTGAGGGCTTTGACAGTTTGTGTGAGGAGATAAGGCAGACAGACACACAGGCAGGGCACCACTCTTAGAAACTTCGACCTACTTCTAGAAAGGGTTGGGTAACCACCTGCCTGCCCCGCTCTGCCTGTGTTACTCACTGCAGCCAGATGATGTAATTGCCAGTGTTTGCTTGGAAAAAAAAAACTTCCCTGTCTGCTCTGTCCTACCAGTGACTGGGTTTAATGTGGTTATGTGCTAACAGGGACTGCAGCAGAGGTTTGAAACTTGTCAGCACCACTTCGACGCCCACCCTCAGGGAAAACCGACTATTCAGAAAACTCATATTCCCACAGTTCGTCTAATACACAGTCTAGTCAAGTTTAGCTTGAACTGTGTTGAATGGAGGAAATGAGTATTATTATAACAGAACAGTCAATATAGGTGTGGATGCTACAGAAAACAATGGCATCAGTTATCCCACAGACAGCTGACTTCCTCGAAGGCTTCTGTCAGTATTGTTGTTATTTACTTTATGTCATGTATGTTTTAGTAAACTCTCAGATGGGCATGTTTCCATACTGGTAAATATTAAAGGGGTGGCCTATATCATTCTGACATTGTGAAAATCTAAAAGGTAGATAGGAAGTAAAATAGAAGTAGTTGGCTAATGTTTTGGTACCACTAGTGCTATAGTGTTGTACAATAGACTGCGCCTGCATGTCAACAGTCAGAGGCATATGAGCCATTCACACTTTACACACAATAACAGTGTTTACATACTAACATGAATAAAAAAACAAAACGAACGAAAGTACGTGGTCCAGCACTGTGTAATGTTATATTTGTACAGTTCAACTGACCGGTCTTTTTAAATGGTTGCTCTGTTATTGTTGTCATGTTTCCTGTTGTTGTCGCTTTGTGTGGGTCCACAGGAAATCAGCATCAGCCCGAGCAACAAGTTACACAATGTTTTCCTCATCTGATATCACACCACACTTGTGACAGGCACGACAGAAATATTACACAACGTAGACAGACTCTAGTGACAAACTACAAAATCACTGTGGCGCGACTGCAGTGAGAACAGGGACGGCGGGAAGTGCCGTCATGTCCGCGGATAAGTTATGAAAATTAACAAAGCGCTTCCAGCCTATTTATTATTTCCTCATTAAATCGCCTCTGACTTTTGATAACATAGTAGGTGTGTGTCTTACCAGATGTAGCTGTTCAGAGACCAGCAGTGAGTCAGTAGCTCTCAGACACTGTCCCAGCTTCACCTTCTGCCCTGTGCTCAACTGGACCGGAGGGTGGGACGCTTTTAAAGCGGCACCCCGCGATGACGTAGTGATAACCCCGCCTCCCCGAGAAAAAAAAAACCCAGCTGCGTGTGTGCGCGCGCGCGCCCGTGCGCGTGTATCCAGAGCCCATACTCACTTAAAGAGACAACGCAAAAGGTGTAAAAATATTCTGTTCTTATAGATAGATAAATAGACCATACACACTGCAGTACAATAATCTTTTTTTTTATTTAGAAAAAAATGTCCTCCACAAACTGAATTACAAGCTTTAGGCAAACGTGTTGGTAAATCAAAATTCAACTATTTTGCTGAATGGAAGGTGACACTCAACATTAATGATCTTCCACTGTAAAATGAATTAAATGTGCAGAGTCATGCAGAAATGTTTCCTCTGTTTACATTCCTGTAATTCAGTAAATGATTATTATCTATAAATTATACCACAGACATTTATCTATGCTCTGTGTTTTTCCTGACTATATTTTTAATGCAAGGCAACTCGCTAATAGGGCAGACTGAAGGGTCACATGTTCAGGACCCCAGCCACGTTCCCTCGCTCCAGAGCATTAATACAGTTAGGCATGTCAAATAAATGTCTAAAACATAGCTGTACAAGGCAAATATCAACTGCAATGGCACATACACGATATAAATCAGTGGGTCATTTGCACTGATGCTGAGGGTCTTCCATAGAAAACATGATAAATAATCAAAAATACATCCATAAAAACACCAGCTGCTCAGCATTTTTTACTCTGATGCAATACATTTCACCAATTAGTATAGTGGTTTCTTAGACCCCAACCCACAACAGGCAGCAATCAAGAAAACAGTCATCACTGAGTGGAGCAGTCCATCTCTGCAGTACAAAACTATGCTGAAATGAGCATGTAAACCATTAACAGCTTAAAAATTTTCCTTCTTTCAAAAGAACAGAGAAGGGACTTCTATTTATTTTTCTTCAAAGAACAGCAGGTCCACAAAGGAACCAGTTGTATTGTCCATTACATTGCTGGACAACCTGTAAACACTGTTTAAAGTGGTCTCTGGGGTTATAGAGGATTTCAATCCCACGCACAGGCTGCAAATCACATTCTTTTGCATCTTACAAAGTAGTAAGTCATATTTTTGAATTATAGTAATTTTGTGTTGCTGTTTATATTAGCTAGTTTGCAATTTCATATTTCACTGCATTTTAATAATAAACTGATAAAATCAAGGTCATAGGAATGTCATTAGTCTTGGAAGCAGAACTTCAGGATTCAGTTCTGGAAGTAAAAACTATGAAGAATCAGTGACTTTTGTAATAAAGGTAAAATTTGCAAATGTAATAATTACACATACAGTGATGCTATTTTTTTACATGAATGTTTACATTAAATGTGACAAATATTCAGTGATATTTGTAATCGTGCAAAATAACTTTTTTTTGTAACTAAAGATATTACTACAGATACTCTACATGAGGATGGCAATTTTAATGATATATATTCCAACGACACCATTGCCCATAATTCTTAAACCATCAGAGGTTACACATCAAAAGCATGAAAATCTACTTTTGAACAGAGCCCTGGTGGATATTACGGAGGCTGTAGTATTTTGAGTGTGAATTAATTCTGACTAGATGCCAATTTGTGCTCCGTTAAACAGAAGTCTGAACCAAAGTGATGGATTGATCCACCAACTCTTCCATTCCCACAGCCGTGCCACTGGTCTGGCTAAAAACAAGAGTAAATTATAAGGAGTATGGCTAAAAACAGCTAAATTACAAGGAAAAAAATTGCAAACTACAGTTACCACAAATGTTGGCACAACAACCAACCAACTTTTTATTTGTTAGTGGCAATTTGTGGTAACAAGTACTTCAGTTAAAAAGGGAAAAGGGCAAATGCAAAGTAATTTGTTTGGTACAGTAGAGCTTCTCCCAGTTGTTAGCACTGGACAACTGGCAGTTTTAAAACATGAGATCTGCCCCAGTTCATCTCTGACTCCTTCATATTTTCCTTCTCCCATTGATCTTATATCAACTCCTTAGTTCTCAGAGTCTTAGACTGAAAGAGCTAATGAGATTTGTTCTGAACTCATTCTTCATATAAAACCTCTGATTTTCATGGGCTTAAAGCTCATAAAAGAACTGAAGTCACAAACTATTGTAAACACTAAATGAAAGAGGAATGCATTTGAGGTCAGTAAATGCAGGTGTGGTTTCTTCAATTTCACAAGACATGAGTCTAGTTTTACCATCAAGTCACTGGATCATTGAGTTTCACCAACAAGACGAGATTGGATTAAAGGTCTCATATTGTATAATGTGAGATTTCCAAGTCTTTTCTGATTAAGTTCATTATTAATACTGCAGAAGTGCTCAGTCCATTGAGAAATGGAATTTAGAAACTGAGCCTTTAAACCAGCTGTCAGGACATTATGGGACTTTGTGACGTCACAACAAAGCAGTAACTGCCCTCAAACATGCCACAAGCTCCGCTCACTTGGACCATTTAACTTGCAGGATTTGGTTTCTCTCCTTCCTAAAATTAGCTATAATTTTATTGGATCACTCAAAAAAAAAACAGTCAGCCAATCACAAGAGAGTCTCATGTCCTCTCTTCTGATTGGCTGACTCACCTGTTGTTACTACAGGTCCAGAGAGAAACCTGAGAGAGGAGATGTAAAACTACACTGAGACTGTTTTTGCTTATATCTTAATATATCTTGGATGGATATCAACACTTCGGATACTGGAAAAGAGTCAAAGGACCTTTAAGTTCTATAATGAAAAGCCTTAAGCCTGGTACAAATGAGACTGATCCTTTTCAAATGAAGACATTGCAGGGAAGTAGTCAGAACACATACAAGCCAAAATCGTTTCCACTACATCTGTGTTATTCTGTAGCCATAATGGACCTATTGGAAATTTAGCAGGTACATACTTTGTTGTACCTGTTTTTTATTGTTCTATATTTCCAATAGAGATCTTTACGTGCATGTCGTTCTATTCCTTGTGAATAAAAGTCTGTTGGTATTACAATACTTTCCCATTGCCACTGTCAGAAAGAAAAGCCACTGAAGATTTCAGGAGTGATGGCAAAATATGTTGATAAGACTACAGTTGCATTTTCACAGGAGAAAAGTTGTTAAAAAAATAAATAAATAAAAATAAAAAAAAATTAAAAAAAAAAGGAAAAGAGAAAAGTATCAACATTTTAAAACGAACGCTGTAATATTTCAAGAATAAAGTTGGATTTTAACATAAAAAGATCATTCTAGAAGACAAACGTAAGACGAACAAAAATGCTTTGAAAAGTAGAGACAACGTTGTCATTTTACAAGACAAGGTCAGAGACAACGATTTCATTAGTAAAGTGATACACATGAAATGAGAATTATGTTGTAAAAGAACCAGTCAGGCCAATCAACTGCAACATGTCATCTGTAGGATGTGCCTTCGAATTGTTATGTTTTACCAATAAACTTGTTATTTTTTATAGATTTGAAGTGAAACCCCAGGAGCACAGAGACCAAAACACAACTTCACGGCCCTGGAGAGTATTTACATCCAGAGTGCTGTAGTGATGTGCTGCTGGTGTGTTACTCATCGAGGTTATGGCTTTATTACAATAATGTGTTTTACTGGTAAAATAACAACTTTATTCTCAAAATATTACATAAAATTATGACTATTTTTGAAATGTTCTCTCATAAATCCGGAGTGTCTTACCAAAAAAAAAAAAAAAAAAAAAAACATTTATCTGCTACATGAATTGTGAACTTTTGATTTTCTTGATTTTAGATTCAACACTGGTCACAGCTGGTTAATATGTACATCCTGTGACCAGGGGCCACAACATTTTAAAGGGTCGCTAGCCAGGAACTACAAGTTACATCAAGCCTCCATGTGACTACACTCAAGAGAAAGCAGAACACACTCCACACCATGCCTACAATACTACACATGAAGTGCATATATGAAGTGCAAACAGTTTAACAGTATCATGTCAAAATAAATGAAACAAAACAATGTGTGACTAAAGTGCAACATTTGGCAAGAAACAATCAGGGATGATTGGAACATTTTTCTGAATCCTGTCTTGTTCCTATTGGACCACAGCCTCATCCTTTATTGCTGACGTGCAATTACTTGTTTTTCCCTGTTTTTTATCCTCTCCTCTCATTTCCCACCTTCATTTCTCTTTTCATTTCCCTGTGATTGGAGCCAACCTATCCCACCCCTGCACACCTTCTCCTCCTCCTCTTCCTCTCTAGGATCCTGCTTCCTGTTCCTGTCCCAAGGCCTCTAGCAGGAGTCCCATGGGTGTCCTCTTCAAGCCGATGCTCTCCAGTTTGTTCTCCAGCTTGTTCTTCAGGCTGCGTAGTCTCACAGACGCATGGATCAGAACCACTGTGAAGGAGCGACAGACAGAGGGGTGAGGAGATATAATGCTCTCTAGTTAGCTGCTTAAGGTTACCTCAACTGACCCTTCTCATTTTTGAGAACACAGTTAACTCAAATGACCATAAATTTCTCCAGTTTTAATTTGCTGATGATACAAACATGTTTACCTGCTGACTTGATAAATTAAACACACGTTTTTCACAGCACTAATTATTTCCAATCATTTGCATTTTCCATTTTTTTTTACCTGCAATTAAGTTGAAAAAAGTCCTGAAAAAGAGTTGTTGAACAATTTCCTCCGCAGTGAGTATCATGAAATATTGTGTTCACAAAACAACTGTGTAAATTGTGCACATGCATAAAACGCTGGCTGTCACTAAAGTGTTGCTACAAATTAATATCATATAAATAATATGGACATTATTTGGAGTCTGAGCCACAACAGTGTTGGAGACCCTGACCCTGTTATCCAAAGCGGTTCACAAGTGAGAGACATCACTAAAGCTTCAGTGCAGCAGGAGACCGTACACCAAGGTCTAATTATAAATAAATATCAGGGTGTTAGAAGTGTTAGCAGAGGAGGTGAGAGAGAAACGTCCCCGCTCTCATAGACCTCGGTAGCTGGTTCCATCTAGGAACCACAGACCAGAACAGTCTAGATTGAGATGGTCTTGTGTGCAGGGATGGCAATGACAGCGTTCCTTGGAAACACAGTGGCTGAGAAGGAGCATAAGCCTGAATGAAATCTTGCTCATCTGCTAATTAGGCACTGTAATCGATCAATGCCATGGCTTCACACAGGTGAGACCCAGAGAAGCAGAACCTTGATGAGCGGGGAAACACTGGATGGATCTGCTCAACGCTATTCAGAGTCACTCAAGGTTACTCACAGGGCTGTGTGTTAATAGATGCTGAATGCTTTCCTATTCTATTATTAATGCAAGGCCCTTTCATTGTGAGTGTTTGCGTTTCATCCTGGTCTTTGAGACTCTGTGCTCTTTGTAAAGTTTGTTTCAGCTCAGATAGAACAGATCACACAGAACATGCTCTCTCCCTCCACACATCCACACTTCAACACTGGAATATTACTGTTAGCAGCAAGTTAATATAAAAAAAGACTGAATTTACTTTAACTTACTTTACAACTTTTATGTTGTAAACATAAGTCTTCAGCTTCAGATTTAAAATCCATTCTCTTGCTCTCGCTCATACACTCGCTCTCAATCCCTCCTGAGGATACATGGCTGCTGCTTCTCTCCCTTCACAGATGCACTGAATGTTTCTAAACTTCACCTGAGAAGCTTTATTTGTGAACAGTGCAGTGGAAACTGCTTACTGATCAAAAAGCTTGGGACAAAATCATTCCTATACAAATGCTGTTTAAAAAATTGCTTTCCACTGATCAAATAGTCCACTTATAGTGCTCACCTCAGGATCATTTTATTATCCCTAGAGGGAAACTTGAATTGCAGTCAGGTGGGTAATGACAGACATGCAAAACACACAATATAATAAAACACACAACACAGTAAGAACATCTGACACTAATAACACACCCTATGCTGTAACAATTTACACATGCAAATTTAGCAGGGTTATTCTACATGGGATAAAGGAGGTTTTAGTCCTAATGCACCCGAACTGGAGAATTGCAGGAGGGGCTTCAAATTCAGAGTGAAGAGTGTGGTTTGTGCAGTCCAATGTGGATCTTTGGGTCTTTTCGTACACAACGATATAAGCTAAGAAAGCTATAAAACTGTTGTTGTTATTGCAAACTGCCAATTGCTCAGGCTCCCCTCTAACTTATTTGTATGAGCTTTTTGGAGCCACTCTGTGAAACAACCAGTAACAACTGTCTCTCAACATGCGTTCACTCTGTGTAGCTACTGTAATAATGAGCCATGTCCTGAAAGACACGGAGGTGAAACGCTGAACACAAATCTTTTCCACTATTAGAAAATACACCAAACACTTCATACTCAGATTGCGCTGACAGACCAGATGACAAATCTGTCATTTTCATTGTGGTCCAAGGCTGGATCGCATGTCCAACCCCACTTAAGTGTGCGACATATATCAAACCATAGTTTTGGTATCAGTTCTCAGCTTCTCAGTTGCCTTTTGGGTCAGTGAGACTAGTTACTAGTCTAGTAACTCTAGATAAAAACCATTCAACATTAGTGCAGCATATGCCAGCAGAAATTTAACAGATGAACTGACTCTACAGTGTCACCATATACTACAGACTGCAAATATTCTGACTGACTGACTGACTGATGTTAAAAGCAAGACAACAGAACAAAGAATAACATCAGCAGACTTCAGAGACTCAGTATATAACTCTGATGAAGTTTCCATATTCCAAAAGAAGACATTATTATTGCTTTAACAATAAGCTTTGTGAATAATAGAAGAACCAACCGCCAGTGTCTCAAACATTTCATAAAAAGAAAAAAAAAAACACAGACACATTCACACAAAAGGAGATAAAACCTGACATGCAAACAGACCAAGAACAAATCAGTTCAAGCTGCACAATACACTAAACAATATGTCACAAGTCTTAAATCTGTTTAATATATTATTTCAGGGGTTTAAATTCAATGAAATGTGGGGTTTGTGATCCTGTTTACAGTTCTCATTGATCATGTTTGTAGATGACAATGAATGAAGCTCAGTCTTATTTGTTAACTGGGCTGGTTCCCAGAACTAGTCTCCTCAGGCACGAATGTGTGAGTGTGTGTGTGTGTGTGTGTGTGTGTGTGTGTGTGTGTGTGTGTGTGAGTGTGTGTGTGTGTTTCTGCCTTACTCAGTATAGGGAAGGCTATCCCAAACAGGAACACAGCCACGCCTCCCAGCACTGATATGAAGAGGTAACTCCCCAGAAGAATCACCAACACGCAGATTGATGGGTGGTTTCTACGGAAACGGCGTACGGGGGCTTGGTTTTCAGCGGTCCAGACAAAGCCGAGGAACAGCAAGGTTACCACCACTGCCCCCACAAACAACTGGAATGGCTGGAAATACCTGAGAGCAAAGAGACATTTACCAACACACAGGAAGTGAGGGTCTGTGATAATAATAATAAAGCAATGAAATTAAAACATGGGTCTATTGTACATCAAACAGATATGTCGTCATTTTAACATTGTATTATGGTTTCTGATAAAATGTTGGACCCCATTTCAAAAGTCTTTTCTAAAAATCCTTCTATATCTAGAGATCTAATATTTATTTAGTGTGTTGTTGTCTACTGTGTTTGAACATGATGGATGAGTGTCACACTGAATACAACCTGATATAAACTTTTTTTTCATGTGTGATGATTAACGTTGGTTGTAAAACCAGCACGAAGTCGCACAGCAGGAAACAACCAGAGTGATGTTGCACAGTAAACTGTGATGAATTGTGGGATAACTGTAGCTTTGAATACCTTAAAGTGTGTTATTTTTCCATCATTGGAACACACTGCCTACGACCTGGTGGTCTGTGAAACACAGACTGTAAAAAAAGATGGCTGCGACATCACCAACAGGTTTCTGAAGAGCGGTTTCGAAGCTGCTCTGCCGTTGTCATGTTGGCAGTGCCTGATTTAACTCCGCCAATAACTTCCAGCTAATCCAAGACTGGGAAAAGAGGTGGATCTGAGACTTTGGTGCATACTAGTGCATAACAAGCATATGCCCACCTACTCAATTACATTCAACTTAAATCCTTAATAAAATGTAAACAGGTGAGTTATATAAAAATTCACCCCCATACAGTCATCATGAAGGAGGAAATCAGCAAAAGAGACCAAAACTGTTTTTGTACCAGGCTGTAAACATGTTGATTTCTGCTGTAAAGTTAGACATTTTAACATGGGGTCTATGGGACTGACTCACTGCTGGAGACAGTCTCTAGTGGCCTGTGGAGGAACTACAGGCTTTGCCACATCAGCGTTGACTTCAAGTTTTAGCCTCAGAGGTTGGAGCTTGGGTGTGAACATACACTAAGACCACGTGTATGGGTATTGGTCAAATCCCAAAGCTTTAATTATTCTGCATTTTTCTTATTGTTGACAAATTTCATCAACATGTCTCCAAATAGTAGTAACAAGTAACTAGTAACAAGTATTATGGGTGTGTGTCAAAGCCTAATACCTTATTCCTCTGAACCTTTGAGCTCATCATCCAAAACTGTGTAAACAAATCAATGATGCGGACTGTTGCTCTCAGTCACAAGCTCCATCACTACCATGAACACACACACACACACAAACACACACACACACACACACACAGTACGTTATATTGACTCCCACACTTTTCTGCTGCCCCTCACTACAACATCAAATGTGGATGAATGAATGAACACTGCTGAACAACTACACAACAAATACACTAGTTTCTTCTATTTGAATAAAAACTACAGTGAGCAGCTGTGATCAGAAAACTGCTGAGCCATTTGAAAAGTGAAACTATACAGACAGGGCAGAGATGTTATCAAGTACTGAGAGACAAACTAGCACACAGCATTCACTGTTCAATGTATAAGCAATGCATCTCTGTTATATAACCTATCTATAGATAGATAGATAGATAGATAGAATCTTATGGGTCCACAGCCTCATCCGCAGCTGAGGTGGAGAATACAACAGAAAGAGGAATGATTCTTTCTGTAATTCCCTAGTTTCTGTAATAGACAGTGTCTTTAACTGGCTGACAGCCTGTCCTTGTGAGGGTGAGCAACAGCAGGGGGGTGGAATGAAAACAGATACAGGAGAGAGGGAGAGGGAGAGGGAGAGGGAGATGCCTCTCTCATCTGTCACATGGTGAAGGCTGCAGGACTTGGGGGTCATGATGGAGACGCCGTGCTAAAACAGAGGAAATCCACATGACTCCACAGTGTTTCCTACACACTTCCAGTATGTTCCTCGTGGAGGGGGGGGGGGGGGGTGTCACGTCAGCATAATGAAACTTACCCCACTAAGACCAGGAAGCCCAGCACAGACAAGAAGTAGTTGCTCTGGTAGTACAGCAGGTTGTTGATGATGCGGTTGTTCCATCGGTCCAGGTCGCGGACGTCGGGCACGGCGAACCTGGCCGAGCTCCGGAGAAAATCATCCAGGCTCCGGAGGGGTGGCGGCCGCACGTCTGCCATTTTCCCTAGACGACAATAAACTTGCTTTCCCAGAATGCAACGCGGGGAAAAAGGGGGAGGACGCAAAAGTCGGCAAGTCGCGCGACGAGTTTCTCCACACGCGCGCGCGCACGAGCGACCCAGCGTGGTCCCGCAGTCGTGAGCGGAACAGCTCGAGGAGGTTTGCCCCGGAGTCTTATCAGCTGACAGCGGGGTCAGCTGACACGTGTTTCAATAGCTCACATACTGCCTGATATGGCTCCACGTTATTTTATATCATCACACTCACAAATGTTTCACAAAACCTGACACACAACGGCACTAAATGTTGTTTCTGCTCTCAGCGTTGACTTTCCCTGTCTCAAAAGTTTATTCCATTATGACCATAAATGACTGAAATTTACAAGTTAATGATAATAAAATCTTTGCAGTCACATCTGTTCTTGGCTAATGATTTTAAAATGTAAAACTTTGTTAGAACTTAAGTTTATTTATAATAGAACAGCACAAACATAATTTCATTTATTTTATTAAACTTGCTTTTCTACTGATTCTACACGTGAAGTTGCGTTGACTGGTCTTGGGCAGTATGTGGCTGCTAAAAACAGCTGTGTAATGTCCTCAGCCTCCTTATAGTCTGAAAAATAACTCATCAGGGTTATTTTGAAAACTTCATTGGCTGTCACGTGGGAAGGAATCAGCAAACCGTCTGTCAAGCTGCATTATGGGAAATCGTAGGCTGTTTTTGCAGCTTTGCCCATACCGCAGCAGTCACAAATGTTCCTTCTACACTGGTCAGAATTCCAACTAACACCTGGCCTTTGCTGACGCTGTGAACACTGACATTCAGCTTCCAGCCCAGGGTCAAATGACCTGCAGTTGTGGGTGTTAATTAGCTCCAGACTTAACAGGCAGAAAGATAACCAAGACAACACAGGTAAGCAGTTTCAAAAACAATCACAGCATCAAAGTGTCTCCCATGGAAGCTCTGACACCAACATGGGAATTTATCTGTAATAAACAGCTTAGTCTTTGTGTGTGTGTGCTCTGTAACTGCATGTGATGACATTGCTCCTTGCAATTGTGTGTCTGTGTCCTCTCAGTTCGGATAGAAAAGCAAGCAGTAGAAGTGTGAATACAGTTGCCATTTTATCAGGTTTACCTGTCTTCAACAAACCTTATGACACAATAACTTTAGTGTAAAAACGCCATAAAAGTCTGGATGTCTTGTCTCTGCTGCCTTCAGTGGCAGTGCTAGGGGGTGACCAGGGGGGCCATGGTTGTGGTCTGGCCACCATACACAGCAACAAATTTCTTGCTTGTTTCTTTTCGTGTATAGAGGCATGTCTCCACTGCTGCAGCACCACAGGAGACACTTTTTAATAACCCGTCAGATGGTTGTACTGCCCCCTCCCCCATTCACTCTGTGCTGGTTCAGCTTTTTGACTGCTGTGATTTGAGTGGAGAGAAAATACATTTTGATGTTGAGTTCTATTGATAAAACTGTAGTTGATGTTTTAATATCAACATTTTTGACTGTGTCATGAATGGATCATTTTAGTCAAAGATGGTTCGTAGTCATGGTGTCCACCTCCACTTGGACAAACGTAGATGTAGATGATTCTGTTGCTCTGCTCACTGGTTTATCAAATTAGATTAAACAGCTACATCTTATTCAGGATGCTGCTGCTTGGGTTCTGACAAAAAGAGAGCATGCCACTCCAGTTCTCAGGTCTTTGCACTTAAATAGTCAGATTCATAATTGATCTGACTGGTCTGGTTAAATCTAAACATTGTGAAATTTCTTTCACTGCTGTTCACTGCTGTAATCAATCCTGTACAGTTTGAGAACCACAGCAGAGGGATTCTTCTGCTGTGTTTACAGGTCTTAATTTAATCACAATCACAATTTTAGATGTTGGTTTCTTTAAGATCTCACTGTTATCCTAAGAAATGAGTATTTCAAAGAAGTTAAGATCAGTGAGTATTTATTTTTAACTGAAATTTGTCTTTGGTGCAGGGAAGGCCATTATTGAGATTAAGAAATACGAACAATGGTCAAAATCCTATACTGATGTTACATTGAGCTCAATTACATTTATGAGAAATAGCCCAGAGAAAGAAAAGATCTGATTTTGAATTTTCCTGTCCTCTGGGAGATAATGAACTTCAGTCGATTTATAGGCTACTTTTAGCTGGGTTGTTTTTTCTTTTTTTTCTAACCCAGTACTAGACACTGAAGCTGTGAAGCACAGACTCAGTTCATCCTTCTTATGTCCCAACTTAAAAACTTGTGCTAAGTGCCAAAACAGGGAACAGCCAGGTAAGTCACAACGGGACTATCTGACTGTTTTTGTTCATGTTTATGGTGGGATTGTTGTTGTTAAAGGCTACATGACAAATGATCACTAAACATCAGCTCCTATTTGATGATGATCTGAATGTTTTGCTCAGTAGATGTCAGCCATATTTAATACATGGTACAGCAGGTTTGGAAGGAAGGATTACTGGTGTACACGTGTTGTTAAGCCTGATCTGTGGTTTCTCATGAGTGAAAAATTGACTAATTTGACTGTCAGTGCAGCTGTGATATAACTTTGTAGATTGAAGTCAAGTATGTCATTTAACTGCCAAATGACAGGAATGTCATGAAGCTGTGGGAGCTGAACATTGGGTATGTTGATTTGTTGTTTGCTGTGTCCTACATGGTATAAGCAGTTCACCTTATAGAAATCAGCAAGTGTTTTTAAAAAAAATGAAACATGCCAACAATATTGGTATATTAGCTAAAATTGTGTTTTAATGAATAATGAATGTTTTTAAAGTTTGGCCTGGACAGGCCAAACTGTCAACCTTAAAATTTTTATAAATCAACATTGAAATTTCAACATGTTGAATATATATATATATATATATATATATATATATA
>CM076664.1:15437368-15448366 GCA_038496675.1 Rachycentron canadum
AAATATATAAAAATGTGTGTTTTATAGGGGTGGTTACAGAAACTCTGTATTATAGCATCTGCTAAAGGCCTAGACTGTCCTGTTTATATATCATGTTCATAATGTGGAAAAAAATTAACAATAAATGCAAATAGCAGTTTAGAAAAACAGCCAAGTCCAAGCTGCAAGAGGCTGAAATCTTTGATGTCACTTTTTTTATTTAAGGGAATAGTCTCCAGACATCTAAATTGGTCTCTTGGTTTTGTCTGAATCCATGACCTACTTCTAAACATGAAGACTAGAGAAAGTCTTTCATTATTTTTTAAACCAAACAGGCAATTGTCATGTTGTTCCAGAGTAAAGCATTCACCTTTTACATCTGACACTGAGAATTTAACTGTGGTTGTGGCTTTTGATGAACACATGGTGTGGATTATATTTGACTAAAAGGTGACTATTAAGAGCTAATAAATGATTATCAGTCCTGAATTTAAATTACATTTTGCAGAGAATGTAAAACTCCAAGCAGTGAACAGGAAAGACTCTTATCTAATTGTTTAACATGTTTAATATGCTGTTAGCTTTACATATTAGCCGTGAAGTGGTTTAGCAATCTTTAGACGTTTTCATGATCATCCATCATCGAAGGTAAAGAGCTGCTGCCCCGAGGACAAGGCAGAATCAGCCGGTTGTGCCGGCAGTTTGAATTTTAAAACTCAGTTTTGTTAGCGAGCAGTACGTGTTCACAAAGTGGCCATTTAAGTGTCATTAAATTTAAAGAGGTTGCATCACAAATAGTTGTTAAAGATCTAAGACCTATTAATTGCCAGGTCTACTACAACGTGGCTGATTGGACGTACTGATGAAACCACTTTATAGAGACAAGTAAAACATCTGATTTGAAGCTTGAAATGCTGTTTAACAACATAAATTTAGAGATGTAATAGAAAAGTTATACTACGCAGGCCCCACTTCTATCTAGGACAGCAGTGTGACTAGCAAACTTAAAGGTGCTTTGTAGAGTTTTCTTATCAGCAAACAAATGCTCTATGTGCACTGCATCAGTGTTTCCATCCATCCATTATCTACACCGCGTATTCGCCGGGGTTGCAGGGGGGCTGAAGCCAATCCCAGCTGATATTGGGTGAAGGCGGGGTACATCCTGGACAGGTCAACAGTCTATCACAGGGCCAACATATAGACACATACAAACATTCCCACTAACACTTACAAGCAATTTAGAGTCACTAATTAACCTAAATGTTCATGTCTTTGGACTGTGGAAAGAGGCCAGAGTACCCAGAGGGAATCCATACAGGCAATGGAGAACATCCAAAGTGCACACAGAAAGGGAATTGAACCCAGAACCTTCTTGCTGTGAGGCGACAGTGCCAGCCACTGTACCACCGTGCTGCCTTCAGTTTTTCTCATCAGAAAAATTGTGTGGTTACCTGAGGCCTGACAAAGTTACGTACTGCATTTCTTTCCTCATCAAACTCTTGCAAAGCCAATTTTAAGTTCAGTGCTCACATCCATCTTTGCTAGCTTCCAGTCTTCTTCTTCTTGTTCTTCTTCACCGCCTTTGTTGGCATGTTGCCACTATAAACCTAGGATCAGCAGAATGGTGTGAAACCTGAGGCAGGAATGTATATTACATACTTGTGAGCATGCATTTATGTGCTAGACAAACAAAATCTGGACCCATGAAAACCCACAGCACTACTAGTTGTCAAAATCCCCACAGGTTACCTTTAACTATCCAACATAACCTCAGGGTTTAACAAGGTATGCCTAAAATGTGAGTACAACACGTGTTACGTGGGTTGATCCACCAAGACAAGAGTTGTGACATTCTGTGCAAATAGCTGATTGCTTTTGATTGAATTGACTGTTTCCTAATTAAAAACGAGCAGTCTTTCAGAAGACAACTATTGGGCTTGTCCATGACAAAAGTTTCTTTAGAAGTGGATTCTGACCTTTGAATAATTGCTCCCTAATTGCTAAAACTTGGGGCTCTGGGCTTAAAAATGTTGGTCATTTCAACACTTCAGTCAAGACTAAATTTTCAAGTAACGGATGGGATGCCATGGAATTTGTTTGAGTTATTCAAGTTCTCCAGAGGATGAATCCCAGTGATTCTGTTGATCCTTTGATTTTTCCTCTAGCACTTAAAAGTTGAAAGTTTTTATCCACCCAGAAGTAAAATAGCTCATCAAGTTCTAGACACATGGGCATGACAAGTGGTTCAGACCTTGTGGTTCAGATGATCCCCTCAACCTTTGACCTAATGCCATCATCATCTCAAAATTTGAATTTGTCCAGTAATTGGTTTTATGGTTGATCACTTCAACTTTATCAATATAACTGGTTACTTTATACCAAGGCAATGTTGGATAGAGGATGTTGTAAGTTCCTGGTCTAAGTTCTGTGATACACTCTGACTGTGAATCTATGCTAGTCAGTGCATAACAGAACTTTGTCCCGGGTCTGAAAACTCTTCGTGAGGACAGACGGATGGATGGATGGAAGGATAAGTGATGTGTGTGCAGAAGAATGGAAATTATATTATATGTTTATATGTCCACATCTGGAAAAGATGGATGAAAAACATGGGAATATGGAGAACACTGTGAATGCAGCCTGGTTTCACATGTAGAAACTGGTTGGACTGAGCAGCTTGTGTGTTTTAATGTGCAGTCTTGAGTGAAGGCAAACAGGGTGATGATGGAACATCAGGATTTATCTGGATAGTAAAGGTTGATTCAACACACTGGTCAGGTGAGGGAGGAACAGCTGATTGTGGCATTATGACCTAGATGTCCAACTGAAGTGACTCAGCAAAACTGAAATATTTAAGATGACCTTTCTGCTTATTGTTGCAGGAACCTTCACTCTACACAGTGAAAGCTGTTTTCATTCTTGATAACGATGGCAACAGACTTCTGTCAAAGGTAAGGTCAAAGTGATTTTACTTGCTTTATCCAATTAACCTCAGTCTTAGACCTGGCCACTGAAAATGCCCATGCCATTCCTAATTAATGTGCCAGTTTTAACAACATTTTAGATTGATTACAGTAATTTTTTTCCACAGAAACAATCCACCCTCCACTTTGAATTGATTTAGATAATATCTGTTGTGTTTTGGCAACATACAATAAAATGACTAAAATAATCATACTGACTTCTGAAATGTGTTTGAGATATGTAATCCATCCTTTAAACCTGTAAACATGTTTGTTTCTGCTGTAGGCATCTTCAAGTGACCATTTGAGGAACTGCAGTTATTTTTTTTTTTTTTGGACAGACACAGTGAGAGAGAGGGGGAGGTCAGGTAGAGAGGGGATATGATGCAACAAAGGGCAGATTCGAGCCCAGGCCGCTGCAGTTAGGGCAAATCCTTCATGGTATGTGCTGTAACAGGTGAGCCACAGGGCCACCCTGCTACTGCAGCTTTTGGGATTTGGCTTAATTCTACTGACTCAGGTTACATCTCTTGAAGCATCAGACTCCACATAGTTCCTTCTGGAAACCTTTTCCATATGCACAACAGTACCCCTGAAGAAAACCTTAGTAGAAACACTAACACTGGACACACGCTGCATTGTTTCAACATGTGAATTTCAACATGCTTCATGTGAATACCTATACCATGGGAAGTTGAATCTAGGGTGGTAATGGATCTCTGCATCTAATGAGGAAATCTACTCTATGCAGCAGAGATTTACATTTACATTTCTCAATGTAAATACCCTGAATAGATATTGCTGATAAAATGCAGACCATAATAGTATCAAAAAGAATGGTTTTATGAAAATCTAAGCATTATGATAGAAATGTGCCTTAGTACATTTAGAGGATAGTTATTCACACCTCCTCACAATGTCCTCTGTTCTGACATGTCTGATGGAAACAGCTCCAGAGGGAATGAAATGAAGTCTTCATACTACAGTTAATTCACTGTTTGATGTCTTTTTTTGGTTTCAGTACTATGACCCTGAGCTTTACCCCTCCATGAAGGAGCAGAAGAACTTTGAGAGGAACGTTTTCAACAAGACACACAAAGCAGACAGTAAGCACCACTCTATGTGTTTCTCTTCCTTTTCCTGCCGGGTACAACTATCCCTGTGTATCACACTTAACGCTTGCACTCACACACGTCTCCAATGTCATCTGTTACACATTCAACTATCTTGTACAGTACTTGTGCAGGATGGCAGCCTGAAGCACTTTTCACATGAGCCTGTTTTCCACTAAAGACCTGAACCATGGTTGGTCATGTCCAGTTCATGAAGCAGGTGCTGGTGTTTAAAATCTATAAAGATACTGACTTTTGGTTTTGCTAACATTTCTTTACATACATACATAAACCAAGAGAACATTGATTTAAACCTGACACCTTCTGGTGTTCTGCCTTTGTGGTACTGTAGAATAAGTTTCATTTTCAGGGGAATTGGGAGTTTCACACAGCTGATACCTGAGCCCCTACCCTCTGGCCTCTTTATCACCCACTCATGTATTCCTCCTTTTGTCTGAAACTCCCCTTTCATTCCTCCTTTTATTCTCTTCCTTCTTCTTTTTCTTCTACACTTGTCATGCTAGATCCACTGTCCCTCCCTCTCACCTCATCCTCCCTTTGTTCTGCTCTTCTGTTACTTAGTGCATTCCTTCACTCCTTGTGTTTAGCACCCTTCCTCATCTCCTTTTCTCTCTCCCTCATCCCTCTTGTATCTCATATTCACTTTTCCTTCTTCCGAGCTATAAGTTTATCTGTCTTAAGCCTCAGATTTACTCACTTTATTTATTTACCATTATCTACAAATTCAGTTTCCGCTGACATCTTCTTTTACGAAAGTTAATTTTAATTTTCACACATGAATTGAAACATATTTGGTTGTCTGCTCTTAACGGTGAGCTGTAGAGGTGAGGGTAGCGTACCCTTATACAGCCTGTCTTTAAACTTAGTGTCCATTTTTTTCCAGCTCATGCACAGTTCATACTCTTATAACAAAGTGGTCTTACAATGACAAATTGGTGGCTACGTGGACGTCCACACCAGAGCGCCATGTACCCTCTCCAACAATACGGTATTCCAGATGGAGAAAGTCTAACACTGGCATCTCTTACCTTCCCTCCCTGTCTCTCTTTCCAGATGAGATAGCTTTCCTGGAAGGTATGACTATCGTCTATAAGGGCAGCATAGATCTCTTCTTCTATGTGGTGGGAAGTGCCCAGGAGAACGAGGTAAGGTGAATTTAGCTCACCGTCACAAAACAATGCATTTTTCTCTGTCCACAGAAAATAATAAAATGAAGGTAAAAATGGTTTGAGTCTTGGTTGTGCGTCATGTACATCTACAGAACAGTGCCATCTAGAGCTTCCAGAGATTTGCTCAATAAACTATGATATAGTTATTGATGATGGTGTTGTGATCTGAAAAAATGATACATTGATATCCTCTTAATGATACACATGAAAATATGGTGATGGAGGATATGGATGCCATATGGATGTCTTCTCGTTCATCTAGTTTTCTTTTCATTACCATTAATTGTAATTGTTCTTCTTGAGTTTAGGGCGGTGTCACCCACTCTGGTCCAATGAGTCCGCTGCCTCCCTAACATCTACCTCCCTCTATAGCAAACTATGTTGGGTCACGCAGCTCCACCCACACGCAGCATTAATATGTTTGTGTCGGTATCATTTCATTTAAATGCTGAGCTGGCAGTGGACTATTGCTGACTCATTTTACATGAATAACAAACCTCAAAAAAAAAAAAAAAGAGATGAGGTCTGGCTGAAAAGTTCAGAAAAAAGAAGTTAAAATCCAAAAGAAATTCAAATTGTAGCAGACAGGAGGGAACAAAACTGCAGAGCTCCTAGTACAGCTCCCAGTAGAGCTCCCAGTAAGCCCAGTATAAACACCAGTCAAGTTTTACAGCCTAAACAGTAGGCAGAAGACAAGAGGAGGCTTGTATGAGTTTATTGAAAAGGATAATGTCATATAACTTTGGTTTAATCAGAAATTCAAATATTCAAACTCCTTCAGAGCCACTGAATTTCATTACAGAAAGATTGAGTGAAGGAAAGAAAAGTCACTCAAATTAATATATGTTTAGAAGTGTATTTACTGCTACACTGTCCAGGTTGAGCTCTGATCTCTCTGCCTGAACTACAATAATAAAATCACATCTGCAGTAGAAATGTGTAAATAACAACTAGACAATAACATTACAACATTAGAGTAAAATTTGTATGCAGGTTTAAATATTTATTTAAGTATTGTTTGACACTGTGTGTTACCTGCCCAGGACCATGGCACACTAACAGTTATAGCAACTAGCTGATGAACAAAGTTGAGTATTTAGCTGCTAAAGAGCCAGATATTTTTGTCAGAGCTGGTGAAGACCAATATAGAGCTACAGCTAAAAGAAGTTGACTGGCATTCACCAGGTGGACACAACCATCTTCATATGAGTGACACTGCTTTTCTGTGTCTGCTGGATGTGGATTTAGCATCTTTGCAAAGAAAGCAAACAATGTGACAATGTTATATTTTCAGTTTTTTCGTCAGATCACCAAACGACAGTAAAATAATGAAGAATCGTGACATGTTATCTCAAAAATGATGTCTCTTGGTTTTATTTATTTCTCTCTCTAGTTGATGCTGATGTCGGTGCTGAACTGCCTATTTGACTCCCTCAGTCAGATCCTCAGGTACGTTCACTCACCAAACCTAAAAAAGGTGCACGGGTGAAATGAATTAAATAACACATTAACAATAATTTACCACAAAAAACACTAAATATAGGATCCAACATATATATTCACAATATTGCAATAAGGGACATATATTTTTATATTACACATTACAATAATGCTGTTAAATGAATAGTACTGAAACAGAAACAGTCCTGCCTGGTGCAGCCTCAGTGCTAATGATAATCCACACACTCCTCCACACTAACACTCCTCTGGCAGAGCCTCTCAGAGAGATAATGAGTCTCCATGTTGAAACTGATGTAAAATTCAACACCAGGATCCCTCGCTGTTGACTGCAACGTCAAAAGCCAAACAGCAGTTGATGTGGTTGCCATGGGAACTGATGCAGTAGTAATGCAGAGTGTGAGTGATAGAGACATTGAGAGATTATATTATTATTCAGTATGAAAGATTACAGAATATTCTAAATTGCCTTGTGCAGTATGTAAATGTCCAGATGATAGTGTTGCAATATAAAATCTGTGCAGATGCCGAATGGTCTTTAGCAATTGAATGTCTTTATTTTAAACTGGAGTAGTAAATGTTTGACTGTGGGTTATCACATAGTGTATTCATTACAATTTCATTCATTACAAGTTTTTTTTATTTTAGAGCGCGGAGATGTAAAACTACACTGAGATGGGTTTTGCTTCTTAAAACCACAAATATATCTGTATATTGTAAATCGGTGATTCTTAGAGGTGTGTGCATATCCTTGAACTCTAAAATGAGCCAGGCTGACTGTCTCCCCGTTTCTAGTATTTATGCTAAGCTAGGCTAACCATCTCCAGGTCTGCACTTAAAGCACAGAAATGAGATCTTCAATCATTGCGACAAATTTGCAGCAAGAGAATGAATAACTCCTTCGACCAAAATGCCCTGTCTCTTCCTTTAAGTAAACATAAAATTGCAGTTTTTGAATCATAACAAACTAGCTATTAAAGTATAATTCAGCACAACGCTGAGAATTAAGGGCTTAATGTGACTAATTGTTGTTTTTTTAATGTGACTAATTGGTGTGTTTTTAATATGACTAACTGCTGTGTTTTTTTCTGCAGGAAAAATGTGGAGCGGAGGTGTTTGCTGGATAACATGGAAGGAGTGTTCCTGGTTGTGGACGAAATCATTGATGGAGGGTAAGAGAAAAATGTTGTTTACAGCCAATTAGAGGTAAACAATGTGTTTTATTTTTATTAATGATAAACTGCAACACACTATTTACTGTCAAACTAGCCAATATATAAACTAAGGCTGTAACTTAAAGAAATATTTTCAGCATCAAATATGTTTATCATTAATTATTTAGTAATAAATAGTTTAGTCTGCTGCTTCCACCCACTCACCCAGGGCCTAGTGTCAAAGGGCTGATAAATCAATTGCAAAACAGTGAAATTCTTTATATGTAAATAGATGTGGATATAGATATAGATATAATTCTTGTGTATTTACCAGAGTTTTGTGAATCAAAATAGAGAGCTGGTTATCAGCAGAGAGTCATACAAAGAAGGCCTTCCTCTGCCTTCGGTTCAGTTGTTACCATTAGAGTAAAAAGTGCTGTGAGAAGCCGTTGTTTGGCCTTCGTATTGTTACAGGGTTGGATTTTTGAGATTTGGGACCCACAGGTTCAGTCTATGAAATAACCCTCGTCCTGATTGAGACGTTCTCTGATTGGTTGTCTCATCCTGTTGCCAGGGTGATTCTGGAGAGTGACCCCCAGCAGGTCCTACAGAAGGTCAGCTACAGGGTAAGTTGTCAGTTATTCCCAATGGCCAGCCGGTCATATCAATGTATTTATTTACCACAACTATTGCAAATAAAAAAAACAAAACAAAAGCAATTGTTTTATTGTAAAACATCAGCTGATTGGCCTGTTCAAAATGACCACATCAAGACTGTTGTAGCTTCCTGCATCGTTTCTCATTGGCTTCTTGCCTCCTCTTACCTGCTTTACCTTTCTCTCTCTCCTTCTCCCTGTGTCTCTTCTTCCTCTGATTGGTGTCAGCTAATGTCAGAGCCAGCCTATGGCTTCGTCCTCTTTGATTACATCACTGGTAACCTAGAGGGACAGACAGACAAGAGCCAGCTGCTGTAGACAGACAGGCAGAGGGTGAGAGAGTCAAAGAGAAGAGAGGTGGAGCGAGAGAATGAATGAATGAGTGAGAGTGTGATAGAGACAGTGGAGGGACCAAGGAGGGACGAGCGAGACAGATGAGGTAAATGCATGGTGAGAGAGCATGACTAACAGAGAGTGTAAAAACTGGGCTGGCTGCTGTTTTCTATCTTTTAAAACTTTTACCACCTGGTGGTGCTAGAGGAACAGTCAGGGGATCATCAAAGTCATTGGCTTTTATCCTCTGGGGACCATGAACGGATGAAAATTTTAGGGAAATAAATGAAATAGTTGTTAAGATATTAATATCTTTTATAGACTTTGATGTCTGTGGATACATCACATCACCGACCCTAGAGCCACTAGCATGGTTAAAAATTCTAATATGAGTTGTGATTGGACGAGCTGTTGACTGCTTTTAATACAGCTGATTCAATGGTGTTTGGACAGATCTAATGTTTGCACTGCTCTGCCTATGTATTGTGTGTTTGTGTGTATTGTGTGTTTGTGTGAATGAAGTATTTTGCATGGTTTTTGCATTTTTCCTTGTACACCCAATGATGTTATTGTGTTTTACAGGCGGATGAGAACCCATTATCTGAACAAAGTGTTGCCCAGGTAACACACAATACACACACAAACACGTAAATAACACGCAGGTGCACACACATGCATTTATTGTATTTGCAGTGGCTTCAGAAAGTATTCAGACACCTTCACTTTTTGTACACTGTTGTTTTGTTAATTTAATTCTAAATGGATAAAATCACAGAAACATTTTGCCCATCAGTTCACACAGAATAGGTCACAGGGATGTAAAAACATTGTTTTAGAATTGTTTTTTATTAAAACTGAGAACTGAAATCTCTCATTTACAAAAGTCTTTAGGCCTTTAATTCAGTACTGTTGAAGCGCTTTTGGCTGCAATTACAGTTTTATGTAGTCTTCCTGGGTAAGTCTCTACAAGCTTTGCACATATGGGGAGTTCATCCCATTCCTCCTGGAAGATCCTCTACCACTCCATCAGATTGGATGGGAAGCATCTGAGATCAACCATCTTCAGGTCTCTCCACAAATGTTCTATTGGTTTTAAGTCTGGATTAAGTCTTGTCCTGATGCCTCTTCAGTGCTGTCTTGGCTGTATGCTGTGGTCAGTTGTAGCCAGGTCAGGTTTTCTTTAAGAACCTCTCTGTATTTGGCTGCATTCGCCCTTCCTGTAATTCTGGCCAGTCTTCTGGTCTCTGCAGCTGAGAAACAGACCCACAACACCATGCTATCACCATCATGCTCCACTGCAGTGATGTGATGAGCAGCGTCTGCTGTGCAGCAGGCATAGCGTTTGGAGTTATGCCCAAAGAGCTCAATCGCTGACCAAAGAATCTTTTTCCTCATGCTCCCAGAGTCCTTTAAGTGTTATTTGGCAAACTCAGAAAGGTCTGTCAATGCTTTTTACATGCCTTCTCTTCGGCTACTCTAGCATAAATACCTAACTGAAGGAGAGCTGCTGAGATGGTCGTCCTTTTGGCAGGGTCCCATCTCTCCAGGGAATGTGTCTGCTAGAGTCACCAGTTGGTTGTTGGTCAGCAGCCTGCCCAAGGCCATTCTTGTCCAGTGTCACAGTTTGGCTGGATAACTAACTAAAGGAAGACACCTGGTGGTTCCAAACCACAGCAGGCAACTGGCCAGAACCAAACTGGGGAATTGCAGTTACATGGTTTGCATCCTAACCACCAGGTCATAAAATTCTCAAAAGACTGATTTAGTCAAGTCTTATAATCAGATTTTTTTTGTCATTTAGCTACAACTAAAGCTGATAGCACAGCATAAATTATATGGTCAAATATTACAGATTTGGAAATTAAGAATCAGTTGATTTTTTTTATATAAAAATATTAATATATAAATATTTAAATATTTTTATTAAATATAAAGATCTGATTTATCATTTGTCTTGTCACAGGACAGGTGACTTTGGACCATTTCTTCAGATTATCTTTCAAGATAATCTGCTAGTGTCAGGAAATATGACATCCATGAGGAGGTCATATGACTAATCAGGACTCAGGTTTGGTTTAACTTTGTGTTTACTTTTGCTGGAAAAATAGACCAGAAGTTAAGTGACAACACAGAAATTGAATGAACACAAAGTG
>CM076664.1:15448478-15470697 GCA_038496675.1 Rachycentron canadum
GCTTTCTTCTTGCCACTCTTCCATAAAGGCCAGATTTGTGCAGTGCACGACCAATAGTTGTCCTGTGGACAGATTCCCCCACCTGAGCTGTGGATCTCTGCAGTTGGTCCAGAGTCAGCATGAGCCTCTTGGCTCCATCTCTGATCAGTGCTCTCCTTGTTCGGCCAGTGAGTTTAGGTGGACAGTCATGTCTTGGTAGGTTTGCAGTTGTGCCATACTCTTTCCATTTCTGGTTGATGGATTGAACAGTGCTCTGTGAGATGTTCACAGCTTGGGAATCTTTTTATAGCCTAACCCTGCTTTAAACTTCTCAACAACTTTATCCCTGACCTGTCCGGTGTGTTCCTTGGACTTCATGATGCTGTTTGCTCCCCAATATTCTCTTAACAAACATCTGAGGCCGTCACAGAACAGCTGTGTTTGTACTGAGATTAGATTACACACAGGCTGACTCTATTTAGTCATTAGGTCAACATTTGATCATTCAACAATCATCAGGCAACTTCTGAAGGCAACTGGTTGACTCAGAGAAAAGGGGACTGAATACTTTTGCACACCGCACTTTTCAGCTTTTTATTTGTAAAAAAATTTCAAATCATGTATAATTTTCTTTGTACTTAACAATTGTGTGCCACTTTGTGTTGGTCTTTCACATAGAATTCCAATAAAATATATTTCTGTTTGTGATTTTAACGTGACAAAATGTGGAAAAGTTCATGGGGTATGAATACTTTTGTAAGGCACTGTACATGCACACATGCACTCGCTCTGTGGTTCTATGTCTATGTTTATGCTTATTTCTATAATGTTAACATTAAAATCTTAATGCTTATCTTAACTCACACATCCTAATAAGTGACAGAAGAGCAGCAAATCTATAGCAGAATACTGACTATTCTCTGACAGAATACTTAGTCAGTTTATTGTCTTTCTGTGAATTCACAAGGCTGCATGTCAACGCTTCAGCTCATCGTGCATGTTCAGGTGGCAGACAGCTTGGCTTTGTTTCCAAAGCACAGTACAGCACTAAGAGGCTCAACTGTGAATGAATGGATTGATGGGTTAACAAACAGATAGTTGGATTAACATCTTCTAAAGCACAGTGGTTCTCTTAAGTACTGTACACATGGAAACCTGCCTCACTGATCCCTGAGACCTCTTCATATTCATTTCTGTAAATGGATGTTTTTCTGATCTCTACCTGCTTTTCTGCAGGAACTAACATGCATTGAGTTTCTCTGTCTGTGTGGCCATGTTTTATTATTTTGTGGGGTCTGAAAAGCGGCAGCCCACTTTACTTTTGAGGTGTGACAGCTTTGTGCTGCACCCCACAAATTTGAAAGGCTGTTTTAGGGATAATACCTGGTTTTAGGATTCAGTTTAGAATTGGGTTCAGGTTAGAGTCGATGTTGGGGCATTTGGTTGAAGTTAGGCTAAGGGGCTAGGGAATTAATTTATCTCAATGAAGGATCCCCACAAATATACTAAGACAAGGATTTGACTGTGTGTGTGTGTGTGTACTCATGCTCTAAGCTTCTCCTGCTTTAACCCTCACAGCACATAACAGAGAAACTGGCCCTCACCTCTAACGTAAGTCTCTACTAATGTCACTGCAGCTACTACACTTTACTACAAAGCTTAGTCTGCTGGAGCTCTACTGTTGTTGGACCTCGAGCCACATTGAGATCGTCATGTTTTATAATTTTCTGTTATAATGCTACATTCTCAGAAATGTGGTGGTGTGTATATGCAAGTTTTTGCTGTACACTCAGCTATAGCCAGGAGGATTAACCTTATAGCCAACTAAAAATAGCCAGGGATATGTGTCAGTACATTTAAAAGAGCAAGGCTGCAGCTATTCATGTTACAGTCTTTTTTCCCCCTAACTTAAGTCTTTGAGGCAGCATCTCCTCTGAGAAAATGTTATACACAACTGTAAATTGGAGGCCTTAATAGCTGGCTACTGCAGCACTACAGTAGTGGTGGAGGCTTTACTTTACTTTCACTTTAGTTAGTTATACTAAAAGTACTAAAAGTAAAATTATACAGTTATACATTGTTATTAGATAGTAAAATAGTATTTGAATATATTATAATGTTGAATTTTTAGTGCTCTGGATGAAATCTAAATCTCTGTGACTTTAAATCTGTCAAATTGTGCAGTTATTGTTTCAATAAAATGTTTGAATTTGGATAGTTGTGGAGTAGAACTGCAAAGTGTCATGAAATGAAAATACAGGAGCTGAGATTTCAGGCACAGCCTTTACAGAGGTAAAGGTGGAGGGTTCTGCATGGTAGGCAAAGTGTCCTGTAACATAACATAATATTGAATAATAAAACTCTCTCAACAGGTCAGATTAATTTCTAACAAAACAGCTGCCCAAAGCTAGCAGGCAATATTGTCAACCACAACACAACTGTTATACAGTAAGAAACACTAAACAGATTAGAGCAGCATATGGACATATGGGCCTGATGTCACTGCATTTCCCAGAATTCCATCCTGCAATGACTGTTACCTGAGCTCCAAGTGCCCCCTGCTGTCAGAATGAGGGAGGACCAACAACCTTAGTGCTGAATTGAAGTCTGGGTTTAAGTTGGATTGTATTGAGGATTCAGAGGACAGTGGGGAGTGGTGGTGGAGAAGAGAGATGACCACATCTGCCTCTCTGTTATAAATCATCTGCACCAAAAACTTGATTGAAAACAGTGGGGAATTTACATTCAGATGAAATAATTTAGCTGCTAAAATTTTAAAATACGCTTTACTCTTACAAATATAAATAGTTTTCCCTCCTGCAGTTATGCATTCATTCATTTGGTTTGAGAGTGGTTTTAGTCCATTCAGAGTATTTGCCATGTAACAGTCCAACTGACTGGAGACACAACTCATAGGTTCTTAAGAAATGCAAACTTCACACATTTCTAAATTTAACAAATTTATGTACTGTATGTTTCAGAACTACGTGGTTGGCTGATAATTTACTCTTAATAGAATTTCTACTCCAGTGCAGTTAATTGATTTGAGTATTGCAGTCATAATAGAAAACACTGTGTTGTTGGAAACTGGATGCATTTTAACAGCAATTAATTACAGCATATGTAAATGTATTTTAATATGTAAACTGAAAAAATTGCTTTGAAATAGAACAGCTGGTAGAAAATGTTACAGTTCATATCTATGTCTATCTATGCTGCTCCAACATGGTGGCATTAAATTCCATATGGTTGCTCTGACCTCTAGTGCTTGGACAGCGGTACTACAATACAATACAAGTCTTGGAGTCAGTGATTTGTTCACAGAAATCACCGACTCCAAGACATATTTAAGCTTCAGCATGAATATCACATAATATTAGTTTTTATTTCACTTGAGTTGAGCCTTGCGTTACTTAAAACCACAAGTCAGGTCTTTATATACAGCATCTGTATATAAAGAGCAAACTAGTACAATTTTAAAACACTCAATATAGGTCACCTGTGAGTATACTCATTATAATAATATTACAAGCACCATTTACTCCCATCTATTACTACCATCTCATAACAGGCAACAGTAATCACACATTTACTTCAGGACACGTCTCAGTGGTTTATATTTTACTGTATTATATTTCATTTCTTTTGGTTGATATGCATTTTATAATATTGTTTATGTATTTTACTGTTATGCTCTATTATATGACATACAGCATACATATAATATATATACACAAATACAAACACACATATATTGTTCTTTGTGTTTCCAGGTTCTACAGTCGGCAAAGGAGCAGATCAAATGGTCCATACTGAAATGACGTAGACCAGAAAAATTTAGGATTCTCAAGAAAAGTTCTATAGAATATTTATAGTCCCAAAGTTATTTTTCTAGTAACAAACTAAAGGGAAGATTATTATATGCCAAGTGGGTAGTAGACTGCTTTATTCCAATAGATCAGTCAGAAATAGGGTTTCCTTTCTATGTGTAATGGCATTTTGTTACATTGTGTGTGATGTGATAAATTTAACTGGTTCAAGAGTGATGTTAGTCCATCCTCATGTCAACAGGCCAAATGACACCATGATGCATTATTCAAATGTCTCAAATGTCAAGTGTCAAGAGTAAAGACTTGAGTCTATCTGTGCTGCTCTATTAAACTGGGCACCCATCAAACACATATTAAATTGGTAGCAGTGATCAGTGTTTTTTTTGCTTTTATTTTGGTGGAACAGGATCTTTCAATTTATTCACTCAAAACAGAATATGATTGTAGGGTTTATTTGAGCTCTTTTGCATGTTGATAAAATAGTAACATTGAAATTTTCCACTAAATGTTACATGTTCAAACAGTATCAACATTTCTGTGTCCTGTAAATTGTTTTACCTAAACCCTTATTTGACCTAAACATTGAAATCAACAAGGAAATAAGAATTAAGACACCACAAGAGTGTGCAGTGTTTTTCACACACTGACTCATTTGTGCACTGAACTGCTCAGTTGAATAAAGTTTGTGTTGTTCTGACTGTTTGTAGGCTCCTTAAATAACAGTAATGTGTTTGTAAAGCTTATTTAAAGGTTGTAAATGAATGTAATAATGCTTTATGACAAGAAACAAATATTAGCAGCATATGTAAGAGGCAATATGTTACTGTTGCACTGTCAGGACTTTTATTAAAATGCCCTTATGAAGGTAAATTAATATTTGTACATATAACTGGTTTTATAATAAAAGGGACCTTACAGAAAATTAAATGTTATGCAGAATTTTGTGGCCAGAATAATAAAGAATAATGTCTATTTTATTGATGTCTTGTGAGATAATAGATATGAAAATATTTTAGCTGGGAAAAAAAAGAAAAAAAGCCAAAGACAAGCTAATTATTTTTGTTTACATTGGTATTGAAACAAATTGTAATTTTGTCTGTCCACCATTTGTGAGACTGCTAATAAAACTGAATATTTGCCCTTGCATCAAAGCGTCCCTGTCTTCTTTTTAATATTTATTTGTTTTTAAACCAGTGTTACCCAAAACTTATGAAGTTTTCTGAAAAAAATGTTTAAAAAATTAGTCACAATGACAAAAGTATAATTTGCCAGTAATGTGATTAGTTTGCTGCCTCATCCAATTCAACCTGAAATTAGATTAAACATGAAGAATGTTCATAAGTTTGATTCAAAGGTGCAACTAGACTGTGTGACAACAGAGGCTGCAGTCAACTTTCATTTTTCATTCTTTATTATCAGCAAACATCTTATATTTTACACTTCTCCTGTGTTTTATCCATAAGAAGAAATATTAGTGGTTTTAAAAAGCAACTACCATCTCAGTGTAGTTTAACATCTCCTCTCTCAGGCTTCTCCTGGAGCTCTGGAAACAAAAGGTCAGTCAGCCAATCAGACGAGAGGATCTGTTTCTCTTCTGATTGGCTGACTGTTTTCTGAGTAATCCAATAAAAACAGTAGATTTCAGGTAGACTCTCAGAGAAACCAAATCCTGCAAGTTTGAAGGTGGGTCCAGACGGGGTGATGTTGGGGGGTGTGGCTGATGGGAGTGATGGCTTTGTTGTGACATCACAAAGTTCCAAAACTCCTGACAGCTGGTTTTAAGACTCAGTGTCTGAAAACAGGCTGCGAGCATTTCTCCGTGGAAATAGGGTTTCCTTTCTATGTGTAATGGCATTTTGTTACATTGTGTGTGACATGATAAATTTAGCTGGTTCAAGAGTGATGTTAGTCCATACTCATGTCAACAGGCCAAATGACACCATGATGCATTATTCAAATGTCTCAAATGTCAAGTGTCAAGAGTAAAGACTTGAGACTATCTGTGCTTCTCTATTAAACTGGGCACCCATCAAACACATATTAAATTGGTAGCAGTGATGAGTGTTTTATTGCTTTTATTTTGGTGGAACAGGATCTTTCAATTTATTCACTCAAAACAGGGTTAGGGTTAAGGAAATAAGAATTAAGACACCACAAGAGTGTGCAGTGTTTTTCACACACTGACTCATTTGTGCACTGAACTGCTCAGTTGAATAAAGTTTGTGTTGTTCTGACTGTTTGTAGGCTCCTTAAATAACAGTAATGTGTTTGTAAAGCTTATTTAAAGGTTGTAAATGAATGTAATAATGCTTTATGACAAGAAACAAATATTAGCAGCATATGTAAGAGGCAATATGTTACTGTTGCACTCGGGGTGATCTTGGGGAGTGTGGTTGAGGGCAGTGACCTTTGATACTTTCACTGTATTAATATATAACTTAGACAATATTTATAATCAAAGACCACATGGACTGTATGGTACCTTTAAAGTTTTGGTTTTACCCTCAAGGGCCATTGTTACAGAACTTCTTGGTCCTTTCACTTTTTACAGCAGGAAAAGCACATGTGGAACTGATAACATTACTGATGGCTACTATAATTGTAATGAAATATAGAAGTTATTAATGCTTTAATTAAAATGCTCTTTTCTTAGCAAACTTTACTTTCACTCCACATACTGTGGTAGCTCTGTACAGTTTCTACAGTATTTTGTTAGAGAATGTGAAATCATTAGGCCGACACCGGAGGACCCAGTAGAGTGCAAGCACAGGACAGGGACACCTTTGAGAGTACAAGCCACACTCCAGGGCTCTGATGATGAACAGCGTGTCAAGTTTTTCCTGTAATCTTTTAACCACGGTTTGATATTAAAACATTTAATAGATAACACACTGTCAAATTTTGCCCACAGTTTTTGTGATAAAACCAAAAATACACAATGGTATCCATCCATACTGGCAAAACTCAACAGGGATTGGAGTTTGATGACAAACACAGTTGTAAAGACAAAAGAAGAAAGAATTGTAAGGACAGGCTACTTACTGCATATGCATAGCTTGCTGTGTTTGTGATAATATACAGTGTAACAGGATGATAGCCAAAGTTTTGGTCCCAGCAGAACATAGACACTTCTTCCAGCTGACTTCAGAGGTGACCACATGTCTTCCAATTAACCGCAACTGAAATATCATGTGAGATTTTTTAAAGTCGGTCATTCTTTGTCGCCCTCCCATAACGCTGTGACTGCTGAAACATCTGGCCGACTGCTGTTGCCTCTGAAGCTTGGTCTGTTTTTCTCTCTCACTGGTTTAATCATCTTTTCTCCTGTATTTCCCCTACAGTTACAGCTGTATATATTCTGCAGATACAGGTCTACTGACACTACAGAGACGCATGCATTTATACTCCTGATACAAATGTTTTTATACTTCACATACAGGTGTTTATTTTACTACAGATATGGGTGTGTATTATACTGCAGATGCAGGTGTATTCATTCCTCAGACTGAGCTGACATTTTCATGACCATCACCTGAAAGGTTGACCCCACAGATTGATCACTTCTGAAGAAGCAACATTATTGTCAAGTGATAAAATATCAAAACATACATAGTTAAATGCACAGTAGAGTATAGTACTGTAAGATACAAATGTTTCTCCTTGTGGTTTTGTTGGATCTAATTGTACTGTCTTACTCCAGGGAAGATTTCCTACGGTTTATTTGTATTAGCAGCATATTTGTGTAGTTTAGCTGTGTTGTGAGTATTTGTAGCAGATGTGTCATTATATAGTTATTACCACAGTACTGAGAGGGGAATGATGTGATAAACTTTCCCTCTTTTTGTGCCTCTACACCATCTTCATCTCATCCACCTGCAAAGGTCTGACATCACCCTGGGGTTTCAGCTGACAGTGACTGTCCACTGGTGTCAGCGACGCCCTCTCACTGTCCCGATGTGTGTATGTGCCCACTTCACTGCTGTTCCAGGTTTATATACCACACTCACAGAGCCACACTCTGCACCACTGGCTGGAGGGAATTATCATACTGCTGTCGATTGGCCGCCATTTTGACAGTGACAAATTGGGTTGCCTATGATTGGGTAATTATGCTGTGATGTCAGTAAATGTGGGTTGGGTAAGAAAAGGGGAGAGAGAGAGAGAAAGAGAGAGAGAGAGAGAGAGAGAGAGAGAGAGACATAGAGTGTGTACAATAGAGAGACAGAGGGCGGGATAAAATGATACCATGCACAAACATGGGAGGGGCAGAGTGAGAGAGGGAGAGAGAGAGTGGGAGAGAGAGAGAGAGAGAGAGAGAGTTTTGCTCATCTAATTTATGAGACTTGAAAACCTGGATTGGATGTTTGAGGATAAAAACATAAACATGTTCCTACACTGAGGTAACATTTCAACTTTCCATTTGGCCCGTCTCTAAGTGTAGGTAATGTTTCATGTGTTAGGCCTGTCTCAGCACAGCCAATGTTCTGCTCTGCAAAGCATCACCTTTAATCTGATGTGGAAATGTAATTATGTTATTTTTCTACAGCAGGCTCCAGCTGGAAGCTGGGCTGTAAAAACTAATTAGCACCTTCAAAACACCAAGCCCCTGACACCATAAGGAGTCGAGAGTCCCTGCCAACAACAGCCAGACACTGTGGCCTCCAGAAACCTCCAGGGAGACCGAGAGACCCGAGAAAAATCTGAAAACCCCTGGAAACCACTAATGTATATCTCAAAACCTTTCTTTCAATTAAAGCTCTGAAAAAAATCTCAGAATATCTTAAAGCCTCTATAAATCGAGAGACCCTATTAGAAACCCAGGATCCAACAAATTTCTTGCCTCCATAAAACCTTTCAGAGACCTCCAGAAACTTCTTGAACATCTGCAAACCTCTGCAAACCTGAGGAAACCTGCATTAAAATATAAAACCTTGATATTTCCAGAGCTGCTTCTAGAAAGCATTTTAGGAGTCCAACAAAATGTTCCACACCAGTGACTTTCACAAAGGTCTGACAGATCCAGAAACCTTGAGAAACATCAATCAACCTATAGATGCTTGCCTAAAATGTAGAGAAAGAAAACTCTGTACAGTCTGGAAACTTTTAAAAACCCCAAGAAATGTCCACAGAGCTCTAGAGATCTCCAGTGTGATGCCTCCATAGATGAGCTGGTTTTATGGTATCAGATCTGTCTGGTCGGTCTGAAGGAGTCAGACTGGTTTCTCTGTGGTTTGTTCACCCTGTTTGTTCACCCTTACATCCATGCTGAGGTTCTATCAACACCACAAAGAATTGAAAAAAACATGATCTGTGCAGACTCAGTCCAGCTGCGTCAGTGTGCCCAAGCGGCCTGAAACTGGGCCTCATCACTGAACTCAATCATTCCTCATTGAGCAGTGAAAAGAGAAACACAACACATGGCCTTTCTGCTGCTCAGCCGCATGGCTCCTTCTCAAATAAATAGAAACTAAATAAATATAACCCAGGTCTTGGCTGGAGCAAACTGAGGGGCCTCATGTCACCATCTGGCCAAAGATCATCAGTGTTCTACAAGATGAATCACTCAATATTAAAAAGTCATCTCACCTTTCCATGAAGCACACACACATCCCTCCTCAGCTCTACACAGCTACACACCATATGGTACAGAAGTATACAGTATAAAGTTTACTTTAGAGTTTAAAGCATTTATGATGAAGTTTTGCGTTTAAATCCCTTAAAACTGGACTTCAACCTTGAGTTTAAATTGTGTAACTCCAACTTTAAAATGCACATATCGGGTGTAGAAAATAGTCATTTATAATGTGATCTGCTGTACTTTGTGGCACATTTCAGACACATGAGACAGCAAAAACGGGTCACACACATACGGACACGCAGAGGTTATAAATGATGCTGCTGTGCTTGAAAAAACAAACGGGATCGCAGAGCTCTGATTGGAGAAACACAAAACCAGCCAAAAGAAAAAACACAGCCACAATTAGCAACAGAAAAACCATTTATCCCAGTGCAAAGGTAAACATGTGGAGACAAGTTAATGAAATTAGTGGGAGCGTAGGGTGGGGCTGATAAAGCCCTCAGCAGGGCAGCTCTGTAACGCTGCACAAAACCAAAGAGGACTGTAACTCAAAGGTTTGGCTGCTAACTAGCACTGATGAAACAAAAAATAAAGTTATGGCTGCTACCAAGAGAAACAGAGTCCAACTTCAGATTTCAAATCAGAAAATCAACAGTGAGGTCATTTTATTCCTTTTTTTTTTATCGCTGTCAGGTTCTTTTGCATTATTTGTTTGTTTTTTTTTTTTCAGGCCTATTTTGCTGTTATTTTTACCACTTCACCAGTAAAATCATCAGTTGTCTGTATGTAGCCTGGTGCAGATTCAGTGATAATGGTTAATAGTTAATAGCGATTTTCTACTGGTACTACATGGTGTATTTAATGTTTTTACAGATTAATTATTACCAGGGTGCTGCAGCACCTCTTTTGCCATTTATGCACTTGTGCCTTTTGACCATTAGATGGTGCAAAAGCCAGTTCAGAAAACAGCAGTAACTCAATAACTGCACAGCAGTGTTGCTGTTACAGCCTGACACAGTAGTATAGGCCACATGAAGATGCTAGATTTGAACCCCTGGTCAGGTAATGTTTTGAAGAAGTCTGTTTGTGTGTTGACAATCCTTCTTTGTGTCATAATTTAACATGATGTTTGCCTTCATGTTATGTTCCTTTCTTCACAGTCCGCCTCCTATTAATTAATCAGTGAATCACTGGGAACTGCATTAAATATCTGCAGTATGGACTGAAGGTGCACTGTCCTCTACTGTACTGTTTTGTACTATATCTTTATATCAAGGGCATCAGTTAGTTTTAGAAGGTCTTCAAATACACCCCCTCAAGGTAGAAGTGAATTCTTCTACAATGTTCTCTGTTGGGTTATGTAAATAAAAATTGATAGTGACTTTTATATCGTCTGATTGATTTACTCATATTATCAATCTGATCAGAGGCCAAATGACTGTTAAGATGCCATATGAGAAATGAGACATGCTGACATGTTGACATGTCATTTTTTGTAAATTTCAGTTATGATTATGATGATAAGTATATTAATAATGATAATAAGTTATGTAAGTGACTAAGTGCATGTGTTAATGGAGCAGTGAGTGGTTTATGGAAAATTGCTAAAATTCATCATTGTGTTGTTGTTACTATCACATTGCTATGTGTTGTCGAGACAACCCTGGCGCCTTGATCAGCTTTGATACAATGGTGACCACTCTGTCAAACACACACACAGGCTTGTTGTCAATGACTGTCACGGTGGCATACACACATTTTCATTTTCACACAAGCTTTCAAATGTTTCTCACTGACTATCTTAGGCTTTCACACACACACACACACACACACACACACACACACACACACACACACACACACACACACACACACACACACACACACACACACACAGTGGTCTGAATGGCTGTCTGTTCCGCTTGTCTAAAACGGCCAAAGGGTGTTCAGGACAAAGGGGGGTGACAGGCCTCTCTGGTTGGTCATGGCAGACTTTGACTGACATGTGATGGCAGCTGAGTGGGGTGTGTGGGAGCCACACTACCACACAGCTGTGTGTTTGTTTGTGTGTTGAGCTGTTGTTGCCGAGGCAGCACAGACCAGACAGTGTAACAAAGAGACCGTTATGACTTTCTGTCATCATTGTCACTGATACGTTAATTGAAATTTTAACTGCTTTGATTTCAGCATTGTCATTTAAACTTCACTCAGCATTTACACTTGAAGTGAACTTTATTGAGTTTCCATTGAAAAAAGGCCACTAAGAGACTAACCAGGCTCTTAACTACAACACACGTGGAAATCCATTTCTGAGTCCAGATGAGTTTGATGCTGTTTATTTGCAAGAAACAGATACTGATCAGCTCTTTCTCTATTATCATCAAAACAAATGTGCGCTGCCTAAACAAAATACACAACACAGGCAGAATACACATTTTGGCTCCAACATTAAGATTAAGAAGACACACATTAAGTTAAATAGTGAGATTTAGCAGTTTGAGTAGAGTTGTTTTGGTCAGGATAGTTGGAGTGACACATTAATGCTTGTGAATTTAAACACCAAAAGTCAGTTACTTGTAACACTCACAGACATGATCTTTCAACTCATCTGTCATTTATCATATTTGTCATTACAAACACGAGCTAAACAGTAGAAATACACCACTCAGTTTGAAAGTCATCTACCAGGAAAGAGTGCCGGCATTTTGCTGGACGATCATGTGCTGTCTTACCAGAGACCCAGTACTGACACCTCCATGGCGTCAGCGGACTGGCTCTGTTCAGCTGAATGAGAGGGCTGGGTTTATGAGTCTGAATGTGGCCTCAAGTGCAGGAACGTTGACTGTGTGCAGATTTCCAGAGTCTTGTCGTCACAGCGAGGTTGCCAGGTTTGCTGCTATCGTATTTGTTAGGTGAATCCAGAGATGCTGCATGTGCAGCAACCTTTAATCCACAGATATCAACCTTCTCATCCCACTCTTGGAAGGAAAGTACGATCCCAAACATTTTACATTTCTGTTTTAACAATAACAGCCACTAATTTACACAGGCATTGTTGTCTCTTATTATTTTATATGATCAAAAATCTAATTTGATACTAATCCCCCTGTAAATCCTCCCAGCTCAACCCCACTGACTTTTTTCACTTATTTTGTGGTGACAAATGTAATCACCAGATCATGTTCAGAGATTATGTTTTGAATAAATGAAACACTACATTTATTAACTGCAATCACAGGTAGGTGGTTGGTTGTGTACAATGGGCAGGTCTCAGAATTCAGAGTTTACATCCTGACGTCCTTCTCCAGTCACATTCAGGCTCTTTGGTCAAAACGATTGTGACCAAGACCACAATATTGTTCTGTCCTCATCTAAATGTAGCATAGATGTCTCAATAAAAAATGTAATAATGCCAGACTCAGTACAAGTGGATACAAGTGGATAAAATATTTCAAAATGATCAATATTCAATGTTTCAACATTTCAAAACTATTTATTGTTTGAAAGTAGTTGTATATAAACATAATTTCTAGGAGACAAGCCTGTCCAGCTACAGACTACACACTCTGACTTTATACAATGTCAATATGTAATCTAGTTACAGTGAACAGTTAATGATGATGATGGTGATGATCCAAATAACGATGATGTGCAAAGAAGGTAATAATTATTTACAGAGTACTTTTCCAAACAAATTGAATAAGTGGTTTTGATAGATGAGGATATTATTTAGTTACTACACAGAAATACAAACAGTAACATGAATAGGTCTGAATAATAATGATGATGATTATGGTGCTGGTAGTGATGATGGTAGC
Organism: Rachycentron canadum; assembly: GCA_038496675.1. Lineage (NCBI taxonomy): Eukaryota > Metazoa > Chordata > Actinopteri > Carangiformes > Rachycentridae > Rachycentron > Rachycentron canadum. The sequence continues at coordinate 15,461,684 of CM076664.1, forward strand.
TCTTACTGTACGTGTGTGTGTGTGTGTGTGTGTGTGTGTGTGTGTGTGTGTGTGTGTGTGTGTGTGTGTGTGTGTGTGTGTTTATGAGCACATGTAATTTACGACCAAAATAAAGCTAATTGCAACCACTTGTTAAAGGCTGAGGTCTGTATCTATTCTTATGTCATATTACACACACACACACACACACACACACACACACACACACACACACACACACACACACACACACTCACCACAGAAAGTCATTATTCCTGGGATAAACCTAGAGCCAGTCATTAACCTACAACTCTTTGAGACTCATATATCACACACATACATAAACACACACACACACACACACACACACACACACACACACACACATACACACACCATCATGTTCTACCTAATCATGAGCCAGTGTTCATTTATAATCAATCTCAAATGCTTGACACTGACTGTAAATAAACAGACCTCTGTACACGTGTGTGTGTGTTTTTGTGTGTGTGTGTGTGTGTGTGAGAGAGAGACAGAGAGAGAGAGAGATTTCCATATGGCTGGTATGGAATGAGAAGCAGGAAAGCAATCCCGGCATCTATCCATCACTTTGACCACGCTACAATTCATGTGCTGTGATTTGCCTACTCAATCTGTGCGTGCGTGCGTGTGTGCGTGTGCGTGTGTGCGTGTGTGTGTGTGTATTGTAATGTTTAACACATGTCTGCAGTGGTGAAGCTCACTTTGTTAAGCTCCACTCAGCCTCACATTAAAAAGTGTCTTGGTATAAACCAGTCATCCACAGCTGGTCACTGTTGAGCAGTCAGGAGTTGAGGCATCTTCTCAGGGGCATCGTAACAGTAAATGACCCACTGAGTCTCACAAGTAGTGTAAGGATTTTAATCTGATATTTCCCAGTTAAACGCACTTTATGGCACAAAAATGCCAATTCCTTGTCTTTCTTGTGTACATAAAGTCCCACTTGAAATGTAAGATTGCTGTTGTTTAATTAGCAAATATTTTTTGATTGAGATCCTTTACCTGCGTTTAAACCATCAGAACCTAGTTTGTGTTTTGATACCTGGCCAACTGGTCCTGATAGATACATAACATAAGCCTTAAAGCTGCTGTAGTTTTTGTGTTTTGTGGGGGCAAAATTGTGAACACAAAATTCTTCCCTTAAAAAGTTGGTGTGGATACATTTCACCAAAATTTTGCTAATTTAACACATCTAACATATGGAGTTATGTATAATGTTATTCATGTGATTGTATTTAATCTAATAGTCAATTGTTAACAGTAACACATGTCTTGTATAAAAGTATTCATTGTTACTGTTAAGAACGTGGGATGGTTGTAACTGTTTTGTTCATACTTATTTTAGGTTTCAGTCTACAGTTTTTTTGATTGTTGCACTAGTTGCTGTTTTTCACACATATTTCATATCTGTTCTGTAGTGTCTTATGGTTCAAGAGGAACAACATTTAATTTCTTCTTTCCTCTCACATTAATCACTTCATGTGTATAAATACTGCATAGAAAGTAGTTCTAACTGGCTCTATCTCAGCAGCTACAACAGTAACATGCTGGGACACAATGTTGCTTCAGTATTAATTATCTAATGATGTCACAGGGACCTAACCAAACTATAAAATAAAAATGTCAAATAAAACGATATATATATATATATATATATATATATATATATATCGTTATAACAATAACAAAGAAAAAAATGTAAATATATGGTGAAGTAATGAAGTCCTATAGATGAGTAAACTGTCCTCCCCAGGTTTATAAAGAATGAGGCAATTTCTAAATTTATTTTTATTTATTTTCAATTTCTAAAAATGCCTCCTACAAAGAGAGAGGTAAGACTAGATCTATATCTGCTCAAATCCTGGTGGTCTCCTCCTGAGAAGTCTTTTCCTGCCCTGTCTGAGTCTTTACTGGCCCTCTCTGTGTCTGTTATTCACATAGGCTGGTTCCAGTGGATAAGTCAAAGACTGACCTTTTTCCCAACCCTGGTCCTCCATGTGTCAGTAACTTGATGGTACATAAGGTTATGTTATGTCTGTTTTCATCTGTGATGGCTGCAGTAGTTTAATAACATTAGCTGATTTGTTGCTAACAATTCTATGGGTTTGTTTGGCAAATTGCTATCATTAGCAAGCGCATAACAGTGCATAAGCCTGATATAAGTGAGGTAGGTGTCAGGTGAAAAACAGCTTACATGCATTTCTAAGTTGATATTTTTTGCAAGAGATAAAGTTTACTAACAAATATATAAATAGTGAGAAAGATGATTTTGTTTTTCATTACTGATTAAGAAGTGAAGGAGGAGATCTCTCTTTCTTTCTGTCCGTCTGGCTCTACTCTCTCTGGTGGTCTCTCTCCATTTTCTCCTTCATCCATTCATTCCCACATGGACAGATTGTCCTGGTGCTTGCCCTCTGGTCACATTTGACCTGGAAGTGCTGTGATTGGTCCAAAGGTCATACAGCTGGCTCCTCATTGGTGGAGAGGTCATTCCTTTGGCCCCTGAGGGTCCCAACCCCATCCATCACTGTCACCATGGCTTCTGTGGACACCATTATTAAAAGTCACTGTGTGTGTGTGTGTGTGTGTGTGTGTGTGTGTGTGTGTGTGTATGAGTGTGTGAGTGCCTTGCCTTGTTTAATGTGTGGGGCGGGGGTCAGGCCTGAGTCTTGTCTAAATGCCAGGAAGTCGAGCTGAGCAATTTCTATCTGTAAAATTCAACACACAAACTGTAACACAAAGGGAACCTAGACTGCCCACATACCTTTTTTTCATGACTCAGGAAATTGTCACACATTTAAACTTTTTCTTCACCGTTTCTTCTTACATTTGAATATGTAGAACTCACATTACTAATAGTGTGTGCAAAATGATGTCATGAAATTTTATTGGCTGTAACTAACCTGAGGAGAAATAAATGTGTGTTGGTGTGTGTGTGTGTGTGTGTGTGTGTGTGTGTGTGTGTGTGTGTGTGTGTGTGTGTGTGTGTGTGTATGTGTGTGTGTGCGACAGAGAGAGAGAGAGAGAGAGAGAGAGAGTGACAGAGAGTGACAGAGAGAGAGAGAGAGAGAGTGTGTGTGTTTGGATCAACTTACAAGCATTTCCACATGTGCATGAATACAAAGCAACGCAACAGTTATATTGTTGATAGACATTAAACTTATGAAACTGATTCACATTAGGAGACATTTTTTCTGATTATTAAAATACACTTACAGGATTGTGAGAACTGGTGTTGTGTAGTTATTATGAGTCAGCAGTGGGTGGGCGTTGAAACAGCTGCTGCATAAAACAAAGGCTTGGTTGTCATGTGCACTATCCCTATTACAATAGTGTAAATGGGGGCCTCTCACCTTCTGAAGCTTGATTTGTAAATGTAAAATTGAATTCTTTTGCCCATTTGAGTTTCCCAGGGGTCATGTCTGCACTGTAAGGTAAAAGTATGTCCACAAACATTTTTCTAGGACTGTTGGATTATTCCCCTTACTTCAAATGAGAGGGGGACTGCATGCTAACAGTGTGCTTCAATTTTGTGTTTCCAGTTTGTTTCTCCCTTTCCTGTTTCAGCATTACAAGGCATTGTTAAACAGTTAGTTAAAACATGGTCCCAATTTGTGGTTCCATATTAGATACTAATAAAGAGATTATATATATATATATATATGTGTGTGGTATCAAGGCTCAGAACCTCTCCTCTGATTTTCTCACTAATATAAGTAATGTATTGTTGCCTAAACTGTAGCTTGGTAAAACTACAGTAGTAGATGAATACATACAGTGAGATTCAGACTAAAAACACTTTAGCTGGATTTGGTGTGAAGCTATACACCAGAGCCTTAGGCCTGGCTCAGGTGCAAACTCTGGATCATCTGGCAGCACTGAGGTGACTGTTCACTGAGTTGCAGCACTGAAGTCCAATGCAGGTGTGTTATAGCTGCTGCCCTTGCTTCCTGCCCACTCCTGCTTGGCCACTGGACCGTTAAGGCCAGCCAGGAGCGTGTGTATGCCCACCAAGACCATCAGCGACATTAGGCAGGTGGGTGATCGGGCAGCTGGGACAGTAAGAGTGTATGAGTATATGGCTTGTGGATTACTAGGAGAAGGAGAGAGAGCAGTCTACCCTTCTGTTGCTGCCAGAGGCTGTGTGGAGTCTTGAATGGGACTACAGAGGAGAGACCAGTGGAGGCATTAAGGTGAGTTAGTGAAGGGCAGTGTATATGAGGAAAGCTGCAGTAATCGTTGTTTTAGTATAACTAGAACATGAAAAGCAATCCAACAAATAGAATACTATTTAGTACTAAATAACAATACTAAAAAAAATTAAAACCAAAAAGATTGCTGAGCAAATGCCCGATAAGTCAAATAAGTCAAAATAGTGCCTGTTTCATTGTGACATCACAAAGTCCCAGAAGTCCTGACAGCTGGTTTTGAGGCTCAGTATCTGAATACAGGCTGTGAGCATTTCTCTGTGGACTGAGACCTTTGATACTTTCACTGTATTATTATAGAAACTAGACCTGATTTATAATCAAGGATGACATGGACATTTCACCTTTAGACTATATGGGACCTTTAATGTCAATGTTCCTGTCTATGCAACAGGATGTGATGTTCAGTGGTGTCAAATGCAGCAGTGAGATCAAACAAGACAAAAACTGGGGTTTGTCTGAAATCACACACTTATTCATTCCTTCCTACTCAGTATTCAGGGACTGCTATGTCGAGGACGACAGGACAGGACAGGACAGGACACAATAAAAAACAATTTGAGACACTCCTTGGGCACTGTTTTCCTGTGTTTTACCACAAGTGCAATGCAAGGAAAGGCAATATAGCCCATAACAGTTTGTCTCAAAGGGCTTTACATAGCATCATAACAACATCCTCTGCCCTTAGACCCTCACATCGACTGAGGAAAATCTCAAAACAAAAAACCCTTTTAACAGGGAAAAAAAGAGAAACCTCATGGTGAGCAACAGAGGAGGGATCCCTCACCCAGGACGGGCAGACGTGCAATAGATGTTTTATACAGACAAGAAAACGGGTAACAATACAGAATATGCACAGCAATGCACTATGGATAACATTACTTGGTTTGTAAGAATCACTTGTACACTACTTTTCATGATGCATGGTGGGATACTATGAATCCACTATAATAATTTTGGACACAGCCAAGATTTTTGTCTGATGCAATAAGATACTTGACTTTCACCAGTCTCTGTGTCATGATACACTCAAAATCCTGACTGACCAATTTATGAAGAACAGGCTTTTTAAGAAGAAGTGTATTTAAAGCCACAGGACTGGGTACATTGAAAGACAGACTGATCATATCTACTTTCTTAAACTTCTAAGAGACAGGATGATTATTTAGATGACGCAGATATTCAAAGGTTGATGTGTTGCCCTGGGTTTGAATACAGGTTGAGTCGCAGGAGGTGATGAATTTTGTCCCTATTAGTTTGAATTTTATCATTTAATAAGCTCAGGAAGTCATTACTACAGAGAGCTATAGGAACACATGGATTAAAAGAGCCATGATTCTTTGTCAGCCTGGCTAAAGTGCTGAACAGCAACCTGTGTTTGTTTTTATTTTCCTCTATTAATGATGATTAATCACCCTGCCAGACTAACTTCTTCCAGTTTGGTGGAACACCATTTTTTTTAAATTTTGTTTTAATTCATGGGTTAGGGTTTTATACCACGGAGCTAGAGTTCAGTGTTGTTCGCTCTGAGCCTGCAGCACTATCAACCAGATCAAAGTTAGTGTAGGAGACTTCTGCATAGCTATGAATTAAATGCTGATATAATTACTTCCTCAAATTTAGCTACAGCACAATTAGATACACATCTAATGGTGTGTGGTCCAGTAAAAGGAATAATAAATATAAAATATATAAAATAATAGTCAAAATAATGGTCAAATAATGGCCAATACTAAAGGATTCTATGGAAAAGACTATCAAAATGTTACATTTTGATGCCAGAACAAGGTCAAGACTGTGGTTAAAAAGTATAGTAAAACAAATAGCAACTCTATTTGTTTTAAAGCTGCCACATCTTGTGACATTTAAATGTTGTTTGAAGTCTCAATCTAGTTGGATCAACTCTCAAACTAAGGATCAGATCCTCTCTTCTGATTGGCTGACTGACCTTACTAGAGTTCCGAGCTCAGCCTGAGAGAGGAGATGGAAAACTACAGTCAGATGGTTTTGGTTATATATATCTTATATATCTTCTTATAGATACCAACACAAAATAGTGTATCATAATTTAGAATTTTATTTTCGCCTTGTGAATGGATTAAACAAATGAGATATTTTATATCTTTTTATCTATTTATATTATTTTATATATTACTATAGATATGTAAACTTGAAAAGGCTATGTTTTGTTACAGTGAAGTGGCTGAAGTGGTGTTTATTTTGTTTAGACAGCACACCTTTGTTTTGATTGTTTAAACAGTGTCACACTCATCTAGACTCAATGTTTTTTATTCAATGTACAGTCGTGGCTACAGGAGATGATGAAGTTGTAAGTGTGAGCACTGGATCAAGCTAATTATACTTAAATCAAAGCCTTGACCTGAGTAAATGCTGAGTGAAGTTCAATTATTGGTTTAATCACAGTGCAGGAAAAACACCAGAAAAATGTAAAATATTTAATCAGAGCTCCTATAGTCCCCAAGACCTGGAGATCGGTTTTGATTTCCATTGCTTGGCTTTGTTATGTTGGTGAAATGCTGCAGCTCTATGAGTCAGCGTGCTGCCTGAGGTCCTCAGGTCCTCAGGGCTGCTGTGGCTTTATCTCCAGAGCCTCCTGTCTGAAGCCTGCACAAGCAGTAACTTTATTAACTGTCTCCAACTTCACTTAGATGTAAATTCTTATTTTGCTGCTGTTCACCCACTTTTACTACTGTTTTTTTTTTTTGTTTGTTTTTTTTTTTTTAATTTTGCAAGACTCAAGGTGGTGTTTATTTGCTTCAGTCTTTGGTTTCCCCCTCAAACAAAAGCTGATGAATAATTTTAAGTTTATCATTATGCAAAAGCTTCAAATAGTTGTTCAATTAAAAAGATGAACATACTCCTTCAGATGATAGATCCATTTATTCATTTGATGAACACACATATACGAACACAAGGCTCAAATGGATGTTGTGGTAGTTGCTTAGTGTTACAGAATCAATACGTCCTTTGAATCTGCTTATCACACATAAACACACACCCACGCCACACAGGCCCTGCTGATGTTGCATGAGGCTAATCCATTAACATGCCACTATCACTGCTGATAAGTTTGTGTACTGTTTGTGTGTGTGTGTGTGTGTGTGTGTGTGTGTGTGTGTGTGTGTGTGTGTGTGTGTGTGTGTGTGTGTGTGTGTGTCAGACCTCCAGATTGGCAATATCTCCTCACATCCTGTGACCTGATGTGGCTCCATTTCTTTTCTCTTCCTCTCTGGAGGGTGTTTAGTTGACTGAGAGTGTTTAGTGGTGTTTAGAGATTCTGGTTGTGCTTCTTGTGAAGAATAATATATTCATAACAGGGACACAGTGATCAGAAATAAACACAGCAGGTTTTTACCAGAGGTAAATGAACATCTGTTCATTTCACATTGTCTCTAACGTTAATTCCAAATGTACAACAAAAAGAGAAAGAAAGGGGGATCATCAGATTAGATATCAGCTGTCAACACACACACACACACACACACTAGCTGTGTCCCAATTCAAGGGACACATCCTTCAGACACTGAATTTGAAGCAGCTGTCCTAGGCTCAAAGGCTCCTTTGAGTCCAGCCTTTTTTTTCCACAAAGGATCCACCTGTTGGATCCTTTGTGATCCAACATATCCCAAGATTCATTGCACACCAGTCATGTATGCAATGAATCCACCAGTAATTACACATTTAAATGTAGGTATTGGGTTTCAAAACAGTTCAACAATTAATGGTACAACAGTTAAAAACCAAGGGCCTTAAAACCTCAAGTTTGTGAAAAAAACTATTGTGTTGTTGAAGTTGCTGTGCGACAGTAATGCAGTAGTTAGGACGAGCACAGCTGGTGACACAAAGCAAAAATCCTCAGTTGACCAAACCCTCTCATTTCAGTTTGGCCTTTGTAGTCCACGACGGCTACAGAGGGCCACACCTTTGTTGTCTTTTAAAGGATACAGCCCTGGAATTGGGACACAGAGAGGGTCACATGGATGGATGGAAGCTGCTGTTAGTTTTCCATTACCTTCCTGTTTCTAACCGGCAGTCAAACATGACTGTGATACATATATCCTCAACAATCTCTTAACTGTGGTTACAAATGTCCTCTAATCTTAACAAACCCAAACCTTCTTTCTCTAAACCCGATCGTGTTGTCTTTACCATACCATCGTCACATCATTGATTATTTTTTAGCAGGGGTTTTTACTCCTTCCACCAGAGGCTCTAATTCAGGAAATCATTTGTTCCGTTCAGAACCTCTAAAATGAAATTCACTTTAAGGTCTGTTCAGTCAGAAGACATTTTTAGAAAATCCTTCACTGTGTCCAGTCAAATTGTTTTATTTCACTTTTAACATTTTCTCCTGATTCTCTCTTTTCTCTCTTGCCTCCTTTATCCACTTCTTCTCTTTCAAACACCTTCCCCCTCATATCGTCTGCTTCCCACAACACTGAGCATAGTGGGGAGGCCCAACACCCGCTGTGCATCACTTTCATGGCTCCACGCGTCATTTTATTGTCACATTTATCTGTGTGCGTGTGCGTGTGTGTGCATGTGTGTGGGTGCATGTGCGTGTGTGTGTCAGGTGTTACCTAGTCAGACCAGACTGCAATGGGTCCATGTCCCCTGACGCGCACACACTCAAACACTGAGCTCTGCCAGCTGCTCTCCTCTTCTATGGGGAATTGAATACACTTCTACCACCAGCTGAGCTCAGATCGAGCAAGAGAGAGAGAGAGAGAGGGAGAGAGAGAGAGAGAGAGAGAGAGAGAGGGAGAG
>CM076664.1:15477498-15499694 GCA_038496675.1 Rachycentron canadum
CCAGTAAGGAAAGGTCACTTGTATGTAAAATGCATATCTCAGAATCAGAATTTTTTAATCCCCAAGGGAAAGTTGGTGTATACATATATATATATATTTATTTATTTATTTTTTATTTTTTTTAATGGCTTGAGAGTGAATTAGAATCTCATGTACTTATAACCCACCAGATCTTTCAGAAGAGCTACTGCAGAATATGGACTGCCCAGTCTGCTTTCGGAAACAAACAATGGCAGAGAAGAAAATGAAGGGACAAAAAAGGATCCAGGTTTAGTACCACAGTGAGGTCCATGGCGTCGTCCTCCTCTCCTTCCTCTCTATTGTCCTCAATTTCCTCCATGACCTCAGCCTTGGCCTCAGCCACGAGCTCCCGCAGTGGGCGGTTAGACATCACCGATCTCACAAAAGGGTGCTGTGGACACATGAGACAGAAGAGACATGGGTGTTGACGTTAATTTATATTTTAATAATAAAAAAGGTGACTGTTTCACCCCCCCTCCCCCACATTAAAACATCATATCTTAACTGAAACTGTAAACACCACACTAAAATCCACTGTTCAGCATTTTGTGGTATAAATAGGGTGAGAGACAGAAAGAGGCCTGATTTAACCACAGGATGAAAACCAAAACCACCATAAAACAATATTATCAATGGATCTGAGTATCATTAGACTGTGAGATTAGTGCTTGGAGGATGTTGTAAGGGCTGCGCTGAAAATGATTAGGAAACAATAACATCTGATACATGCTGGTGCCTGTTTTATTACTAACAGTTTAATAAGCCACTATATCAGCTGTGAAGAATGAAACAAAGCAATTAACAGCTATGAAAGCATTCATTTAACAGGTCAAAACCTGGACACAAATCACTCTTCACTTACTCGTCATTGAGATGAAAGTAGAAGACAGAATAAAATAAAATTCTGTTGAAAATGAAATAGTACATTCGCTTGCTTTAGGGCCAGCAAGCGAAAACAAGCACAGGAGCCAAGGCTACAGGAGACTTTCACTACTGGGGAAACTGCCACCTGCCAGGTCCTGAACAGCTACAACAATAGCAGCTTTACAATACAACTCTCCCGATTTAAAAGGCACACCAATGAAACAATGCCAACTCCAACATCATACCCTTAAAACAGAAAGCCATCTTTAGTTCCACAACGTCTAAAGAGAAAATGTGTGTTTTCCCAGGTTGCAAACAAGGCAGTAACATGGTGAGTGCAAGGAGAATAAAGGGCTAAATTAAAAGTTGAGTGCAGTGGGGATAAAAGGCAGATCATTTATTATTCAGATGTTTTGCACTACTGTGTAATTTAATTGGAACAGCTGACAAAAGGAAAAAAGGCTACTGGCTAAGTGTGAAGTGTCTGTAAGTGTGTGTGTGTGCATGCGTGTGAGCGTGCACACTTGTTGCGAGTGATCACAGTTGTTTGTGTGCACGGTCTTGTCCTCAAGGACCGCATTAGACTTCAGCTTTTAACTCCAGTGACAAACAGTCAGCTATTGTCTAATGAGTCAGGTAGTGTAAGTGCTGAGTGTCATCTAACCATTTATTACACCACAGCGGGAATACATGGATCTTTTTAAATGATATATACACACACATATACACAATACTGTTAAGAGCAAACTTTAAATTGAAATCTAAGATAATGCATAATGTCTGTAATGGAGCATAAACTAATACGTAAGTGTGTTTTGAGGTTAATCAAATGAAAGGATACAAATTCAGAACAATTAGAACAGGAGTTCTGAATAAAAGCAGCATGGAACAAAAATCTGAAGAACACAAGTTCAGCTACAGATGCGATTCAGGACACACTCTGCTGAAATGATTTAGATGCCAACAACCACACTACCATATTCTAAGTACACACCCACAGGCTGAGAGATCAACCATCAGATCAGTTAAATAAAAACTAATTCTTCTGAATGTGTGATGCTCGGAGGACGGTGTGACATCTTACCAAGAATTACAGCGGGTCCAGGGCAACAACCCAGTCCCTGTGTGTAGGACATCTACTCATCCACTATCTCAATAGCAAATGTATTATTGTGGATATTCTTAGTTATTGACTTCGATTTACATTAAACCTAAGCAAACACAAACCTAAAAAGAACATTTAGGTCTGTTTGGTCTATAAAGCATCAGAAACAGTGATAACAGCCCATCACAGCTTCCCAGAGCATAAAAATGAAAATGTTCAATTTACAGTAACACAAACAGCTGATTCTACATTTTAGTTGCACTCAATTAATTATCAAAATATGTGTCAATAAATTATCTGTCAAACCAATAGACTAGTAGTTATATAACTATAACAAATACATGATCCTTAACCATTAAATGTTTTTGACTACTTAATGTAAATCTACACCTCTCACCTTCTCATTGGATAAACTCCATTGGTGAACATTTGAGATTTCAGCTTCAAAGTTTTTATTGTAACAACTGAACTCAGACCTTCCATGTTCAAGCTAATGCCAGTGTCCCTGAGGAAAATCAAAGGAGGAATAAGGCACATAGTCTAGTAGCTACTGCTGCCCTGTTCAATCGGGCTGTGTGTTTTCTTTACAGCCACTAAGGATTAAGATGTGGCTCAGTGGAGCTTACGTCCTCTCTTTTGGGTTTCAGATTGCTTTAGACCCAGAGAGGCTGGTGATTTTGGTTGTTACATGCGCGGCTGGGCGTGAAAAGGTTAATGTGAACAATATGGCCCAGTGGGGGACTAGAGCCGGGCTGGGGCGGCTGCATGAGAACAGGGTTACAGGTAAGAACAGGTAAGGACTAATTTGAGTTTCAGAGATTTTTAAGGTTACGTTTGTAATTAAATTTAGTTTAAGTCTAAAGAAAGAACTGCAACATGCATAGTAATTTTGGTCTGAATACATAAAACTATCTTGACTTTTATTTGCCCACATTTTGCCATTCACAGACCTCACAAAACTAATGAATACAATAGTCCCCATGTAAACTGTTGATACCTTGTCTTTATCAGGTGATAGATTACATGGGATAGTTTTGATACTGAAGAAAATGGCAAACATGGCAAAAGCAGGAGAATTATGGAGTATTTTTTAATAATGGACTTCCAGATAATGATATTGAAAGTGTCAGTAAAAATATGTGTAGTATTTGTTTGTTAAGATCTAACCCTCTAATAAATTTAAAGTAAGGTCAGGCTAAGGGTTGGGCTTGGACATAGAGTTGTAATAGTCAGTGCTATGGTTCAGGGCTGAGGAATGCATGATGTCAGTTAGTTCTCACAAGCATAGACGTACAAATGTCAGTGTTGTGAAACCACTACAAAGCCCTGGTTTAGAGATAAACTAGCCAAATACTCCAGTGGTAAAATTGCTGAACATACAGACACACTATGATCAGAAACGTTACACATGAATGGGAAACTATGCAGAAAATACAGTAACAATCTTGACCATGAGTTACTATAGAAAGGAGGAGGAGTAGCTATAGAAAGTGTAATGACTACAAGTCATCCACATGGTTTCCTGCCAGCCACGCAGCCACAGTGACTGATGCTGCATCATGTTGTTTTGTGTACATTCTTTACAACCACACATATCTGGCAAATCAAACCCATTTTTCTATAAATTGCTAGAAGACAAAGACTTTTTACTTATATAATAAGAGACACAGTCGCACAAACCTCACAGATGTGTCCATGATTCATTATTATCTTCCTGTTCACTGCACCACATCTGTTCCAGATTCCAGTGAATAACTGCATTGCAAAGTCTGATTTTATCACATACACTAATAGTCACTATTTCAGCAAACTGATATCATCCAACATCCACTGCACAGAGAAATTTAATGCCATCATTGTACAGTTATCTACAGTGAATACTATTTGACAGCCGTTGTGAGCAGCAGGCATGATAAACATCTGAAAATCTCCAGCACGGCACCAAAAACTGGACCGCGCCCGTCTCTTTCCCCCCACTGAAGAACACATGCAGAATTCCCAGCGGGCCCGGGTCTAGGATTTTCATATCTGCCTCTCTCTAATTGGCCGGAGGAGGTAAGTGTGCGGCGCACTATTGGCTGAGAGCAGGAATGTAAATAGCTGGCATTCCCTCAGCTGTGGGATTCAGACAGGAAACCATGGCTCTGAATTTTAATAGACACTGCTCTCGTGCTTTAATCCACACCCTCCTCACTTCTTCTCTCATTCCTCCTGCTCCCAATTCTGGATTTTGAGACAGTTGTCATCAGCTTCTCCTTGGCAATATTCCAAGTGTACTCGTATGTAGACATTTGAGGTGATGTTCAATTTAAATATTTTGGGACCAACACCTCTGTTGTACTTAATCAAAATGTTTAGATGTCTCAGAAGGTGATTCAAATGTGAACAGCTTCTAAAAGTCATAATTCACCTTCTTCACTGTATGTTCTCCAGCTTTGACTTTCTTTCACTCAACTTTTTCAGTCTTTTCGCCATCTTACTCGTATGTCTGCTCAAATTTTACCCAGTCTACACCTTCTATTGCTCTCACAGTCACATGCCAGTGCCCTCCACAGGGCAGCACTCATGTCCCTGGCATAGATTGCTCCATTCAGTCCCTAAAATAGAAGATTAAAAGGCTCTGTATATTTGTGTTAGTGCAAGATAAGGACAGAGTGAGGACTATGTTTCAACATATATCAAAGTCCAGCATTATATAACACTTGCTAGGTTATAATTGTACATTGCGTCAGGGCTCACCTCCATGAGTTGTGCTGCAGATGGACGAGTCTCTGGGTTTTTATCCAAGGCTTTCTTCAGGAAATCTTTAAACTCCTGCGACCTTGAGTAAAGCAAGAAACAGAATAAATCAAAAACAAGACGGATGAAGAAGGAGAAAAGGGTGGGAAGGGACGAAGGAATGGTTACAACATAACAAAACATTTCCAGATATGTCACGTTGGTGTATGTGGATCATCCTTGTGCACAGCTGCGTTTCGTAAAACAAAGCTTTCAGCAGGAATGATGAGTCAGCTCTGCATCCCAAGTCTCCCCTTAACACCTGACAATTTCTGCAGTACTAAATTTGCAGCTGTGGAACATTTACTCGTAAAACTGATATGGAAAAATATATAGTTTGCACTAAGCCTCTCTCTTGAGTTGTTGCTATAGTTTTGGAAGGGCACAATGGACTGCAGACACAGACAGGGAGGATATCGTGATGCACTATGTGTCTACAGTACATCGCAGGATGTAATTTGGTGACCTCCATCAAAGTTAATGACCTGGTGAAACCTTGACATTATAGTGGATGAGAAAAAGTTGTACATTCAATCTCCAGTTCTTTTTTTCTGCCTCGTCCTCACATGTGACGTGATGCATTTATTGCGCAACACCACAATTCACATTCCTTTTCAATGCACCCTCACCATTTGTGTGGCTGCTCCAGGGTGGGAGGCTCCGACTTGGCGATCTTCAGCAGCACCCTCATGGGGTTGAGCTCATGGTGCGGGGGTTCAATCTGGGCGAGCTCGATCAGAGTGATTCCCAGAGACCAGATATCAGCCTTGTAGTCATACGGAGCATCCTTCATCGTCTCACACATGACCACCTCTGGGGCCATCCTGAGAAAAAGACAAAACAAGTCAAGGTACACTGGACATTACAAAGCCAGTAAGCATTCTAACTGTGACATCAAATTGTAAAAATCAGTTTTTGCAACATAGGCTATCATTAAGAAATCCTAGCCATTAAGAAGTCCTAAAATTATTCATGTAAAGCAGCAGCCTAACCGATGACAACTACACTGGGTTAGGGAGAGTTTCTAGTTTTTCCATTATTTAGATATTTTGCATGTGTCAACATCAAGCACACTTCTTCAGTCAGCGTGTGTTTGCAGACAATTTGCAAAACAGCTCTCATCACTCTAACCTGAGCTCTTAGATTGTGATTGAAGTGCGAAGAAACTAATATTTGCTCCCTGCTTCTAGTTGACTTTGCTTATCAGTGCATTCAGGGGAAAGCTACACACCAAAACCGCAGCATTCTTTTCAGGACAGTATTGTGCAACAGGAGGGCACGGTCGTGTTGTCATTGAAGCTGGGAGGGTATCCCTGATGAATGATAACCTGTTCTAGTCAATGGTTAACAGGATCTGACCATATTCACATATGAAAGAACACTAAAGGAGAAGGTGCACCATGCAGACTTCAAAAGGGACATTTCCACTTTGCAATAGAGAGGACAACTGCACTGTTGTGGCAACAACTGAGGATTAAAGCTTAAAGAGTTGGATTAAAGAGTTGAGTCCAGGGTTAAGTGTGTGCATACATCGTGTGCATACATCGTGTGCATACATCGTGTGCATACATTATGCTTTAATATGAAGGTGTGGTGGATAGCAGGAAATCTGTTCACAACAAGCAATAATCCCTATAGCTCATGTAAGGATGGTGTGTAAGATCCCTCTGACAGCACCTATGTCTTACTCACCAGTATGGAGTTCCAATGAAGGAGTCTCTTCTTTGTAGGGTTTTGGTGTTTTTAGCAGAAACCCCAAAATCAGCTGCAAGAATAAAGAGACACAATAGAGACGTGATGTGAGATGGTTGAAAGACATTTCCTAAAAACCCTACAAATAATAAGTCACTTGTAAAGCAGTCATGAAACTGTGACAGGCAGAGACACAAAGCCACTCTGCCCTGACATGGCCGTCAGATTACAGCAGCGTTTTCACTTCGGCTGAACAAGGTTTTCTCTGTAACTAAGAATAGAGTGGTAGACCCGGGGTTGAGAAGTGTTTGGCTTTTTGGATTTTACTCAGAAGGCAGCGGCTTGACTGCTTTGGTTACAAACTAGCATTTTCTATTACAAGCACTTAAGTGTCTGTCTTGGTTTTACAGACTACAATTCAAATATCCTCAATTTCCTAGTCAAACATATAATTTGGCCTGTAGCAGTTGAAAACTTTGCACAAAGAATTTTTACTTCCTCTACTTCCTTTTGCTTACAAAGACAATAAACAGTACCACTGCTTTTATTGTACATCAAATACGAGTTTAATATCCTGCAGGATGGCAACATGCTATAAAAATTATATCTATATGGGATAAAACCACAGGTCAAATACACTTTGGTACATTCTAATAATTCCTGCCTCATCACAGGGTTTAACCCACGTTTAGTTCATCTCAACAATTAATCACCAGGTTGAGTTTCTCAGCTAAAGGCTCCCATATCACACCATTGGGAACTAAACGAGTGCACAATAATAAAGGGCGTTTTAATGGTGAATACCAACAGATTCAAGCTGGGAATCATGTTACACAGGCATGACTAGGATTCAGTGTTTTGGTCTGAATGATCTAACATGGAAATAGACAGCTAGTGTTTTAAATCATGAGTGTTGTTGCCTTTGATTTGCCTTTGTTATTGATCATTAATTTGATAAGGCAAAAAAAACCCTCTTGACCATGCCATTTTATCTCTAGACATGTTTTAATATTTCTGTGCATCAGTTTTTAGATCATTCAAAGTTTCAACATTCAGTTTTATAAACATGAGCCATAAACTACATAATGAACATAACGTGCAATGCTGTGCATCACAGGCAGAGATAATGCATGTAAGTGACCTCAAAGACAGTTAATTGCTGGCTTGTTTAAATTAATGTGTAGTAAGATAAGTTTGGAGACTGTAAATGAGTCAGTGTCATGACTTAATGAGTTTAAAGAGGCAACTCCCAGTGATTAGCTGTGGTGTCCTAGGGAAGAATGTACAGCAGGAAAAGGACTTTAACAAGAAGTACAAGTCCTGCTCAGTGGCTGACAAACTGTGTCATTATAATAAGAGAGAGAAAATTTGTAATAAAGTCTCAAAAAAGATTTGGAATCAATTTAAACCTTGAATAAAAGTGCAGCCTGTTCCACAAACAATCGATACTGGAATATGAAACTCTATGCAGCCTGTAGTTACTGTTTATTCAGTTTTTATGGTTTGTTGGTCACGACTGAGTGCAAAATAACAGAGAGCCAAACAGAATAAAAGGAAAACATGCCCTGCATGCTTCAAGTCATCTGTCTGGGGATCCAAGTGTTAGGCAACCATAGGGAGAAAAAAAAAATCATCAAGTTCAGTTGAATTAAGTTCATAAAGTACATTAAGACACATTTCCCTTTTCTGGAAAGATAATCCAAACCACACTGGCCATAGATCTAGATCCACAACTTCAGCTGTGCGATGCAAGGAATGTAGAGAACTCTTCAAAAAACCAATAAATGAAAGTATGCAAACCTTCTTCAGATACAGTTTTCCCACACAGCACCACAGGAGAGGTAAAGGGCCTCTAACCTCTGTGTGTGTGTGTGTGTGTATATCTTGTATTAAAGCCAAATAAACAAAAGACCAGAGGGTCTAGAGATAACCTACCATGTGCCATGAGAATGTGGTTTTATCTGAGAAATTTGTTCCACTTGCATCATTTTGGCAGCAAAATGGTTTTCTCGGTGAATGATGGGATGTAAAGTAAGACTCCAGGCCAAGCAAATCTGGTCCGAATGCAAGCTACCAGTCTCAAATATGTTTAAACTTCTCACTTTCTCTGCTGTGATCTCACGATTCATGTTTGCTTTGATCATCACCTCAAAGATGTGGCCACCATAACATGCTCAAGCCTTTCAAAGGTCAACACTATATGTGCATGTTGTAGGCCAATCGTTTTCATGCCACAGAACATCATTTAAACTAACAGGCAATGTCCACCCCATTCATAATCAGCCAATATTTTATATTAAGAAAAAGAAACCCTCACCGAGCTTGATGTCCCCATCCAGCATGAGGAGGATGTTACCGGCCTTCAGGTCTCTGTGGATGATCTTCATGCTGTGGAGGTAGTCCAGGGCCTCCAACATCTGGCGACAAACCACCTTAATCTGTGGCTCCGTCAGCCCACGATCCAACTCTGATCAAGGCAGGAGATGCACAAGAAAGATACAGACAACGGAGGGGTTAAATACAAGATGTGGGTGAAGGGGTGAGGAAGAGAGCAGAATGAAAATGGGAGAATATCAGAGGGAGTTCAAGAGCCACTACGCACACCTTGCACATTCTCCATTTAGTTTACATACAATCATGGTGAAACTATTGAGTGTGTGAACCCTGTGAAAGAAAACAAAAATGTAAAGCTGTGATGATACCAATGAAGTCTCCCAACTGGTGTTGCTGCAGAAATAATCCCAGATCAGACAGGGCTTCACACACATCCAAGATAGTCCCGCCCTGCAGACTTTATTCTAGGGTGTCTGTATTTGGTTAGCTGCAGAAGGGGTACAGACAGTTATGAGGATGTGGATTACCCAGTGAAAACAGACCAGGGGGATTTCCCACACAGGAGGACTCCACCATGTCTGCTTTCTGAAGATTTCAAGGCAAACCGGTGAGGTTGCAGCGAATGGCTGGAGTTATTTAGTACTGTGTTTTCTCAATTTTCCCAATAGGAAAACAAACATGAAAAATCAAGAACACATCTTTGAGCCTTTATCATGTCTCTGCTCTAACTCAGGGTCAGTGCTGCAGGTGCTTCACTTGACTCTCATGACAGGGAGGAAGGTGAAGTGCTTAGAGAGAACAGGGAGAACAAAGAGAGAGACAGAGACCTACCTAGCATTGTGGCGTCCACAGCACCTCCAGGGCAAAACTCGATCATGATCTGGGAGGAGAGAGGGAGGAGAGAAGGGGTGACTTTCAACTTGACCCAGCATTTTAACTATAAAGTGTAAACATACAACGACAGCTGCAATCTCATTTTATTTTCTGGAACAGGAGAAGCAGATCACTTTTTATCAGCACAGCACGCACCATTGTGTTAATATCTTCTATTAATAGAAAATATCTCAACTCGTCATTTCTGACAAACTGCATTTGATTTTTGGACTAGAAATACGAAGCACATATGGACTAGGAAAACCTTGAGCCACGTGAGGCAATACAATGAGCTTAAGTTAATGAAGAACACATGCACTCTCACTAAAGATGATGTGTTTTATGAGTATACCTGATTTAAAGAAAAAAAAAAAACACTGAAGTCTCAGTAAAAAATAATAATCCTAATTAACACAGACAGAGAAAGCTTGACCTGTAATTGCTTTGGAAACTGTAACTGTTCCCTGGCTGTAAATCAGTGTAATAAGTTCCATATGTTCAAATTGGAGTTTTGGAAAATCCATGTGTGCATCGTTTTGTTTTTGTTGGACAGTGGATGTTGTGACAGTGTTTCTGACAGCAGGGATATTAATGCACTGCATGAATATACTACACTGCACTATATTAATATAGTGAATAAAACCAATGCTTTCCTCCAGCATCCATTTGGTGCCCAGTGTTCACAGGAGAGTTAAGATCTTTCTCCACCTGCTGCATCAGGTGGAAGGGAAGAAAAACTAATTTCTTCTTCAGCTGGTTGATGCTATCAAGCATTTGAACGCATTACAGCAGCCTGCACTGTTGACTGGTACATCATCACTACTTGGAGAGCCCGTCGTCAAACTCTCTTTGGTCAACATCCTAGAGCACAAACACACTTTGCAAAAGTGCACAGCTGGATTCGGACCCAAAGTGTGTGATAAACGGTCAGGCTGTACACTTCCTGGAACACTGCCACATACTATACTGCATACTATATATACTATACTTTTTCAGCAGTGAAAACACAAAGAGAGCGAGAGAGAGACAGGAGGGCAAAAAAGATTGAGAACACACTCCCTAGATGGTGTTCTTTCAGCCAACAGCAACTTACAACAATCAACTTTCATTTCCTCTACTTACATAGGCAGTTTAACACACATACACAGAGGAAAAAAACATCTACATTTCTTAATCAAATAAAGTGGGACCAAAGAAAATAAAGTCATGATAGGATTTCATAATAATCCCGTGCTGAGCATTTGAACTGTGTGTGTACATGTGTTGCCAGCATCTCACACACACTGCTTAATTTCTGATGATTTATTCATTCCAAATGGTCAGAGATCAGCCCTGGGTGGTGTGTAGCATACCTGCCGTGTGATCTCATCCTTATTTAAGTCCTGCTTGCTATGACAACACTGTCAAAGTACCTGCCTGGTACTGGACAGGGTGTGGAGTTTCAGTCCAGACAAAGCCATTCACATAATTACAAGTACAACAGGTGCGCATACACCAGGCACAGATCAATTAATGCAGGAAACAATGCATGTCTCCATGAAGACACAGCTACATGAAGACACACACACAGACTTTGTGGGAAACCAGAAGGTGAGGAATGTCAATCACAGTATGTAGCTACAAGCGAAACAAATGAAGTTTGTATTGACATATCCAAATAGTTTTGGTTTTCCCATGTGTTATCGAGGATGTTTCACTTCATCACGGTCTCTTTTAATGCCAGTTTCACATCTCATCTTTTTTCTTCAATGACAGCCATATATGTTACATGCACTGCTGCTTCCAGCTAAAACATTCTCAGCCAAAGTTTAACACTCAAAACGTCTGCTAATTTGCTTTATCTGGCCAATAAGTAACAAGAAATTGGTCATTTAAAGTGCTTGTCTCGACCAAGTGTCAATGGTTTGTGTATGTAATGTGTTTATATAGTAAAACATATTCCTTATAGACATATCCAGATTTTTCTATGATCTGCTTTATATTTTTTGTAGATGTGTTTGATCTGTTGCACACAAACTGAAATAGTTGTCTTTAATCATATCTCCATCCAGTGGAGGTAAATACTCTAGAGATGAAATGATACTCTAGTTTGAAAGCAAACAGTGAAATACTTCATTATTGCAACAGAGGGAGGTTTATGGCACATTTCAGTAAAAAAACTCTTCCTTATTCTTTCTCACTGCTAACCGAACACACATTTTTTATTTTCTGTTCAAAAACCACCCTCTGATCCTTCAGTGGTAACACAGTGTACTGCTTGGCCAAAAAAGCTATACATTACACCACTGCCAGAGGCAACTGGTTTGTGTTTTTGTCAGCGTCTCATTTGCTCTCCCTTCCTGAGAAGAACTCTGGATGACGTGTTGTACTGCAGTGAAAAATGTGCCCTGGCTGGTCGAGCTGGATGCAAAGCATACCCACTGTGGGCTGAACAACACAAGCTCTCTTCATTGCTCTCTCTCTAACCCTAACCCTCTCACACACACACACACAAAAAATTTAAAAAAATAAATAAATTAAAAAAAAAAAAAAAAAAAATCAACCATATAAAATCTTAAGAGATCAATACAATTCTAGAGAATTGCTAAACTGAGTCACGCTGGTGTCATGCAATGTCCTACAATAGATATTATCACCACTTTATTCCCAGCTCTTAATTCTCTCTTGAGCCAAGCTGGACCAACTTCAACACAGTCTACAAAGCCGCTGACACGGCAGAGTTCTTCCAAGTCACAACTCTGTACTTTCACAATGATTTACCTCCTTTCATCAGAGGTCTAAAGAACGTAAAGGTCTGTTTGCCAAGAAAGACCTGCTTCAACTGCAGCCAGTCCTGAACAAAAAAAAAAAAAAAAAAAAAAAAACAGCATGAATCACAGACACACTCCTGTACTTTGCTATTCAATAAATGTGACTAATGCTTCAGGGATGTGTGTTCTCTCTAAGGTGCATATGAGATGGTGCCAACAAAGGCACCACACACTGACTTGTATTGAGGCTTTCCAGTGTCATCAGAAGTCTCCTAGCAACCACAGTATATATACCATCATATCCACCTCACTGTATGCAAAAGATTGCAAATACATAGTGAAGAAAGATCATCATTGGCTGAAAACGCAGACCTGCATGACTTCACAGCCCAGTCATCTCCTCTTTGTCAAACTAAGGGCCCTTGAAAAGAATTGTGTACACAGAGATGAAAACTCTTTGGTTTATCAACAGCAGCACTTTCCAGGACTGAGCTGAGGACCTAGAACATTTTGAACCTGTTTCCAACCTCTGAGACATTACAGCGCTTTAATAGGTTAAACAACCCAATCTTAAGTCTAGAAACTGTCTATATTCTACATGTTGGAGCAGTTGACCTGTTGCCTTGGGCTGGTGAGATATCTATATACAATATATATAATGTTCCCTTTCATGTGGGGTCATCTAACAGACAAGGATTTGTTCACCAATATTGATGCTACCCCTGGTGGTATCACTCTTTACGGTTAATGGGATTTACGTGATGCTCAAAATAAAATTCACATTTTAACCAACTAATTTAACAGTAAAATCTAATTTTCACAAACGAGTCCTCTGAACAATTCATATCAAAACTGCTGAGAGTTTGTGATGGATACGAGTTCTTTTCACCTCCATTGTATTGTTGTGGCAGCATAAATCAAAACCAGCAAAAACTTTCTGCATGGCCAGATATCACGAGAGGCAAGAGGTGTCCTTCTGGTTAGCTGTCCTCTTCTCCTCTCTGTTTGTTCCTCTCAGTGTGCTGATATCAGTAGTCCCATCCCCATGTTAAAGGCCCTCTTTTTCTCACGCTGTTGGCCTGGCTGCCTTGCTAGTCTCAAAACCAGATTGTTCCTGAAAGGGAACAAACAGCCCTTCTCTCACTGTCTCTCTCTCCCTCTCTTACTCAGTAGAAAGCAGAACGGGTGGGTCAGCACTGGAATGCATCATCTCACCCCTGCCTGGTCCACCCGACCCGAGGTTACTGAGGTCTCACCCTCAACCATTCAGCCAAATGTTAAGATTGTAAGGCGTGGTGCGGGTGCAGACTCACACACTTACTGCAACAATGTGTAGAGCTTGTTCAGTCTGACATGTTTTATATATATATATATTATTATTATTATTTTTTTTTTTTTTTACTGCTGGTTTAACACTAATTTGTCCATTTTGGTGGAATTTTGACTCTAATCCAGAAAAAATGTGGCTGAAAGATGGAGAGAATAATGTTAGACAAAAGATTAGTGTCTCAACACAGCTTAGAAGTGATACAGTGAAGCCACACACACATACGCACAGAGGAAGCATGTGGTTTGAATGCTGCAGACAGGGATGTTTGTACATTCAACTTATCAGCACAAACTAACAGTCTCACAGACATTCACCTTCCAGGCCCAAGAATTCAAACTATGGCCAATACAACCATGACCAGCTGAGGATGTGACACAGCCTTGTGTGTGTGTGTGTGTGTGTGTGTGTGTATACATGTTTTTGTGTACAGTTTATTAGATTCAAAGTATGTGACATTTGTGTTAAACTCAAGCTGTTTAATATTCCTGGAACGTTGGTCATGTTTTGTTGCACTTTAACTTATAATTCTTTTGACTTTCATGAACTCCTTCCTCTTCTAGATACTTTTGACACAATGGATTCTCAGCCTCACTGTTTCGTTTCCTCTCCTTATACAGTCTCAGGGACAAAAGCAAACCAAACATCCTACTGTCACCATTTCAAATTAAAAGACACTGTGGCTTTTATTGTGAAACAGTCACAGGGAACACAACGTGTTTGCCACATTGACGGACACAACTGTGATCTTCTAAAATCATTTATCAACAAAATACGACAATTTTTATCCACAAATCATATCTCATTTTTGATATATAAGGGAACAAAATGAGCAGCTGTGGTGAAAAGCTGGAGCTGTTGCGTGGAAAATTTAACTGCAGTTGCAAGAGTGTTTGTCTGTTATCACAATCACCTAACACATCACCAAATATACCAGGGCTGATCTTCAGGTTTACAACTTTAACAATGTACTCAATTTGTAGCGTTGGATAACTGAACAAAGAAAGAGCACCAGAAAACAGAGCAACAGGAAACTCACTAATTATGAATGACATTTCTATATATAACACAGGGCAAGTTAGATGTAATTTCTACATGTTGTGTTTATAGTAACATCACAAGCACAGGAGTAAAAAAAAAAAAAAAAGAGAGAACAACTATCTTTAGTCTCAACACTGCCTTGTAATTCCCCACATATTGAAAGTCATGCCGCAGCATGAGGTCACTATTATTTGTCTTGGCCAGATAGACTGGCAGATTAAAGAGGGAGTTGAAACGTTTACACTTGACCTAGTGAGCGAGTGTGGAGAGGAAAAATAACTCAAGAGCAGAAAATGGTGAACTGTAACTGATCTTCATTTTTTGCAGTAACATCAGGGTGAGGATTGGGTCATTTCTGATGCATTATGTCACCCTGGGGGTCTTCTTGTCACTCCCATTTAGGGAACCCACTCATTGCATGTTTATTTTTAAACCCTAACCCCTTCATATGTGGGAGAAAAATAGTCTAGATATGATATTGTTGCAATAAAATAACAAGGCAGTTACAGATGAATGTCCCACAAGGTTTGTTTTACCACTTCCCCGCTGATCATTCAAGTTTCTGTGTCGTGGATCTGTTTGGAAAGGTTGCAAAGAAAACTTGGTGGACACAAAAACTGTTGTTGAGTGAAAACAATACATCTTGTGAGGAAGGTAACGGTGTAGGCAACAGAGTTTTAATAAACTGTGTGAGCTCTAGGAATGAATCTGTTTTTAATGTGAAGATGCGCAAGTGTGTTCGAGTTCAAGGGTCAAGACGTGAAAACAGTGAGGTGGACATACAATATCTTCATAGCAGACTTGTTTCTTAGTGTTCAGCAAAGGCAAGAGAAAGAGGAGGGTTGACAAGTGTGTGGCTTAAACTTGTTGTTGGCTTAACCTGAATCCTGCGTTACCTACCCACAGTTTGTTGTCATGGTAAAATGCGTCAAGTAGCTTAACAATGTAGCGGTGGTCGCATTTAGCCAGGATGTCGATCTCAACCATGTAGTCCTCCAACTCTTCCTCGCATTTTGTCTCGATCACTTTGGCTGCAGCCAGAACTTCTGTCTCTTTGTTCCTGGCCTGAAAGACAGTGAGACAGAACAATAAGTTCAACATGCATGACTAATGACTGGCATCATGATGCATTTTACTTCCTCTACGTTAGTTTAAAACTCGAAGAGCAAAAATAAGAAACCCGGTGCAATTAATCATATAAGAATTATTTTTATCCCTTAAACTTCTACATAACATATTAACAGCAGGGGAATAGAAGGTATGGCTTTGTGATATAAAGGGGAGGAAAATCTATCACACTGTTACAAAACTATGTTTTGCTAAAGGTGGAAAACAACAAAATCACACAAACACAATATAAATCTAAAGGGAGTCGATAAAAAAAATACAGACATCCACTGCTCACTCAATAAATTCAGTTTTCCTTGAAGATGTTGAGCTACTTGTACTTTGTGCTTTTCTGTCCCATCTATCACCAAACAGAATCTTACATCTCAAAAAACATGGGACATTAAAATGTTAACTAACTAACATTTAGAGACAAAACAGGAAAGGAGGTTCCACACCCTCCCCACACAACCGGGTAAAAAGAGAAACCACAAAATCCACCAAGTGTCAGTAGGGCTACAATGAGGCACACACATAGATGTAGGATTCCTTGTAATTATGCATAACAAAGGAAGCAAATGTAAATACGAGTGGGATGTTCACTGCCCTTCTGGAAAGCATCAAATCATAGCAGCCACTGAGGGAATCCTAGTGAAGCACAAGGCAGGAAAGACACAATGTTCAACCCCATGTAAAAGACGCAATAGTGTCTCAAATCAGAACCACAGGTTCACTGTCATAATTGTACGAGCACAACCGGAGACAAAGCAGGACTTAAAGTACAGTTAAATGGTTGTGATTCACTGTTTCAAATCTCAGTATGAACGGACTAAACTCTACAAAAGTACATACACAACAACTAAATGTCCTCTCTAAAGAAGGTAGACACACCTGAGGGACAATGAAGCAAGGTGTCAAACATTATAGAGTGCGTGACAAGGGTGAAAATGTCATGGTGACAAATGGAGGTGATACCATTGTGTGTATTTCTGTGTGCACGAAGGTGTGCGTGTCGACCCAGTGACCTGCAGAAAGTCGACAGACTAAACAGCCTACTGGGGTCTGATGCCTCTGTGCTTTACAGGGGCTGTGGGAAAACATCTGAATAAACAGAGCAGGCTCCCAGCATCACACACTCTTCAGCTCATCTCAGAGCACCGTGACTATGTGTGTGTCTGGGCATGTTTGTCAAACAGAGCTCCAGAGGAGCCCAACTTCCCCTGCCAGAGTAACCCACAGTGAGTCAACAGGACGTCTCCTGCCGCCATCAAACCATCAGGCAGTCAGTTAACAAACCTCTGCAGTAAACACAGAAACCAGACACTTTCACTCCTCAGCTAACTGAGATGTTAACAGAGGAGTGAAAGTGTCTCCTACTTGTTGGTCTCAATAAACTCACTGTCCCAATGTACGCTACCTTTAACCTGATATACAGTGGAGGATTTAGACTATTATTGATGCATCTTAATTTATTTGACTGACAAAAAGTTAAACAACAAGTTTGACAATTGATAAACTGTTTGAGTTTAGTATTAATCAAAAACAACTTCTGGTTCCAGCTTTGAAAAATGCATTTGTTTGTTTCACTACATTATAATTCTTTGGACTGTTGTGACAAAAAAAAGCCATTTAGTATGAATTGTGGTAGGCATTTTTCATCTTCTAGTGTTTTATAGACTGAAGAGTATTAACAAGTAATGATGAAAAAAACTGATTAATCAATACTGAAAAATGGCCAGTGACAGACCTAATAATATGATCATTTACTCATCACATCATAATTTGCATTGCTTGACACCTGCTTCAAGTTATTAAAATGTGAAATTGGACTCTATAGGGTGACTGCAAAAGGAATTTACATGTTACCAGAGTAAGACCAGTTCACCTACTTTCTCCCACATGCAATGCTTCATTTCTCAGCTATATTCCTCACATCACGTCTCCGAGTGGCTCCCAGCTCATCAAAAAGAGACTCAATGATTTATCAGGTCTACGGTTTTCATCAACTGTACAGTCATGAAAAAACAGCCCAAAGAGCCCAAAACATCAATTATGCACAAATACAAACACACAAACAAAAGATATAAGGAGTTGCAAGTTTGAGACTTGGCGCCATTTTATAGTTTATAGAGCCAAACACAGCTTCACAAGGGCATTCATTCATACACACACACACACACACCTTTACATCTCAGTGGGAACAAGACTGAGGAATGTGCCTCTGGCCTTCAGATGGTTGGGGGAGCAGTGGACAAAGTGGGTAACCTGAGCCGCCAGCATCTATGTGGCGATGTGGGGAATGCATTAGGTCAATGATGGTCTTCAAGTGTAGTATGCAAACGTGTGTTTGTTTATGTGTGTACCTTACCAACTGTATACATTGTGCAGAGAGGAAATTACACTGAAACGCCTCATTGTGTTGCACACGGGACGGCACGACTTTCCATGAGTTCACATGACATCGATGTACAAGCACATGTGGTTGAATGTATGCATCTACACACAAGAGTGAAACCAGGAAATAACTGCAGGAGGTGGCATCCTCCCACACCACATAATGTTTTTTTAAATCTTAATTTTAAAAAGATCACCCTCCCCTCTGACACAAATACCTGCCTCACTGATTGAAATCTACTCACAGTCTGTTAAGTCAGATAAGTCAAAACAAATGCAGTTTCTCTCCAACACATTCTGCTTTGTCGTTGGATGGTTACAGTCTGCTGCCAAACTTAATTCACATCCTACCATCCTCACCGTGCACTGGATACACCGTGATCACAGGGCGCTAAAATGAATATAGTGACAGAACTAGCACTGAAATTCTTTACTGTACATGATATCTCATACAACAATAGTGGCAGACTATAACCAGCTTTAGCTTCTACACAACTCATCTGAGTTACAAAACAAATGAGTGGATGACACGTGTTGTTACCATCTGTCACCTACATCATTCTTACCATGTTTACGTTACAGATATGTTACAAGAAAACAAAAGAAACGCATGCACAGACCACAGATGTCAAGGTCCTACAGGAAACATTGTAAAATTATTACACAATAACAGCACAGAACCACAGGGCTGAGGCAGTAGAATGACACTTAACTACCCACTGTAGCTGCTGTGGCCATCCCAGGAAAACAACGCTGCACTGTTTCTAACCCACTCTTCACTCTCCTTCAGAGGAGAACAACAGTCTTTGGCTTTGTTTGGGTCTGGTTTCCATGGAGAGCAGAAGGACTTCTTCGCCGCCTTATAGGCTTGTTTTCACCAGATCTCTCCCAGGATGTTTTTTTTTTCCCTGTTCATTAGTGACTTGGTTAAGTGCGAAAGGATTACCTGCTGGACCCAGCCTAGCAGAAAAACAGACACTTCCACCCCTTCACAAATGACGATTATAGTTGTGGTGCTGTGCCTCAAAATTCCTTTTACAACACAAATTTGCATGACTGACTTTATCAAAATAGACCTACAATAACCTGTACTGTTCATTTTACTGCAATGTGATGCCTCTTTATTCATCTCTTCTCTATCATCCAATTTTTTTTAACCACCATTCATCTTGTTTTTCCTGACAAATCCTATTCTCTGGACTATATGTATGTTTCTTTACCACCCTGCCTCACTGTCTGTCTGCCGTACTGTGAACCTTTTGTCCCCCTCACCTAATTTGTCTGTCATCCCCGCCTGTATATCTCTCCCCATCTGTCATGTATATTTATCCATCTGTTTTTCAGTAACTGAAATGACTGAAAGACTAAAACCGAGAATCACTCCGGCTGCTGCTCACACACACACACACACAAAAACACCCACTCCCAGCCTCATGGGAGTGTGTATCACTTTAGTGTTAAAATGCAGTCTTTTTAAAATTAATCAGGTTGGGAATAATAATGTTTATACTGTGTCTATGTTGACTATGGTATTAATGATTAATGTGCATCTGTGTTACAACATCAAGCCTAATATATATATATATATATACACACACACACACACACACACACACACACATTTTGTTTTATTCAAATTTATCTTAATTCAGGAACAATTAAGAATAATTAATTAAGAAGTCTGTCCATTTCAATCTGGAAGATGAAAAGAATCAATCCGTGTCAATGGACCATGTGACCTCATGTAACTGAGGACTTTCCTGTGGGTCATTAACCTCCAGGTTGAATGAACATACCACATGCTGACAAGAATTTCCAGCTTCCAAGCTGTGTTATAGTCTCTACAAACACACAGCACTGCCTTCAGGGGAATGTGTGTGTGTGTGTGTGTGTTAGACCTTTGCCCCATCATAAACCTGTAAATCTGTGAAGAGAGATGTGGTTCTCAGCTCCTGCAAAATGACAGCAGCTAATAATAATAATAAAAAAAAATAATAATAAAAAAAAACAAAAACTAGACAGTTATTTTTTAACAAGATGTGTGTCAATAAAAAAAGAAGTGCCAAAAGCCAGTTAAAACAGGTTTCTCACTGTTTTTGTCAAGAAAAAACACTGAAGACAAGCATGTTTTACAGAAAAGAAAGTTTGTACTGTAGCTATATTATACATTTTTTTTGCAGTCAGTTGCTATTGACACACTAGTAATAACCTGATCAATTTTTTCTTTTCGAAATAAAAAAAAAATGAAATGAAGAATATTTTCCTTTATCAGCAACAAGATGTTTCCTCTCTCTTGAACAACCCACTGACGGCGCAGTGGCATGACCTGATGCATTTACAGAACTGGGCGTGAAGCAAATACAGCAGCGCTCAAACTTCACACTGAAGTAGTGGGTGTTTTCAGGATGTAAAGGTTTCATCAGCATTGCAAAATAGTCCCACATTCAAGAAAGCAATGTGAACAAAAGTCACAAGAGCAAAACAGGCCAGTGAGGCAGGAAATCATAACACTGAACAAGGATTCTTGAAAGCATATAAACCATGCAGACACTTCTTTTTTTCAGTCACTCATAGTCAGTAGGGCCTTGCGTTATTTCTTGACATAAAAGACATACTTCCTGACTGTAGCTTAGCCCACCCAATGCAAGTAAGAACAAATTTGAGGGCTTGCACACTCGCTGCTAAAACCAAGTTCAGACACGTACCACATGACACAAATTATTCAGTGGAACTCAATATTAGATATAAGAGGGAAAAAAGAATGTCACATGCTCATAACTAGCAGCAGTATATGGCTGTAGGAAGATAGAAGATCTTTGTAAGTGCCAGTAAGAATGTCAGCACGACAATGAAGGGGACTCCTGGCAT
Organism: Rachycentron canadum; assembly: GCA_038496675.1. Lineage (NCBI taxonomy): Eukaryota > Metazoa > Chordata > Actinopteri > Carangiformes > Rachycentridae > Rachycentron > Rachycentron canadum. The sequence continues at coordinate 15,498,653 of CM076664.1, forward strand.
GCTGGGCCCACGCCCACCCAGCAGGGCTCTTATCAGTCACTGTGCATCCAGCTGCCCCCTGAGATTAGACCCAGAAAACCCCAGATGACGATGGTCTCTCGAAAAGCGCTTCAACGCCCCTGTTGCGCTGCCATGTTCCAAATTTAAACTATAGCATTTCACACTTGAAGCAAAGAGGATGTTGCAACCTGTGTCCCCTCCTCCTTAGTCTACTGATGACATCCAGTGTGTTTCGCTTTCACTTGAGCAAAAAGGATAATCGTGTTTGGAGAGATTTTACCATAAGCCTTTCACTCGTTTCACCATCTGTCATTGCGAGTCACTGTAAACTAGACCATTACAACACTTTCGCTATTTTTGTGCCATAAAGCTTGAAGTTTCCTACAAGCCTTAGTCACTCCTAATGCAAATAAACATACAAATAGTGGTTCTAAAATGATCCTTAGGCTTATAACCTTTCTAAATTAGACCAAGGGACAATTAGACCTGCTCTGGCATCTGAAAGTCAATCAGACCCATTAAGTCCAATCTGATCATACCTCAGTTAATAATGTGATCACGAAAAACACATTTTCTAGCTGCATGAATTGAAAATGTTGGGCCCTGGCAGCTCTACCGAGTGTCATTCTAGTTTTACATTGTGTACAAAAGTCGTAGTGTTGTTGTTTTTCAGGTGTCTGAATACACTGAAATTGTTTTTGTATGAACGTTCACTTGTGTATGCGAGAGACAACACAGGCAGCTCCTCCACCACAGTTAAAGTCCAGGTTTAGAGTGCAGTCTTTTACATTACAGAGCAGCAGGGATAAGATGCACTGTGGTTTTGATCCCACAATGGGAAGTTGATGGAGCGTAACCTTGCAGCCAGCGCGTGTCTATGGAAACATTTCACTAGCGGCAGCAGGGCAATGTGCTCAGCAGCATGTGCCTCATTAATTAGTGAGGGCAACCACACAACCCCTCTGTTTCATGCTTCAGTTGCAGCCACACACCTTCACACACTCCAAACTCAAACCCACTGCAACAAGTGCTTGCATGCACA
>CM076664.1:15500194-15513594 GCA_038496675.1 Rachycentron canadum
TGTGTGTGTGTGTGTGTGTGTGTGTGTGTGTGTGTGTGTGTGTGTGTAAGATGTGAAGAAGTGGGGGGGTTGAGTTAAGGATCCATTTGGGCCATAAATGGGAAGCTAATCCAATCGGAGCACGAACAGGCCAGCTGGCAGGCACAACACACACACACACACAGACACACACAGCTGGTAACTGGCCCGTGCCTTGGAGTCAGACTATCACCACGGTGACCCACGGATCAATGACGCTGCAGACAACCAATCCTTTGGCTGTCTCACAAGAGGGGGTGGGGGTGAGGGGGGTGAGGCGGTGGGAGGGTGGGGGGGCAACAAGGGGGTGAGGGAACATTGGTGAATAGGGCTTCCCTCTCTGAAACTATGACCAGTCACAGATGGCAAACAATTGGTCAGCCAGTCACTTTTCAACAGGCTGCAAAGACAAGGGAAAAATAAAGGAGAGAGGAGAGGATGGACAGGCCTCGTTAGAGAGGTGGGGGGATGGAGTCTGCTGACAGACAAAACTTTGAGTTAAGCAAATCAAAAGCAAATTTAAGGGAAAATAATAATAAATAAAGGGAAAGTTGGACATCTCGGGATGTGTATTTGCTCTCTGGATTTATGATTATTTGACACAAAGATAAATCTAAAGACTAATATCATCCTTTTTCTGTAGGTACATGTGAAACTAGCACCAGCAGCTGGAAATGAGGACGCAGCCTTGCTCACTTCTGGCAGAGCCTGTCTAAAAGCAACAAGATCTGCCTTCCGGCAGCTCTATAAGAAGAAATAATAATAGCAAACCCAATTTGTGCTGTAGTATTGACAATGATCTGAACATTTAATTGTTTTCAGTTTATTTAGTGTAATTGGTTAGATTGAAAAATTGAGCTATAATAAGTAGTTATAATAAGCTAGTTATTTTAATATCTAGTCTGCCTGCACCAAGTTACATGATTTGTTTTTCTATCCCCAAGTGTCAAAAAGACAGTTTTCTATTTTACAAAGGGTTCTGTGCTATGGGACCTTTTTTACAGAGCTAGTTATGCTACATTGTGTCCTTTAGTCTTTGTGCTAAACTAAGCTAAGATAAACTAAAATAAGATAAGATAATATAAACTAATTTTAGCTCACCATCTGCTGGCCTTAGTTTCATATTTAACTTACAAATGTGAATCGTCTCATCTAAATCTACTCCAGAAACCTAATGAGTGTCATTAGCAGTGTCAAATTACTCCTTTCAACGCCTTAGCTGTTAATCTATAGGAGGAAATCCCAACATTGCTGCATTAACCTCACATGATCATACAGACTATTACACATGACGAGCAATCCATGTATTTCTCATCATCTTCGTCTTCTCTCTCTCCCGCTTTCTGTGTCTCCAACTTTACTCCATCAGATCCCATATGATGGGTTTTATCTCTCTTCTTTCTCTTATTGTTTCCCGTCCCTCTTTGACATCCACATATCCAGGCCTTAGCTTTCAAACTCACTCAAGGCTAATTGCAGCTAATGTTTTTTGTATCGAACTGCAGTCTTGCAGTCTAGTAACAGTTAGACTCAAGGCAGCAGACATTTTACTCTGTCTGTGTGTGTGTGTGTGTGTGTGTGTGTGTGTGTGTGTGTGTCTGTGCGTGGATAATATAGTATTCATGTCCACCTCCTATGGCCTGCCTAAGGCATTACAGCAACAGGCTTTTCATGGTTCCTCTCCCTTCCCCCGCAGACCTAGGCCCACATACACACCAAAATGTCCCTGTTTTTATCTTAATCTACCCTTATAATATATATAAAAAACGAAATACTTTTCTTCAACATATTGAAGAAAGGTACTATGGTTGAAAGCAAAAAGAAATTTGCAGCATCTTTTCTCATTAGAGGAACAGGAAGCCATGGTGGGATGGGTGTAGTAATGCAGGGCGTGGCAATGCTGTAGAACAGGTTGTTTCTTCTGTGGTGCTGGCTGGTTGCTTTATTTGAAGAGAAAACTCTTAGTGATGTCACACAAGTGTATCACAACAGCTTCAAGTTAAACATGTAAACATTGACCCTAAAGGCACACAAATGAATACTTAGATTGAGTGTGTTTGTTGGTCATTTAAATGGCAACTTGTTTCTTTATAGTTGAATAGACTGGGAGGTGGTATGTCTGCAAAGAGTCAAGTGTATTTTTATGACCTGAACACGCTCACTTGGCTCATATATGCATGTAAAGCTTAGCACTGAGCTCTGCATTGCACATACATTATGATTGGCTGTTGTCATTTAAGGTTGTTTGACCTTTGAGTCACACACATGTGCATATAAACACACGTGCTACAGTGGTCAATGAGTTACTAATTGACATATCACATGGCCATGGTGATGCCTGACATTAGCAGCCAAAAGGCAAAATGTCAGTGAGATCACCTGTCGTCTACTTGTGTGTTATAAATCAAGGCTGCTGCAGGTGCTAAGCAAACAATGACTTAAGAATAAACAGTTAGATATTAAAATAGATGCTATCATGGATAAACAAGCGACTATTTTAAGGAATAGTTTGATACTTTGGGAAACACATTAACCTGGTTCTGACTAAAAGTACCAAAATCTGCTTAGTTGCACCATTTAAAGTTCACTACTAAACATATAATGTCTGAATTTGGTTGCTAGAAGTACTGAGGCACATAATCGCCACAAAAAACAACTATTTTTATTTTTACATTTTTTTATTTTGCTTTTTTTAATGATTCAAACAAACAAATGTGAAGCCTACAACTAAAATCAAGAGCATTTCCCCACAGGTTACAACAGTGTTCAATCCACGTCAGAATTTACAACCATCAGTTTATGAGTTATGATATTCCAGGTTAATCCCTCAGCCTCCCACATGCCATAAAGAAAAAAGATGAGCAGCGACAACAAGCATTGAAAGGCAGAAAGCCAAACAGTTCACCTGGCTGACAACCTTTGTACCACCTGACTCTGGCTTCATGTTGGCTTCCACTAGTGGCCACAGAGTCAAGCTGCTGAACATCCATTTTGTAGATCCATACACACAGGGTGTTTTTTGCCAAATGGGAAAGGACTTTAACAGTTAAATTACAGTCATTTGCAATAGCTCCCCAACTCTCCCTGACTCTAAATGACAGGTTTAAGCTCTGAGCTTCCACTTGTTGCTCTAGTTAAAGTGTCACTTAGTTTGACAAGTGGTCTATTAAGACAACCACTACGCATAGTAATAGTCAATATACACAACACCTCAAGAGTATTTGTATACACTCCTGTCTGAGGGGGGAAAATCCTCAGAAAAATTAGGTAGCTTTATTGCACTAAGGACCTTGGCAGCCAGGCCTCGGTTCAGAGGGTCTGCATTTCGCTGGCACCCAGGGTGTAAACACACACACACACACGCTGTTATGATACATGAGAGGTCTCTTCCCAGGACAGTATTCCAAGCACTTGGCTTGTAGAAATTCCCACTGAAGAGTGTTGACAACACACCACTTAACCAGTGACCTCTCACTTGCTACCAGCCATTCACACATGCATATCCAAAGACCTGCTGACCTAAGATGACTGACAATTTACTTAACACAGCGGTACATAAAACAAATTTGAAGAATATTTCGTCACCTGAGTCAACAGAGTCACCTGGGCCCACCCTTTTTCGATCCCTCATCACCTAAATGCAACTTTAGCACAGATGAAACAAAAATGGCTGAAAACACAAGTTTCAGGCTGACATAAGTTGGTGAGGGATAAACTAGGAGTGAGAGGTGATCCTTAACAATGGGACTTAAGTCTTGTAAATCAATAATTGGGCCCAGTAGACCTTTGCTCACCTCAAACACATTTCCTTTTGTCTACAAACCCTCTAACAGCATCTGTGTGAGTCTGCACAGGCTTTCACAAGAATCAAAACTCTGACTCAACATTGATGAAGTGACAAGTCTAGCTCTGATTGTTCCCTTTTATTAAATTTAAAAATGGCCTATTAGAACTGACATGTTGCACATAACCCATCAGAATCTGAAGGGTTACAGGGAAGTTACACAAGACATTGCCACCTTTTTAAAAGAGCACTTTTTCACACTGTAGGGTCTTTGAGTGGTAACTAATTTAAATGGGTCATATGAACCATGTGGTTATGAGATGTCCATTTAAAGCCAATTTAACATCATGAATGAAGAAACAGAAGAGAGGACCAAAAAGAAAACATATTTGATACAAGTGACAGCGAAGAAAGGGAAGTGGTAAAGGAGGAAGATAAGCAGTCACTGCATGTCTCAGTGGCCACATCTACAGCTTTAAAAGGTAAGCAAGGCCACCCAGCTTTTCCGCTAATGTATACACACTCATAATTAAAGAGCACAAAATGAATAAAGGTGCGTGCCAAATATGATTTTTTAAAGAGCAAATTGATAAGAGAAAGGTGGAGGACAGATAGGAGAGAGAAGGGGGATAAAGAAAATTGAAGAGGGGGAAATGAGAATGAAATTCAGAGTTGAAAAAAGAAAATAGCCTGAAAGTGGAGTGTCATAATTTCTGATAACACTATGGTCTATTGATGTATGGAACTTTAATATGGTGAATCAGTGATGGAAATTTTAGCATCCATCCAGCCCAAGGCTCAAAGGCCTTTAAATTTCAGTCTGAGAACATGTCATGTGGGCCTCATCAGTCAGGATGTGAGTGAGGCAGAGAGATCAAAGCCCTAACATGTTCAGCTGTACAGTGGGTGAAAATATGAGCATTGTTTTATATGTTTTTTATTTGATAAAGGTAAATCATAGTGGGTAAAAGGGGTATTTACAGACACTCCCTGCTTCACAGTGATTAAAATGACATACAACATCAATGCAGCCTACATGATTGAAAGGAAACTGAAAACCTCTTGGCTGACTTTCACTGATCATGTATTTTGGTGTGTCTTTGTCTGATGGGTATTATCTAGCTCTGCTTTTACCATCAACATCTAGTACGGTGTGAACACCATAAAATCTGAGAATGCTAATATATCCCATCCTCTCCTGGAACGACACACCTTTGTCAAACTATTGTATCTCGGGCAGAGAGAGTGAGAGAGAGAGAGAGAGAGAGAGAGAGAGAGAGAAAGAGAGAGAGGGACCAAGTAGGCAGTGACAGGATATTTAGGTGGAGCCCAAGACCATGTAGTTAGTGACCACAAATACTTGATCAATAAATGAATATTAAAAGTAAGCACTCGCAGAATATGGGGAAGAGGTGGCCTACATACAGTTTGTGGTCATTCCCTGGTCTGTGCAGGCAGCTCCAGCACTCTGTGTTATGTGTGTCATGGGTTTGACCTGGTGATGCAGGGCAGTGACTCCCTGTGAGCTGAGCTGGTTTTCAAAGAATAAGGCAACACCACCACACTCTATATTGTCTGGAATATCAAATAGTGTTAGATTAATCTAGAGAGCAGGTCTAGGAGTAAGGGCAGCCTTTGAATAGAAGTCTGTGGCCTTTGCAGCCTTCACAGGGAGGAGTCCAGTGTGCTGAGCTCTTGCAATTGTCATATAACCATATTTTACCAAACTGCTAAAAGCAGGTGCAGGGACGACATTTTCATACTCATTAAAGTTTATACACAATTAACCTTGTATATAAAACGGTATATCAAGAGATTAGGCTTACTAGGCCTCACAACACCAGTCCCTTCCCTCTTATTTTCTCCAATCCTTTGCTATTATCGCCTCTCTCCCTCTCTCTCTCTCTCCCTCAAATCGCGAGCGCCCAGTGCAGTGTGCACGCGACGTGCCCCAGTGCATGACGCTGGACCAATCAGAGGGCGCCATTCCGAAAGTTTACCTTTTATGGCTCGAGCCGGGCAACTGACGCAGTATAAAAGACATGCGCCCACAGCTAACGGATTCACTCTGAGCGCCGTTACACACAGCTTGTGCGGGATATCATTTGCCTGAAACCGGTTCCCTTAAAGCGAAAAGCCCCCCACCCAAAGGTAAGGAGACGAAACTAATATTTAAAAATTCGAACTTTACAACAAGAGCCATCATGTAATCCTTGAGTTGATTTGTTTTTATTGCATTTGAATACGAAATTTGTGGTTTTTGGGTGTAAAAGATGTCAAGGACCACGAGGTTCTTTGTCCTGTCACTCACCAACCGTGCTGCTAATTAACTTTCAATACTAAAACACGGTAATGGTAGATACTAGTATCCATGCTTGGTTTCTTTTTAAATTATTACGGTGGTGCTGTTCAGAGACCGCTAAACTGGTACTTATGCGGCTCACAGGTGCTTTTGGATATAACCGGCTTATGGGCACTAGTTCTAAGTAAATAGTCTTATTTTGAAATGGGCTTGGCATTTTGTAGTTGTGCAACGTTTCCTTATTCAAGTGCTGGTTGTTTTTCTTTCCCCGCAGGGCCCTTTTGAAAGGGACTTAGGAGTTTAAGTTGTCTAGCTCCCGGCTGCTCCCTTTGTGCGCCCGATGCGGTGGGGTGTGACCTACTTTAGCATATTAGCCTAGCCCCATCATGCTAACTCCGCCCTTTACACTTGCGACAGTGGAAATTTTGATGAAGACCAGTGTCTTTCATTAAGAAAAATTCACTATTATTAGAACAATAAAACGGAGGCTTCCTGTAAGTAGGCAGGACCTATAAGAATTCAAGGCCTGCAAAAAGACTAAATTGCTTGATGCCTTAATGGAATAGACCCATTTTACTATGAATTAATGTATCGCCGATTTTAAACACGAGGAATTAAGGAAATTGCGAGAGATGATCGTATGCTCTTAGAAAAGGCGTGGCTTTCAGGAAATGGGGCATCAGTCAAAGACTTGTGACCATTCATGAGTCAACGTGAGTTCATTATGCAACTTGATTACTTTCTCAGCCAACGTGAGAGGTGTTCAAGGCTGATGCTCAGTTTTTAAAGCAAAATAAACCGTCTGGTACTAATTGGGCGTGTAGTGGTGTATCAGGTGGCCATTGTACAATGAATGAAGCGGCGGAGGGTGGTTATGACGCAGTGATATTAAAGCAGAGGTTTCTGATGCGGTATTAAAGTCGGTGTGATTGAGCAATAGTGGGAGGGGGCAGTGGAGGAAGTGGTCTGTAGTGAACCGGAGGGAGTGGTCGCGCGACGCCGGTCTGATAATGTCGACTTTTTTTTTCTTGCCGCTCTGCCGCGCTGCCGCTCTGGCCGCGCGCCATCGCGCCGGTAGCCGCAAAGCTGCTCAAAACCGAACCATGTCCTTATATGGCAATAACAGAATGCAGCGCCACTTCCTTTTGTCTGGCTCGGCGGAATGTGGCGCACGCGCGCCACCCAACGGGCAGTGAGATGAACTGCAGTGACGCGTTAACAGGAAGTGAAAGCTGTGTGTCATAACCGCTGCTGGTCGGAGGTGGATGAGACTTGGACTTGACTTTCTTTTCTTTTTTCCTCCCTCAATAGTTCAGCCATGGAAGATGAAATCGCCGCACTGGTTGTTGACAACGGATCCGGTATGTGCAAAGCCGGATTTGCCGGAGACGACGCCCCTCGTGCTGTCTTCCCCTCCATCGTCGGTCGCCCCAGGCATCAGGTGAGTGCGTGACAACAGGATGAAGCAAAGCTACCAATTTGAAGAGCTTCTTTTTTTAAACTTTCTAATTAAAGATTAAATGATTAGAAATTTAAACTTTCACAATTCAATCCTTTCATTTGCAGTTACTGACTAGTCCAACTACATAAGACAAAAGTAGATTTGAATCACCCTCATGTTTCATTACAATATTACTGTGCATTAATAATAAACTGTTTGTTCTCGTGTCCAGGGAGTGATGGTGGGTATGGGCCAGAAGGACAGCTACGTTGGTGATGAAGCCCAGAGCAAGAGAGGTATCCTGACTCTGAAGTACCCCATTGAGCACGGTATTGTGACCAACTGGGATGACATGGAGAAGATCTGGCATCACACCTTCTACAATGAGCTGAGAGTTGCCCCTGAGGAGCACCCTGTCCTGCTCACAGAGGCCCCTCTGAACCCCAAAGCCAACAGGGAGAAGATGACCCAGGTAAACACCCTTGGATGTGCACAGATAAGCATCTCCAGTTTAGCCAGATGGTAAATTGAATAGACTGTTCAAAGTTAAATACTTCATTTCTTTCTTGGTTTCCTTTTCCATCCATTCTCACTTGCTCCTCCCCCTCTCCTCCAGGACCTCTCCCCTATAAGATGATCTATCATCAACAGGTCTCTCTTGACTGTGTGCCTTTATCTGCACTTGTGTCTACAATGTGTAGCTGAATCAGTAGATCAGCACCTGAATAGACATCTGACATGCACAAGTGTGAAGGAATGTTGACTTTCTGCACCTTTTTTCTACTAACTTCAGTCTGAGCCTCACTCTGTTGCATGTAGTGGGTGCAGTGGCCACAAAATTTAACATTTGTTGTGAATGACAATGCTAAAAAATGTTCTCATTTTTACAGATCATGTTCGAGACCTTCAACACCCCCGCCATGTACGTTGCCATCCAGGCTGTGCTGTCCCTGTATGCCTCTGGTCGTACCACCGGTATCGTCATGGACTCCGGTGATGGTGTGACCCACACAGTCCCCATCTATGAGGGCTATGCTCTGCCCCACGCCATCCTGCGTCTGGACTTGGCCGGCCGCGACCTCACAGACTACCTCATGAAGATCCTGACAGAGCGTGGTTACTCCTTCACCACCACAGCCGAGAGGGAAATTGTGCGTGACATCAAGGAGAAGCTGTGCTACGTCGCCCTGGACTTCGAGCAGGAGATGGGTACTGCTGCCTCCTCCTCTTCCCTGGAGAAGAGCTACGAGCTGCCTGACGGACAGGTCATCACCATTGGCAATGAGAGGTTCCGTTGCCCAGAGGCCCTCTTCCAGCCTTCCTTCCTCGGTATGGTTCATAACTTAAACCCAACATGCATCACATGCTAAAACGTAGTCAGCCTTTGTTTCTTCTGCTGAGTTGCTCATAAGTCTCATCTCTGATCACAGGTATGGAGTCTTGCGGAATCCATGAGACCACCTACAACAGCATCATGAAGTGTGATGTTGACATCCGTAAGGACCTGTACGCCAACACTGTGCTGTCTGGAGGTACCACCATGTACCCTGGCATCGCTGACAGGATGCAGAAGGAGATCACAGCCCTGGCCCCATCCACCATGAAGATCAAGGTGAGCTGACTGGTTACAGGACCAGCAGGGTGACATGTCAGATTAGGATATCAGTAGATGCATATTTGAACAAAGTGCCTTGTTAATGGGTTATATTCTCTTTGCAGATTATTGCCCCACCAGAGCGTAAATACTCTGTCTGGATTGGAGGCTCCATCCTGGCTTCCCTGTCCACCTTCCAGCAGATGTGGATCAGCAAGCAGGAGTACGATGAGTCCGGCCCCTCCATCGTCCACCGCAAATGCTTCTAAACAGACTGTTCCTCCTCCCCCTCCCCAACCAAACGCCCAACAACTTCAGCTCTGTGCAAAACAACCACACCACACATTCTCATACACACTCAGGCGCAGAGCCTAGATGACCAACTCACTGGCATGGCTTCAGTTATTTTTGGCGCTTGACTCAGGATTTTAAAAAACTGGAACGATGGAGACAGTAATGTTTGGCTAGGTTTAAGAAAAACACCCCAGGGTTCTGCAGTTGCATCTGGGGACTTAAAAAATGTACATTTTGTTGTTTTCTTTGAGTCATTCCAAATGTTTGTTAACTGCATTGTTCAGACACATGATTCCAAATGTTAACTGCATTGTTCAGACACGTATTCGCCTCTGTGAAGGCTGCCCAGTGGTTGGCGCATACTTAAACATGGTTGTAGTATCGCTTGTATGTAAATTATGTCTGGGTTTTTTGTACTTTCAGCCTTAAAAATATCTTGGTCCTGTTAATTTTTTTGTTTTTGTTATGCAAAACCCAATCGTGACCTCTTCCCGCTGTTGGAGGTTTCATACCCTGGGTGGTGGGGCAAGGGGTCTCGAAGTGATGGGGTAACATGGGGTGCCAGACCGGTGGGGCCAACCTGTACACTGACTAAACAATCCCAATAAAGTGCACATGTGTTCCGACATGATGTTTGACTCTTGTCTTCCTTAAATTTTTGGTCTTAAGCTACTGAAATCGGAATCTCTTAACCTTACTGCAAAAAGATTAGAACATGACAGGATTATGGTTTATGCAGCGAGACTCAGTTAACTCCAGTGGTAACTGACTAGATGCTTTAGAGTTCACTGGAAGTGCAGAAGGAGAAAAAAAATTAACTTAACCACTAACCTGAAACATTTTCCACAAGCTTGTTTACCCACTCTTCAGCCTTAACCTTGTTCTGATACTGACAAATTTGCCTTCAAAATATTTTAAAGTAGCAAAGAAATGTAAAACATGAACTCTATTTCCATGAGACGAACTGTGCTGCTCAACCTTTGTCCTGTTGCCATGACCATAACCTTTATAGCCCATCACCAGGTTGCATTTGCAGCAGATTAAACTTCATTTAGACAGTTCCTGGATGTTTCTCATTGAGTTATGCTATTTACACCATGTGTAAATGTATTCCAGGCAATTTGTATTTCAAAATTTTGACACAGCAGACAAGACTGCTACTGTCTCAGCTGTCTCATCCTATTACAGCAGTGAAGACATGTTAGTATTACAGTCATGACAACCTGTCAGATTAAAGGGCTTGTGACTGATGACTCAAAGGTGAGCTTCCTCACCTGGGTGAGTTGTAAGTTATTCACCTGCCAGCCTCATTTCCTCTGAACTGTATAAATAAATCCTTGGCCTGAACTCATCAGAAATGTGTCACAAGATGCAAAGATGACTTCATCCTCTTAATGAACTGCACGTGTGCTGGAAATCTGATCTAGTGCCTGCATATAGCATCTTAACATATCAAAGGCTAAACATAAGGTTGTTTTTGTCTATGTAAAACCTTAGATTACACACAGTGTGTCAAAGCACCTGATGCATAACCTTGTCAATATACCCATCATCACCAAGTGTAGTGCTACGAAAACAGTACAACTTTTATCTCCTTTATTTAGTATAAAAGTGCATTTCATGATGCAAAATTCCTCTATATTGTCTCAATACATTTCCTGTACAGGCTGCAGAAATTGCACAAATTTTTTTATCACCATGCCAAAACCATCACCAAGTCCTATCTGCATCTGCTGTATTGTCAGCGTTCCTGCTGCAGTGTCACTTAGTTCTCAGCTGACTGGGTGTCAAATTGAGGACTATAAGGTCAGAACAGGCCCAGAGGAAGTCAGCCATGCATGATGACGCTCAGATCTCAGAGTACTCACTAACTCACATAAGAAAGCATTGCCTTTTCTCTGTCCTCGGGCGTCTTGTCATGACCTCATGAGATGTGTGATCACGCTCTGTTTGTGGCATCATTAGATCACAGGATGTTTATTAGCTAGAAACGACCACAGAGACTATCACAACTGTGCATCTCCACTCTCCATCATAGCGCCATACATTAGTATTCTTGGATTTTGTCCTGACTTGTATTTGCTGCTCCTCAAAGAAATTTCTGTGAATTCACAAGAGTTACACAGTTCAGACAGAAGATGGCGACAAATGCCTGTTTATCATTTCTGCTCAAAGTGAGATGTGAGTATCTCCTGTGTGGTCACTATGCCTCCATTCTCTCTGCATCTCAAAACAGAGCTTAATCATTAAGCCCTTTGATTTGTGTGTTGTGTGAATTTCTGTCTCTGAATGATAAGGTTACACTTGCTCTTTTTGATGTACTGGATCAGGTATTATTGGGCAGGTGTAATCGATGGTATGTAGTATGTACAGGGGAGAGTTCAAGAGACAGTGTGTTTAATCCAGCAGCAGCAGCAAAGGACTATAGGGGGGAAAAAATGGAGCATGCCACTTACACTTGTGTTTTATTCTAGCTTTTCTAGAACAGTGGTAATAAATCCTCTGCTGATACAGACACTTCCTATTCACATTTAAAGACTGAGCTCCACATTTACATTTTACAGAGATGAAAGCTGATAAGATGGATGGTGGATGGTGCAGCCCCACCCTCAGATCCTATGCATCATATCCTGTTTCTGTGTATGACACCACCAGATCCAGCACAAGCCGAACACATTAGTCTGGCTGTCCCACTTTCATGCAGTATTCTGGGCTGCATGCAGGCACAGAATGATATATGATGATCCAAGGAGGACTGTCCACAGGCATACAGAAGTGTGTGTTTGCATTGCAGTAAATTCATGTATGCATCCATTAAATTGGGCTGCATGCTGACTTCCTGCTTCTTGCACATACGCACTGAAGATCAAGCATGTTTGGTATTGGAAATTTATTCCATCTCACTGCAGCCCCCACCCCACTCCACCACCACCCTGTGATTCTGCTGAGACTGCTTCCCTCTGATATCCTTTTACTGCCACGCCAGCAAAACACTCACTGCCAGTGTGTGTGTATGTGTGATTGTGTGCGTGTGCTTTTATGTATGTGGGAGCAAGTGCATTTTTCTGTGCTTCTCGAGGTTATCGTGTTTGTGTGTGTTGCCTGTGCAGGTGTGAGCACTGCAGGTGTTTATGAATGAGCTACTCCAGCTACTCAGTTCAAAAATGTCTGTAACAGCACAATGTCTTCCCTTGGGAGAGGACACAGAGGGGGACCAATTTGTCAGAAAATTAGGCTTACTGTGTTCATCCATTTACAGCTGTGCAGCTTCACAGCAGCCCCATTGGTCAGGGAGCCGGGGAGCCGATCCACCCTGCAGTTCTCGTCTGTGTCCAGCAGATGAGGCCACTCTGCTGCAAGAGCCTGGCATGTAAAGTGGGTGAAAGGCAAATAGAAGGCTACCACAGCTGACATAAGGAGGGCAACAGAGAATAATTTATTATATTCACACACAGTTGCTCCTCTTTTTTCAGGCTTCAGAGTGATTTGCATTCTTCTGAGGGTGACATGTTCACTGAGGGTAGTGCACACCCTCACCACCGTTGATTAGGTTCTCATTGACATGAGGCCGAACACGTTGGTCACATGGCTCATATTTTCATTTTTGGGATTTTGTTTGCTCCGTCTGTTTTTACATGTCTCAGTCAAACCAAAGGACTGAGACATGAGACTGAAGCTGCAGAGAGTCTGGGTGTGACGAGGTATGAAGGCCTTTTTCATGAGGTTTCAATGGCCCTGACACATCACCACTGCTCTTTTTTTTCTGCTCAGCGGGATGGTGTGTCTGTTGCATCAATGTTTCCTCGAGGTTGTGGCAAAGCTGGGTGGGTTTTATTTGCTCAAGAAAAAGAAAATAACATAATTTCTTCGGGCTATACACCAAAAAATCACACCCCGTGCACTGCAAGCTAGCTTGAGCACCCTCAATGCGCTATATAGCCCCCCACCCCCCACCCTCCTCCACACT
>CM076664.1:15513992-15524486 GCA_038496675.1 Rachycentron canadum
CTCCTCCACACTCCCCCACCCCACCCCCCGTTTTGATTTGAAGCAGGGGCAGATGGGAATCTCTTTGGTTGGACTTCCATTTGTGTCCTCACCCTAAATAACCACTTTCCATTTTGCAGACTGTGTTTTTATGATTTCTTTAGCAGGGACAGAAAACTTTACTCCATGCAAGTTGCTGTGATTTCTAACTATAGGTCTTTCATTTGGTTTAATGTGGTAGAAATTTAGGTCAACTTATTTTATTTGCTCTTGCTGTAGTTTTGCATGTGGGGTGGATCAGTACTGTGCTGCTGTACCATTAACCTACTGTGTTTAATATATGAGAAGTGCATGTAGATAGATAGATCATCAGCCAATTATAAAACCATGAAATCTGTTAGTATGTGTGGCATCTAGAGTTTCTTTGTGTATTCATATGATCTGACTACTTCACATTCAGCTGCACGCTGACTGCCAGGGTAGTGTGCCTGTGGCTGGGTGTTTGTCCTCCAGCAGAAAGCCGCCCCGCACCCCTCCAGTGGTCCACCATAAAACCCTGCAAGGCACTGTCGATGATTGACAGGTACCCCATGAGGGCTGTGTGTCTGTATATGTGTGCGTGCCCCAAGTGGGGGTTTATGTGTGTGTGTGCTTGGTGACGTCTCCGACTCAGTGCCATGTTTATTGCAAATGTGTGTTTGTCTCTGTACGCATGTTTGTTTCAGCCCAACAGACAACATGACACTGCAATTAGCTCTCTTCACAATCATGTTATGGATTTGTCTTGCTGCAGTGCAGTAGTGCTTGCTTCAACAACGATACAGTGCTTGTGTGGAGCATGAGACAAGGTATGATGAACGATTCAGCCCTGTGGGCATGCAGGCACTGTGTGTACTGGTGTGTATGTGAGGAAGCTGTTTGTGAGGGGGCACATAAAATATCTGGACTGTTGTTATTTATTGCAGTTTCTCATTTGTCATTTATGAAATATTGTAGAAAATATGTAATTGGGAACATAGCCATGCATTCAAGCTTTATTAGCACCCCAGAGCGAGGTGAGACGTGCTTATGAAAGCACAGTTATTGATGGGTGGGTGCTTATGCAGGAGGACATCTTCCTGGATTTATTTATTTATGTATTTCTCCTCCAGAGAGGAGTGCAACCCCCAGCTGAATTAATCAGTGCAGCTTCTGTGCTCTGTCCCCTGTGGGTTAATGCAGCCACATGCCCAGAGAAAATCAGATAGTCTGGCCGCCAAATCAAATCATTTACCTGATCCTTACCTGATCCTTTGGCTGATGGGACAGAATTAACCCAAGCCCCAGCAATGATATTTGAGCAGCCAAACAGCTAGTGGTTGATGTTAGATATGGTGTTCAAGCAAAGATAAGACAAAATCAAGAAGGGGAAACAAAACACAAGTGGCCTAAAATAGAATTGAGGATAACTAATGTTCACATTGTGCATTGGTTCACAGAATAAAAATGTCAGTGGAATGAAAAATTGTCTGTGGTATTATATTGAGTCAGCAGCATTTTAGGTAATAAATCATGGATTTCAGTGCTTTTCCACTGCAGCCCTACATACAGGACAAGCTTGGAGCTTAAAGTTGGACCATCCTCAAAGAACCCAGTTGGAGTATAGGCTATAAAAAAACATAATCTACCAAATGGTCCCATCTGTTCCTGCAGTAAAGCGTCACTGTGAAAAGCTCTAACCTAGAAATAAACAGATAGAAGGTAGGTCTGTCATTTCCATTCACTGCTGAAGGTGAGAACCTGGATATAAAACACACATTGTTCTGCTGTTATCTGTGACAGTGCTTTAAGAAATCTTGACTCAGTTTTTATTGGGTTATTTTGGCTCAACCACTGGGTGAATGGAGACAATAATTTTAGCAACCTGTCATGTCAGGCCATAATAATTTATGGCTGTCACATTCAGCCATAAATAACTTTAGGCTTTGGTGAACTGAATTAAATCGGATCTATTTCATTCATTGGAGATCATGTTCAATGTTGCGTCACGTGCTGTACTCCTGGTGATGTGTTGTGCACCTTATTACCTGACAGAACCGTGACCGAGCTGTTTTATAAACCTGTAGCTGTGAGAAACACCGCGACCCTCGGCGCAGACAGAAAGTCCCCCCGCCAAAGACCACCACGGTATTTGACATGAAAACAACAACCAGAGGATGAAACCTGCCTCATGCTCTCTGGGTGAAAAGACAGCAACAATGGGGCCTTAATCTGAGGGCAGCGTCTAAAATCCCAGTCGGAGCGATTTGGAGAACAAAGGCCGGGTCGGACGGCCCGGGACGGGACACCACCCTGATCTCCGCCTGGTAGACTAATTCCCTTCCCGGGTCCCGTCAGGGGTGACAGGCGCTGCGAGCGGACAGGTCAGCGGGGTGAGGGCTGTCGCTGAGCGGCTTCTTTTTCCTCGGCTCGGCGGTAAAGTTGTCCGAGGGACTTAAAAAAAAAAAAAGACAGGTATCGAAATCTCACACCGGACAACCGTGCAGCGGGAACCTTTCCTCCGCCGCGGCTGCTGCTGGGTGGTGTCCGCAGCCACCGGGCGGAGGATCCTCCGCTGTGCTCCCTCGTCTCCTTTCGCGATTTGATCTCGGTTGAATCGCTTCCTTCCCCCCTAACGGAGGGTCGCCTTGAAACCGACACACAGTCAGGGGGAGGAGGGGCTGGAGGACTGGATTGGAGGGGGGGGGTGAGACGGGCAACTTGAAACCGCCTCAAATTTTTTTTAATCAACATTTTTTGCAACTATGTAACAGAGCGGGTCACTTCAAAGGAAACAGTCCGCTGCAGTCAGGCTGCACCGTGCACGAGGAGGGGCCGAGAGGTCATGTGACAGGGTGTTTAGACCCCCAGTTCACGCCAAAGGTCGACACACCCCCCCTCCCGAATTACAGCATAATAGCACTATATGAGCACGCCACTTTTTTCTCCTCTTCTTATGCAAATCTAAGTGTCCCTCGCTCGGACTCGGCCCACACTGTGCACAGGCAGACACCGTCCAGCGTGGCTTCGCCTTCAGTGCATTTCGTGCATCTGCATACCGAGGCATTATTATTAATATTGATAATATTATTATTCCTCGGTGAAAAATTTGTGTGAGGAATCAAAAATGTGGCGGCTGCACTGACCGAGTCTCGGCGCGATCCCTGCCGGCATGTGGACGCTGCAGGGTGCTGATGGTAGGTGCCTGTCCCGCCATCCGCTCAGACTCAGTCCAGCAGTGATGACACTTCAACAAGGAGGGTTAGACTCTTTCACTGTATCTTATGTGACATTAAGCGCTGGGCCTCCTTACATCGTCTCTTCTTCTACATGCTTTTATTAGACTCTTAAGGCTAATAGATGAAGCCAGCGATGGGCTAGTAAAATAATTTAATTGTAAGAAATTAAGATTAGGCTATGGTATGGATTTTTCCCTATGACAGCTAATCCAATAATCAGGCCTAATTTTATCCTCATCTTAATCTAACAGGTCTCACATGTCTCACTCTTTTCCTTTAACCATATATCCCTAATAACTGACCGGGACCATTATGACAAAGCAATTGGGTAACAACGGCCGGATTGTGGTCGCCCAAACGAAATGCAATTATTAAATTAGGATAAATTCAGGGGCAGTTATGAAATTGTTATCTCAACTTTGGATCTTTAGGTGTTTCAGGCCACATGTTTTTGGAAAAAAATAAACCGATTTAGGTTATGACCCACTGTTGCCTAGTGAGGACAGGTAAACTCACCGGGGCCCACACTACATTAAAAACAAGTGCAATATTTCTAAGGCTAACAACGCCCCCTCACTTTCCGCTTCCCAATCATGAGCGTCTGTTATAATCACCGTGGAAATGGGTGTGTGTGTGTGTGTGTGTGTGTGCGGGGGTCGCCTTGAAACTGCCCCCCTACCTCCACCACCATCACCCGCACTAAAAAAAAAAAGCAGAAGAAGAAACCCACTGCTTGTTTTGATCACTGTCTTGAAGGGAGAGGGGACCTTGAAACGGCCCAACCTCCTTGCTCCATAATTGGTTTTATAGTGCTGGCGAGTGGCCAGTGTTTTTTTTTTAAACACAGGGGACTTTTGATTGACACTCGGTGCAGCCAATCAGAGGGAAGCTGTGTTAAACGTACTGGGCTGTGGCTGGGGTTGGGTGGTAGCGAAGGAGAGGGGCGGGGCTTGAAAAACAATGCTGTGTTTCATTGCTGAGGAGTTTACGGACGCGTCGGGGGCTTTCTCTCCCCCCAGTTATCCCCCAGATTACCTTCGGACGAGCCTGTAATGGACTACTCCAGTTCTCCCAGCAACCTGGACCGATTTTGAGAAACGTTTGCATTTTTTTTAGCTCCTTCCCCCCCCAGATTTTCTCCATTCAAGTAAGCGCTCGGCATGTTTTTTTTTTCCTTATTTAGTTTTTCTTTTCCCAGCTAAATGCCACAGTACTCGGTGTTTTAAAACACACATTGGGCTGTAAATGTTGAGTGAAATGGCGCGGAGGTTTGCACACGGCATTTTGGATATTTTTGGGAAGCTGTTGTCGGTGTGGAAACCTCACTTTCGAGACGTTTCCTCTGAGAAAGTTTTGTGTGTCGTTTAATGGAACCGTGAAAAGTTTGAAACGTGGCTGAAAAGCCGAGCTCCTCCGCTGCTGCGCCGCATAGATCACAACCGAAAAGGACACCAGCTAAATTACCCCCAGAGCCTCTGCTATAGCGCTCAGAGGCAACATTTGTGTCTGGTGTGGTTTTGTAAAGGGGGAAAAAAGGTTAATTGTGATTTCTGAACGAGCCTTTCTTCAGATCCCGCCCGCCTGGATATCACGAGTCATAGCTGTAATGTGTTTGTTTGCAGCCTTTGAAGGTTAACGCGACTTTTCGCCTTGTTGGTCTCTAACACAAATTGATTTAACTAACTAAACAAACTGTGTGTTTATTTTCTTGCAATGTGTATTAAAAAGCCATGGTTATCTTAGCTTAGCTTAAAATAGACGCTTAATTTTTTTTTTTATCTCCGCGTTGCTTGCGGATAAAGTCGCAATCGCTTGTTGTTGTCCTCCTTAAAGTAACTTTTATTCTATCTTTGTGTATTTTAATGTCACACACGCGGGTTTCTTTGAAAATTGCGTTTCATCAGCTGTTTTTTCAAAACGATTAAAATCGACATTTTAACAGATTTAAGACGCATTGCTCTGGTTAATTTGAATTATCCGCCGATTAACGGCGTAAAAACCCAGTATTAAACATTAATACCGATTCAAATAGGGGTCTGGATGGCGGACCGTCGATAGTCTGGTTACAAATTGGGTTTTAGTTTTTAAACTGTGGGTTGAAGTGTTTACGGGTTGGGTTTTGATTTCTTTCCCTGGGCAGCACCCATGACCAATTGCGAAGTAGCCCGGACTAAATTCGCATCTGTGGGCAACAAAACACCACTAACCCCGCTGATTAATGATGCAGGCTTTTGCAACCTTATTTATTTTTAACCCGTTTGAAATTTATATTTGATGCGCCTCCAGTATTTATGGTGTATTGGTTTACAGGGCGAGCCGGCCCACAGCCAACATTGCTGGTTTACGGTTTAGGAACAGCTGTGTAATCGGAAAAGGTAGAATAGGTTATAAAAATTTGACGGTCCGCGTTTCCATCGCAGGATTGCACGGTGTTTTCATGGCCGGGGCAGAGCAGCCGGCCGCCCCCCTCCTGGTTGTGTTTCCCTGGGAAGCGGAGCCCCGGAGCGGCTGCCTGCTCGATGTGTAGTGGGGGTGGAGAGCTGCTAGTCAAACATTAGACCATAATATTGTGGATATAAATTAAAGCTGCATAAAGATCTGCAGTTGGGATACATCAGGAGCAACTCATATGGCCTTAATGTCGACCAGCTCGTACTCAGCGTTTAGTTTTTGAAGTGGTTTTCCAAACTGCGTCATTGCACGTATGGGCCGCCTGTTCGCTGGAAAGAGGAGAAATCCTAAAACTACCACTTCAACACAGTTTTTCTCTTCAGTCTGCTCTTAGATTGTAAATCAAGCCATTTTCTTGTTGTATTTTATAGGTCAGCAGGATGGCTGAAAAGGAGCTCGAATCGCCTGGACAATTAAAGACATTATTATAGCCACAATTGTCTTTTTCGGAATAGGGGGCCTATCCGAACGGACAATTTCTTTATACAACTTTCCGTCTGTGGATAATGGATGGCAGAGATTTTGGACCTCCTCGATCCGTCCACGTACCACCTCCGTTGTTGGCGGGGCTCGCAATGGAGTCTCACCGACTCGGAGCAGCAGCAGCAGCCGGGAGGATCCCTCCCTCGCCCGGTCACTTGGGCGCGAGTCATCCGCCGCCTCTCCACTCGGGAAAATTCTTGCCATCGGCCATTAACCTACATCCACATCACAGTAAGTATAAGACGCTTAGCTTGCTTTACCCCGACTGCCAAAAAAGGAAAACCTTCAATTTATCAAATACTAACTTGATATAAAGCTGCGCAAAATTGCGCATAGTTTGTGGCAGCATGTGCGATCATTATTTTGATGTGGCTGTGGAGCTCAGTGTGAAATGATCCTGCTTTCACAAGGAGGAGTGGCTGTTATAAAGCTGTGACAAGTTTCAGATATGAAAGCATGGCATCATGTGAAGGATTCTCAGTCTTAGCAATGGGCAACGCATCAGCGGAAAATTACTTGGCAGGTTCCGACACACACAACATCGGGTTTTCAAGGCACAACAGGGTTGACTGAGCGTTGTAGTGTGGGTGTTGTTGCAGCAGTGTACAGGTCAGGGTGCAATGGTTTTGGATTGCATGTGGACCATTACACCCTCATTGCTGTGGGAGCAGATGCAGGCTGTGATTGCATGCGAGTGTCTGTTTGTGGGGGTGGTAAAGTTGTGACCTTACAGGGATGACAGACCACCTCTTACCCTGGGGGGGGGGGTTGCTTGAGTGTTTGTATGAGTGAGGAATGGCTGTGGTTCAGGCTCCAGTATCTGGAGTAAAAGCCACTATCCTGGAACAGTTGACAAATGGCTGATGCTGCTTTTTCCCCCTGCATTTGTTTCAATGTTGGACAACCTCACTGCGTCTGAGGGGAAAAGAGTGAGTGTGTGTTCAAATGAACGTGTTAGGTGCAAACTGGATGGTTTGACATATGTAGCCATTAAAGAAAAGGTGTGGCATTAACCACACAGAGGCTTCATAAAGCGCCCGTGTGTTTGTTTACATCGCTCTCTACCAGCTGTGTGTGTGTGTACAGGCAGTATCACACGACTACAGTCAGTAGATCATCTACAGTATATGTTATCCCCTGCTGAGCTGGTGATTTTCCCTTTACTTTCACTGCCCGCACACTGATCTCTGTTCCAGCTATTAGTAATGGAAGCCTTGAAATAACACTGTGCAAAAACAAATGATAACATTGCGTGTTTGCGTACAGTTTTGCGGCCGGTGAGTCAGAGGGAAAGTCGGAGCGTTCATGTGAAGGTTCACCATATGTTGTGTTTGTCTGATGTGTCCTTTGGAAAATGGAAAATCTGACAGACGCTCTCATCGAGTTACTTAGATCCACTCTGAGGTCATGTAGCTGTAGACGGAGATACAATTACAGCTCCTCTGGTTTCTTTTCACAGGTAAACCCCTATGATAGAGATAATAATATTGAGCTGTGCTCCCCGTCCTGATCGTTGAGCGTGGGTTCAATGCAGCACTTGTCATTTGGAGCGCAGCTACCAGAGGTCTAGTAAAGTGAGGCGGTGCTGGCAGGGCAGGGCTCTGATGGAGCGTTAATTTGACAGCGGCGGAGCCTACACACTCAACTCAGACGCACATGAGAAGCTGTCAGAGATGAAATCAACCCGCAGCGGGGAGCGTTAGGGTGATTGACGGGTGTATCGCAGCAAAGAGATGTGCCGGGGCGCAGCTTATTTGCAGCTAGTCGATCTGATTTTGTGCCTCCAGAATAACATGGGAATGTGTTCAGGTGAAATCATCACATGTGTGGATTTGCTGTTTTAAAAAAAAAAAAAAAAAAACAGCATACAGCCTTTGTTGGTTAAAAACGTGTATTTGCAGCAGCGGTGTATTTCTGCTGGGATGATGTTCCTCCATTTCCCCTCCTGTGGCTCTGAAACGAGCTGAAAACTGCTTGCGGTGTGTGTGCAGATGTGCTTGTGTGGAACAACTTGCTGTGCTGCCGGAGGGAGGGAGGGAGGGGCTGTGAAGTGGAGTTGACCCAACCGCTGTTCCTGCCCAGATTGGAAGTTTAAACACTCCTTTAAAACGGGATACATTTTATTCTGCCCACACACTGACCTTCTCACTCCCTGACTCTCATCTCCCCTACACACACTGGCAGCCTCCGCCCACTAAAACACACCACTGTACGACACAGGTCATTTAGCTTTATGGCGCTCCTCCATATCAAATCCTCACACATTACATTAACCAAACCCGATTGAGATCTCGGTCCCATGCTTGTAATAACACTACACAGCCCTGTTACATGATAATTACCCGGTAATTGCGAATGTTCATAATGTTCCCATTTAATTGCAGTAAGCTGCATGAATCCAGCTCTCAAGCAGCCAGTGTGCAATCAGAGGAGCCAAGGCCGCCCTGCTTCTGTTTTTGTTTACACGTGTTTCACTTTTTTTGCACTGTTGCATTTGGCTGAGCTCTTGATAGCAGGGTTGACTGTTTGTAGCTGCCAACACACTCCTGTTTCCCAGGAGTCTCCCTTATTTTCTTTTTTAAGTTCAGTTTTAATAGGATTTCCACCTGACTTAATGGACTAAAGTGTCAGCCTCATTTCCACACCTCCAGGTTGTCAGATGTGTGGGAGAGGCAGATTTGTTTTTAGATGTCTTGTAAAGCTGCAAATAGTTTGTTGACATTTGTGCTGCTTGTACACTCAGCAGCGAGATGGGACCTCTCTAAAGACATCATTTTCCAGCAGAAAGCACTGCTTTTTACCCTGCACTACCTATTCTCTGTATTCACGCAGGTCTTGTCTAAGCGGGTCATGGTCTTAGTCACTGTTTATAGATGTAAAATGGCTGTAAATGGTCCTCTGTCTACTGGAGATGAGGGTGCCTCCATCACCAGATTGAGGCCATCTGTCCTCTTCACCCCCTTCCCTCCCGCTTGCGTCCGACAGCAGCAGTGGTGGGATCTGCTGAAATGTGACTGCACTGAGGAGAAAAAGCCACATATGACTTTTATTTCCAAAACTGGATTGTAACTGTTAAAAGTTGATATTGCACTTTTTTTTTAATTGAATTTTATGAATCTGATTTTCCTGCTAAGCAGCCTTCTGCACTGCATATGACAGTCAAACCATGTATGACACCCTTTCCTTGGATTTTAGCCAATTAGCTCAGCTCTCATCTCTTTAAGCAAACTGAGTAATGTTGCTGCAGCTGCAGGAAAAGCAAAGTGCATCATTTCCTGTGCATCAGCAGCTTTTCTTTTCAGGTATTGAGAGCAGTTGTTGTTGAAGGGGCGTGCATGAATTCTGGTGCAGGTTGAAATGCTATTGTGTTAGTGACAGTGACAGACGATTACTCTATCTGTGGACACTGAACTTACAAGTTCAGAAGTATAATTTGGAGTAAATGCAAGCTGAGGCGAAAGTGACGCTCAGGGCGGCGTCCCTCATCTGTGAGAGTTGAGGGAAAACACGTCTGAACCAGAAACTTTACTCCTCTTTTCTTTCATACATAAATACACACACACACGCGCATTCTCAGATGCAGATGTAGGTGTTGTGTTGAGTGCAGAGGAGAGAAGTCAATAGATGGAGATGAACACAGCTGAAGACAAATGGAAAAGGAGAAATAAACAGGCACAATCCTTAAGGTGGGAAGCAGTGTTTTGTTTTCAAAGAATAAGAGCTGAGGTTGCCGTTGGTGTGTATGTTAGCGTCAGTGTAGATGAGAGGATTGAGAACTTGTGTATGGGAACAGGAGCATGTGATTGTGCTTAGTGCAGCTAGAGCTGGGGTTTCCCCCTGGGACTCTGTGCAGAGAGAAAGGAAGAGATTTATCCTGACCACAACACTTTCATACATGGTTAGATAAATGTGGTAGCCCTTCAAATGTTCTCTTTCAGTCTCTCTCACGCACACACACACACACACACACACACGAGTGTGACTATAATTCATGCAGCTTGCAGGGCAGGCCAGGCTTGTCTTGCCCGATACTAATTTGTCTTCCATGCTACTTGGTTAGTGTGTCTGTTTACGTTAAAATTAATGTGGTGAGTGTGTGTTTATATGTATTCAAGACACAGACTCCTACGTGTGTGGGTGTGTGGGAGAAGATGTGGCTTAGACACGTCCCCTCTCAGATTAATTGAATCTTTCAGGAGAGAAAACAGGCTCCTTAAGAGAAAGCACAAGGCACTGCTGCCCTGCTACAATAAACCTGTCAGAGGCGGACAAATGACACACACACACACACACACACACACCAGTCTGTCACTCTTATGTTTGA
>CM076664.1:15524986-15542963 GCA_038496675.1 Rachycentron canadum
TACGACCAGTCTACAAGTGAGTGCAGTGCAATGTTATAATATGCAACATGTTGCCTACTGCAGCTCTTTTGTGTGTATTTCACATCCATTTGTTGTGTCGATCACTTTAGTTGTACCTTCCTCCTCAACCTCTTATGTCACTGGTTCACATCTAATGTAAACCCTTCAGTCACTGTCAAAGTGTTAAAAGGTGCTGAACCCCACCTGCTCCACTGAAGCAGAGGGCTGTGGCTACACCTGAGCTCACAGGGGCAAAATATGGAATTAGGAAAATAACATGAACACAGATAAGATAATGTTGCCTGTGGCATTCATCACCTCCTCCTTTCCTCACTGATTCTTTGTTGTTTTTTCACAGATGTCTGAAACTCAACGAAAGCTCGATCAGACACTGTTAAATGTCACAGAGTGTGGTGCTGCCTGTTGTGAAGAGCCCATGCAGCGTCAGCCAAGAGGGAGCGAAGCTGGAATAACTGCTTCTCCCCATGGACAGCAACTTCAACTTCATCGTGAGGTAACTTCCTGACGCATTTATTAAAAAATTAAGCAGAACTTGTCTGAAATGTTTCCTGCTTCCTCAGTTGTACACGTCCTGTCATTATAAATAAGACTGGGTTTGAAACGTATTGTGAGTTAAGTAATCACTGTCTGATAAACGGGTCAGCGGAGGAGACTGAGGAGACTGTGGGGATTTGTAATCATATTTTCTTTCAGGATCTGTCAGCATCGTGGTGCCTCCCTCTGAACCTTTCCTTTTACTATAAATAACTACTTTATTATAGATAGAACAAAACTATACATGCACAGCAGTGTTGGCTGTGGGAATAAACTAACAACAACTTAAACCATGAAGAGAGAAAATAAAGAAGACAGTGTAGTTTAACTCACACTCTTTTTAGTGTGAGCCTTTTGTATGCAACACAATGTTCTGTCTTGGTTTACATACAAAGAGAAATGTAAGGAAAAAGAGCCTAGATGACTGTGGAGATACACTGCAGCTGTTGCCTTTGAAGGGAGCATTTGACCAACCTATCTTTGTGTGCTACTTGCTTTGATTTGGACACTTTGGAGTGGTCATCTGTCACCATAGCAACACTGAGTTTGGCTTAGGGCAAAATGCAGAGAAAAGGATCACTTTGCTTCACAACATAATGGATATGAATGGATAGCCCTTTTCATGCTTTTGTTTTTTAAGCAGTGAGTGTAGACCTGTAAAGTTAATCATTGACGTAGATTTTAAATATATATTGATACCATGCAGTTGGAGTGATGCACTGTTACACTGAAGCAGTAATTTTTGTCCTCAGATGTTCAAACAGCAGGTGTTTGGATGCCCTGAAGGCAGGTCACAGGTCATTAGACTTCATGGGCCATCACATTACTCCCAGTGTTTCCAGTTATTCCAGTTTGTGTATTGATAATTGACTCTAGGGGGAGCCAGTCTCTTATCAGTTTTGCACACCGGTTAGGTTCCTCGACATTTGTTGGAAGGCACCCCTCTCCTCCTCCTCCTCCTCATCTCTCTCTCCCTCACTCTCTCTCTCTCTCTCCCTCACTCTCTCTCTCTCTCTGCCTCTCTCTCTCACGCACTCTTTCAATGAATACTAATGCAGAGAGTGGGCCCACCTCCCTTCCTCCCATCTTTTCACAGGGATGGGCGGGAGAGGGGAGACAGAGCAATTCCAGCTCAGTATCCTTCCTCATGAGGCAGGCAGTGCTTGACTAGCAGCAGCAGCCCCAATGCCTTTTTTTTCTTCTCCCAATGAGCAATATTGATGATACTGTGCATTGCTGCTGCAACAATGTCTAACCTGTGTGAGTGGCACGTGATATCAGACCAGAGTTGAGAGAGAGAGGAGAGGACATCTGTGGCTTTTGTCATCTGGATGGGAAGTCTTTTTTGGGAGGAGAGACAGAAGAAAGCAGAAGGCAGCCGGGGAAGGGGAACAACTGGCAATAGCCAATCCCCCCTTCCACATATAGACTGGAGACAACGGAGGCCACTGGAGTATTTGCTTTTATCTTTCGTTTTTTGTTCTTTTTTTTCCTCATCGCGCTGCTGGGAGGTGCTTTACCTTTTCATTTGCTTGCTCTCTCGGTCCTCTGTCTTCTCATCTATTTCGCCATTTACCTGGTCAACAATTTCTTCTATTTATGAGCCAGACAAGGAGGGAGAGAGAGAGGCAGAGAGACAGAGAAAAAGAGAAAGAGAAAGAGAAGGGGGATTTTTTTTGCCCCCTTTATCCTCTTCTTTTCCCCCTCCTTCATTCATTCCTCCTTCCCTCTCCACTGCTATCACTTCCAGCCCTTTCTATCCCTGTTCAGCCCACGCTCCCTCCTCCCTTCACGGCCTCCCTCCTCCTCCTCCTCCTCCTCCCCACCACTCCACTCACTGTCCACCCTGTAACTTTGGCTACTTTTTTGACTCCACCAGTGTTTTAATTTCCTTTAAAAAGCTTTAATAGAGGCATTTTAATTGGCTTGCTTGTATTTTCTATTCATGCCTTTTTCACTTTTGTACCTTTTCCTATTTTCCCCCCTTCTCTTTTTTCCTCCTACCATCCTATGCATCTTTTTTGGGCGATTCTTAAATCTAACCATAGGTAGGTCTATTTAGTGTTTAGTGTCTGTCTCAAAGTCTTTGTTCCTTTTCTGTGTACGCAAGGTGTTTTGTGTGGGGTGCACACCTTGACACGCACACATACACACACACACACACACACACACACACACACACATACACACACACACACACACACACACACACACACACACACACTCATCGGCCTACAATCTAGCTCTGGCTCCCCTCCCATCCGGCTCTCAGCTGATTGTTGCCTCATGCCATGTCATCGTCACGTCGCTCTCCCCTTGCATACTATAATCTGTGTTTTCAGACTTGTTTTTTCCTTTTGTTCTCCTCCACCGAGACCACAGTGACTCATCAAGCAAGCACCTTCTCCAGTCGCCATCATGGAACCACATTTTGACGACCTGGTCATTTCTGTGTTGTTGCACAAAAGTCTCCTCTTTCATTAAAATGTCTGAAATGCCCCTTTATCACACACCACCCTCCTTCTCCTCCTCCTCCTCCTCCTCCTCACACGTCCTTTTGTTTTCTGTCATGCACATTCAGAGACACCAAAAAAACGCCACATCCGTTCTGCAGAGGAAATGTACATTATTGGCAAAGTGAGGTGTGTTTACGTTCCCTCGCTTCATCAGGTGAAGGTCAAACTGAGCACAGGCCTGATTCATGAGCAACAGTTCACTGTCAGTTCTGTTGGGGCATCATCTGTGTTTATACACTCCTCTGCCTCCTTCTTTTCCTCTGCCCTTGTTTCCTCTCTCTCTCTCTCTCTCTCTCTCTCTCTCTCTCTCTCTCTCTCTCGCTCTCTCTGTCTCCTATCTTTCTGAACTGACTCTCATTCCCGCAGACAGACACACACAAGCACTCAAAGAGAATGGACTAGGAAAAAAAAAAAACAAAAAACGTGGCTTCATCATCCAGAGGATTTTTTTCCCCTTTTTCTCCTCCACCATAATTTTCACTTTTTTCCCCACTCACTTTGCTTCAAGCTTTCATCTCTTTAATCATCTCTTTCCACAAATGTTTTTCTCCATCACTTCCACCCTCTCACCCCCTCTGAATTGATCCACTTATTGATTTATGTGTTGTTCAATGTTTTTGTTTTGTTTTTTTTTTGTTTTTGCGGTCAAAAAAATTTCACATCCTGCCACTCACACGTCATTGACTTGCTTGCATCAGAGAGGAGTTGCGATTTATTTTTGCATTTTGGTGACATGATTTTATTTTCATTTTTTTTGAAATTCATCAGCTTGACTACTTCCATTTATTGAAATACACGCGGCAGATTGTTCATGTATAATCTTTTAAAATAGAAAAATAGACTATAGGTTTGGCTCAGAAGTATTAGGCTGACTGCAAAGTAATTGAATAATTTTGTGGTGTGTGTGTGTGTGTGTGTGAGAGAGAGAGAGCTACAGAGAGGCAGAGCAATAGACAGATGCATAGCAAAGTGAAACAAACCACACAACTCATTTCCTTGTTCATGCCATCTTTTATATTTCCACTTTTTTTCTTGAAGGAGATTTAATGCCTCCTCTTCATTACATGAAGATAATGGGAAGTGGGACTTTTGAGCAAGCGTCACCCTGATAAAGGCACTCTGGATATAGCTGTTTTCCTGTGGAATTACCCTTTAAGTCCTGGATTTGAATCTAAATGAAAAAAATAATTAACAATTATCAAAAACTGTTCTAAATTTGGGACACTTTTTTTTGACATTTTTTTGTAATGGGACTGAAGCTGATTTCAATATTTCTTTTTCAACTATTGAATCTTAATGGGATTTCACTAACGCGGATTAAAGACTCAAGCAACATCTTTGTCTATTAGTTGATGTAATAGCCACCATTCTTACAATTCCTCCAACCTTCAGAATCGATTAAATTTAATATTTCTCAGTGTTAAGGGTTAAATAGGTGAGTACGGCGCTTTGAATCCACACATGCTATTGCTGTTGCATGTTTTGGATGATGATTATTATTGATGCAGATTTTTACCTTAATATTTTTGGTGATTAACCCAGTATTTATATGCCTGCGTGTGTGTGTGTGTGTGTGTGGGTGTGCAGACCCATCATGGATGTGTGTGTGCAGGGTTAGTCAGAATTTAAATGGATATTGACGGATTATCAGAAATCTGTAAATTCCCTCACACTTCACTACCATTTATCCTTGTCTGTTGTCTTTTTTCCCCCCATGAGCCTTTAATTCTCTGAATACATTTTATGCATGTAAAATAAAATCACATACACATTTTTAGATCTTTTCATGCAGCATGTAATAATTTACTTCACATGTTAAAATGAATCTGCATACTTCATCCTTATAGTCATGTACTTAAGCCACTGTCTGCCCGATGGAGTGGCCACTTCTCCCTATCAAATCATCTGTTCAGTGCTGCTCCACACTCTTATTTAAAGCAGCGGAGTGTGTGTGTGTGTGTGTCTGTGTGTGTGTGTGTGTGTGTCTGTGTATGTGTGTGTGTGTGTGTATGTGTGTGTGTGTGAGTGTGAGAGGAATATATATATGTAGATCAATAAAGTAATCTACATGAAGAGACAGACTACATTGCCCTTTTCTCAGTGTAATTATTTTTATCTGATGTTATTCCAATGACAGAGACTTGCAGTGTATCTCATCTCCTTGTGGAGTGTGTTGGAATGAAAATTTGAATCTGCAGGAAAATTCACATTCACACCCACTCTCTCTCTCTCTGTGTCTCTCTCACACACGCAGACACACACACATACACACGCATGCAGTCACTTTGTCCATCTATCCATCATAGGTCCTACAGTGATTGACCCCTTTCCTCTGATTAACTTTCCTATCATTTGGCTGACAGCAGTTTGAATTTATACCGTGTGTGTCTATGTGTTTGCACACGCTGCACGGTCAAGGTTACGGCTCCATACCTGTAAAATCCACCTGGGACCTGGTCTCATAACCCAGGACCATTACCCATTCTGCTCGGTGCTCTTGGCACACATGTGACCCCTGTAGCCTATCTACAGATGGGCACTTAAGCCCAGGTAGTCTGTCAAAACTGTCACAGCTGCCATGCTGCAAAATGGACACCTCGAGTGCAAACTCTGCCTCCTGACACATGGTTCGCTGCTGTCTTTTTACTGTAATGACCACAAAAATAGTACTTGTCAGTTTTTATGAAAAGGTGAAACATACTGATACCAATGGCTTGACAATGTGGTGGAGGGAGGCAGCAGGAAAATGGACAACGATGTGAACGTTATGTCCCACTTAGCTGGAAAACTGCAGTTGATACAGCTGATTTTACTAGTGCTATGCAGAGAACGCTGACAGCGTTTCTAGCAGTCCTTTGGAGCATAGCTGGGTGGTAGAGTGAGCAATCACTGTCCAAACGAACAGTTTGGAAGATTGATACAGCTGAGCATCACTTCCATGCAAATACAGAGGTGATTTGTTGGCGATCATGGCAGCACATGCAGCTCTTTGTCAAGTGCTGGACTGCAATTGTGATTTTTTTTTTTTTTTTTTTTTTTTTTAGAATCACAGGTTTTATTACAGTGTCACCTTTGAAAGTAAATTCATATTTTGTGTATAGCTGAATGTAACTGCCAAATGTGACAATACAGTTAATGTTTTTTTTTAGTGTAATGCTAAATTTAAAGTGCACCTTCATTCCAGATCGATAATGTTTGCGTACGCACTGCCAGCAGATTTTACTTATATATAGCATAAATGACATATTTTAAGCGTTGTGTCAATTTTTAGAGTCTGAAACAGTTTGATGCCAGAGGCTTACGTGGATAAAGAAGTCTGCCAAAAGTCTCCAAACAGAGCTTAAGAGATTTCATAGGCACCATGTTTGCAGTCGTCATTGATAAACAGGCTAGGAGAGGAGACAGCAGGGGCTAAGGAGATTCATAATCCTATCCCCTCTTCCTACTGATTCTCTCTCTGTCTCTCTTTCTCCCCATGTGCTCTCTAATGAGACAACAATACAACTCCTGTGTCTGGCTCTGAGCACTGCATCTGCATTAATGAAAGCAGCAATGAGGCTCCATCACATATTTTATCTTCAACTAACTTCCACTCTGTGCCATCTAGGGATTGCTGCATTCTAAAGCATTGCTGCATGTTGCCGTGTGCACCAAAAAAAAAGCACGTCGAGATGACCTGAGCTCATGAGAACCACAGTGTGGTACCAGTTCAAACTTCACACCTCAGATCCACATTATGTGTGACGCTGCACGACTACCTCGTCCACGTCCACGTCCTGGTCTACCTCTTGTTAAATGAGTGTATCAGTCTGCGTAGCTCCATCTAAAGCTCGTAATGTTCTGCAGTGTGTGTGTGTGTGTGTGGGTGTGTGTGTGTGTGTGTGTGTCTGAATCCTGTTCAACCATAAGCGGGCGAGCAGGAAGCCTATGTGGGACGACTTAAAAAGAAAAAAAAGTACATCTTGATTTTTATTGGCAGCACAGTCACTTCAAGCAGGCAGAATACGGGTCATGATTTGATATAAAAAGGCTATTCAATAATTCATCGGAGCTGATTAAGAGGACTTGTATCGACACAGACACTGTCCATGAGAGGAGATGGGAGAACACAGTTTGTACAGAGAGGCAACATTTAGGCCCCTTTGTGGGATTAGTATAAGCTAAGAAACAAGCTAAAAGAGCTGGGGCGTTTCAAGTGAGCAGCGTGGGCCTTCTTTGATGTTTTAATCGGCTGTACGTTTAACCCTCCTGTTTCATGTGTCGACTGTGAAGACGTTGAAGCCTACATGTGATGAGTGTGTTTGTCTGTTGTTACATGTTGCTCTGTGTGTGTGTGTGTGTGTGTGTGTGTGTGTGTGTGTGTGTGTGTGTACATGTTTTTTGAGTTTGTGTGAGGCCCATCACTCTATTAAATATGAAGAGTACAATCTGTTACCCCACAGAGACTGCTTTATTATTCATCAACATATTTCAATTAATCATTCATTCACCTAAAGTATGGCCCAAGCTCCCTCCTTCAGTTTAAGGCCCTCTTATGGACTCATGTGGGGTATATTCATGATATATGAGTTATGTGTAATCAGGATTAATAGAGGCTATTTGTTATTCTTCTGATCTAGTACATATTGTAGTTAAGGGGATGTTGGGGATTAAGGCAGAGACAATTTAGCATTACAGTACATTTGGAAAAAATATATTATCATATTGGACTAGATTCTCCTCAAATCAGACTATTCCTTCCACACACACAATTTACTAAAAAGAGTTGTGAGATGGATTTTAACAGATTAAGGATAGAGACACATTGTTTTTTTATAGAATAGAAATGGCCTTTGCAATGGATTTGGATTGTAAACAATAACAGAAAGCTGTACTCAGATAACCATTTCAAGCACTGAGCTGTGCATTTTAAATTCCCCTCATTTAATCTTGCCTTATTAATTCTAAGGGGAGCTGGTCATAGGTTGCACACTGTGCCAAAGCGCAGTATGCTTTTATTTTTTATTTTATATTAGAGTCTAAGTGCCTGTGACCTGCTTCTAACCCTCTGTCTTCCCTGTTCCCTTTTGCAATAACAGACTGGCAGACGTCAGAAAAACAAGCAACGCCAAACATCTCTTCGGAGGAACAGAAGTGAAGCTGCTCCTGTGGAGTACAATTACCTCGAAATTGCTGCTTTACCCTCTTGACCCGTCAAGGATTTTACCTAAAACTGCTGTGAGTTCCCAGTGCCAAAAATACAAAAAACAACCATCCGCGTTTGCAATCGATACTGAGAGGATCATGATGTGAAAAAGCGATATATGCTCAGCAAAGTCACCTCATATTTAATCTCACCTCTCCATTCATGAACATCTGTATTTCCAAATCCCAAACACACTAATGACGAGGTAGAGATGTGTAATTCAATTAATCGTGAAGCCTAAAACATGATTTGATAAAGTGCGGCTGGGTAGAATAAACAAACCTGCTGGTGACACCTGAAAATAATGAATGACTCTATGGCCATTGTAGTCCACTTTTTAGAGTTAATTAAACTCTTGATGTTGACAGGTGGTAAATCAGAAACAAATGCCTCTAAATTTGAATTCATAGGCCCTGTTCAGACCTGGTATTAAAGGTCCCATAGTGTATGAACTGACATTTCTATGTGTATAACTGTAAAGCAGGTCTAGATTCTATATTAATACTGTAATAGTATCAAATTACAATTATTATATGCACACAACCCATATTCAGAAACTGAGCCTTAAAATGAGCTGTTAGGACTTCTGTTACTTTATGATGTCACAAGGAAGAAGTCACCCAGCCCACCTGGACCCAACATCCAACTTTGCAGCATTTGTTTACCTGATGTCTGCTATATTTTTATATGCTCACCAATTTATTCAAGACAATCAGAGGAGAGACTCAGATCATCTCTTCTGATTGGCTCACTGACCTGTTGTTACTAGAGGTCCAGAGAGAAGCCTGAGGAAGGAGATTGAGCCGTTGTTTGGCACTTAATCGACAAATATACTGTATCTTCCTTTAAATATCTTTAAATAAACCTAAAATAAAACACAGGAAATTTGTAAAATAAGGGTCCTTTAACATAACATTAACAGGCAATCATTCATTGTGGTCCACGATGTGGTTCACTCACACTGCTAGAAGAATGCGACCACATGTGGCCCAGACCACCTCTGACTGCTCTGAGTGATCAGATCTTAAATGCATCCTCAATGCTTCATGGTTGCGTTCACACCTGTACTTAGAGCTGTCCACTTGTGATCAGTTGACCTGAGATGGATGTGAATGCCAGGTCTGAACATGGCTTTAGTTTCAGTGTTGTATTCAGTGAAAGAAAGGTTGGTCTCAAATAAAACAAACAAAAAAACAAAAAAAACTTGAGAATATTTTTGCTAACAATCAATACCCATATTGTCTTTTCTGTCATGCTGATTGCAGTTCAGCCTCCCTCAGTCTGAGGCTATGAGACGGAGAGAGGAGTCCCAGGCCGCACCATCATGCTACTTCTGAGACGCTGGGATGAGACTTTGGCTGGCAAAACACAAGGTAAGACAGTATTGATGCATGAGGCCTCTCTGCAGCCCAGGCTGTTCTTTGTTTTTTTGCGTTGTCCCCACAAAGAACTGCCGCAACAACCTGCCTTATCTCACCTGTGTGTGTTGTTACGTCTGCAGCCTCCCTGCGCGCGCACCTTTTATAAAGCTCAGTGATGGTCTTAAACTTCCTTTTTGCTTTGTATCTTACACCAGGTTTACTTGAGGGTCAGGATAATGGTTCAAGGTGGAGCCTACAGACAAATGGTTTAATCCTGGGTTTTTAGCACAGTGTGCACTTTGATCAATGGCATGCGTCAACGCGTGGACATTCAACCTGACCCAACCCTTATTGACTATCTGCTTCATTTGCATGGCTGTACAGGCATTGATCAGGCAATTAAAGGATTTGTTGAATGAGATTTTTGAGGCATAAATGTGTGACCACTTGTATGTGTTTGTGTTTGCATGTGCTAATCAGCTGTGTTCATGCGAGTGTGTAGTCTATGAAAGAGGTAGAGAGACAGTAGCCTATGTTTTGTGTGATAAGATAAAAGAAGACATAACTCTCTCTGTCCCAGGAACCGATTTACATCGAACAAATGCATTTGCCACAAGGGCCCATGAGAGGCCATTATCATATCAGCACATTCCATCGTTTTCTTCTACATTCATCTCATCACTCCTTGGTGCTAAGCTTTTTTTTTTTAATTGCTCATAAGTTGTTCACAATCTTTTTTTTCCTACCACCTCTCTCTGCCTCTCCCTCCCTTTCGGTTTCTGCCAGTGCACTATTAATCGGCCGTGACGTTTAAGAGACCAAGCCTTGGTGCAGAGAAGCAAGATTGAGAAACTACATTTTGTTGTTTTGTTTTTTTTTTGTTTGTTTGTTTTTTTTGTATTTGTGCCGGTGGTTGTTAGGATGGGGATTGGGTTGGGGTGTTGGGGTTGACGGACTGTGCGCACACTGTGAGAGCACACCACAAATGCTGCCATTACACAGTTGCTCCTATTACTTGAAGCCACCGCCTGAGCCAGCAGCAGAGCGACAGTGCAGCTTCGTAATGAAGTGCCTCAGCCTCGGCCCTCTGTCGTTAGCTGAAAGTCACACAGCTGCCTCAGCTGATGCTGACGCTGCAGATACTGACTACTGTTGCCTTACGTCATAAAACATTACCACATATATGAATTAGCAGTGATGGTGAATCTCATCAACAACGCCGCCCTAGTGTCCTTGGAGAAAATTACAAATTATTAATCCGTTATTAAGTCCAGTGAGCTTCCCGCTTTTACATAAACTGTTTAGAAAATGCACTGACTGGAATAATGATGAAAATGAGGACTTATTAGAATAATAATGTCTCATGAGTTTTTTAAAAAGCTTTATCTCCAACCCTTGTGTACCTATCCTAAATGGGATTTTGGCCCTTCATTATATCACCGCCACTCAATGACATTAATTAAATGCAGCGTGACTTTTCATTCATTTTTTTTGCCCAAATCCAATTATTAGCAGACTCTTATTTAGACTCCATGTCATTGTTCATACCCAACGCACAAAACTGATGGAGTATATTGAGGCCATAATCTTTGATGTGTGAAATATAGTTATGAAATATTTTAGGATCACCTTTCTCCTCCCTGCTGATGTACAGACTGTAATTAACGGCAGATTTCTGTATTGAAGTGTAACAGTGAGATAAATACGCACCTTTGGGTATATATGTCCTCCTCCAATAGTGTTTTTTAAAGTCAGGTGTTGAAATCTTTTGTTGAACAGGCCAGTGGGCTGCTTATGTGCTTATTTTGGGAGAATATTCATCATCATTCTTCTTTTATGCTTTTTTTTTTTCCTTTTTGACTGTGTCTTCCCAAATTAGAGCAAATTCAAGAGCCAGGGAGTTAGGAGGCTTTTGATGAAGAAAATGACAGGATGAAAAAAAGGAAGGAAAGGAGGAGAAGAGAGGAAGTGTTTTGGTAGTTGTTTCTAAGGATGAGGAGTAGAGGAGAGGAAGAGTGCAGAATTGTGTTTTCTCTAGAAGACAATGACTTGATTAGCCTTTGCTGCTGTGCATTGTGTTTTGTTACCATATGAAAAATTACACTGCAGCGTGTGAGTATATCTTATATTTATCTTATATCTTATTAATTCAGTTAGTCTTATTGGGAGAAACTTTTCTGTCACTGCAGACTGACCTGGCATGTTTCTGTTTGTAATGAATCCAATCATATTGTTCAACCCAGGGTCCACTGATGTTCAATTATCTTGTAATTGAATAAAGTTGTAAGATGCAGCAGCACAATCATACCAGATGGTTATTTATTACAGATCAGTTATTATTAATTGAAACCGAGTCACAGGATCACAAGTTTTTAGCTTAACCTAAAAACATACCTAAGATCTGTGTGGTGGCATCGATTGGGTTGCAAAACAGCAGATCAATACAGCTTCACTCATCCTCATCTCCAGCAGCGGAGCAGTAACATAAGTCACCTGGAAAACGGCCTGCAGATCCAATCATTAGCTGAGCGCTGCACTTCCAACATTTGCTTTGGTGGCATCTGTTATTTTCTGGCACGTCCTCAGATGCTGCTGTGAGGAGGCTCCAGGTGCTGTCAGTGTTTGTGCTCCAGTTTTTGGATAGATCTAACACTGAGGCAACTAGTTGATCCACAGAAATTTAACTGACAAATTTTAAATTGATCATTTAAGTCATGAATGTCCAGCTTCTCAAATGTGAGGCTTTGCTGTTTTATGTCATTGTGAAGTGAATTCAGACTGGTGGTTGAGCAAAACAAACAATCTGAATCATCTTGTGGTGAGGAAGTCCTCTCAGATAAAATTAAGATAGCACACTCCCCACCCTCCTTCTGTCAACAGGAAACATATTGCTATAATAGAGTCGGGGACCTAGCTCACCCCTTTTTTAAGCTCACATGTTATGTTTTCACAAATAAGCACCATTAAAAGTATACTGAATTAGCTATTAGCACTTCTCATTTGCAGTGTACCCATGGATGTACAGGCAGGTATCACTATATTACACTGTAACTAAAGAAAACTTGAAAGCGCGATGATTCTCAGGCAAGTTCTGTTGTCCAAGAAGAGTCTTTTTTTCCTATGATCTCTAAGTGGCTTTATCGACGTTTATGTGCATCAACATCAGAGAGAGAAATATCCTTGAAAAGTGTAAGTCACACTCAGTCATTAAAATGCCTCCATCATGTCTGTGTCTTTAGATTCTGACTAAGAAGAGGTTGTGGCTAACTGTTTTTTGAGCATCAGACTGCACCTGTTTCTTTCATCTCGTGAATGTATATTTGCCTCACTCCACACTTGCCCTCTGGGCCAAAACAATAATGGATTAATTTTAAAGATGGAGATTAATCAATAATGAAAATAACTGTTAGTGGTTGTCCTAGATTGAGTAATGTGTATCTATGTCTCTATCTATATATGTCTATATTGTAGTGTGGTTAATATACCAAGTTTACACTTTAGTGTATGCACTGTGTAAGTGTGTATTCAGTTTTATGCCAGTATGTAGATCATGGTGTAAATGTATCTTTATATACACTTAACTATAACCGTGCACAGATGTGTGAGGAGCCCTGCACTCCACTCTAGCTGAATTGTTGTTTTATGGTCTCATCAAGGGATGTGTGTTGTTGAAGCTGTTGAATGATTTGCTTCGGTGCGTGTCCACTACAGGTCAGCATCTTTGCGCAGCCGCGATCGACAGGAAACACTTATGCTGATGCCCTCAGGACTCACAATGCAGAGTGTCAGAGTGTTTTGCTGTGGAGTTGAGTGAGATGGTTGCAGCCATAAGATAAAACAAGCGCAGTGTTGATTTGTACTGTAATTTTTACACTTTAATTTGAACATTTGTATTTCATTTATACTGCAACATAGTATAATACTGTACAGTTAGAGACTAAATATGGGGTTTACATAACTCTGTACACCTTAGAGCGACCTGGTGTTGTCATCCTTGATTTAAGGGCAGCTCCTCAGATCCAGCTTTAATTCAGAATAATAACACTTGTGTCACGGTACATGATTAATGTTATACTTTCAGAATTTGACTAATGTCTTGTTGTATGTAATGTGCAACAAAGTAATTCTATTTCAACTTCTTTTTGTTCATCTCCGCTCTACTAAGCTACGTTTTTCTTTCCCATTATGAAAACTGTGCTGAACAATAAATCAGCCTTTACCAGAGAGGGGATTGCTTTCCCTGATACAGTGTTCTAGCAGGAGTGAGCCACGCCCCCTCCTGTGAGACTGGATGGCGGTGCATCATCAAACAAATGCACACACAAAAAAATCTTTAAAAGCCTGTTTGTGATGTTGCAAAGATGAAATGGTCAAGCATAGGCAGTGACCCCGGGCCATCCCTGAGTGTACTCTCGCAGGCGGGTGGAGCTGGAGGTAACCCGGATGCGAAGCCGTGTCTCATGTTGAAATGTCATATCTAATGCTCACCTCGCTTCAGTGACCTCAGCAAAGCAAAGCAAACTCCACCGCCTGCTCTACCCTGCCTGCTGCCTCACAGGCTTCAGCCTGTCCTAAAACCTCCCACAGCTTTTTCCTGTGACTCTGTTTGCCAGTAGATAATATTAAAAGTTATTGATTGTGTTATGTTAAAGAAAAATGGCCCCTGGGAGTTTAGGTGAAGAACTCCCAATAGGGAGTAATTGCCTCCCTGAGGGACCTCATCCACATACTGTCAAAATGTGTGATATGTGACAGAGAGGCTGCAGCAAGAGAGGGAAACAGAGACAGAGGGGAGGGGGGAGGGAGGAGGAGAATAGTTCATATGTGCCAGTGTGTCTGGTATAGAACAGAAAGGTGGCATAATACTTCCAACTAGGCAGACAGACAAAAGGGAGAGAAGCGATATTGTGATGTGAGCTATTGTAAGGCACACAAACGTAATAGGTTTGTCAAAGTCTGACTGATTAAAGTCAATGCACCTGAAGACGATGCAGCCCTCATTCAGCCGTTTCACCTCTTCTGTGTGTTCAGCCAATTGTTCCTGTTTGCATCTCACATTGATTTCTGAAAGTCAGAGCCAGAGTTTCAGAACTGCGGAAAATGATGCAAGTGCCGATGTAAGATTGTTCAATAGTAAAAAAAAAAAACTCCAAGCAAACATCTCTTTGCACAGCAGATTTCATACTCAAGGATTAATTACGGATCAATTTCTTCACACTGTCATTTGTGTCACTGTCTACTGTACTTTTGCCAGTGTGGCTGTGTGGCCATCAGTTGCTTTTCAAAAACTGGATTTTAAAAAGTTGTTCCATGTAACGGTGCGACTATTGCAGTTCACACATGTATGACATGTTTTACAGATTTGATATGGGACTGTGTCATTTTGGATTCCTGGTAGGACTGCACAATTCATCGAAATATAATTGAAATCGCAATATGGAAAAGTGCAATATCCAAATTGCAGGAGCTATAATTTTTTTGATAAAGATTGTCATCGCATAGTTAGCACCATAAACAAATGGTATTCTCCAGACGTAAAGGAACATGTTTGTTTGGTATAATCATCATCATTTAATAATTTTTCTAGTGAAAATACAAATTCAATCACAATATTTCAATATGATTAAAAAAAAATTCCATATGGTGCAGCCCAACTACCTAGAAGCAGTGA
Organism: Rachycentron canadum; assembly: GCA_038496675.1. Lineage (NCBI taxonomy): Eukaryota > Metazoa > Chordata > Actinopteri > Carangiformes > Rachycentridae > Rachycentron > Rachycentron canadum. The sequence goes on from CM076664.1 coordinate 15,540,275, forward strand.
AGTCATGAACACACCACTGACAAATTGCGACTTTTTCAGTTGCTATAATGAACTTGCTAGCAAAGAAGTTTGTTATTAGTTAGTTATTGTGGCCAAAATGATGCTATGAGAGCAGTGAGAGTGAACCACAGTAGTAAGAGCTGCACATTCTGGTGTAGTTCAGGTAGGTTCATCACTATGAGTGACCCTTTTCACCCATGATACATTTTTATTATAAGACTTTTGATAACAGCTGCATTAATTTGCAAATATTTTCATTGTTCATCTTCTTTTGGAGAAAGTACAACAACAGATTATGTGGACACATTTTGATATAAATTCTAAATTCTGTTGGAATAATGAACACAATGACCAGGTGACTGTTTTTGAAACAGTCCCCTACCACTCAGTCAAGTGAAAAATCAGACTTTTAAATTTGCTAAACACTGTGGACTTTTATTTCTGCAGCGTGGTCAGAGGTGTATATCAGTGCACACTTGTTTCTAGTACAGTTGGTATCACATGACAACAGCTTGCCAATTGATTTACCAAAAGTGGAGTTGGGGTGTTGTTTGTGCAACAGAGCAATAAGGGAAAGATGAGAGGCCGCACAGTGAACAATGACGTGGGTGTGAGAGAGGGGGTGACGGTTAGTATGCAGGAATACTTTTGGAGGTGGGGGGGGGCGCGGTGTAAATAACAGCCACACGAGAGAGAGGACTGGGTGTTAAATTAAGCCTCGGCCCAAGAATGTGCCGCCTCGAAAGATGAGACAATTAGAACACGCTCACACAACCAGACCCTCATAGCACCCTCATTAAGTGTGTGTGTGTGTGTGTGTGTGTGTGTGTGGGGGGGGGGGGGGGAACCCTTGATGATCAATAGGACTTATTAGACATGAAGGCAGCTTGAAATTTTAAAATATAATATCACAAACTATACTAATGTTAATTCCTCTCTGAAGAGACGAAGAGATAACAAACATAACTAACCTGAGAAAGGTAGGAGAATGGTGCAAAACCATGGTATGCACATCAGGCCACAGGGTCACCGAGAAGCTCCATTAATCACATAGTTAACAGTATAATAAGAGTCAGTGGAGGGTAGAGAGGCAATCAACCTTAAAATGTCCCAGGCTAGTAGGTCTATAGGATGCCTATAGTCTTATATATCAATCCTCTGACCTGAGCATACAGCAGCAGCTCGCAGGGCTCTCACACATGGTAATTGTAACTATAAATGCTAAGGCTTTATCTTAGCTGCACAGCCAGTGCTCTTGTAGCAGTTTTGATCATAAATGTTGATAGTGGTTGCAATTATGGAAATGCAGTAATGATTGACAGGTCCCGTTCTGAAACTCAAGTAATTGAGGTAACAAAGATGTAGAGATTTAGTGCCAAAAAATGATATGCATGTCTATGTGGAAAAAAGACTGACACTGAACAAGTCCAACAGTCTTACTGTAAGTAAATATGTAAATTAAATTAATAGATGGCTCCCTCTTGCTCAAAAGCATGAGAATTCAAAACACATGAGCTGTTTGAGTTTTATGTGACATTTTCAGCAGTGAACAGTAAAATAAAGTGAATAACAAAGACACATGAACAGAAGCTGAAAAGTCTTGCATTTAAATCAGTGTTCAAATATTGGAAAGTTTTTCCCTTCTTGTAAAGGGCGAGGTCTGTTTTGACACCAGGATAATAGTATATTTCGTTTTAAGTCCACTGAAATTATCATATCTGTCATGACAAAATTGCCCTCTGACATTATCTGTAAGTGCTGCCCAAGTGTCTGATATCTATTATGAAGTAGGGAAACCCTCAGGGTAACATAAGATACTGTCTCCTCAGTTGCACAGTGGAGTGTTAGTGCTCATCTACGTACTGTGATCTGTGTGTATGTGTGTGTGTGTGCACGCAAAAGGGAAAATGAGTGAGAGACAGACTGGTAATATGTGAATGTATGTGTAGAAAGAAGTAAAGACTTTAAGGTTTTTGATCAGTATTTTTATCATTGGTGATGTTGTATATGTGTGTATTCACATGTATGCTTTGTCAGAGACACACACTGCTGACAATGTGGTGTAGAAAAACATCTGGGAAGCTTTTTTGATTCTTATATTTCTAGATTGTGCTGGCAGTGGTTGGAGCCACCATTAATTATAATTAATTATATTGAGTCAGGATTGTTGTCTACTTGCCTTTTCAGTTGTGTATTTCTCTTCCTTTCTGTAAGTGTGTGTCTTTTGTGATAGATCAGTTGTGTAATAGAGGAGGCGGTGTGGATATGCGTGAATGGTTAAGGTTGAGAAACAGTGTCTGCATGTTCATTACTTTACACTGAGGCCTTGTGTGCCTTATACATAAATGGATTATTTGATAATATGTGTATGCATCATTCAAATTGATGGAGTCTTTTCCAGTGTGCTTGTGTGTATTTGTGCATAGAGCATGAGGTGGGTCAGTGCGCATGTCAATGCATGAACTGTGTGTGTTTGTTTGTGTGTGTTTGTGTCTGTGTGTGTTTGTATGTGTGTGTGTATACTTTTGTGTGGTTTCTGTTGTGATTGCGAGTGAGCCAGCCTTAAAAAAATCAATCAGCTGGAGTGACAAAGAATGGGAGCATGCAGAAGGAAGCAAAAACAAATGTACACACACACACACACACACACACACACACACACACACACACACACACACACACACACACA
>CM076664.1:15543463-15555380 GCA_038496675.1 Rachycentron canadum
ACACACACACACACACACACACACACACACACACACACACACACACACACACACACACACACACATACATATACAGTCTATACTATATACCACAAAGCCATATTGAGGCCATAACTAGCCAAATGCACACAACCAGGCATAATTAAGGGAACAAGCACACACATATTCATCAATATACACATAGAAACTACACAAACTGACATACATGCATGATACAGCACTAAAAGTCCTGTCTCTCGCTCCCTCTCTCTAACAGCAGCAGTCCTCTGTGGTTGAACAACTCAGGCTTAGCCTCCTCCTGCTTAAATGGCTGGCTGACTGCCTGACAAACACACACACAGACAGACAGACACACATACACACACCTCAGTTTGCCTGCTCCTTCACTGACTCCTGGCTTCCTGCCCCTTCACTGCTCACTCGCTCCATACAGGATCACAGCCGTCTGCCAGCCTGCCCTCTTCCTCTCCATTCATCCTATTGTCACCACATTGTCCTCTGCCTCTGTCCCTCTGGAGGCTTCAAATCTCGGCTACATCCTTGCTGCTCTTTGTACATCTCTATCCTTTATTCTCTCTTGTTTAATTCCTTTCTCTCCCTTTAGTTACCCCCCGTTTCTCTCTTTTCTCTTATCTGTTCTCTCCCATGCTTTTATCTGCTTTTTTTTTATAACTCGCTGTATCTCTCCATCTCTCTCTCCCCACTGGCCTCCACTGGCCACTCATTCTGCTGTAGTGTATTGTTGTCTTTGTACAGTAGCCAGTGCTGACGTCAGCTGTGGATCCACAGAGAAGACAGTGACCGGCTCCGAAGCATATTCAAAGCCTTGCTGGCTGGCTTCCTGCATCTGGCTGACTGACTCGCTGGCCTCTCTATCCCCTCTGGGAATTTTAATACTCACTAATCGATCACCTTGTGCCAACAGAGGTGGTAATGTGGCCAGACCCTAATTATTGTTGCTGTAAATGAAGAGAGGTGTTTTGCAGCACTTCATTTTACTCAAGCTTTCTTATCATTCAGCCCATTCCCACCAGCTTTTTTTTTTTTTTTACTCTTATATCTCTCACTCCTTCTTGTCCTGCTTCTGCACTTGCACTTCTTTTAGCATGTATTTTTCTCAAAGGCTAATGAAAATTCTGCAGACCTCTGGCTCTCTGAATGAGTGCGTTGGACAGTACATTAATACTGCTCTTAAGAAGAAGAGAGAGATAGAGAGAGAAAGCCAGAGGAAATTGGGGGGACAGGGTGGTGGGGTGCTGTATAGAGGATAAAGGGGGGAGTGGGAGTGTGCGAGTCTGGAAATTCAATTATAACTGTGCCCTGGCAGTAATTCCATTGGTATAAATGGGACGACATAGCGAGGGAAGAGATGGATAGAGATGGATGAAGGATGAGAGAGAAAGAGGCAGAGAAGAGATAGAAAGCTGAGGAACAAATGGACTCAAGTTACGACTACAACATCGCTGTGTGCATCATTATTTCATGATTTTGAAACACAGCCTCTGCATTGAATTCAGCATTAGATGCACAAATTTTATACTTCATGTAACAACCTCAAGGATGCAGCATATTACGCTCATTATTTGCAAGAGTGTTCAGCAAGTGTTTCACATGCACATTGTGCTTCTTGGCATGCCACCTCAATGGTATAGCCCTGATCTCATTAATGCAGAAACAAGGTAACGGATCAACCCGTGTGCATCCCCTGGGAGGGGCAGGTTAGCCTTTGATGTTGAGTGAAGCACAGAGAGAGCCCTAAGAAGCCAGAGAGATTTCAACACCCTGCCTGCCTGCCTGCCAGGCCTGGCTGTCAGCTACAACTGATTTTACTCACATATAATCCACTCTCCAACACAAGTCGCCCAAAAAAAATCTGTCTCATTCATATAATTAGAAGGAAAAATATCCAAGAACATAAATATACTACTGTACATTGTGTGCACGGGCGTTCTCATAGACTGACTCACACACACACACACACACACACACAAACATATACACACACACATACACACACACACACATACACACACACACGCACAATAACAAGCTCATGTCGCAGAACTGCAGAGTCTTGTCTAGACTTGCGTTTCTCACCTCCTACTCTTCTTCTGTCCAGCTCAATATTCCTTTTCAACACTGGTGGCAAGTGGCAGGCTTGGATATCGGTGTGTGAGCAATGTTTATTGGAGTGTCTGTCTCTGACTGTACTGCAGTTTGGTTTACTGTACATTCTGTATCTCTCATATTTAGATTGAACCCCTCAGAGGGAAGGGACTTAGTTAGTGAATGTGTTATGTGCAGTGTGTTCAGGGGAGGTGTGCTCCATTTCGGGCACATTCATTGTCTAATATCTAGTGCCTTGCAGGCTGTATTGAAATTACGTTGCTCTAACACAGCTGTAATAAAACAAACTGATGAAAATGATCGATGAGATTGAGGACAGCGGCTTCAAGTCCCCAGAATTTGCTCCAGCCACCCACATGTACAAACTCATTAAAGGAGTCATAAAGGCAACTAATGAAACTCATGACCGGTATCATTACAAGCCCACTGGTGTCCTCTCGCCTTTCTCCTCTGTGAGCGAGAGAATAACGGCAGCTAAATTAATGTTCGCACCAATAATGTTACAAAACCACCGCTGTCCTTTAAGTAGTAGCTGTTCTCCTCTGTGTGAAAAGCCAACTAAATTAAAGTTCAGGCCAGTGTTGTTACATAACCATTTACACTCTGTGTCTATGTCCCTATGTGTGTCTGTCATTTTCAGGATGACAACTCCATGTTCTTTCAGTTTGGCCCCTCCATTGAGCAGCAGGCTTCAGTCATGCTTAACATCATGGAGGAGTACGACTGGTACATCTTCTCCATCGTCACCACATACTACCCAGGTTACCAGGATTTTGTCACCAAGGTAACTGAACCAATAATAAGGACATAAAGGCAAGATAACACAGACTAATATATGAATAATCTTCAATCTCTTAATGTCGCAATAGAAATATTTTAGCCCTGCTCTATGAAATCTACTCTAAAAATTAACATTCATTTTTAATATGTGATGCTAATTAGATAAGTTTGCTTAACATTCAGAGGGCAGTCTGAACCCAACCACTGGACCTCTGCACCCTCTAATAATCCCAGCGATGCTTAATGGAACAGCTTCTTCCTCTTACATTAATGCAAAAGTTACTATGGAACAAGTGTCAGATTAAATTGTATAAATTTGTATTGTAATATTTTTTTTAGAAATGGAAACTACTCTTATTCCTCTGTTCCTTTCAGATCCGTAGCACCATCGAGAACAGCTTTGTGGGATGGGAACTGGAAGAAGTTTTATTACTTGACATGTCAGTAGATGATGGAGATTCAAAGATCCAGAACCAGCTGAAGAAGCTCCAGAGTCCCGTCATTCTTCTCTATTGCACAAAGGAGGAGGCCAACACCATCTTCGAGGTGGCCCACTCTGTTGGGATCACTGGCTATGGCTACACATGGATAGTGCCCTCGCTGGTTGCTGGAGACACTGATGTCGTGCCTGCAGAGTTCCCCACAGGTATGAGGTCAAAACGAGGAATTACAATTGTAATATATTTTTATCTGGAATAACCTCAGTGTGGAAAGATATTTGCTCGCCCGTAACCTGAAAAACTAAGCCCTTTGGATAAATATCAAGCAAACTCTGCATGTAATGTGACTGCTATACTTAGAAAGTACATTAAATGTACCATGATCGCATACATTTTCTATATAGGTGGCCTCGGTTTGAGTCGAATCCCTACAACTTGTCTCTTCAGTGCTTTACCCTACAGGACTGCACAGCTGAGGATGACAGCAATGCTAACAAATGTCAAGCTCGCAATTGACTTTTGTCACCTTGGGGAAACGTGTTTAGCCTAACAGCCATTTTAACTGTGCAGTGACAAATAGGAGATAATGCTGAGAAGTAGTGTAATGATAGAGACGTTGTAAAGTTGGTGAGGTGACTTGTGATAAGGTAATAGCAGCATTTTTTAAATCTGAAAACAACATTAGCCTAACACTTGCTAACATTACTACTAGTCATAACAGACCAAGTGAGGTTGGCGTGTAAAAAGCTAGTGCTTGAAGTTTAGAAAGGGTGTATTTTGTTGCTCAATAATCTAACTCTTGTTGTATGGCTTTTCTTCTTCCAAGAATCACATTGTCTCCCTTTAAGAAAACAAAGGTTTTGCTCTTTGCGCTTTGTTTCATAATCTTCCTCATCAGCAGCTAACGATGACGTGAGATGCAAATTGTGGTTGCAATGCTAACGACACTCAGAAGTAGCAGTGTCATCTTGTTGTTGTTGTTAATCAATTGTGGTGATGCCAGCCTGCTGTGCTGTAGCCTAATAAAACGGATTCAGTGCTGAGCTGTGAATCTTGCACCTACATTCACTCAGGATGTGGCTTTATCAATTTGCAATATTCATTGTACTTACTTACTTCTTATGTTTGACTTACTTGACACCACAGAAGGAACCCTGAGTCTTTGAAAAGCTATTTTGCCAAATTTCATTTTCACTTTGCTATTTGGATTTTTCCTGCAAGATCCCCCTGAAAAAAACAAACAAAACAACAAACTGACCTTTCCTGAAAAGAAGTAAGGGCGCATTTCTCCCCTGCCCTCCCCCCACAACACCACTGGAGGTCATTCTAACCTTTGAAGGTCAAATGTGGAACCAAAGTGACATCTAAGTTGGGGTACATAAACCACTCAACCTGCTCACGCAACCTGTCAGGCACACCTGTCAGACTGCTTCATGTAACACAGCTTTCAGCACCCGGGGGTGGACAGACACTTTTAGAAAGGCCAGCTCACTGTGGGAATCAAAACTTAAACTGTTGATGTTGCCACCATGAGAACTAATGGAACCTTCTACGACTTCAGTCTATTTTATAAGACAGAATAAACCGTAGAACAGGTAGTATATTTACTGTGCACATATGAGCTTGATAATTTGTCGATGTTTGGCTTGTAGATTTACAGTCAAGGTGAGATATTACGCTGCTCCTGTCCTCAGCAGTTTCTGGGAAATGGTTTGCAGGCCAAACCTGAGATTGTTGTGCTGTTCAAGCACCGTAACTCAAACTTTTTACCTCTGCTCCCTTATTGGCATCCATGGATGATTTACTCTAAATTGGTGTGAGGTGTGTGTTGTTGTCCTATGAGTGTGTATGCCTACGGGTGTATTTTTTATACCTTTGTGTGTAATATTGGTGTGCATTTGTCTGTGAAATGTGTGATTGGTTCATGGTTGAATTTGCATGAGAAAATAATAGTTGAGTGTAATCAAATGGTGTGTGTGTTTGTGGTTTTGTGTGTACCTCACATGGTGGGAGGTGAGTGTTTACATGTAGGACAGAGTGAACAAAACTGTGGTTGTGAGTGCATGTGTATGTGTTTGTACCAGTTTTCCTGCACCAATTTAGGGTTCCACTCTATAAAGTTTGATATATCAACATATCAGTTATGTAAATCACATACAACAAGTTCCCCCTTGATTTATGTTGCCACGGAGATAATCGTGACTAGCTCATGCACTGGCTGAATGATTCAAAGTGGAGTTGGCTGAGTGACTGTGTTGATGGACACACACGAACCTCTTTGAGTTAGCATTGAATTATCATGGGATTAATCATATGGGACATAATGACAAATAGTAGGCTAAATGTCAGCCTCTCATTTAATGTGTGATGAAGAGGATACAGAACTTTGCAAATATACACAACACTGAAAATGGTCCTGCCCTCAAACTTAAGCAATCTATGATGATCTATGCTTTGTGTCAGTTTAAATGATGATACAATTTAGTGTATTTTGTATTTATGGACATATATTAACTGTAAAATATGATGTATTGGCAGTGTACATCAGAACCATTTTATAGTTGTTAGATGTTGAAATGTGCATATAATCAGTATGTCAGTATGCAGATGGCTGAGCCTCTGCTCACGGCCCTGCTGCTGCTGCAGGATCTGTGCTTGTCAATGCTGCCCTCTGCCAAAGAGAAGAACATGATGGAAGGATTGTACTTCTCAGCTTCAGTAGCGACAGTCTGGAAAACCTGCACTGAGAGCAGCCTCACATTTGTGAGGAGTCTCTAAAGCATCTGAAAGACTTTCATTTCTGCCTTTTTTAGCTGTGTTAGTAAGTTATTGCATAAGCATTAATATCCTAACAGTGGCACTGAGTACATTTTTACATATTTGTTGACATTAGGCATTCAGTTGTCAAACTCAATCCTTATCTCTGTGTTTTAACCTCAACATCAGAAAAGCCACATGAAGCCTGTAGCAGCAGTTAGCTGCACCAACTTCTGAATCTACACAGGTGCCAAACGACACCGTGTCGCAGCATGTGACTGATGCCGCGGTGGTGTGTGCTCTGGATGAATGCAGTGGTTCAGGGTTCAGCAGAAGGTGCATGTTAGCTGTGGGGCTAATTTGCTTACTAGGCACACTTAATAATTTGCACCATGTGTGATGAAGAGCCTCCAATTCTCCTGGGTAATTCCACTGATGCCTTCCTTAAGTGGCGCTCTGGGGAACCATTTCTCCTCCCACTTTCCTCCTTTCTTCCCTTTCTTCCTTATTTCATATTGTTGTTTCCTGTGTTTTCTGTCCATATTTCAGTGTCCTCTGTCTCTCTTCCAAATGTCGATTTCCTTCATTTTTTTTCTTTTTTTCCCTCTCTTTCCCTGTGTGTGTCAGAGTTTCTCTGGCTGCTCATTCTGTCCCTTCTTTTCCCCCTCATCCCTCACTTCTCTCTCTCTCTTACTAACAGCCTTTCTGTCTCTATTCTTCCTGATCAGAGTTACTCACTACTGCTGCACAGACTGTGCTAACGTAACCACCCTATCTGACATCACTGACAATAATAAGCTGTTTCCAAAAATACCCAGTGATACGGTAGTTCTCCTACTGCGATCTCCAATCGCTTTGCCTGCATGTGGATACAGTGTTTTTTGTTTTTTTTTTTGGCTATATATGCATATGTATGTGCATATCTGTGACAATGAGACAGCCTTTTAAACAGAGACTGTAGCCACTTTGCTGACCAGAGAACAGTGCTATTCCACTATAACGTTGCCAGTGGACATGTCTCTGTTATGACATTTAAACATGTCCTGAGAGATGTATGAATATTAACATCACACAGCAGTTCCCAAGATGTAGAAAAGAATACACTACATCCACTGTGCACACATGCTGCCACCACACACACACACACACACACACGTCGTCCTACCCTTCCCATAAAATAATAAAAGTGATATGTGTAAAAAGGAACAAGCGATTGGAGTGACTGAGTGTTGAGAAAGTGTCAACAGTGTGTGACATTAGATGTGGTCCTGGTGGGCCAGAGCTGTCAGCACTGAGGCCCCACGAGGAAGGCAGGTTGCCAGGCCGCCTGTCTATTTCTGCCCACTGACATGGTAGTGGAGTGGCTGACATGTGGTCATACACTGTCAGATAGATGCAGACCAACTGATGGACAGAGAGGGGGACAGATTAAAAGACAGACAGAGAGATGGATAGCCACATAAATTGACTTGAAGGCAGGTTGTGCTTCACTGAGAATGTGTGACCTGAAAGAAAGATCAGTTATTGGCTGTTTTCAAAAGTCATAAGGGCACTTGTAGTTGAGAGTTTAGATAAGACCAGGCTAATCGAGGTTTCCACATCACATTCACAATGTGGCTTTGATTTTGCTGAAAAGTAAACAAAAGCTGGCTTCTCATTTCCAGCCAGTGACTGTGGATTTACTCGCAGATTTGATTAGCATTAGCAAGCATGAGCATGATGCTAACGCTAAAACTCTATGAAGACGCACTGTTGTCTGTGTGCTCAACATTATTTGCTCTAACATAACTGTTGAATGGTTTGAAAACTTTCCACAGAAAAACTCTCAGACAAACAAGTTTTATGCTTTAATGTACATATTCTACATAATCCTCCTTAAATTGTTGCTGGAGTATAAACTTCCTCAAACAAGCAAAGCTGCTATTGTTTCTCTAAACTCTGATACACTTACACCGTGTTCCCAGAACAGGTGTTTGCCTACAGCTAATTGCCTTTGGAAATAATGCTAGGCTAGCACTTAGCCTGGCATGCTTACATTTTCAGTTAACATTAGAGCAGATAAACACACTGTTAAATCCAATCCTAATACTTTTGCTCCCATGTTTTTGGTTTTGGAAAGGTGATTAAAAAAAAAAAATCCCAACACCAAGCAAGCTTTGCTCATACACAGGCACCATGCTCACTCTTTAGACATGTAGAGAAAGCTTGATAGCAGTGGGCAAAATGAGACAAACAGCATCTGGACAAAGGTAAATTAGCAACAACCTCTTCTTCCTTAACAGCTACCAATAATCTTGAGGATTAAGACAGTGAGCTCCTAGATGCTCTTGTACTCATTTCCCAAAAGTGCAAGTTTGTTATTAATTGGTTGGAGACCTTAGACACAGTCCAATACAGAACTATGACCTTAACCCAAGGTGCATAAATTGATATTATATAGTATATAGTATATATATAGTATATTCTGCTAAATAAATAAAAATGCTAAGAAATAAACAAGTTTCATAATGTATCCAGAGCAGTTAGACCCCTTGTGAGAGAGGAAGCCCAATAACAGTACCACCTGTTAGCTCAAACTCAACAGTGTTGCACAGGAAAGCTAAATGATTGGTCATTAAAAAGAGATTGAGCACATGAGGCTCAGCGTTGGACAGCAAAGCGTGTGTCATCAATTAACAATGACTGTTTGTCATGAGTTAATCATATTATCAATAACAGCCGTTTAATATTAGTGAAAGTCATTATCAAAATGTCAGCACTGAATGAATACATGCATAATTGGTCTAATTTTCATAGTAAATCAACTATTCTCCTACTGTTTCCATGTTTTCTAAATAGATTGGAAAAAAAAACACTGATAAAATATATTGTGTCGTCTGTGGTAAAATCTGTTTCATTTGTGTTTGTGTGAATCTAAGCAGGGGGAACAATCTCAGAAAGCCCTCCAAACTTTTAAGGTCAAGTGCTGTCCCCAGCTATGGGAATACTTGAAATATCCATTTATCGCTGATTTACTCGCCACTCACTTCATGATGATCAACTGCATAAAGAGACAGAAGTGTCGAAGAAGGATGGGCATCCTGGCAAACAGTTGAATGGTCTGATGGACGATTGAAGGGCAACAGAAACGATGGGCATGGAGACACAGAAGAGAGCGACCTACACATAAATGTTCACAAACAGACAGATTGTCAAAAGAGAACAGGACTCAGGCAGACAGAAGGACAGATAAACAGATGTACAGACAGTGCAAAGGCCAACAAACAGAGACAGACAGGGCTTTAGACAGACAGATGGACAAACACAGCAAGGTGATAGACGCTTAGTCAGGCAGGGTGGGAGTGCATTTCATCTGCTCTCTGAGTCATCCCGTAGTGAGAGCTCTGTCTCTTGGAGCGTGTTCAAAACATGTACACTCTATATACCCCCACAGAATTATCCCTATCTGTTCCCGCTTCACTTTTCTCCATCTGTCTGTTCCTCCTTTCTCTCTCTACGCTCTTTACCTCTCTCATCCTCATGCCTTACTTACCACACATTCCTGAATCCTTCCCTTATTACCTCTCTATTTTTACCAGCCCCTCTGCCATGTCCTGCCTCACCATCTCTTCTGCTGTCTTTCTTCTTCCCACGTGGCTCCTGATCTTTCTGTCCTCTTCTTGCCTTGTCCTATCAGGCCTACTCTCTGTGTCCTATGACGAGTGGGACTACGGCCTAGAGGCCCGTGTTCGCGATGGCGTGGCGATAATAACTATGGCAACCTCCACCATGATGATGGACCGTGGACCTCACACCCTTCTCAAGTCTGAGTGCCACGGAGCCCCTGACAAGAAAACCCCCATCTCAGGCAACCCCAACGAAGTGCTCAGGTAAGTGGAGGTTGTGGCTGTGGTTGATTGTTGAAGAGTTAAACGTTTGTTACAAAGAAACGGTGGAATGACAAAGCAGTAAATACTGTATTAGTTTTAAACTCTTACACTTTATGATATAGTAGAATATGACTTGAGTATGATGCATGATGAACAATTGGTAGTGTAAGAAAAACTCATTTACAAATGCCAGTGGCTTTTAATGAATTGTATTATCTGGTTGAAGGGGTACTCCAGTCTGTTTTCACATTACCATAAAGTTGCGGCAGCAGAGGAAGATTTCTAGCATCGAGTGAACTCCTACAGTCTTTCACTAGACCACCATCTGCCTCTTCTTTAAAACACTTTCTAAAAGGCTTTTTAAGATCCTTGTGACTGACAAATTGTTAAAGTGTGCCATTGACGATTCATTTGTGAAATGTATAGAATTCAGAAATAAGTTTATCAGTGTCAAATTTATTGCGTTATTGTGGAGACAACATATTGAGAATTTTTGGGGGTATAATAATTGAGAAAGGCAATGTGCTGCTACCAGCTTCATGAACAGTAAATACAATGAAAACTAGCTCTGTGGTGCACAAATATAAAATACAGTGCGGAAAATAAAATAAAATGCTTCACGCAGCATCTTTGAAAAGTGCACAGGTTCAGGTGGAGCTCAACACAAGCTCTCTGGCATAGATCAGCACAACTATGGATGCAGCAGATGCTCGAACACGCACACAAAAACACACACCTTCATCCCCTGCATACTGTGATCATCCTCCCCCCATGTAATAATACCCTACACACACAAACACCCCCTTCATATGCCCCTTCCTCAGAAAAATCCAACCCCCCCCAGCTGTCCGTCTCAACAGCAGGCCTTTTGAACTGGTGGTGAAGCGCAGCGTTCGGTGGCGTTTTGCTCTGCGCGCTCCCTAATTGGTCCCAGTGGCGTTTCAGTCGGCGAACACTGGCCCCTGTCGTGCTGTGCTCCAGAGCTCAGCACAGCCTTATACTCAGGGGCTGTTTCAACCCTCTGCTATTCTGTTTGTCTACTTTGGAGGTGTGTGTGGTTATGTGTGTTTTTGTTGTGTTAAAAAGTGACAGTCAGATGTGTGTGTTTTGGTGCTGTACAGTTTGTGTGTGTGCTAAGGAGATTGTCAGTCATCTTTTAGGACCCAAGTCTAGTTACTGCTGTTAATAAATCTTGTTTCCTACTTGTGGTTTGGCACAAAAGTGACTAATGTGAGTCTCTATTACAAGCACACACATATAGTCTCTGCTTTTTCAGCTTTCTCAGATGCAAGTTTTCACTTTTCTCTTTGCACAGACTCTGGAGAGTACAGGAGCACTGCTGTACAAACACATGCACACCTTTTTGGATTGTACTGCATATGAGGGATGCAGATACATTTTCTGCTCATGCTTCGTACTTAACTGCATTCCACACTAAGGCAGCAAAGCTTTGTTGTCCGTTCCAGTAAACTCTTTAGATGTCATTTCAACCCCTGTCTGCAGGTTCATTCCTTTCTGAAGCTTTGCATTTGTTTCACCACTGCTTACTGCTTTGAGATAAGAGAGGAGTTTATGGCAGCTGCTGCTGCCCCAGAATACATCTCTCCTGTTCTGTTCATGTGTGCCTCGCTGTGGTCTGCTGTGCTGTGCTCCGCTCCTCTCTTCTGCTGTGGTCTTTTCTGCCACGTCCTGTGCTGCTCTCTGCTCTGCTCAGCTCTCTCTTGACTCCATCATGTTCGGCTCTGTCCTCTGCTGCCCCATAGTCTTCTCCTTTGTTCTGCCCCTTTTATACATCTGCTCTTTTCTTCTCTGCTTTGTTCCACTTTTTCTTTTGTCAATTGCTGCTCTGCTCTGTTTTATGTGCTCACACTTTCTTCTCTTCTCTTCTGTTTTCTCCTCTCCTCTCCTCTCCTCTCCTTTCCTCTCCTCTCCTCTCCTCTCCTC
>CM076664.1:15563616-15586320 GCA_038496675.1 Rachycentron canadum
CACACACACACACACACACACACACACACACACACACACACACACACCACTCCGCCCATCTATTATTCTCTTCTTGTCTCTCATGCACATGCTCCCTCTTTCATCTCTTCCAGTCCGTATGCTTCACCCGTCCTCTCACCCCCTTGTTTGCACGTGCACACTCATGCACCCATCTGCACTATATCTCACCCCAATCCACTCTCTTTCTCTCCATCCCCTTCACTCCTCTGCCCCTCTGTCTCTCTCTCTCCCTCCCTCTCTCTCTCTCTTTCTCCACAGTCGTCCTGCAACAGCGGCGCACAATCAGTGTCACAATCGATTAACAGATTTTACAGCATTTACAGAGAACCACATGAACTAAAAAGAAGGAGTGGGCCCAAAAGAGCAGAGAGAAAAGAGTTAGTGTGCTGCTTTAACAGAAAGTCACATCAGACCTGGAGCTGTTCTCTGTATGGAACATGAATATGTGGGGACTGGACACAGGTTTGGAAATAACAGAGCGCCTGCTCAGTGGTGATGCACTGCTGATCCAACAGAGAAACAGCACCTGTCTGTCACGCCAGTCAAGATCACCTCTGAACCTTTGAACTGAGGGGAAAAAGAAATATAGATAAATATAATTATGATTTTGATTGTCTATAAAATCAGACCATGTACTTTTTCTGGATATTTGTGCTTCTTTATATTTTAATTTCATATTGAAATTTTTCCTCAGCTATTAAACAGTTCAAATCACCTATGATATGTCAATATATCTGTTCTTAGCTTTACTTAAGTATATTTGATACTGTTTTCTTTTCCACAATATCCTTTGTGCCATTACAGAGCAAATGGAGACAGTTCAGTTTATAAGCAGCTGTTGGTCTCTGAGGAATTTCCTCTGCATAGATGTCTGTAAGCCTTAACTTTAAACCATATGAAGAGAAAAATGACACTTTCTCTGTGTTTCTGAGCCTGAATCTATCACACAAGATAACAAGAACAAATATTCAGCCCGACCTGACTTTGGTCGTCCTGGTCCACTTTGGTATAAATATCAACCAACGCAGAGCTCACAGCCAAGAAACATCTTGATTTCATTTCTTAAAACAGTTGAAAATCTGAAAAAGGTGAAGCATTATGTGCTAAAGACACTCCAGTAAAAACCATTTGCCAGGTCTGAAGTGACACATGGACACCAGGCATGAGAATATTAACCAAAGCTTCTGGGCATTGCATCAATGATGTTGGTGAGGAAGGTTTGATCGTCTCAAATGATGCTTGTTATAAATTATCAGCCCTAGCCCCTCTTTGCAGCCACTGGTTCACAGCTGGGTTTGGAATGAACAGAAGCCAGAAGCTGCCCATAAACCCCTTTACTGGCTGATTAACCCTTTACATGTGATTTCATATGCACAAATACCCCTGATGGAGTGTTTTCTTCATCCATAAGCGCTGGTTATGATTTCACACATAAGTCAGGCTGCTCCCATCCCCCTCCTCATCTCCTCCCTCTCTCCTTTCTGCCTGACAGTTGGTTGCAACAGCAGCCACAGAATACACGCAGTGGAGGTGCAAGCTACTCTTCCTCTCCCTCGCTGTGCCTCTGAGCACACGCACACATGAATGAATGCACATGTATAGCTCCTGTGCCGCAACAAACACGCACATTTGAGGTGCACATACACATGATGTGCAACTGTGTACATGCACGCACATGCACATGCACATGCACACACACACACACACACACACACACACACACACACACACACACACACACACACAAACCAGCTGTGGCACTAAAGCCAGCTTTTGGCAGTCACATCCGTTCTCTCCTCGCCTCCCTGCATGCTGCTGTGTCACTGAACAGAAGTTGAATCCTGCATCTGGAGACTGTGCTGGTGACTCACACACCCATACACACTTGAATGTATGCAGCACACACACACTCAGGATGAATGTCAGTGGCAAATGCTTTGCTGCTGTGCATGTCTATGATGACAGGTATTTATTGGACATTCTGGCACTGCAGCAGCATCCAGGCTTCATGTCAAACAATGAGCAGAGAGGAACACAGAAAAAATAGAATTTCAAGTGTTCGTTTTTCCATCTCTCTTTCTCATCTCTACCATACTATGTGTATGGTTGTCTCCCTCTCACCTTGTTAATATTGCTCTCCAAGCTCTCTGTTTGCTTCATCACATCTCTCTTCTGTCTCTGTCTGTCTCCATCCAAAGATTCTGAATTCTTAATTAAAATGTATTAATTTTGAAAGGATGCTAAAAATATCTGTCAGAACATGGTATCACTGCAGTGCATGAGCACACACACACACACACACAAGCAATTTAGTTTGTTTTATAGTCTTACACAACAAAAAATAAAGCGATCACACAACGAAAGCAGAGAATGTACAGTAAAACAAGTACTCTATACTGAGATTAAAACTGTGGAGACTAATTGCACCTTGTTTCTCACCTATTGCCTGAAACTACCAAGATAACACGTACAATTGAAACACAGGTAATGCACACGTGAACTGTAAAAGCCAAGCAGCGGCGACAACAACATGAATTAGACAAATCAGACAGGTCGGCTACATTCACCAGACAAATCCCACAGCAGGTAATGGAGGTACAGCACTGCACTGTGAGGCGGTGTGCTTCGCATTACAGTGAGTTTGCGTGATGAGTTGCTGCGCCCCCTGTGAGAGCACTCTCAGGGTATGAACTCTGAAAGCAGCCATAATGTATTGCACAATCATTGGCTGAGGGTGAGTGGAGTAACTGTGTTGACTGTGCAGGTGAACCAGGCTTCAGTCCAGTAAATAAGATGACACAGCATCAATCATGGACTCATGTAGATGCAAAAATACACACACTGAATACATTCTGTTAAGGACATTACTAAAAACCAACATGCACAAACACTTGAGCTACTGTCCCAGTATATTCAATGTTTTATTAAACATAACCAGTTGCAGTATGCTAATAGGGTCATTAAATAAGTTAATTAATGCATTAATTAGCAAATGATTCTGTCACAAACACTTGTCCTCACATAATAAATGTACACTATTAATGCAAAATGAACTAACAAAGTACTAAGAAGTCATGGACAAAAAAATGACTTGTCCACATTAAAATGTAAATGAGAAAATAAATTCAGAATCTTTTCTGTCAAGTAAACATTTTTAAATTACAATTTTATACAGCGTATTGACAAGAGCCAAAAACCAAGCACCTTTATCTAAAATCTAAATAAAGAAAGACAAACACATAGCACCATATAGAACAAAAATCAAAAATGAGACTACAATAATCCCAGTTAAGAGCACTGCTACAAAGTTAGGTCCAATCTGATGCCCACCAGCAGACGTCAGCTGTAACAGAGGTCTGGCAACGTTTTCAAAGCCAAAAGAGACGACTCACAGTTTCAAAGAGGCCCAAACATCTTTGTCTGAACTGCAGGTGCACTCGCCAAAACAACGCAAATCTATTTTCAGTTTTTACAAAGGAAACTGACCAGCTGGGACATGACGGACACACACACAACACAGGACACACAAAGTGATATAATAGTGGTGGACAGTAACTAACATTCATTCGGGGATTATTTAACCCCTTTATTTAGTCTAGTTACTTTGCAGATTAAGATTTTACATATGATATATTTTTTTTTTGCTTGTGAGGCTTTAAATAAAATAAACACATTTCTAAAAACGTATTGGGTCATGTTTCCACCACAGTGAACTTTAAACTACAGATGGTTAATTTAAAAAACTTTTGTTATCAAATATTTCATAAATATAAGTGAACTTGTCTTTTCCTTCTTTCCTCTCCCATGATTCATCTCACAACATCAAGTTCATCTTGGAGGGGCCCAAGCGCAAGCAACAACATTAACTGTAGATGAATCAGCTTAACTACATCCCCGTGAGGCACAAGCATGAACACTAATGCTATAATATATTATAATATAACTCATTTCACTGATATGAGTAGTACATTTCTGTATATTTAGCTGATAAAGCCTTTGTCAAACAATAGCTGCCTCTCTGCTGAGATACCTGTCATGTGCCACGTCCAGGGTCATGAAAAAGGTGGCATAAGGAAACAAGGATTAATTTATCAATGGAATTCTCATACCCAACAGAAAAACTATAATCCCAAATAGCCTGAAAAAATCCCTGGCCTGACGCAAAGCATCCTGGCTCCACCTCTGCCTCTTTCTCAGTGATATTAAATTATCACCTGACCAGGATTCTCATTAGACTAAAGAGGCAGGTGCTCCATCACTGGAATTTCATTTCCATCAGGCCGCCACCCTGTCCTGCTCAGAGTAATGCCCTCTGCATGCAGCGTAAAGTATGACTTAATGTTTGCTTTATTTGTCCGGCCTGTTCAGTCAACAGGGCAAGGGTCACTCCTCTTCAATCAGGAAGCAGGTTTAAGAGGGGAGAGGGGAGAGAGAGACAGAGAAGCAGGAATGGGTGGGTAAAGATGGAGGGAACTGCAGGAGAGGACGAGTCAGATGCCACAGGGACCAGACAGTGAAGGCAAGAGAGACAACAGACAAATGCTTCAAAGCTTGTTTAAGTTTGCATGACTTTTTTTTTCTCCTCTCGTCACACATTTTGTTCCTCCAGCTTTGTCGCTTCACATCCATCTCCCTTCCTCCCATCTGCACTTGTACTGCACATCCCATCCCTCCATTTCTATCAGCCTCTATCTTCTGTGTATGTTGTTATCCCCAAGCACACATGCACACACACACACACACACACACACACACACACACCCTCGTTTCCCACGCTCATACTTTTTACTTGCATGTCCTCAACTGTCCTTCCCCTGCTTGGCTTGGTGATACACCCGACACCCTTTTCCCTTATTATCTGAACTTTATCCAAACCCATCTGTCCATTCTCTTTCAAGTTACGCCTCTGTCTCTCACTCTCCTGTTTTATCTTTTCCTCCTGTTCCTGATTGGATTATTATTATTCCCCAAATGGATTTTCATTCTGACGATTCAGCATTTAGAATGAATATTTAAAGTCGAATTTCTAAAGTTATTATCCTCCAAATGGATTATTATGCACAGCACTCAGCTGGAATTTATAAAGTAGAGTTTAGCGTGTTGATTTTTTCAATTTGGCGAGACTTGCAAGTCTTCTCAACCCTGAATGCTCTTTCTCTTTTTCTCTGTCTCTTACGCTTTTTCCCTTTGTCTCTTGCCATCTCTTGCTCTGTCCTACTTTTGAACTTCTATCTATCTCTCCATTCTCCCTGCAGACCCTCACTCTCCCTCTGCGTCTCCATTGCCAACCCACCCCCTTCGTCCCCTCGCCCTCCCGCCCTCGTTCCCTCTCTCACTCTTTCCTGCTATCTCTCCCTTGTCCCGCTTCTCCATTTCCCCCCCTCTCAATCATTCTCCCTGCAATGTTAATTCAAATTGCCTGGTTTGGGAGGACAGTACAGTTCCAATAATGCCGAAAGCACTTAGGAGAACATAATCAATCTCTCTAGCTCTCAGTTTCTCCCCTCCTTCTCTTTCTCTCTGTTTTCTCACCCTATTTTATATTCCCTCCATATGTGGAACAGGACTCAAACTCTCTGCCTCCTTTAACTCTTTCTATCTCAACACTTTCTTCTAATCAAATCTTTTTTCCTTTGAATATTATATCCATTCTCTGTAAATGTGTCTCTTCTCTTAATGTGAACATGGCATTACACATTATACAGTCTCTTTTTTTCATGGCTCAGGTTCTGCCCCTTTGTTCTAATTAAGGGAAATCATGAAATATTTATAGAGGAATGTTTTTATGTGCAGGTGATGCACTACACGTTCCAGTTTCATGCTGGTCCACTGATCAACAGTAGTAAATGTGGGTGTAAACAATGCAGGTTCAAAATATTTCAAAAATCAAGTTTGCAAGTGGTTAAGAAAAATGCACTCAACATGTTTGTGAAGCCTGGAGGATGCACACAGAGGGAAACTGGAGAGAAACAGTGAATGGTTATAAGAAAACTCCACAGGACGCCTTTAATAGTAGAGTTATATTTTAGGCAGCAGTGTGCTCCCAACTTTGTGGCAGCAGTTAGGGGAGGGCTCTCTCATGTTTCATCATGGCAATCAGTGCTCCAAGTCACAAACAACACTCCCTCCAAGAAATGATTTTTCCCATTTTTTGTGGATATTTTGTGGAATGATGTGGCTGTCCCGCAAAGAGCCTTTACCTCAGCGCCATCCAACAACTTAAGGATGAACTGGTACACCAGCTGCAGCAGGCAACATCAGTGGGTGGCCTAACTTTGTTTTTCAACAGACAAATTAATTTGGAAAGCCTGCCCAGAGAGAGGTGAAGTTGCTGTTGCAGATTATAACATGGACACTGACTGGATTCTTGTTTGTGATTGGCTGGAAAATGGGGAAAAACTTCCAGTAATCTCACTTCTGATTTCAAAACTTGTTTAGCCTGCTGTTGCCAAGCAACGTAAGCAACGTAAAAAGCAGAAAATCATAGGCCCGGAGGACTGCATTTATGATATTTAAAACTGCAAAGAAAGAACTACATTTGCTGCATAGTTGGAAATGAATGTGATTTTTTTATTTGATTACAGCTGGCATTTTGTCAGCAGGAGGCTGTGGTATGAGCAGGAAGCTGCTCTCCAATGTAGCATGTTCCATGATTTTAATGGATGGCACAGAGACTAAGAAACTTGCTGTCCAGTGTTGTCCTTTACATATTAAAGCCCATGTCAATATACCATGTGGTATATTTCTTTACTCCTTTACTGATACATGCTCTTTTACAGAAGTATGTGCTCCACTTAAATCCTCCTCATTCCCTCTGTCCCTCTACCCACCTCTCCTTCACACTCAGAGATAGTTTTTTACCTCACAAACCAATTCCTCTCCCACTCCTCTTTTCTCCCTCTGTCTCTCTGTCTCTCTCTCTTTCTCTTCCTCCCTTGTCAGTCTGTCCCTTACGCTTTCATGTACATGCACCTCTCTTCAGGTATCAGCTGCTGCCCTGTCGGGTTTAAGGGGAGATAGGTGGAGAAAAGAAACGGAGATGAAGAGACAGAAAGAGAGAGAGAGAAATAAAGAGTGAGAGAGGGTGACAAAATGAGAGAGAGGCTAAGAGAGGGAGTGAAATACTTCTAATTCACAGAGACAGGCTGCGTTTCCGTGGCAACGTGGTTTCCATCGTAACAGCCCTGCTAAGGATGCCATTAGTGGGGAACAAAAAGAGACTGCCACTCACTGCTTGTATGGAGCACACATACGCACACACACAGTGACTCACACAAAAAAAAAAAACAGTCACCTACATGCATTTATGCGTTCTACTACACTAACAAACACACACAAGCACTCAGACAAGATATACACACATGCAACCACCCACACAGTGCTCTTTTCTGCACCTTTCAACTCACAACTCAACACGCATCCTGCTGCCACTTCCCCACTGCCCACACAGGAACTCAAACTAGTAGAGACACACACTAATCTGTCTCACACCTGCCATCATTCCTGCCGTGGCTCCTGTACAGAATCAAATCACTCCACACTTTATGCCGAGCAGCGAGTGCCCATCAGGCCACGGGCCACGCCGGGCATCTGAGGAGTAGCCTCTGCCATCCTTGTGCGGTGTGGACCTACTGGAGACAATGTGCTGAGGGGATGTTAATACTTTGATACGCACTTTGTTTTGCTGACCCTATGCACACATTTGCATTTGAGCATTCAGCGCATTCTCTTATCAAAAGGGACACGTCAAAAAATCTGCCACAAGAGGAAGAGATTAAATTTGTAAATCGCCAACGTACCAAGCAGACAACAATAAGGACTGTGAAGGTCAAAGCCGTAGCACCCAGACTGCAGAAGTAACCCGGTCCTCCCTACAATATTCATGTTTAATGGAGAGGGGCTGGGTGAATAAGTAAGAGTCAGACAGGAAATGCTTTTCTTTAGTATTCAGAAGACACATTGATAGTTTGTTATACAGAAGGCATGTTGCTGACCCTTTGCTCCACCACTCAGTGATGCTCAACTGCATCCTGATAGGCCTGACAGGATGAAGGGGCAGAGAGGAGGATCCACTGGAAATAATTTTGTACCTTTTGTCCAAGCGCAAAACGGGAGTGTGTATTATTAGCTGCTCATTTAAAACGTCTGCAAATCAGAAGTCATGTTGTTTATTTTCCACTACAGTGCCTCCTGTAATGCAGGGCAGTTTTTTAGTCGTATTTGACTCAGAAAAGTCAAGCATGAAGAAATTAAAAAACCTAATACTTTAATATGAGCTGCTAAAATGTATAATGTGCGCAATTACACTCTATAAGCCCTGATACTAGACAGCATGTTGATATTACTGTAGGCAGCAGGCATGTTGCTCGCTCTCTACTTTGCTCCGGGGCATCAGAGACAATAACCTACTTTCCACTGCAGGGCCAAATAGGCAAACAGAGCTTGTTCCCAACCTATTGCATGTCTATGAAATTTCATCTCAAAACAAAATGTGATTTATTTTCTTCCTTATTGCTAGAGGAGATCAAACAAAACAAATGTTTAAAATGGTTTAATTCCAAAATGAGACTTTTAAAAAATTGCTTTTAAAATAATGGTATGAAAATAAAATATATAAGGGGTTACTATAGGTTACTAGAGCATTTCCAAATGAAATCCTTGCACTATAAATCTTCCTGTGTTATTGCATTTACATTTAATCATGCGCCCTGCAATGGAAGGTGGTTGAAGTTACACTCGCTACAGCCTGAATTACTTATGAGAACGTGCTTGAACTCTATGGCCAGAATGCACAGTGACTCACTTGCAGGGGGTTTAATATTTTCCAGGCATCTTATACTGAGAATCATGACGTTAATACCAGTATAGGAAGCAGCACATTCCCAACCCCGGGCACTGCTCTGGGGCACGGGAGATGTCAGTCCTCTCCATACAGGAACAGACTGTTACTCCCATATAGCACTGCAGAGCTGCAAAGCTGTTCATAGCCATATGGGTCAGGTGAAACCCTATGTACAAAATGTACCATGTATGCAAAGGCAGGTTTGTCCATGGAGAGTTGTGGGTTTGGGAAGCAGTGTCCTGTGGTGTGTCTGTAGCAGTCGAGTGTGTGTTGGATTGGGGAGGGGTGTTAAGGAGTCTCAGTGTGTTTCTGTGGGCCCTAAAAGTCAGCAAGAAAGACGCAAGGGAAGAAATTATTTTGAAAGTAGTGTTGCGATAACTGATATGGGTGAATGGCTTTCATGATAACAGAACACTCCTGCAGGGTGTAACACAGAGAAAAGTGACGCTTGCGCCCAGAGATACCTGAGTGGTAAAGTCGGCCACCCCTGAAGCCTTGTGTGGCTGGCTGCTGACCTTGGATCAAATGCTGTCACAACTTTCTCCACTCTGTGTAACTCTCTGCTTTTCGAAGCCTAAATAATCAAAAACACCGATTAGATGGCCATGTAATGATTGTGGTTTTCAAATTCTATAGAGCCATGTTGATTAGCATTTAAAGTGAAACACAGTATGTGGGTAGGGGGTGAGGTGGGGTGTCGGGTTGGGCAAGATTACAGTACATCACAAAAACACCATATTAATATATTTTTAAAAAAGGAACTTTGAAATGACAAACTCACAAACAGTGAGGCACCTACACAGGAGAATCACGTCAAATTGAAGGGCAATTCTAATTAGTCGTGTGAGCTTAAAAAGACATCTGACAGAAGAGATTTTAATGTACAAGCTTCAAAGCAACATGAGTCAGCGAACAAGGCTTCAAAATTACAGCCTCAAAACAGCCTCTGAGCTGAACTGATATCACCTGATGCAAAGTTTGACAAATTCTATATACTTTAATGCTCTGCATTAAAGTTTCTCTACAGATATGTTTTAAACTTTATAAAAATACTCTGCTCTGATTAATATTTTTTTTAACATGGTTTTGAAAGAAAAAAAAAATTAAAACTGTGGGTGGAAGCACATCTACACTTACTTCCTGATTGAATAACTCTAGATCAGGCCTTGTGTCCCGCCCACCACTGCTGTTTGTGTGAGGTTGACAGGTGAAAATATCAAGAGGTTTGTTTATGTTGTTTGTTAGCAACTGGCAGTGGCTGACACAGGGTTAATGGTTGTGTAAATGCAAACTCTCTCTCTCTCCCTCTTCCTCTCTCTCTCTAGTGACAAGGTTTCAGGTTTATCTAAGATGAGGAAGCATCAAACACAACAAGCCTTCCACCACACCAGCCTCCACTATTTCTGCCTTGTTTGATAAAGGGGACACAATTCCTGCCTTAGCCATTGATTCTGGGCGTAAATCATGAGGTGCCCATTTGTCCAATATAGATGCAATTCCCATTGTTAAGTAGGATACGGGGCTCTGCTTTGGAACTTGATTCCTGAAAACAAGGCTGAGAGTTTATTGCCGAATGCTTAGCTTCATGTGGATCTAAAATGTATTGGCCTCTCTTGAGGGAGCTTTTTGGTCCAATGATTGCTTTGCATGGTCATATAACAGCCAAGGTACTGTATATAGCTATATGGCTATTGTGCAGTACCCCAAGGTGAAAACACGGTTCTGTCATGATGTTGCCATATTTCAAGAAGATAATGGTCCCCACACAGACGTGGTTTCATGAACATAAACTGCTTTCCATGGTCTCATCTATAACCATATGAAAACATCCCTGAACTTTAGAGTACAGAGAGCAAAGCAGAATTCCACCTCCTTTATCAGTCTAGAGTCTTTTCTTCATATTAAAAAAAAAAAATCCACTGCACACAATTTAGGAGCTGGACTGTAAAAACCCAAGGACAACAAAAACTAGGTAAAATGCTATGCTATTTCTTTTGTGCTGTAAATCACGCTGTACACCATGTGAGATCTAAATCACACAATATAAATTTGGTTCTAGTCATTTTTTGGTCACTTATCTTTGTTGCTGGCATCGTGTACAGAGAGATAAAAGTTCAGCTACAGTATGTTGCAGAATCTACTTGATGGAGTGTGATGCATGGCTGTAGGTGGGTGCTACCATCAACTGGCCTGTATCCAGAACAAGATGAGAATGTAACACAGGTCCAGTCTATTACTTAAACTGTCTTATCTAGCAAAATGACCTTGGTATAAGTTGTGAGAACTATGCAAAGACTCTGCTGTGAGAGTATCAGCTGTCGTACCAGCATTATTAAAATGTCATAAACTTTCGATGTGCTTAATGGCCTGAGTTGCATGCCACAACCATATTCCTCCCATCTTTCCTGTTACTCTTCCCCATTACAACATTGTTAAACTAGAAATTACTCTGAATAAAAGCAAATGGATTTATTGAAGCAGGCTTGTGGGTTGGATGCTTGCATGTGCACATGATTTTTTATTTTGTTTTTTTGTTGTTGTTGTGCTAGCTGTTGTCCTACGACACTGTTCTGTTTATTAGCATATTGCATTGTTTAAAAGCCCCCCTCAGCGTCCAACCTCCTCATGCCAATAAAAGTCTATTAAGCCTGTTTGACTTTGCTAATGCAAATCAGTCTTTGACAGAGAACAGGGCAGGCATAGCTCAAGTCGACCAAACCAAGTGCCTGACAGAGGACTGATGTGACAGAGAGCAAATCCAGGAGCTAATGCAAATAATAAAATGCCTTGTGGGGTTGTTTTATTGATAATGATGACAATAATGACTTAGCATGGTAATGTGATAAAGATAATGAAACAAACAATAAAATGTCCAGTGGCATGATGATAATAATAGTGATGATGATGAAGTTTATTATGTTACAAAAATGTTTTTTTAATGAGAATATTACAGTATTTTAATATGTTGACCACTAATACTGTATTAAATCAAAATGAGCTGAACTTTTCTTTTGTAAGGTATGATTCATTTCTTTGAGTTTGGTTTAAACCTTATTTAACTGCTTTTCATAGCAGAAGGGCAAAGGAAAAATGAAATAAGATACACCCTCACAACTCAAACCTTCCTCCCAAAACTGCTCCAAGCCCCAAATCTAATTTTCTTCCAGAATGTTGGGATCATCTTTTTTTCTGTTAATGAAAGAAACTGTTGTTGATTCTTTGACAATGTGAGTGATTGATCTGACGCCCCAAATAATATGAGAGGGGTATCTGGATCAATACACTGTCAAACGACCTCTGTCAGGACTTTGAAATAACCTACCAATAACTGTGTAAGCTAAGGCAGAAAACACATGGGCTAAAGATGCATCAGCGTCATCTGGGGAAACACTTGGAAATAAACAGAATTTAGTTTTAGAATAATGGAGCCTATGGACATGTTTAAATTAAATGAGGCAGTGTGTCACACACAATACCACTCAGTGAAAACTGATGGATTTCCTCTGGACTGTTTTCACAAATCCTGTCAGAAATTTTTAATCCAAGTTCCCCCTCTAACCAGCTTTAATTACATTAAGTGTGGGTACATGAAAAGATTGTAGTGTGTCATATAGGATGGATATGGATTTGTGATTTCATTTTCTGGACAAGGTATATGTCCAGACATGAAGATCTGGCCATTGGAAATTTGTGTGACCATAAATAAAATGACTCATCTAGTATACTGTATATATTTTCCCTGAATTATGTCAAAGGTAGAAAAGGGCTAACAAATTCCCTTTGATTTGCAAAGGTGCACTTTTTTTTTTTTTATCTCTGTGACTTTTGTAATTCCATATAAAAAGGAAAAAATAATTGAGGTTAATTGCTTAAAAAATTAATTATAATTAAAAGTTAAGGGATAACAATAATGCCAATTTTATTTAGCCTCCAATTAGACAAAATAGGAAGGGACATTCAGGATTGAATATATGTCTGCAGTGTCTCCAACCATAGAGAATAGTTGGCTATGGACAAAGAATTTTGTCACTGTGTTGCCAAGATAAGTAAATTTGTCAATAGGTATTTTAAGGAAAAGTGTGAGAGTTCAGAGTCCTCAATAAGTCCCACTGGAGTAAGTTCATTTCCATTCCAGTTCATTTTATAGCCTGGAAGAATGTTTTGTGTTTTATTATATTTAGGGTCACTGGGAGACTAGAAAGGGTTTGTTACATAAATCAGGACATCATCAGCATACAAAGATGTTTTATGTGATATAACTTTAGAGTGAAACCCAAGAATAAATTCATCTGATTGAATGGTTTCTGCTAGAGGTTCACTGTCTATGGCAAAGAGTAAGGGGACAGAGGACATCCCTGCCGAGTCCCTCTGTGGACGCTAAAACAGTATTCTATTTATTTGTGCTTCAGGGTTCCTGAGTTTGAATCTAGGATATACATTTATCTTATGTGACAAATAATGGTGAGCAGATATCACCAATCCTACCTGGCCAAAGCCATTTCAGCATTCAGGAAGATGATAACTGATTCTGTGTTACTGGTGGAAGTATAGAGTATTAAAGAGGTGCAGAGGCTTACAAAATAGACTGGTCCCATTTTATTCATTTTTGTTGGCAAAACACTTTACTAAAATCCTCAGCTCATTCCTTTATTTGTTTATTATGTGACTCTTAAATGATAAACATGGGGCTGCTTGGGCAATTACATTCAGTCTATGGTACTCAAGGTTCCTACTGTCAAATCCCTACAGAGAACATCATGTGCCTCAATTTTCATAGTTGTCTTTAGAGCAGTGCAGAAATAGAGGAGGAAGTTGTCAACTCACACATGTACAGTATGTCAGTGTGTGTCATAAGCTCCATTATCTCAGGTTTAAGTAGTTTAGAGTATAGCATTAAGGTGTTCTGTTAGTGAAGGGGAAAAGACAAGGCTGGTGGAAGCTCTACTTTCATAATTAAAAATAACTAATCCGTGGGACTAGTTTGTCTCAACATTTTACACTACATGCTTTTTTACTGCCACATCTATGCATCTGATCAGCGGTAACATTTTAACATTTCATAACCCTGTCCCCAACAGTGATGTAGTAAGTAAGATAAGCCATGTTGTAATTTCTGTCCTGCTCAAATGTGAAATCCACAAAAAGTAACTACTGATGTGCAGTTCATACCGTATTTAAGATACAAAATCCCGTCAATACAAGGTGAAGATAATGAAGGTTGATAGGCAGTCTAGTCCTCACACTGTACTGAAAGTATCTACACAGCTTCATACATGGTGGAAGTGTGTCTTCAACTCACAGTGTTTATTTGTCATGTCTGACTCATACATCTGTGTACTGTATCTCTAAACGTGTTTGTATGGAAGCTGAAGCCTGGGCAGATTGCCCGCCGGTCGACGTGCGAGGACGAACTGTGGGCTTGTGGGTAAATGCAGACAGACAGAGAGAGTGAAGAGTAAAGAGGAGGTGGTGTTTGCTGTAATTTAGGAGAACAAGGAAGGGGAGGGGCAACATTTACATTCATCACAGGAGCTCGCCTCGCCTCAACTCACATGACGTGAGAGAGAGAGGGAGAGGAGAAGGAGAGCAGCAGAGCAGTTGAGATAAAAAATAGAGAGGGAGAGATGCAACGAGACAGAATGGGGTTGAGCAAAAAGATCTTTTCTGTGTTTCTTGTTTTTTTTTTCCTTCAACCCCACAAATGCTTTTGTGGCGATTACTCTATAAACACAAGGAGCTGGATTTTCAAAAGAAAGCTAATATGATGTTCTTGAGATCTGTTTCAAACAATCTTATCTATGAACTTTAATAAGATTATAACAGAAAGAAGCACTTTTTATTGATAATTGAAAAGAACAGAGAAGTTATGCTATTTCAAAATAATGCACCCATTATAAAGAGCAGAGTGGCCATTGTGCAAATCTATGTATTTACAGTAACAATCACATTTACTGCACAGCTAGTCCTCTCTTACACAGTGTAGTGGTGCACAAAGAGGGTGGAGGGGGTGTTGACGGTGGACTGCTGGTCTGTTTTCCCACCTAGCATCCATCTCAGTGTGGAGAGCTTTGTTGGGGTCAGATCAGATGGAAACAGCCTCTGACACCTGAATAGATTGGATTGTCACCTGGAAAACGTACAACCGTGTCTCTGTTTGACGATGCCCTCACATTTATTTTTTAACGTGTGTGTTGGGAGGTCTGTGAAGACATAGGAAGGTCCAGTGGAGTTTATGTAAGCGCCTGCATGTGTGTGTGTCACAGCATGTGGCTCTGATGAGGACCAGCTTGGCACAGCACTGGTGAGTAATTGAGCGAGTACATTGTGGTCTTCACTCATGCCTGTCTCCTTCCGCATCCATGCCTCCTTCTCTCCTATACTTCTTCTCCTTCTGTTTCTTTCTCTCTCTGTCCCCCTCTCCCTCCTCTCTATTATGCCAGTTTTTTTCCCTCTCCCTGTCTTCTTTTCCTTCTCTCCTTCCTTTCACTCACACAGGGAGTGAACAGTTGCTCCACACAGGAGGCCATGGGTGAGGCAGAGCATGGAAAAGACCGAAATCAGAAAACAGCAGAAAAGACAAACTGGTGGAAACAGAGGGAAAACAGAAGTTGCTAACTAAATGAAGCATTGAAAAGGGGTAATATTTGTGAAATGAAATTCAGATTCAGCTTAATGTTTGTAGGGCCAGGCAATAACTCGATATATACATGTTTGATTGTTCAATTCAATCGATTTGATGATATTTTTAGAGCTGTCTATTAATCTATTAGTTAGTCAACATTCAACTAATCACTGCCATTTTTTTTTTTAGCAAACAGACCAAATATCTTGGTCTAAATATATCTTCAGGTTTTGGTTTCTGTAATCTGTTGTTAAATGTAAAATGTTCCTGCATTCTGATATTTCATAGATATTTTAGAGGAATAATCAATTATTGATTCATCAAGAAAAAGCTGCAGACTAACTGATGCATATTTTTATATCTTTTTAATTTGTCAAAATTAATAAAATTAAAAAAAAACTGAACTGAAACAAAATCAAACATTTGTGTTGTTGTTTGTGAGGAGTTTTATGTAATTGCCAACCAATTCAGTTAATTTGTGTGATTAATGTGTAGGTGATGTATAGTTGCTATATTGTGACGACAGAGGGAAATCTTTAACTGGACAGCAAAGTCACCTGATAAACTGGATTACATTGACATTGCATTGGACTGTTGGTGCTCTTTCTTTTGCTCATCTCCAAACCACTTTGAGGCTGTGGAGGATTTGTGCATCGATATAACCAGATGAGCCAGTTGACTCACACACAGGGCTCCACTGTACCTCTCCATCTGCAGGCTCTGCAGCCAAGTGGCACTGAGCAAACAGACCCCACGTCTCAGTGAGTATACAGGTATCTCCCCTCAGCACCATACTCAACAGCAGTTCGATTTTGCTCTGGTAAATTATCACATTGTTTAACAAAAGCTTTTGGCAGCCCAGAAGCCGACAGAGTTTTACACTGATGAATATGCATGAATATGCCTTTTAACTCCAAGCTCAAAACTGTATCTATGTATCCACAAAAGATTCCTTTAACAAGTCCCACTGCCTGATGTCTGTCATCATCCATCTCTGCCTCACGTTTGTTTGAAAAAAGTGAGCAGTGGGCAGGTGATTAATAGCATCATTATGATTTAACATTTTGCTGTTACAAATTCTATTTATATTGTTGGCATCCAAAAGTGCTAAGTGTCATGTGCATTTTAAAACCAATATATCATGATTGGATTAATGCAATGAGAGATGATTAAGACACAATTTCTTTCTCTAACCTTTCTTTCACTTTACATAAAGTGTCACTTTCCTGTAAAAATAAAAATCCATTTGAATTGTAACAACATCACCCTTTAGCTAAATCTGACTCTGTGACACAAACTAGAAAGTCCAACACAGAATCTGTCACATCTTTCAGTGACAGTCTCATTTGTTTACAGTGATTACACTAATGAATCAAAAGAACGATTTCTGCTTGTAAAAATGTTACTTGTCTCAGCTTTGAATGACACTCTAACACAGAGTGACTTAGAGTGAAGACGAAGTGAGGTCTTGCTCACAGGAACACACCGGGTGTTGGAGGGGCTGAGTGTCACCATCCATCACCAGGAACAAGACAGACGTTCATATATGGACAGATGTAAACAGTTGGAAGCGAAATGGCAAAGGTTACAGAGGTTGGTGTATGGGTTAGGCAGGGTGGGACAGCAGCATGTCTCCTGTAAATGCTGTGGGGCAGTAATTAACAAGTCCAAAATTTCTCCTCTCCTCTCCTCTCCTCTCCTCTCCTCTCCTCTCCTCTCTTCTCTTCTCTTCTCTTCTCTTCTCTTCTCTTCTCCTCTCTTCTCCTCTCTTCTCTTTTCTTCTCTTCTCTTCTCCTCTCCTCTCCTCATACACTGTATGGCTTTATAGAAAAGCTCTGATTTATCCCTGCCCATGAATAGATGGAGGTCCATTCTCTCTCCACCCCTGAATCGGGGTGGAGGCAGGCAGAGATAAGGCTAATAAGGGTCCTGGCAAAGGGCTGGTGTAAGGTCCACAAGGGGATAAGAGGGGAGGACGGATGTCAAAAAGGGGATGAAAAGGGGGGGTTGCTTGTAGATCATTGTTGTGGTGATGGTGGTGGTGATGTAAGGGGGAGTGGGGAAAGCAAGGCCAGGACGATTTGCATCTACAGGGATGAGAGGTAAGGAAGAGGGACAAGGAGAGAGGAAGGGAAAGCAGAAAGGGAGGAAGGGAGGGAGATAGTGGAGTGGCAGGAGGAGGAGGGCGTAAGGGCAGTGCCAGAGGGAGTCAGAAGACGTGAATGAAAAGTTGGGATGGAGGGGAAGGTGTGGCTGATCCAGTATCAGGGGGACAGAGTGAGAATGAAGAAAAAGAGGCCAAGCAGGAGGACAGGGGAGTGGAGGGGGTGGGTGTGAGACAGTGCCTGAACCAGAGAGGAGGGAAAAAATAGAGGTGAGGATGTGTGGCTGGAGGGATGTTTTCCTCCTACTCTATTCTGGTGTCTTCGAATGGGCAGGACGCATAGAAGGAGGAGATTAGAGGAGGGGAGCAAGGGGGAGAAGGTAAGAAGGTCAGTGGGGGAGGAGGGTGAATTAACACCTGTGCATATGGTGTAAATCTGTCTGTCTGCCTCGTGTGAGCTGCCACAGGATGTACCAGACCTTTGCCAGCCGGACACATTCATCACAAGGAAAGAGAGGGCAAATGAAAGAGAACTATTGAAGACATGCCGGAGTGAAAAAGGGTGGGGGTGAATAGAGGGAAAAGCCAGAATGGAAAGATGAACAAAACAGAGTAAGGGCACTTCCACTTTTGCTTTGTTTTCATGATATCAATCATTTTGTAAAAGCTTACCTCATCTCATTTGTATTTATTTCCCTAGTTCTCTCGAAGCACACATAACTACTATATCTGCCGGCGTTAATCTACTGAATGGGAGCAATCTGTCTGTAATGTCAAGCAAAAGAGCAGAGGAGAGAAATAGAATTTGAGATGGAAAGACTGAAAGTGAGGTAGTTCAGGGAGGGAGGGGGAGAAGCAAGGGGAGGGGGAGCAGAAAAAAAAGTTATGGGGTGAGTTTAAAAATGGCCACATTCTAAATGGCCGGAGTAAATTGAGACCAACGGGGTTGGAAAATAGGACACATAAATTTAGGGCTCTCTATATTTCTCACTATCTCCTTCCTACCCTTCTCTCTCTCTCTCTCTCTCTATCTATCTATCTATCTATCTATCTTTCTTTCTCTCTCCAGAAAAGGGGAACACACACAGTGGGTTGTCACATTTTCTAAACCAGGACAATGAGAAGGTAAGAAGTTGTGGGGCATTTTGCAGAGCCAAGCTGCAGCAGGAAAGACAGCTCGCTGTGTGTCTGCAGATGTGGAGACTTTCCCCCTGAACCTAACGTTGACCCTTAAGGTGAAGCTCTGGAAAAGGAAAGACATGCCAGTCTTCATATCAGATGTCTGGATTTTATACAATTTTGATTGAATGTTTGTTTTATTTTTTTTAAGGGATTTTATATTTTCAATAAATTGTTCAATAAATAAAAGAAACTAAATTCAATCTCAGGATTAATTAAAGTTCCAGAAAATTTCCAGGTCAAGCTTTTGTAATTGAAAACACTCGTATGATAGAAAGACAATAAAACAGCTAAGCTAGAGGCACCCAGGAGTAAAACTGGACAAAGGTAGCAGCAAAAAAAAGGAGAGAGAACATGTCCAGGATGAGAAGGTAGATCAGAAAGCTGTTACAAGGGGTTTACTGTCGGCACAACAAATCCATGAATGAACTACACAATTAAAGGAGCGAGATGTGAAAGAGACAGGAACAGAGAGAGGGACAGCAAAAACAGGAAACAACAGGAAACACTGAGGGAGACATCAGGCACAGGAACACTCACTTTTACTTCTCTTATCGTTTACAAATGCTCCTAATTGCATCCATGTTTTCGCAGCGACGCGGTGCTGCCAAGCCAAACGGCACATTACATTAATAGAGTACAGGACCTCAGTGATTATTACAACAATAGGTGCTATTGTCGGACATTAATTGGGAATATAAATGCAGATACAGTTTTGGTCAACCCACTGGAGTGTTCCTCGAATAGAAACTGATGCCCAAACATGCAGATTTTATTTGTGACCAAAAATTAATAAAGGGCTATTAACTCTTAAACATTAAATCAGAGGGCAAGAGGGGCATGTTTCTTCACAAAATGAGGTATGGACATTAATTGTTCCACTGAATTCACCCCTGTGCTGTGATTAAACACTTCAACTGGCTCCTGACTCATACATACACACACACACATACACACACAAACACACACATCCTCCACAACAATTATCCCTGGACACAGTTCAACACCAATTCTACACCATCAACGAGCCTGTTTCCTCTGAAGAATTAGCAGACATGTACACACACATACACACACACACACACACACACACAAACACGTGCGCGTGCACACACACACACACACACACACACACAGGGACAGTTGTGCTCTGACACAAAATTACTCTCTCTCTCCCTTTTCTTACAAAAGCTTGGACGCCCACAGGCAAACGACCACATTTGAAGCCTGAATTATTTGGTCAAAAAGTTAATTGATGGCATCCTGCTGTTTTTTTTTTCTTCATGGCGACGGCTGCCAGTTACACAAAAGATGGTAGCGAACAGATTTTGTTTGTGTGTGGGAGCACCTAAATGTGGGTGCATTGACCATGTTTGCGTTATTATGTGTGTGTATGGGATGGTGATGTTGCAGCAGCACTTAATTTCTTCCATTATCTATTTAATATTCATACACGTCTTTGTGTATATTTAAGAAAAATGGTGTGTGGGCGTGTGCATGACTGCATGCATTGTTTTTTGTGTGTTGGCATGCATATGTTTGCATGTGTGCAAATGTAATTCATATCACATTATAGCTTCCCTCAGGTGACCAGGCTTGGCTGCTTTTCCTTTTTTTCATTAATTGCTGACGATCTTACATTTAAATCCTGTGCACAAGTGGATGCTATCTCTCCCCTAATCTATAGCAGCAGCAGCTTCCACTCATAGATTAGCTCGCTGTTGGTATTGTGTAGCAGCCCTGGGGTGATCGACGACAGCTACAGCTATTTGTACCACTACAAAGCCATACCTTCTAGACAAGCAGAGGAAAACGGCTCGTCATGTCTTGATAATATGAGCATTAACCAAAGCTTTAGATCAGACTGATTACTGCAGTCCAACACACGCTGTAGAGGGACAACTAGCAGGGTGGTGCTGGAAACCACTACTGACAAAAGACTGGCAACTACAGCCATGTTGGCTAGGTAACGACAAACACATCCACATAAACACTCACAGATGTACAAGACGCACACTCACACACAAACCCTTAAACTGTTGGATGCCTTCCCTCTCTTTCTCTGTCTCCTCCTCCTCCTTTATCATATCCTGTCTCTCACAGATGTGGCTACAGCTGTGCTCTATCCATCTTTCTATACTCTATTCTTCCTCCATAGAGGCTGCCATGTCCAAAGCTAAAAGAGGCAGCTTCTCTTCTCCTTTTCGTTGTACCATCAGCCTCACTGAATAGATGGCGATACACCTGCTGCAGCTCCTGCGAACACACACTCCGCCTTTCCCTCTCTCTGTCTCTCCTTCTCTCTTTCTCAGTGTTTCCATGCACTCAGTGCTCTCATCCTCTTACTTACTGCCCAGCCCTTCCTCACTGATCTTATTCATTGATATAGATGTTCATGCCCTTTCCCTCCATCCATCTCTCCTTTTTCCCCCTCCTTCATTCTTCGTTGATACTGGAGCCGCCTGGCCTCCTCCTTCATCTATTTAACTCTCCTTCTTTTCAAGCGAATACACAAGTTCACTTTTCCTCTGCACTAGCAGCACACTAACTACAATACAGAGCCACTTCCCACTAGTAAGCTCTATGTGCTGAGGCAAACACATCCAGGGCCAGAGCGGGCGGCAGCCTGTCCAGTACCTCCATCTGTTTAGTGTGGTTTTACAATTTTTTTTACTCTTTTACTTTTTCTTTCTTGCTTTCTAACTCTTCCTGAGCACTTCCCACTACACACATTGTGTAGAGTTTAACTGTCTATCTATCCATCCATCCATCCATCCATCCATCCATCCATCCACTGACCTACCACCCACTGTGGTAGCTGTAGTCCCACATTTTCTTGCTGAGCTGCTGTTTCAGTTGCAGTTTTGTTCCATCCCCAAGAGGAACTGTTCTAAAAAATCCAGTTTTGTTCTTGTTAGAGATGTCAGAAGATTCACCGAGCTCTGTGGCTGATTGAGAGACAGTTATGTTGGAAAAGTCTGTTTTTCTAGACTTTTGGTGATGATACTGGTCCTGGATGGGGCCCTGTATCTCCCACAGGCACATGATGCTGTGCTTAGTTTTGTTTTCGTCAACACAAATACCAAGTAACCTCCTTGCAGATGCATATGTGAGCAGAAAAAAATGTTATTCTGATTCTGATTCAACCTGACTCTTCACACGGCGCTACACTGGTCCACTCCAGAGGGTACATTTTATGGAATTATCTTGTACCAAAATTTTTTCCTATTCAGGCTGCACTAAAAATCTAAACGCTGTACTCTCCGCCTTCAGAGTCGCTCCCTGTTATCATCATTCCTTGGATGTGTAATGAAAAAGGAGGGGTTTTCTTGCCAAATGTAATAGCAGCATTTGGCCTTCAGTCTTGATGGGTGCGCACCTACTTTTGTGTGTTTGTGCATTTAAGTGTATTTTTGTGTGTGTGATGGAGCGAGGTCCTAAGATAAACATCTCATATTTCAAAACCCTATTTCCCAATCTCTGTCAGTCCATTGCCTTTTCATAAGTTCTCTAACACAACCCTTACAAAATTACTTTTTTTCTCCATCTCTGTCCACATGGAAGGAAAGTTCTCTCCTCACCCCATCTTTTTCTCCCTGCTGCTCTCCTTTTATCTCTCTCTGTCTCCCACCCTCACTCCCTCCACTCTTTCCTCCCAGTCTGAACAGCATCAAACTCTTCTACCATTGACTCAGTCCTTGTCTCTACCCCACATCTGTCCATCATGTCTACAGACAGCTCTGTCTGAACACCACCTGATCTGGGCGAGACCCTTCAAACTATTCCCACTTTTCCTTCCCTTTCTGCTTTCATTAAAAGTAGAAATTCTTCCACCCAATCTCATCCCCACTATCTCGATTTCTCCGCCTCCCTCCCCATGTTCCTCTCTCTCTCTCTCTCTCTCTCTCTCTCTCTCTCTCTCTCTCTCTCTCTCTC
>CM076664.1:15595089-15639613 GCA_038496675.1 Rachycentron canadum
CCCACGATGATGTAAAAAGAGACCCCAGTGGCATGTTCGGTCACCATGTACACTTCAGGACTCCCTCTCAAGTTAATACAACTCCCCATTGGCCAACTGGCTGCTCCAATCACACTTCAGGAAGACAGAAGGCGTGTTTTTACTCCTAAAAAAAGGCAAAATGGCACATAACCATTTCCTCCCAGCATCATCCCCTTCTGCTTTGAAAAAAAACAAAAAAAAAAAACACTTCCTCTTCATTATCCTGAGCTCATTCAACCATCATCACACCCAAAATAAAAAAAAAACAGAAAAAAATAACCAAAGCAACAAGACAATACCTAAAAAAAAATACTTTTTTCCTTAAAAAAATAAGAATATTCAGGACTATCAGCTCTTCTTTTCTTTTTTCTTCTTATATAAAACACCAGCAAGCAAAAAAAAGTTAGGAATACTGAGGTAAATTTACCCTGAGGTAGTTTTTTTTCTTTTTCATTTCTTCTCTAATCTGTTCTAATCTTGGCGAGAGTGTCCAGGTGTAGACCCCGCCCCTCATTATCATACGCAGGCAGGGTCTGGAGGCTCCGCCCACAGGCCTTCGGCAGATTGGGAGAGAGAACGAGGAAGCCACTCCCCTTCGGTCTGATTTTACCTTCTCTGAGCTCAAGGCAAGGAGCTTTGGAAGACTTCGCCTTTTTTTGGTTCTGGCGCTCGGCCAAGGCCAGCCTCAGACTTCCTGCGAGCATTAGAGGCCATGTTGCTCAGCAACAAACATGGCTTTAATGCAGGGATGGTTCTCAAGGACCCCCTCCAACTCTTCTGAGGAGAATGCCATCCTGTCCAAGACTGGCCTTGAGCATCCAGCGCTAGAAGAAGGCAATGAGCAGAAAGTCTCAGACTCATCTGGTCTGTCTGTCATTGCAGAACTTTTTCTTACAGGTGCAGCGAAACCTCACACCTGACTCCCTGCCTTCAATACATTCACCTGAGGGGCCGGGCTAACTCACATATCATATATATATAATATATATAAAATATGCCATTTAAGGTGCGGGCCGCTAGCCAGCTAGCATGGCTGCTGGCTGTTATTATACACAGTTGTTTTACAAAGGTTTCACATGTGAGCTAAGTCGCTGCAATAGAACTGCAGGACCAGCTGCGACCTCAGCTCCTCTTACTGTCTCTTGCTGCGTCCTCCGCCACACAGCTGAATGTGGAGGGGGGTGCTCTGTGCCTCCCCACCCCCAGGCCCCACTGTAGGCTACATTATGCTACATTTTATAGACCAGGGACTGGGGAACATACAGAGGACCCCTTTAAAAGAAAGGCAAGACGGCTAGACGCAGCATTTACATGAAGATTATATATTTACAACCTCATATTTTCTTCCTTTTTTTCTCTTTTTTTTTCTAATCTCTCTGCTATTCAGAGAGGTCTTTAAAGAGCAGTGTTAACATCGCGGCCCCTCTTCCAGACTCTCATCGGCTCAGGGGTTAGGGGTGGGTGGGGCTAGTGCCAGACCTGTGACCTATCCCTCTGTGCCTCTGCAGCAGTTTCCCCTGCTCCCTCTCCCGGCTCCGCCTCACTGCATATTATCAATAATAGCTCTGAATAAAACATTTCTATACATATATCTCTATGTTTAAAAAAAACCACCCTTAAAATATAGGACTGACTGCAGATGGTTGGAGAGGTCTGTAGGAGGCAGCAGAGGGGCAAATGGGCCACTGCTTGTGTGTCTAAGGAAAGACAGATTTGTGGAGCCAGCCTCAGCCCTCTGTCACAGCTCTGATCCTGCTGGGACAGGTGTGAACAACAGCAGTAAGGCTCCACCTTACGGGGTGAATAATGTGGCGCATGTTGTTTAAACCTGTCTGAAGCAGGATCTGTTAAAGTTTCAACAGACGAGGAGCTGGCTGCAGCCCTACCAAGGCACACTAGGAGGACACCACCCCTCCCTCTCTCCATCCCTCCTTTATCCCTCCATCTTCAATCAGTGTCTCTTCTGGCCTGGCATCTGGTCTCTGTTCTCAAGTTTCTTTTAATCTTAATCCTCTTTTTTTAATTCATTTCATCTTTTGATTTTATTCATCTCTCCTCTCTAAACACCTATTTTTCTCTCTGGCTATCGGGCGTACTCCCTCCCTCTTTAAATCTCTCCCTGTCTATCGCTGGGTCCGTGTGTCGCTCTCCTGTATCCGTCCGTCTGTCTATACGTCCGTGCATGTGTCTGTCTGTCTGTCTGTCCGTCAGGCAGGGGCGCCCCACGGCATTTGAGGAGGATGTGGGGACCCTCACTTCCTGCGTGGCTGGTGCTCCTGAGTCAGACCCTGTGTAGGACTGCCCATTTCTGTGAAGCCCTGTGGATGAGGGCTGGGGCCCATGCCCATCCCACCTTTCTGTGGCTGTTTGACCTGGGTCAGGATGTCTCGGATCTTCCTCTGAGCCAACTGGAGGACAGAGAGGAGACAATGGTTTATGGCTGCACTGAACAAGATTTCATAGTAAAAATATAACTAATCTTAAAATTTCATCTCTGTATCTGACAACATATGATAATGTATTGTCTGTGATCCCACCAGCTTTATGCACTGCAGGTGTACCCGGTGTTGCACTGTGCAGGACTTCTAACTGTGCTATGTGTTGCATTGCCAGGTTCATGAAAATAAATCCTCAATGGCTTTTAGTTTACAGTTGTTACAAGATGTCAAAAACATTTTTATGGAAGAAAAT
This sequence comes from Rachycentron canadum, assembly GCA_038496675.1. Classification (NCBI taxonomy): domain Eukaryota; kingdom Metazoa; phylum Chordata; class Actinopteri; order Carangiformes; family Rachycentridae; genus Rachycentron; species Rachycentron canadum. The sequence goes on from CM076664.1 coordinate 15,597,802, forward strand.
CAGGAGAAGAGGTAATTTTGACAGGAAGCTATGTCTGAATATCATCTGATTAAATAAAGAGTAGTATAGGGCCCAGAAATGAGTCCGGGGTAGCATAGTTTTACAACCTGAAAGGACCTTGAATTGAATTTTAATTGCAGAACCATTATTATAAGAAAAATAGTTGTACATGCTGCATTGGGGAGTAGTGTACAACATGTCATTATCTAGTAGTTTAGTAGCTTGTTGGTAGTTCAGCTACATTCATGTGTGCAGTGATTCAAAAAGTAAAATAAATTTTTTACCATTGTTCTATAGTTAACAACTGAAACTACAAGCTCTCTGGGGTCAGGAAAGCAAAGGAATGACTTTGCCCTCTTTTCTTCTGCTCTAAGCACTGTGAAGGCAGCCCAGGCAACGCGTTTGTCAGGCACCACCACACGCTTGATTGTTGCATAATGCATGTGGAGAAGCCAAGGGAAAGTGTGACTCAGTGGTCACACAGATACAACAGCATCATGGATGAATCTCCTGATTCTCAGCCTGAGATTGTTGCTTATAAAACCAAAGCTGGTGGTGTTGGTTTATCTTTTGGCCTGTGAATAAGTGAGCACTGCAATAAACTCAACTGAGCGGCACTTCCTACTAATATGAGACTTTTTTGCATTATATATTGATTATATAATCAATAACAATCATAATTTACAAATTAGTTTGTCCTATTTATAATTAGCTTTAGTTAACTAAAATAGTTTACCTGCTGAGGGAGCTTTAGTTCAGTTCAACTTCTTCCACTGTAAACATTCAGAGTAGATTCTCCAACACTGGACATAGTAACTAGCTACAGCTTTAAATGTTACTCCAATTTGTCTCGGATAGAGAGATGCCATTTTATGAGTGAAAAGTGGTAACTTGTGTCTGTGTCAGTTGAGCTACTGTTGCCATACTTAGGGTGGAAGATGACTAAAACCACACGACTGCAGCAACTATGGAAAAAGTGGAGCATGAGGAAGATGAGGAACATGAGGAGCAGAGTGGGAGGGAGTACCTGGCTGGCATAGAAATGTCCATTGATCTTGACGATGACCTGGTCATTCTCGTCAGGCGTCTGTTCCCTGGGCACCACCACCTCAGCTGCTGTCAGGTTCTGCAGCTCGTTCACCTGGTGACGCAACATTTGGTTAGTTTAGGAGGCAGCAACAGCCATGAGGTGAAATGTTGTTGGTTTGATGGCAAAAAGTTGGACAGTCATTTCCAAAGCTGAGTGTCAAAAGCACTTCATGGACAGGGGTCTCACTGTAGCAACCAAAGCATGCTGTAAGAGAAGATGAGACTGAATGGGACCGTTCAGGTAACTTACTGTCTTGCCTCCTTTTCCAATGACCCTCCCTGCAGCAGCAGCGGCCATCTTGATGTGAGTCTCAAGTTTGACCTCCTCCTTTGGCCCAAAGAAGTTCTCCTCCTTCAGTTTGCCGTAGATTCTGCCCTGAGCCTGTAGGAGGAAGACAAAGAGGTTTATAATTCACTTCATTGTTGTCTCAGTTCAGAAGAAGCAGAATTAGCATTAATCAGCTGGAAGCGTCTTCTTGGCGTTTACCTTAAACTGAGCCTCAGGGGGACCTGTCACAATCACCATCCTCATCTTAGAGTCTGGAGTTTCGGCTGGAGCGATCTGGAGGAGGAGGGGAGGGGAGAAGAGAGGACAGGAGAAATCATCATATCAGCTTTCTACACTAAAGATACATAATTAAACAAAACACAATAATGGTGATGGAGATGCTGTATTGTATTATCATGTCATCAGTTCACAGTTCTGAAGGGTTGATGATGCTATTTTTCTTTTATTTGGATTCAAGCTTAAAATCATGTTTACAAATCTTACATTTTATGTGTTGTCAGTTCAAGGAACTGCTTCAAATGCTGCTTTGTGTGTTGACTGAAATGGCATAGAAACCAGACCCAGCACCGTCTGGTGCTGTGCCAGTGGAGTTCTAGAGAATCATGGGTAGTGAAGGAAGAAGAAGGTAGTGTGGGTAGACTGCAGTCAGCACTGACAGATCCAGCTAGAGTCAGATTTTCCTCAGAATTCACAAAGCTGTACCCTTTACTTTCTGCCATGAACATGGTGATGACATAGACTGGAGAGGGTACAGACCTTGATGGAGGCCCCAGCAAAGCGGCTCAGCTGTTTGATGTGCTGCCCCTTCTTTCCGATGATGGCTCCCACTGCCTGTGCTGGGATGTAGACATGGACCGTCTCCTGCTCTGGAGCCTGACGACACACAAAGACATTGTATTACATCATGTGAAAGTCTGTTTTGAAAGCTTCATGCATGCGGGGCAGCAGGTGGGTATCTGAATATGGGCTGTGATCCAGATGCATCTAGATCAAATAAAATGTTAATTGTGTTATTTCAGGAAACAGTCAACGCATACAAAGATAGACAATGACTCCTTAAAAGGAATCAGACTGTCAACACTGTCTCTAGAAGACATCATCACCTCGTGTACTATTCAGTGTGAGGAGACACTAGTTCAAGTTCACAAAATAAAACTAAGATAAATTATAGTGGTTTTAGTTCCTGGTGCTGAGAAACAGTTTAGTAGCTTGTTAGTAGTTCAGCTACATTCATGTGTGCAGTGATTCAAAAAGTAAAATACATTTTTTACCATTGTTCTATAGTTAACAACTGAAACTACAAGCTCTCTGGGGTCAGGAAAGCAAAGGAATGACTTTGCCCTCTTCTCTTCTGCTCTAAGCACTGTGAAGGCAGCCCAGGCAACGCGTTTGTCAGGCACCACCACACGCTTGATTGTTGATAAATTATAGTGGTTTTAGTTCCTGGTGCTGAGAAACAGTGGACAACAACTTACCCCAAAACAGCCATAAGGGGCACCACTGACAGCATTTCCAGGTGGAGGTGGGGGCATGTTGGAAGAGGAGGGGAAGAGGCCCAGAGCCCCCAAGTTGAGCCCAGGGATCAGATGGGTCTGTTGCTGTGGAGAAGACTGAAGGTTAGAGACCAGGTGGATGTTTACAGGTGTGAGTGTGTGTAAAATAATATTAAAATGAACCCAGAGAGAACACATGACTCACTGTATTAAACTAAGCATTCAAAAAAGTGTGTGTGTGTGTGTGTGTGTGCATGTAGACTCACATTCATAGCAGCGATGTCATTCTCATAGGCCTCCCTGACCTTCTTCATGATCTCTACCTCGGCCTGGCAGCAGGCTTCAATCGAGCCCTTCACTGTGATGGTTCTCTCAGGATTGTACAGCGTCAGGTCCTGGAGCCTGTACACATCCCAGAGGGGTCGTTACTGATCCATACAGCTGAGCACTGATCACTGCTTTGTATGTCAGTAATAAAGTATTTTTCTGTATCTTACTATCCCCAAACATGGTTGAATTTGGTCTTTGAAACCGACAGTCAGGGAGTTGAGTGTGTGAGTGTGTCTTACGGGGAGATGGTGATCTTGGTGTCTGTGTCCTGCTCCACTTTCTTCAGGTTGCGTCCCTCCTTCCCAATGAGGCGTCCCACAAAGTTGTTATGAGCCAGAATCTTCAGAGGAACCTCATCAGCCCTGCAAACCAAAAAAAAACAAACAAAAAAAAAAAACACCAATTTTTCACTCATCAAGGAAACTGGCCACACAGACAAAAGAATAAAGACTGTGTCCAGGATCATGTTGTGTTATATCATGGTTAGAAACCTACGTCTTGGTGTCTTTAGCTTCCTGGTGCATGATGTCCAGGATCATGCGGCACGCAGCTGAGCAGCCCTCGGGGGTGGAGTGAATGCTGATTGGCTTCTCTGCAGCACCTGCATTCTCTTTACGGTGCACATCGATCCTGCAGCAGCGGGAAAGATCATAAGTCACTTTCTTCTGGTTCATTCAAATCAAATATTAAGGACACAGCTCAGAGGATGTCCACAGAACAATAAAACATACAATGAATACATGAATCAATAGATATGAATGACAGTAGACACGAACCTGGCTCAGCTCAGGGTTGAAAAAATTAAACCATGTGCAGATACACAAACATATGATTTCATATAACAAAGGAGCAGGTGGGTGTAACGCTGACACTGTCTGTAAATGTACTTATATTCTGATTGATCAGTGGTTATTAAATATTGGATCCTTCACCTTCAAGACAATGAGAAAAGAACAGTAAATACTAATACTTCTAATAATCATAACATTACACTTATTTGCATTTTATCTTTACCATATCGTAAACAAACCCTCAGACCAAGGCTACATGAACACAAGCTGCGGTGGAATTACCAACAAAACAACTACAGTTCGACATCTTTCCATAGGTTATTCACATCAATCAGAAAACAACTTGGCTCATCAGGTGATAGCATTAGCATCAAGCTATTAGCAATATGCAGAGATCCGACCTTATTTCTTCTCCTCAGAGCGACTTTATCCCACTGGTCTTCGTGATACTTCAGTTACAGTCTATACAACAGCCTTTCTGACTCTTAGTTTTAGGCACACACTTAAGAATTGCTTGAAAAATAAATAAATAAATAACATCACAATTTCCCTTGGGGGCCCTTCAACAGCCTGGGGCCCCAAGCCTGCCTTGCCTGTTAACAAGCTGTGACTCTGATCATAGAGGAAGTTAACCAATGGTAAAATGTAATATTTATATTTTTATATTTTGAATGCCCCCTGTTGTCTATCTGCAGGGTATGTATGTTTGTTCAATAACTATGTGACATAGTTATAAAAGATAAAGTCAGCACTCACTTGCTCTGCGTCTGCTTAGTGATGTTGCGAATGGTGGCTCCCTCCTTGCCAATGATGGCACCTACGTACTGTGTGGGTACCAGCAACCTCAGAGGGATGTCAGCATGTGGAGGCTTGGGGGGCATCCCGGAGCTCGGGGACCCACCACGGGGCCCACCACGAGGACCATAGCCTGGACGCCGACCATTGTCAGGCCCCCGCTGACCTCCTTCCAGCTCAGAGATATCGTCGGGGATGTAGGAGACACGCAAGGCGTTGTTCTCAAACTGGTATCCGTTCAGCTTCTGAATAGCTCTGACATGGACACAGGTCATACAGCAGTTTGTATGTATTTCAAATAAGTGACATCCTATACGCTACCATTCAGAGTAATGACCAGGATTATTATCAAACTAACAGTGTCACAACATCACCACAACTTACTTAGCCTACCATTAATATGATATACATATATACACCCTGACAGACAGACACAGACACACACACATATACAGTAGAGCAAAAGTCTTAGGCCACCCATAGATTTGTTGTTTTATCAATGCTATAATGACCATATATAATTGTTTCAAGTATAAGATGAGATCACATTAAACACTTGCCACTTTAGCCTATAAAAGCTGTTTTTTTTAATCCTGCTACACATTTCCTGTATTTTCTGGATGGTTCTAATAAAGAGACTGAGAAATAATTATATATGGTCATTATAGCATTGATAAAAGAACAGATGTAAGGATGGACTAAGACTTTTGCACAGTACTGTATATATTGCTCTATTTGAAAGACAAAGCTTTTTTACTTGACTGTGTTTACTGATACCTTGTAGTTACAAATTATTTTGAGTAAAAAAAAAACAAATTTTGAACAAATAAATACAAACAATCAGATGATTAAATAAGATGCATTGTAATAATTATTAATAACACTACCTACCTATGGGTATTACTATTTCTATTTTCACTGTCTCAAATGACAATAAACAACACATGTTCCTGGTTTCCCCCTCTCTCCTCCCTCCACCCCCACTTTCTCCTCTCAAAACCAACAAGTTGATGGGTGTCTCTCTATAATAAAGAAATGAATCTAGACATGGCTCTGTAAAGAGCCTTCAAGTAATGTATATTACATTCAAATATTTCAGTGAAAGTTACACTCACAAAAAAAAAGAAAATTAAATACACTACGCCATAAAACTCAGAGATTAATTAAAGTCAACTCAAAATTGGATTGAATTTAACCCCCAACAGTTTCTAAAGTGTCACTATAACATTCCTTAATGCTACTATTATTATTGAAAACACCCTTACACATAGGTACTATCATTATCATTTTCTCTATAACAATCAACAGTACATACAGCTGTCCATGGCCTCTCTCTCTCCTCTAATACCCCTATGACACAATTTTAAAATACTTTGTTTCTTATACATCTGTAAAAATGTGAATGCAGGATTTTTTTTTTTTATTATTTATTTATTTATTTTTATTTTTTTTTAATTGTAACAGATTTTTAGAGTGTTATTTTTATTAAAGTGGATTGACATGAGATGTGAATTAGAGGAAAAGCGGATGGCGCTTGCTGCAGGTTCTGTAAATGACCACTAGGTGTCACACGAGGAGCGTGGAACAAACAAGCTGTTATTGCAGTTTTATTAAAACACTCACTCTGAAACCTGATCAGTGACGAGATCATACTCATCTATACTTTTATATAAAAACTTTGGTTATTAGATCGTTACTTTTTAAAAATGTTGTGGAGTGTCTTCACACCGTGATGTATATACACTGAATACACAAATCCACTTGGTCATCTTCTCTAAAGCAGCAACCAAAGACTGATTTTGAACCTTCCAGTCACAGGAAGAGACAGAGCGCTGACATGGAGGAACTTACTGCCTGGCGTGTTCCCGGGAGGCGTATGTGACATTAACCACTGCAGTCTCACTGTCTGTGTTCACTGAAAGAGAGAGAGGAGACACAGAGACACATTGATAAAGATTAAGGTTGACCTGTTTTCACTGGGTAACAACAAGAAGTCATGAAGTGGCCTGATGATGCTGATTTCTAAAATTAATGGGTCAGAGCCTGTCATTAAGACTCGTGATTTTATACATTTAAGTGCATCTAATTAATTACTCCTAATATTCCTCGTGGCAATATGTGTGACTGATGGCTGCATGTTCCTGGATCAGACCTACATGTATTCACCCTGGTACAGGTCTCCAACAAGAGCAGAGACTTTCATCCTGTGTTCAATTCAGATCAAACGTTAAACGTTAAAAGACAATGTCAAGAAAGAAAACATGATAATGTTTGGAAATAACTGAGATAGACAAGGTCTTGTGGCAGTATCTTATCTATAGACAAGATGTATCACATGTCTCTTGTCCTCTTGTACTATTATTGTGTTACTATATGCAGAAACCTAGGGTTGAGTGTGAGGTAGACATTATAGAGGGCTCTCATTAGCTGCTCCAACCACCTTAACTGGCTGCTTTTCCTTTTAGCAGACTCTGCTTCCTCTATCCTCCATTGTTTTCTATCCCTTCAATGTGTCCTGAAAGAGACAAGGAGCAAGAAGACAGGAGGCCTCCAGAGGATGCCCAGTGACACCTCCTCTGATTGGAAACTGTCTGGTGAGGTCAGCTGGTCTGATGGGATGCTGATGTAATTATTACATAACTGCAACAGGGCAGGTTTGGCAAACTTATGAACGAGCAGCAGCCACTCAGAGTCCTTTCTTATTTCCATTTTATCCTAAGATACAATAATTCAATGGGTGTGTATGAATTAATCACAACACACTTATCTTCCTCTTATCTAGAGCTGAAATGACTAATCAGGTCATCTGCAACAATTTTGATTGTCAAATAATAATATAAATTGTTTTCAAGCAAAAGTACTGAACTTTCCCTGTTTCTAAATTATGACGAGGTGCTGCTGGGACGTCACCTTGGGCTTTTTAATATGCCACTCAGCAGTTTAAGTGTTTGTTTTACACATTTGTTTTGTTTTCTCAGTAATCAACACTTTTTATATTATATATTATACAGTTTATTTATTTATTGTGTGGGATCATTTTAGTAATACTGTGTATCTGGTGCTTTCTGAGCAGCAATTACCCACTGTTCATTATTTCTACTCATTATAGTAAAGTTGCGAGAAAGAGAGAATGAACTTTGAGAATGAGCGTAGCAGTTTCCAGCCCTGTCCACTGGAGGGCAGCAAAGTCTCACATGTCACATATTTGAGCTCTTCACTTGGTTGAACTGCTCCTGCTCTGGATTTGTTAGATAATTGTGTGTGTGTGTGTGTGTGTGTGTGTGTGTGTGTGTGTGTGTGTGTGTGTGTGTGTGTGTGTGTGTGTGTGTGGGAGAGGTCACAGGTTCACACAGGTCTGAGCTCTTACCTTGTTCACAGTTCTCCACAGTCCCACACTGAGCCAACAGGCCATCGAGCACCTGACACAGAGAGGAAGAGAAGAGCAAACACTGTGAGCTCTGGTGAAAAAAGCAGAATATACTGTGATGATTAATGAGCCTTCACTGCATGAAATACACAAGAAAAACACAAGACAACAAAAACTCGTCATGGTTTAGTTAGTATCCACTGCTCTCTGAATGAAATACAAGGTGTCGCACATATTGTAGTTTGTGTAAATAATTTGTTCACCCCCTTTGAATGCTACAAATGGTTTAATCCACTGTGCAAATAATAAAATGTATTAAACTGTAAAGAGCCACATTCATCAAGTGAAATGTCAGAAGTTCAGAGAGCAGAGCAGTGATGGTTGATCACATGATCACATGCTGAGGGCAGGAGCTGCCAATCAGAGATCAGGATATAACCTACAGCTGATCCACAGTGATGTTCTACTAAAACCCATACAATTCATTTTCATTTTTAAGTTTGTTTTGTTTGCGTGAAATTGTCCAGTAGTGAAACTAACAATGACTCACATTTCAATGGTATATAAACACAATTAATGATGCAGGTAAGTGGATGACGTGGAAACGAAATATGCAGAGGGAAGGAAACAACAAAGTTCATGAGAGAAATCATGTAACATGGTTACTGATTTTACAAACAAATTGGTGTCAGCTTTATTTCATCATTTACCTCCCTGTCTCATCTAACGTTCAACTCAAACACAAACAAAAGGCTGAAACCAGCCTTTAATGATGCAGCTGCTCCATCAGCTACAGGCCTGATCATCAGGACCAAGAACACTTTGAACAGTTATTCCATTTGTCACGTTTAGGATCTGCTCTTAACCAACTTTATGTTGTTTTTTCAGTCCAGACCAACCTTTTCCTCTCAGCAGTGTAACAAACACAGGCCCAGGTGAACAGCTGTTTCTCTGATGCATGTTATAACTATAAACTGAACTCACGTGTAGTCACAGTTCACACTACACAACTCAACAAAAGCTGTGATTCCATTAACATTTTGTGTTGCAAAGCCGAAGAACAGTTTTCATTTTTCCTCTTGAGCTTTGCCTCTAAAAAATGAGCAAAATGAGAACAATATGCAAACACTGCACGGACACCACACAGAGGTGAAGAACTTCTGTTGTCAAATATGTGGTAGAGCAATTATAAATTTGACATCAACATTTCATTACATCTTTTAATCTTTATTTGAGTCCATACTCTACGAAGTTAAGAATGAAGTAAAGAATATTTCCTGTTTTGTCACCTGTCTCTCCTTCCCCTGTTCTGTCTTTCATTTCTGTTGGAGATGGACTAACTCTTAACCCTTCATGTTTAGAAAAGATATGAATAATTTATCTAAATATTATTGAAATCACAATGTGGTCAAATGCAACACTATTTTTTAAATAAAGGTAAATGTGTCTCAATAGATGCTCCGGCCATATATGAACATGTCTGTTTGGTATAAGACCAACAGAAATAATCATTTCTATATATTTTCTTCAGTGGAAATAAATTGTAAAAATGACCCCTCCAGCTGAAACTGTGACGCAAACACAATATCTGAAATATAATCACAGTATAATTATTACTATGACTTTTTTAAAGCATATTGTTCAGCCAGAAGCTTCCATACACCATGACCAAACAAAGCCAAAGCCTTATAGAGCACAGAAAAGGTCTTATATACATCAACATTTTTAAATTAAATTCAACAATGAGAAAAATTGATTCATTTCACTTGATATAATTGTTAATGAAACATCAGACATATCAGATGTGAAGCTGCAATAGAAAAGTAGCAGTTTAGTTTTTTACTGTTCTTATTACTTTATTATTGTTTTCTTAATAAAAATAATAAATTTGAAAGTATAAATATGTGAAAATAAAGATGTGTGGAGATAAACACTACGATCAATAAAACCTTTACGCTATCAAACAGAAATGTGCATCCAGATGCTTAATAAATAATTAAAAAACAGATCAATGAACAATAAAAAGAGAGTGAGTGTGTTTGTGATGAGACGTTGCCCTCGTGTAGACACAGTCTGTAGGATCAGAGTTGGAGAGCTCAAGAAAAATGCAGGGAGAGGACCCAGCCCATACTGAAGTGGCACACAGTCACACACACATTCAGTCAGAGTCACTCCCCCAGGCCTTTGCTTGCCAGAAGAGGCAGGCTGTGTGCCACACCCTCACAAAAACAGGAACGCTGCACACACATTCACGCAGCCACACACACAAAAACACATCATACTTATGGAGCCCACTGACCCGCACCACCACCCCCACCCCACCACAGCCCCTCCCCCCTGCATCCAGTTTGATGAATCAACAGATTAAAATGAGGTGAACAGAGGGAGAATATAAATAGGGACCAAATGTTAAGTACAGTGCGTTTGTTCTTATACTTAAACTTCTACAGTCCTCAGAAGTGATGACGTGCTTGCAGACATTTGAGATTGAGTGAGAGAAGGAGAGATAAAATGTGTTTGCTTTGTGGGCCATCTGTTTGGTCCTCAGCTCTGTGGAGGAAGAATTATTCTCTAATATTCTCATATCACTGCTACAGTCTGAACATTGTAACTGTCCTCTGGACCAACTGGGATTTCATCTAATTTAGGTCTGAAACTGTTTTTGTAACCAAATTTACAACATTGAATCCCTGTGAAAGTTTGTTTGAAACCAGTGTTTAAACAGTCTGTAATCCTAAAATCCTGATATAATAAAATACAATATATATAAAAATCTTATCAAAGCTTTGGTAACATCAATTAACAGGTGTCTATGTTCAATTTTAATCAATGGACAAAAACAGAAAACAGAGTCAAGTGCTTCATTATTTATATGAATGTAACAACTTTAAATGTCTCATTTTGTCTCCATGACTTCTGTCTGTGTGAACTTCTCCCTTCACGTCACACCTAACATTTAAGTAAGTACGAGACGGAGAAAATGTGAAACAGGCGTGAACACATGCATATTTGCCTACAGGGCTTGTTCAAAGATGGGTTGGGCCTGCAGTCATGTGACTTCAGCCCAATGGTTGTCTCAGGCTGGTGGGGAGTGTCCAATAGAGGACATGGCTGCCACCATGTTCAGTTCTCTTAGCCTTGAGAAGTGATGAAGCCCAGACAAAGAGGCGGTAATGTTGATCCTCTCAAGAGGATTTTTTTCATCTTCAATGTTTATTTCCAGGGGCTATGAATCAATTCTTCCTTTTCCTTATGGTTTTTATATGTATAGTTTTTAAAGTATTATAGTATATAGTATATATAGCACCTTTGTGTGATGTTTTTGTTGTACATCACATTAAATTTCACATACAAAACACTCAAATTTCTTTGAATGTGTTTTTGTGCTAAGCCTCTGCCACATCATCTGTACAAACATATGTACCACCCTTAAGGTGCATTTCTCTGAATATGGGCACACCCATGACCTCCATTAGGCACTCCCATTGACTGTCTATATAAAGTGACGCTATCTCTAAAGCGAGGACAATGCTGAAGAGCCTTAAACCTTCATTCTATCTAAGACCATCAGGGGGCGACTCCACTGGTTGTTAAAGAAGTCAGATTGTATTGAAGTCTATGTGAAAATGTTCCTACTTCTCCCTTGATTTAATACCTCAGTAAACGTTTTCCCGATGTTGACTACTTTAAATTATGTCCCATTTAGTAGAAAAATAAACCATAAAGCAGGGTATGCATGAGGGCGTGACTCTTTGACTTGTTCCTCTTTCCAAGTACCTTGGAAGTAAGAAGTTGTGCCACAAACCTTTACTTTGCCTGTGTGTGATAATAGTTACTTGTAAACTGCAGCTGTAGAGAGCTGTCAGCCTAAAACTGCAGGTATAACTGAGATCAGCCTGACAAACACTTCCCAACTGCTGCAGCTCATTGTATCACTCAACAGACTTGAACCCTGTTTTCTGGGTGGAGAACAATTTCCTTCCTCTAACACTGTGGCGAGGGGTAAGACAGTGGTCACTAATGCATGAATCAGGGAGCCACAAAAAGAGGGGAACTTTAAGAAGCCATTTTAAAAATCATACAATTAAATTCTTTAATGCGATTCTTCCCCCAGGGTGAGTCCATTTATCTGGTTTCAGATGCAACACTCCAGTCTTCCTTCCATAGTCCTACCAGATTAAACATGGTTTATGTTGTCAGTGTCTTGACGCTATGCAAACTGAAGTCACAGCACATCTTTCAGCAACTGTGATGAAGCCAGTGGTGGAGTCTCTACCAGCCTGTGATGCGTTTGTGTTCTTGAGCTGGTGCATGATTTGGTTGACACAGGTTAATTCACATCAATCTCCAGTTTACCTTTACTGCACCACTAAAAATGTTAAGAAAGCTGAGTTCAGATGAGCTCAGAAGCTAATCTGTTTTACCACTTTACACTCCCTCAACATGCACAGCTGAAGTACCGCTGCGCAAGGCATCTAACCACCCTCCTGTCCGCTGCTCCTAGTTATGTGTTCACCACTAACAAGTGGGTTAAATGCAGCACTCTAACTGTTCTTGTGTGTAAAAACAGTTGCATAGTAAAGGATTCTTCTTCTTCTATAGTCAGACAGTGTGTCTGACAGGCAGGAAGAGGCAGCTATTCAATTTATCAAAGCAAGTCCAGGGCATCAGGATGATGTTGTGCATATCGCCTCTTCATCTACAACCAAAGAAACACTGACCAATGCTGCTGCGCCTGGTCAACATGGTTATCACGTCTTTGCACTCATGTACTACTGAAATGTTTTGGCCGTTGCTCTGATGCAGCTCCTGGTGTAACTCCTGCTTTATGCTGCAGGTTGAACCTGATAAGGTTCACACTGGCAGAACACTGCAGTGTGAACACATGACTTAGACTTCTGATGCTCCTCAGTGGCACTAAGCTGTTGTTGGCCATCTTGACTCATTTACTCTGTATTTTAACTGTCTTCAAACTCATGTAGAGCTAAGCTCAGGTCTGATCACCTCACAACATCCATCACTTTGTGCAGCAACACCAGAAAAAATAAAACTACACAGGTTATACACACACAAAATCACACAAGGAGCACGTAACATTTGCATATGGGAGAGGACAGGACTGTAGCATAGCCACCCTATAGTGCTTTGTGGTTTTGAAAGGTGCTATATAAATACATTATTATTATTTTTAGCATTAGCATTATTATTATTATTATATCTCTAGTAAACAAAAAAGAAGTTTCCTCATTGGAAACCTGCCACATAATTAAGTGAAAAGTTGTTTGTCACAGACACCAATGTCAGGGCTTGTTTATCATGCTCTGAACCAAGAGGCTGTATCCATACAGCAAAACAACTGCAGTCACAAAGCTTCAGGAGAAGATCATAGGAGCAACAGTGTAAAGTCACAATAACAGACTGAGTTAATTATTCAAGCAAGAAAAATAAATAGGAACTCACCTCCCACTGTAGGTGAGGTGGGATGTTTCTGATCTGCAGCTTCCTGGTCCTGAGGAGAGAAAACACACCTTGTTAGCAGGTTGTTAAATACTCATATTCTTGTGATTGAAGAAACACACGAAAGACCGATTACAGATTTGACATCGACGATGAGAGAATGAAACCTTTAAAGACAAACAGGTGGGAAGAGTCTGTTTGAAGTTACTTCCACTGATACAGGTAAATCAAACTGGTGAACCACCATTACACCAACCAGAGAGTTTTACACCACCACACACACCAGCACTGCACAATAAGCACTGGACAAGTCACTGCTCAACCACAGCTGAGTGCTGTACTAAAACTGTGTCAGACATGGTTTATTGTGTGTTCAGAACGCCAGCAGCTAAACTACAGTAAGGTATACATGACCTGAACACAGTGTTATTCTTATCAGTGTTTGTGTCTGTTTGTGCACACGTTGGTGGTGCATTCATGCTGGTTCTCTCAGTTGCGTCTCAAGCTGAAAGGCTTCACTGTCACATGTAAACATCCTCAGTAATGGCGCTCCCTCCCCTCCAGCGTTCAATCATCAGGAACACAAAGAGCTCCTCTCTAGTGACCTTGGGTTCTGATCCATGTGATCGCTGCAGAACTCTCACACTCAGTTTTCAATCAGCTGTGGTTTCATTGTTGACTGAGAAATTAAAACTGATGAAACTGATTGGAAATAAGTATTTCTGATCAATCTCCAATTTTGTTTTTTGCAAGAAAAATGTTCACCTCAAACTCAAACACTCAAGACACATTCAAAACGACTGCATATGTTTGTGCATTACTCCATCAAGATTGAATCACTTTAACCCCAACATCCCTGATAGCTACTGACTGTAATATGCATAAAGGTTCTTTGTTTCATTGTATAATCTGTTTTTGGAAGAGGGAGTTGTACTTGAGACAATGTGGTAGTGCTTAACCCTAAACTGTGTATATTGAATATTTACCTAGATGGTTCTCTGACAGCTTCTTACTCAACATCTGCTTCTTGGAGGGAAACATTTTTGTAGCCAAGAAACCTGTACAACTTCACAAGAGCTGAAGGGAACAACCTTTTACTTTGTAAGTGGGTACATTTGGAGCATCTTCTGTAACTTGCTGAATAGTAAATGTCATTTGATTTAACTTTGTTGTTGTTATTCATTATCATATATGTTGGGTATGAGGCTCCTTTATCTGTGTTGTTAATTAAACAATTAAAAAATTAAATTAAAAAAATGTTCTTTTTGTTTCATTTCCTACCTTGAGCTGCTCTGTTGTACTAGATTTGAAAATGACTGTTGCATCTGTTTTATCTGTTGTAATTGTGTTGAACCTTTAACCTCTGACCTCCCTACCGAACCTGACTGCTGTGTGATGTTCTGCTGTGCGGACTTTGAAAAACCTAAATGTAGAAATGAAACAGTGCAGTGTCCTGTCTTAACCACCCATTACTATTTTCACCAGTCCTTGTCCAACCCACCCAAATGAGTATCAACGGTCCTAAACCCTAACCAACAAAAACCAACCCCCCATCTCCACCTCCAACTAAACCCCACCCAAACCCCAGGAGGCTCCAGCACAGATGAATAGTCTTTTGTGCATCCAGAATACCTCATCACCCCCATCCAAAAAAATGGAAAAGCCCTTTGATCCTCAATCAATGCTGAGTTATATCACTAACTCCACCCCCAACCTGCCAAATACACATAACAACAAGCCCCTTTCCCACACCTCCACATGCCCAACTCCTACTATACAGACTAAAAAACCTCCATGACCCCACTGCGCACACACACATACACACACTTCTACCTTATCAACACATCAACTCCCTATTATCCTCTCCAACGCCATTCCAAACCATCACCCCACACATACATCCCAACCCCCAACCAGCCAACATTGGCGAACTTGTTTGACCCCTACCGTCACCGCCTGCCAGCCCATGGACTACCCCCATTGGCTGAAACCATGGCAACAGGTCAGGAATGGGTGGAGATTGACAGTGGATGGGCGGATAGATGGACAACAAAACAACACGCTTCACATTTACTTACACACTCGTTCACTCATCTGCTCTCTCATCTCATTTAGAATATCTTTGACTTTTAGCTACATGGGGGTGGTCCGCATCATAAGCTCTCACATCCCCATCAAACCCTTCAATTATGATTTGATTTCCAAAGGCCATGACGTATTGTGTTACCGTTACTGCTACACACATCATCAGTATTAATGTATAAAGCCTCACTGAAACAGTTGTATTCGTTGTTAACTGCACATAAAACAGAAAAATGACAGTGCAGTTGAATAGAATTAGAAGTGAGTCATACAATTATCAAAATGTTTCATTCCAAATAAATTTGCACCTCTCTAACGAGAAAACACTTCGCTGGGATCCTCATCCATGACTCCTCGTTGATATGCAAAGATGGAAACACAT
Source organism: Rachycentron canadum (assembly GCA_038496675.1). Lineage (NCBI taxonomy): Eukaryota > Metazoa > Chordata > Actinopteri > Carangiformes > Rachycentridae > Rachycentron > Rachycentron canadum. The sequence goes on from CM076664.1 coordinate 15,613,877, forward strand.
TGTCAATGAAGCTTGAAAATGTCTGAACCTGAACATAAAACTGGTGCTGTTGAGGTTCCCTCAGCTGTGAAGGCATTAAATCCATGCTCAGCTCTGGCCTCCAGCGGGACAAAGGGCTGGAGAGAAAAGAGGAGGAGAAAGAAAAGAATGAAAAGAGTGTGGCCCTCAAGGAGGAGGTGAAGAAGAGGAGCAAGGGGAGGGAAAGGTTTCACTTCTAGGAGGGGTCAAAGGCCAAAGGTCAGAGGTCTTCAGACCAGACAGAGGTGGCCCCAAGAGCACAATGAGGTGTGCCTGTGGGTACGTGGTTGTTGAACCCAAATAACTAGAGTACAGACGAATATGTAAACGTGATCGAAGAGTAAAATTCAACATCGACATAGCTTTAAAGGCAACCATTATATCCATGAGTCCTACCTCCCCGACCCCTCCCCACCGTCAGGGCAGCCACATTAGTGCATTTGAAATCCTTTGTCTACACGTACGTTTTCATTGAAGGCATTTTAAAATTAAATGAGACAGCAATTTAGCAATTTATCTCTTTCTACACCATCACACCAGAAAACACGTACACACATACAACACACTACAATGCTATTCTATATTTTAGGTGCTCAAATGTAGATGCCAGGTATTTTTTTAACTAAAGCATAGCAGTGTGTGTGACTCTGCCTTATTTGACATGGAAATGTTCTTTCCTCCAGAGCAGAGATGAGCAAAAAAAGTATTAAACCTGACATGTAGAAGCTTCATTAGATTTTTGTTAATACAATGGATGTGTTCATGAACTGTCCCTTTAAAAAAGATACCACATCGTATTTCATCACGTGTCCAACTGATGTGAGTCTGCGTTGACTCAAAGTGAGGATGGCGATGTGGATAACACAAAGACTGAGCCTCCACCCGAGCAGCTCCTCCTTAAAAAGATGATGTTTCCATCACTTGGGCTCACTTTGGCTTCAGTGAAGACGAAACCAAACAAATGTCACACATCACTGCAGTAAAACTGTGTCAGTGACCAAAGGTAACAACGTCAACTGGTCCGATCACTGTAAACACAATCGCATAAGTGCATGACTCAATAAGGAAGAGACTGAGAAGAGCCAAAGTAACCTGTTAATTAACCATAATTACGGTTAAAGTTTGAAATGATCATGATAAGGTCATGTTGTCCAGCCCTACACTGTCAGATGTAGAGCTGCTCATTACAATTCCAGACAAGGTACAACTTCAAAATTAGTTTGAACACCAACTGTAACAATTGCGAGGCAAAGTTTGTTGCACAGTGAGACTCACCCAACAAGAGCTTCCTCCTCCCAGTATTAGCATTCTGACATTTCATGGTGAAGTGATATTGTTGAAGTTGTTCTTTCCTGTGCGATTGTCTCAAGGTGGATTTAGGTGCTTTCGGAAAGTCTCAAGCCTTCACTGGAACAGTCAAACAGCATCTGAATCCACACCTTTAACATTCAACTATACATGTTGCCAACCTGCTGCATTTGAAGCATAAGGCCAACAAAGAGTGAGCAGCAATCGTTTTCTGACTCCCTCAGTTTGTACCTTAACTACTTTTTTTTGTTAATTTTACATGTGAAACAGATCTTACATGTTATGAGCATGTGAATGAGCATTACCTGCACATTTCAAACACATGTGATGACTGGACATGTTTGCTGTTCAGGCATTTCACCCAAGAAATATGGTCTTTAACATTTGAGAAGAAACAAATCATTACTGTCCTGTGACAAATGCATATGGTTTCCTTAACTAAAGAACCTATCATGTTTTCATCTTTGAGACTGTGTTTTCCAGATAATCCAGATGTTTTTTCAATGGTTCATTTTGTTTAGGAAATGTAGTCAACCCACATGTACAACATTTAAAACGCTAAAGAAGAAAGCCTAAAATGAACGCTGCTTTAGTTGCCAGTTAGACCTTTAGTTGTGAAAAGCAATGATTATGAAAGGTTGAGTACCTCTATTCACTCAGCACTGAATGGACCTCTGGTGACTTTATTGATCATGTTGCCCACTATGAATGCACAGTAAAGCACTGGAAAGTGCTAGGTGTGATTTACTGGCCTTCCTGTGAACATCTACATTTACCCCTTAGTTATGCTGCTGTTAGTGTACAACACTAACAGGACAGTTTCTGGTAAAGAGTGTGTTACAGTGTAGCAGCACCTGTTTTAAACTGATAAAACTGAAAGTCAGACAGATTACAGATGAAGTAAAGTGATTTTACATAAGACACACATTGGTATAGTAACCTACACGGTAACGTGGGCATAATGCCACTCTTAGCCACACAATCACAGAAAGACTGATGAATTACTATGAAACTGATGGATAATATGTTCGAGTGTGTGTGTTGGCAGGACTTTATGGCTGCCAGCGGGAATTTTCAATGCCAGAAAGCAGCTTGGTTGATGGGTTTGACTGAAAACTTTTTCAGACAAGTGTATAGGCTACAAGGCAGATGGTGGGTGATGACTAGTTTCACATCGAAACTCAGTTAAATGTGTAAATAAAAAAGAGGTAGTTTGGGAGATTTTTGCAAAGTACCTGTGTTGTACAGAGTCTATAATTTTCACTCTCCCAATAACTTCATCCATAATTGTTGAGTAAGGTTTGAGGAATCCATTACGTCAAGTCAAACACAAGAAAGGAGGGCAACAGGGGTCAATGCTGACATCACGAGGATGTAACTGGACCTGATTCTTACACTGGGACAAACTTTCAAAGTAAAAGGAAACCAATGTGCATATGGTTGCAACTGACTGCTACTCAAGTGCTCATCAATATATCGCAAAGCCTTCTATCCACAGTTTCCCTGCCCTGAGTTTTAGCTCTAATCTGCAGGGCTCTCGAGCGACTTCACCAACAAAAACGGGAATTCACAGTGCTTCAGGGCCCCGCTAAAATCAGCATGACAGACTCAACAAACACCGTAAGTGAATGCGCCATGGTTTAAGGCCTGGCTCCAGTTGTAAACCAAACTTCCCCTGTGAATTATCACAATTTCCCTTCTCAGTAACAGTTGAGGCATGTTTATGTCATAATAATTGAGAGCAGATTAACAGGGAAATGTTGGCACCAATAATTCTCAACAAACCTGATCATTCAGCCACAAGCATCTCTAACCATACTGATGCTGCTATCACAAGAAACACTAAACACTGCATTCAAGATTAGAAATGGCAACCACAGTCTTCTTCTCCAGAATAAGGAGGCACAATGTGCGTGTGAGCCACAGTTTCTCTGCAGACAACCAAATGTGAGAAATGAAGCAAAATTCTATGAAAAAAATGTATAAATGTAAATGTATAATTCCTATCTGAAATAGAAATAGAAACCTCATACAAATAGCTCCTTTAAGGATAACCTCTTCTATGTTTTGCTGTTGCCATATAGCCGACAATAGCATTATAGCCATTTACTTACCAGTCTGAAAGAAATGCAAGCTCAGGATCGGACTCTAACCACCTTCCAGTGGTGGAAAGCATCGCCGATGTTAACGCTTGTTTTGCTTGTGCCTGTATGACTTCTTCTCTTCTTCTTCTGAAGCATGCTAACCAGTTGGCCTTACTCACTGCAGCTTATTCTCCATCTTGCTGAGATTTAGAGCAGAAGTCTCATAATTTAATATTTTGTGGCTGAGCCGAGGCTAGCTCGGTTTAGCACAAAGACCAGAGGTCCTAGCCAACTCTAAAGCTCACAAATGACATTATATCTCATTTGTTTAATATGTACAAAAAACAAAATATGAAAACAATTAGCCATTGGGCTCCTGGACCATTTCTTGGCAAACAGATTTCTATGAATTAACAAACAGACATCATGTTAACTAGCGAGCTGTACAGGTGCTGATGGGTGGAATTTGTTTCCTTTGAACTGAGCCCAGGCACCCGATTCCCCGTTTTTAGTGTTTATGCTAAGCTCAGCTATACCTAAGGAACAACTTTAAGGGTGGTATAAATCTTTTTTTCTAACTCCCAGCAAGAAATGAATGATCTAAAATCTTTAACTATTGCCTTTTAAGAAGCAGTTAAAAGATCATGATATGACCTGACTTTTTTACCGCTCTAGTCCCATCTGTAACTACTGTCCAGCATGAAACCCATTTAGAGACTGTGGTGTCCAGTATGCGCCTGCTACCATTATGAAAACCTTACTTCACACTCAATGCGCTCAAATGTCCCCAATCTGAAGCAAACCCCGGCTGTTAGTGGAGCGTAGAAGTGCAGGGGGTTAATATTTTATAACTGCTATCTGGCCAGCACAGAATCTTAGATGAATTTTTTATTTCTAATGGTGAGGAGCAACCAAACATCCTCATTAAGCATTCATATTAACCTCGTTACCAGCCTAAATCCTATCCTACCTAACCCCATGTCTCGTCATCAAATAAATATCTTTATTGTTCCACCAATAGACCTTTCCAATAAACAGCACACAGAATCTAGAATTGTCATTTCAGCAGGTAAAGTAGATACTGCATGAATGAATATTGGTGTAGAGAAGAGTTGAGGTCAAGTAGAGAATAGTGAAAACATTAGCTTCTGTTTGATTCCACTGCAGTTGAAACAAAAAGTCAATTACATTACAGTACATTATATGTCTGTCTGATAATGCTGTAACCAAATTCTGTTATTTATGCCAATACCATGTGTCAATACAATGGAGGACAGCTATCTCAACTTTACTCACACACAAGTTGATGATCTTGTTGATAGTGCCACAGTCCAACTGTTAACGACTTTTGACACTGGTGCCCCTTTTAAAAAGAAGATGATACAGAGGAGGCTAGCTCTGTGGTACATTTCACAAAGGCATTCTTTAAAGCAGCCATCATGAAAGCTGGAAAGGAAGTGACATTCCACCAATCTAAAAGAATTTACATCACACATAAAACAAGTCTCTAAGACAGCCTTCTCACTCCTACGCTATATTATGAAAATTAGAAACATCCCATCTCAAAAGGATGCTGAAACACTAGATCACACATTTACTTCTGGACTGGACTACTGTCCTTATTATTATTAATATGTCCCAATAACTCCAGATGATCCAAAATTCTGCAGCTAGAGGACTGACAGAAAGTCTTTCCTGCGTTAGCTTCTCTGCATCAAGCTCCAGAAACAATTCAAAATCCTTCTCTAAATGCAGGTCAACTTGTGGTTCCTAGAGTCTCCAAAAGTAGAAAGGGGAGGTAGAGTGTCCTCCTGACTGATCGTAGTGGCTGGCACAGGTGAGCCCTGAACCTCTCTTAGTTATGCTGCTATAGGCTGAGGGGACTCCCATAATGCACTGAGCACTTATTCTCTCTCCACACATCTATATCACAGTGCTGTATGATCATGATCTGCCACTACTACTCAACAATCATTACCATTATTATGGTCATTAATTGCTGCTTCCATGTGTATTATTAATAACATTATTACACCTAGAAGAATCACTATAATATCCTGTATTATTACTATAACGATCAGTCAGACTATCTGAATATATCAGTGTAAAAAAAAAAAAAAAAAAAAAATGTCTTTCACCCCCTTTCTCTCTCCCCATTTCCCTCCTCTCAACCCAGCTGGTCAAGGACGACATGCGTTTTAAAAGAGAAGATAGAAAGAGAAAAGAGTTTTTCCCACACCCCACTGTCGCCTAGTTGCTTGCTCTTTGTTTCTCTTTATATCATCATCTCAACCTCACCTGTTAAGGTGCCTTGAGATGTACATTATGTATTTAGCATTATATAAATAAGACTGAATTGAATTTAAAGTCAAACACCTTTAAAAACCATCAAATCTGGTTTATAATTACCTCACTTTGTAATTCACCTGTTTAGAGCATCAAAGACCTGGAGGCAATTACCAAGGAGAGAGCAATAATATGCAGCAATACAACATAAAGCGAAAGGTTGTTTATACTCTTTTTATTAGGTGATCTTCTTGCGCCCCCTCCTGAATACCAATAGTATTTAAATGTGTCTTAATTGCTCAAGAGAAACCAGCACCAGATTTTGAAAACTGCTGCACTGACAAGTACCTTCCTTTCCTCTCTTCCTCTCTCAGAGAATCAGCCCACTCCTCTGTAACTTCCACTCTCTCAGCTACCTCCTCCTATTGTCTCTCTTCCTTCCACCTTTCTTCTCTGCCATCCCGTCCTCCTCTTTCCCAGTCCCTCTCCTGGGACAAGATGCATAAATGATGCGTACGCACAAAAACCATGCATGCACCATTTTCTGCACATAAAATGGCATCTATAGAAGAGAGATGTGCAGTGAGAGTGCTGGCCCTTTTTGCAGTCTTGAGGCAAGGGGCAAATACAATTTCCTACAGTCAGCTTTGGATCATATGATGAGTAGGTGAGTGAATGTAAAATAAGGGAGCTCACCTTGTAGCAGAACATTGTCTGCTTAGGTGTTTTGCCAGTTTTCCTGATTATGTCATTGATTGTGTGTGATCTACACAACAATAACTTCAACTTCAATCAAAGGCTCACTTATTATGTTAATACCTGAATATGAGTGATAATGAGTCCTTTATCATTCTTTATCATGTACACAAGCCATTTGATCCTTTCATTTTATCAACTGTGAATCAGCCTGTTTGTCAACTCTGCATCAATAAGCTCTACAAAGTTTTAAACTTACGGCACAGGCAGGAGGAGTGTCAGTGGAGGAGAGTGTGGCAGCTGTCAGCTGTAAATATGTGTAAACGCATGAGTGTGGGAAAAAAAATGTGACGGAAAAGAGCAAGTGTGTTTTTACAGGGTAAATGAGGAGGAGCACTCATTTCACACCTCTGTGCAGCCTTTATGGGTGGCACCGTTTCATGCCATTTGGGACGTCTTCTCTCAAACAGGGAGAGAGCTGCCCTCTCACAGCTGCCATTACTCCTTGGTTGACCCAGATTTATGGGGAAGAGCATCTCGCTAACTTCACACAAACCCACTGGTCCACTGAACGAGGGGCATTGCACAAACATCTGGGCCACCTACGTATGAGATCTCACTGGCTGGGCAGCGCCTGTTTAATAATCTACTGCCACGCCTGTACAAATAACTAAATCAGCAGGTGTAAGCCCATGGCTTTGTAGTGGTTATCATTAGCTGTTTTGAACTAATTCAAGAAAGTCTGTACATTCTAAAACCTCAGTACATCTTTTTTTCTGTTACTGCTTTCACTGTGAGCTTTAGGAATATTACTAAATGTTAATCATGTCACTGTTTGTAGGTCTACATTATAACCTGAGAATAAGAAAAGGTGGCTCTTACTCTGCTCCCTCCATTCAGAGAGGAGGACTACTGTTTCATAACATAAAAATATCATAAGACTTCACAGGAATTGAGTTTCATTTGTAGAATTAAGGTAAAATTTGTTTCCAATTAGTGTGCAGCCTGCAGCTACATATAAGCAGCATAATAAAACTTCAAAAACATAAAGACACAATCCTCAGGTAGCCAAGAGAAAGCAGCCCCAGCATTAAACCTCAGTAGTGATGGTGGTGACAGTCATGTTAAATATTCATTTTAAAAAATCTAATATTTCAAAAGTTATCAATTTAAAAAGTTTATTTAAATATCATTGCACAATGCTTTACTATACAAACTTGATGATTGTGGTGCAAATCTACTCTTAGTGTAACCTGCTGAAAATGAGTGTTTATTTATGATCTGACTGTGACATCCTCAGTCACATAAGATGGTGATGATGGTCTTGAAGCTGATTCTCAAATTGAATACGAAGCTGCTTCATTTGTCAGCAGCTGCTGAAAGTGAGTTCAATGACCATGTTACATAGAAACATTAAACCAGTCTGACACAGTGCAGCTCAGAGAACTATGTCTCTTCTGTGGCCTATTTTTACTTTGTTAATGACATGATTGCTTCAAAGTTCATCTCAAGACAATTTACTTGAAGAGGAACGACTTCACTCTGTTGGACTGCAGGAGTGGACCAAACCATTAGAACCCCTCAGAGGAGGAGGGGCCCTCAGAGGCGCTGATAATCTTTTAGTAATAGTGTATTTTTTGGAAACTGGCTCTCACTAAAATAACCCCTATTTAAAAAGGTGAATCTAGTCTAATCAAAACTTAGTAATGATGCAACCTAAAGCATTAGTGGGCTGACAGCTTTGCTATCTACAAAGTGTGTGTGTGGTTTTACAAAAAAAAAAAAAAAAAAAGCAAACAAAAAAGGTGACAAAAAAAGAAAAGGCTGCAAATATTAATATTAACTTCGACTTAAGTAGCAGAACAAAAAACTATTTCCCGTCGGAAATATTACGTTTTATCTGTTTATTTTTTATTTATTTTCTAATAATCAATTTCAGCATTGTTTTATGTGAATTATTGATAATGATCATCATTAGTGTGGCTCCCACAGTCACGTCAGGAGACCAGACCTGTATATTATATTAACAGCGTTTCTTGATATAGTCTAGATGATACGGATCTGTTTCGGGAACATAAACACGCGGGCGTAAAAGAACACAACAGAACAGAAAAGCCTACAGACGCATAGAATAAAAGAGAATAAAAATACGCAACCTGCTGCAGGACAAAAGAAAATGCGGTATGATAGAAGTAACAATTTAACAGAGTGGGCGACGTGTTGGAGAGAGGGAGGCCTCCGTTGTGGAATTCATTCGGGGACAGAGGAGGGGGAGGGGGTTCCACAGTATGGGTCAAAGTTCAGGCTGTGTTCTCCACTCTGACCCCGCCTGCAGCTGGTGCGACCGCCCTCCATTTTGGAGAGGCGAGGGCCCCCATTTTGAGAAGGTGGAACTGACTCAACCGCCGGTTATGCAATTACAGCGATTTCTCTATTTCCACATTTTAATTTTTCAAAAACTGAAATATCGCATTAGCCTGGGTCACTGTTTCTACGTTATCGCGAGAAGAGGCGCAGGGTGGTGAAATGCCCGAGAGGAGCGGCTGAGCGGGAGCAGCTCGTGCAGGCCTGCCCTGACGTCAAACACACTGATTGATTAAATACCACACACGTAAAAATCTAATTGTGGGTTGAAAAGTCTCATTTAAATTTCTGCCAGCAAACTGAGAGGAGCTGTTGAGATGCTCAACAGCTCTTCCCCCAGTCTCCTCTCCTCCCTCTCTGTTCGCCATTTTGTGATGCCTATAGCCACCACTTCATGTTATGGACACTGCAGGGCGGGGGGGCTCCGAGCCCACAGGAAGGCGGTGTAATGAATCCGCGGCTCTCATTTGTAAACGGAACTTGGGGGAAGTCTGAGTTAAATGTTCTGCCCGCTGTTGTGTAACATAACGACTCCAATGAGCTTCAAGTTGTTGACTTTTTACAGAATAGCCCCCGTAGTGCAGGTGGGCTCCTTACGGACCTTTGAGGAAACATTCACGGCTAAAGCGTGGACTTCACCGCGTTTGGTCCCAGCGTTACTTTAAATCATATGTAACTGCAGTAGATCACCTTATGGAGGCACTCAATGATAATAAAAAAAGGTGTAGGCTGCAGGTCAGTGTCGGAGGCCGCCAGTTACTTTGTGACCCTCTTTTGTCAGATTGATGATTTATGTGATTTATATTTTCTTTAGACGTGACGCTCACAAACCCCAATGTGAAGGCGGAGGGATAAGGGGGGTGGTTGGCGAGTCCCAGGATTTCCTATATGTTATTTCTATATGTGCCGCCTCCATACTGCGCCACGCATAACCGCAAGTGTGGACAAAGCCAGGTTTCCTGGCTCAATAAAAACACCACCTTTCTCCCCCTCACTCACAGACGCACACATATACGTAGATACATGTGTGAGCCAGTACGCGGCCATCTTGACCAGGCAACGCCCATTTACTACAATGAGTATGGAGTCACATGACAATGGAGAATTCACCAGAACGGAGCACATGCAGCACATTGGAGGAGGGGGCCACCATCCACATGCGCCATTATATTAACATGGGTTCATGCAGGCGGTGTGTTGGGCTGTGCAACAATATTAATGTCTTCACCCGAACCATCTGTTTTATCTCACAGCTGCTACCGTGAGCGTTCAGCAGGAGGCAGGCTACATAGATAGATACTTGTCATTTCGGGCTCATCGACATTTAAACCACAGCTGTAGTCTTACCAACTCTAGAAAGAAGAGTAAAATGCACGCGGGGACACACCTCCCTCAGTGAGCGCTCATAGGCACGCGCGTCATATCCAGTCCGCAAATGCATCCTGAGATACTCCAGACAGACAAGACACGAAGGCTCACACAATCTCTTTTGCATCATATATTTAAAAAAAAAAAAAAAATCTCTCCGGATATTTTAACAGCGACACATTCCCCTGGCGCGCGCGCATCTCCCTTAGCTTTTCTCTCCCCCGTGTGGAGGAGGAGAGCAGGAGAGCACGCGCGCGCCTTTCCATTCATGAAGTGCGTAAAAACTACTCGGGAGTTACTACAGCGGCGCGAGGGGAGGGAGGGGCCGCGGCGCGCAGCCCGCAGCGAGGGAGAGCGGTGGGAAGGGAGGAGGGGATACTATAGAATCGATGCCATGAGTGTGAGCGCTCAAATACATCATGGGGGTTTCGGTATTGTAGTATGGCAGCGAGGAGGGAAGGAACGAGCTTTGCTTTCTGGTTTAGTTTATCAGGCTTTTCGTTTGCTTCTTGCATCGGGGGGCACCGGTTAAATTCCCGCGCCACCCTCCGCATTAGGCAGGTAAAGGTAGAGGAATGAAGCAGATTTAAAAATGAACATTAGCATCGCCAACAACGAGACACTGAACTAAAGCCGAAGCCGCTGCAGGAACAGGCTGCATTTGTGTCTAATTTGAAGAGGCAGAAAACTGAAACCAGGAGGCTGTTGGGTAATAAGAGATTCATACAATTTAGTGCCACACCAAGTCAAAATTTAAGGATAATTCTCTGACTTTGTATCTAATAGATTAATATGATTAACATACAGATGTAAAGCCGAATGAAGTGGCAGCAGGAGAGACTGCAGAATGGCGGCTGAGGTGAAACTGGTTGCAACTGGAGCCAGAGCCGTTCATATTCCACTTCCATAACTTAATAACACCGTCAGAGAGCATCTCACTACTTTTACCTCTTTAACCTTTTCAAACGTTTGTCCTTGAAACAGTTCAAAGCTTCTTCACGTCGCTACTTTTCATGAAAGCAACAAAATGAACGTTGAGGTTGAGCAGGCCACTCCCTGCTGTAAGAACCACAGAATCAGGGACAATGGCAACATCTCCATGAAAAACAGGCTTATTCCTGCAAGACATCTTCAACAGCTGATTAACACCTTCCACAAATGGGAGAGTTTTTTAAACTCTTACCAAATTGGATAAACAGCATTTTGCAATTAATCTGCAATATATTTCTAGCCTTGTTAACTGATATATTAGCAACATATTGGCCTTGTATTATTTGATACGGAAAAATGTAATCCTCCTTTAATTTGCCATAAATGGTTTTGTTTTGTTTTGTTTTTTTTTAAAGCAAAGTAAGAACTAGTACAGTCCAGAAAACATAAAACAAAAATGTTAGGGAGAAACAAAAATGTCATTGAGATGAAGAGTGTGAAACGTGTGAATTTTAATGCAGTTCTAACAGAATTACATTCCCATTACCCGACATGTCTAAGTGCCCTTTACTGCTGTCAAGACATCACCTATATATTTCAAACGTGATTCATGAAGCATTTTTAATAACTAAAAAACAGGATTACCTCAACATTTCAAAACATGATCATTTAAAATATTCGGGCCTAATACAAACTCATGGTGATTAGGACAGATTTAGACGACTAAAAAGAACCTGCTCAACTGCTGAGGTGTAAAAAAAAAAAATTGTGTTTCTCAAAAATATTTGTATTTTAACTGAACTTTTCAGATGTGAAGTACAGGTTGGCCATAATTGTTTTTTTTACACATGTAACTGACATTAAACTAATTTGAGGGCATTTCTAATTAGTATGTAAAGCTGAAAATGAAACAGTCACTGATCTTTTTCACAAATATATTCATAAAAATTTTTAGGAACTATTATTGCATGTTACTTTTTAAGTTTTAAGTTTTATTTTAATGTAATAAAGTAAGTTTAAAAGATATATATCAGTATTTTTTTTATAAATCTTTAAATTCTTACCTGAGAATCACATTTTTGATATTTATATATAAAACTAAAATAGTAGGGGGAAAAAAATCCATGATTGTATTTATAACTGGGATGTTTCATGACTCAGTTAGAACTGAAGGTCACGCAGTAAACTGATGAGCAAATAGGCCGGAAAATATTCTACAGTTTGGTTTTAAGTGACATGGTGTTTTAAATTATTATTCTTCATCAACTGCAGGGAGGACACAGGCCTAGTCATTCAAGCCTTTACATGCAGTTCAGTACTAGTCTGAGGGATTACCTTCCTGCTGTACCTCCTCGAAATAAATAAATAGGAATTTATAAATTGTAATGTTTGTGATTAAGCCACTTGAAAAACATAACTTGTCCAAATTCTACTGTGTAGTTATTACAGTTGCTGAGATTCTGCTTAATGAAAACTATAAATCTTGACAAAATCATCATGAATAAATTTGGAATAATCTGACCTACTCACTTTTAAAGTCTTTAAAATGTTTCCTCTTGGTTGAATAATATAGTACAAATATAGTCTTACTTTTGTGTCAGTGTGTGGGCAGTTTGATTATGAATGGGATGAAAACTTTTAATTAAAGGCACCTGATTATTCAGAAGTCCAATCACTCAGCAGGGCATTTAGTCCTTACTGGCAACACATGTCATTTCTCATCTCTCACTGTGGCAAAACAATAAAAAAAAACATTTTTTACCTCTTGGACTGAGTGAATGTGAAGAACAGAGGCCCAGCCTCCTTGCTCCCCTTTTCAAAAACAAAATGGGGGAGAGAGGAGGAAGATAGGAGGGAGTTCCTGCTCTGTCGAAATGACGCAAGTGTGTGTGTGTGTGCGTGTCTGTGCGCGTGTGTGTGATGTCAGTCTCCACTTTGTTTTGAATCAGCACAGAGCAGGGCGGGACCAACAGCAGCCTATAGGAGAAGCAGTAAGGAAAGGAGCGTCTCTAACACACACACACACACACACACACACACACACACACACACACACACACACACACACACACACACACACACACACACACACACNCACACACACACACACACACACACACACACACACACACACACACACACACACACACACACACACACACACACACACACACACACACACACACACACACCTCGCCTCCTTGGATTTCATTTCCTTGTTTGCAGCTTTGGACAGCAGAGGGCCAACTGAGTCACTGTGCTCCTACAGTTTGCTCTGTTCTTCCTTCAGCAAAACAAGTCACAGTGACAAACAGAGAAATCACTGATCTACAGGGGAAATGGATTCAATCAATAAAGGTAAATGTTCTGGTCATTTACTTGAACAGGCCTGTGAGAACATGAGCAAATACAACAAACTACAGTACAATATTGCAACTACTGTTACTATACTACTAATGCTATTAGTAGACAACATATGGAGCGTAGTTTTAATAAGTAGTGATGACATAATGTGTAATAGAACACAACAATAGTAACCTGAACAAAGCTCCACACACATTGTTGAAATCACACCATGGGACAGGGCCCGCCAAAACCTTTTTGGGTCCCCAAGTAGATTTGAGTGGTCCCTCTTCCCACTGTCCCTTTAACCNACAGGCCTGTGAGAACATGAGCAAATACAACAAACTACAGTACAATATTGCAACTACTGTTACTATACTACTAATGCTATTAGTAGACAACATATGGAGTGTAGTTTTAATAAGTAGTGATGACATAATGTGTAATAGAACACAACAATAGTAACCTGAACAAAGCTCCACACACATTGTTGAAATCACACCATGGGACAGGGCCCGCCAAAACCTTTTTGGATCCCCAAGTAGATTTGAGTGGTCCCTCTTCCCACTGTCCCTTTAACCCCACTGATCCTAAGGCCACACAACAGTCTCTTGGAAATCTGAGGAAACTACAGCAACTAAATTTACTATATCTCCCTAACTCTTTATCTAATCTAATCTATAACTCTTAACTTATTTTTCTTGTTTGTTTGGGTTTGTTTTTTTTTTTTTGGTTGTTGTAAAGTGCACATGTCTGGGGCTTTATTATTAAAAAAAGAAAAAGGTAAATCCAGTAAGAAAATGTGCCTTTTTTAATAATAAAATAAATGAAATAAAACGTGAACACACCGCTCCAATTTTATGGAAAGAAGCTTCAGTAAGTAAAAATGATTAAACTCAAATCTGCTCCTACCTCAGTCAAACAAACAAACAAAGAATATATAAATATGCTTGTTTGTTTGTTTTCAAACTATGGTGCTAGATTAGCGTGGTTGGGTTTAGGCAACCAAAACACTTATGTTGAGGTTGGGAAAGGACTGGTTTAGTTTAGTGTAAATAAAATGTGTCCGAAGTTGCTGTGAAGTGTGAACATAGTTGAATAATGCTTGAATTTGCACAGGGAGATGCCGCTGCGTGAAAACAAATATGGTTGTTGTCTGAACATTTGGATAACGTGTTCAGTTTCAACACATTTGTAACTTTGCAACCGATCAGCTAAATTAACAACAGGCCCTCATCGCACTGATAAAATCCACGATCCAGTCAGTTACGCTTCATACAAAAGGGTAAATTATTCTAAACTTCATTTATAATGTGTTTTTCTGTGTGCATATTTTATGCACAAGCCTGATTTGGCTTTCAAACGTCAGATATTGTTGCCTTGGAATCAGCTTTAAAGATTTTATTTATGACATTGACTTAAATGTTCAAAGGTGCATGGAGCAGGTTTTATTCATTTATTTAAGAAAACCAAGTGAAAGAATAAACATGGTAGCAGCAAACAAGCTCTTGGATTTAGTTAATACTTTTATCAGATTTAAATCAGGCTTAATTCTAATAATTACCAAAATCAATAGAAAATTAATTAACTATGTGCAACAATCTCTGCAGTAGAGCCTCCTTCAAAATAATACAGCACTTTAAAGACATGAAGGCTGACTTATTTCTTTAGGTATTAGCAGTTTTCAGTCTGCTGATCACTGAGACATCTCACTGTTAAAATCTTTTCTGAACGCTGACCATTTGTCTGTAGTTGCATTAATAAACACAGAGGATTCAGTCGTGGTCTGTTGTCATTGTGTCAGAGGGACTTTAGCTCTTTAGCAGCCTATGATCACAGCGGTGGTATCTGTTCATCACCTGCCCAGAGACGTCGAGTTTGTTTCTTTCCCTCCCAGCAGAATGAATCCTTTCATTTTCAGCTGAGCCAACTTCGCCCATCAAACTGACACACTCTGTTTTCTCCTCGGCTCCCACCCAACATCACAATGTACAGCTCCTGAGACACCGCCCTCTGCACATACACACTCAGACCCCCAGACCACGTGAGCCAGTGCAGTGGATGTGATACGGCACACCCACTGCTTGCACACACCCACTTAGGGTGGGGGTGGGGGTTTAACACACTACTGCGCTGGGGGGAGGGGACTTTGCTCTTTCTGTCTCTCACCCCTTCTTCTTTTCATTCTTCTCCGCTCCCTATCCCTCTGCTTCCTTCCTCTGCAGTTCACATATGCCTGCATGCATGTGTGCGCGAGTATGTGAATGTGTGTGCATGTGCCGTAGCACATGCCAGTGTGAGACATGTGACCAGCAGGCAGCGCCTCCATTTTAACTCTTTGAGAATCCCAGTGCAGTAGGAGAACGAGAGGGCAGAGGCTCATGGGAGGAAAGTTGACAGAAAGCAAACAATAAGCTAAAGAGTAGGGGAGCTAACACTGTTTCACTGCTTCACCACATAACAACTATTTCCACTGTGAAAAAACAACAAAAAAAAAAAAAAAAAAAAAAATGGCTGCCCAAGTCCACCATTTTCAAGAAGCAGGCTTAAGCTTCCTGTGGCTAGAGAGCACTGCAACACGCTTCATGTGACAACCCATGCACACACACCACTGTGGTCGCGTGTACATTGTCCCCAACAATTGTGTGCAAATGTGCGTGTACATTATGTAAATGCATCCGTGCAATAGCAGCGACTGCATGTCAAACTGCTGCAGAAGAAGAAAGCAAGAAAAAAAAAAATAACTCAATGGTGATTTTTTTTTTTAAATGCAGTTTATGCAGGTCGCTATTCATGTTCCTTTGGTCTCTATAAATGTTGGTCTGATTATCAGAGTGTTTTGGGGGCAGCCAATCATCATCGAGCTCATTTTGAGCTGGATCAGCTGTGATCCCATGATTGTGGAGGTTAATGGGTGTTCACGGGAGCTTGTGCAGCAGGAAGCCCACTAAAAGGTGCCTGATACAACATGTGTCAGTCGCTGTATACAACGTTTTTTATTAACTTACACTAACACTCTCCAGTGTAGAGAGAATTAAAAACTATGGATGAGAAACAATGAAGCTTTAATTCATTTGAAAGAGCTAAAGTTTTCAATCATGCAGAGAAGTACTCAGATGTGAAAGGCTCTGGAAAATCCAGACACTTTCTCAGGGCTGATACCTGATGTCATCAAGGTTATCAGCCTCTTTTTGAGTTCTGACTTTTCTTTAAATGCATCTCATGTGTCCCACAACTTAATACAAGCTCCAGCACTATATCACTGATGGGAACTTTGATCTATATCAATGTTAGTGTTTGATTTTACCTCAAATAAAAATTGTATACTCATTTAGTCGTAACAGTAAAGGATAAATACGTAAATGAGAATTCAGCAGTATTTAAATACAGATCTGCTGTGAAATATCAACATGTTTGATTCACAAATTGTATCATTTCACTTTTCAAAATTAGCTGCCGATGGCTGCTCTGCAATCTGATCTACTTCCTGCACCTGTGGGTCCTGTTCAGTCTCCTCCTGCTCTTCCTTCCTTCCTCCTCTTTTCGGTGTTGTTTGATACCCTAACCCTCCTGAAATTCATTCAGGATTGTTTACACCTTTGAATTCTATGCAGACATTTCCTGCCACTGTGTACAGCATGAAGATAATAAATATACACACTGCAATAAGTGATAGTAAGACGGCAGGTTTGGCTCCTCTTCCTTCGTGTGAATCTGAAGCTGACAAAGCTCTGAGCAGTGGAAACATGCTACAGAGGAGACACAGACATGATGCTGCAGACAGCCCAGTGAGTCATCAGAGCACTAACCTCCACGCTGGAAACAAAAAACCTCACCATTACTGCATTTTGTTTTAAAAACACCTCATTGTGGCTAAATTTAGAGCAACCAGTCTGTCAGGGCATTCATCCGGCTGACGCCTCTGTCAAAAGACACTCACGTGACTCACTGACAAGTCTGATGATCAGAGTCTTACGAAGGAACATTTTAACACGTGTATCCAACCACAAACAGCAAAGCTCCCAGCTGGAAGAAACAACGTTTTTCTGCATATTACTATAACAAAAATAAAATTGTTAAATACTTAATAAACGCAAAAAAGTTGCAATAAAAAAAAAAACGGTCACACGGCAGCTATGAGCTATTTACCCGACCTTAGCCTGCCCAGCAGCGCCCGAAGCTGTTTTTTGTGCTGCTAAGAACTTAGAGGGTGCCGCAATTTGTTGCACTGCATTAATTATATAGATGCCAAACAGTGAGCGGCGTTCTCAACGCCTGCCGCCCGCACGCCGCTATAGCAGGAAGGTTTTTTAATTCATGGCGATGGTCAAAAGAGACGGGGTGAGGACGCCATGGTGGATGAATGGGTCAAGCACTGGACATTTTACTCCTCCTTAAGCAGCTGACTTGTTTTTTATTATTATAATATTCAGTATTCAGTTGTGATTTGATTTATGTTTAGGCTACAAAATAAAATCAGTTCAGTTAAGGAGAAGATTTTGGTGACAAATTATATAGACCCTTTCACAACATTAACCATGTGTTCAAAAGCTTTTCTGCCAGAAGTTGAGGGGGTCCAGGGGGGGCTGAAGCCCAGGGGTCAGTGGCAACATTAGCCATTTACCCCGGCTGCAAATAGCACTGTTGGCTACAGACTCTTGGCTGCAAGTAGCATTATAATGCAGTGGTATTTTGACAATATTTTGTCAGGACTAAATATAAAGGAAAGATTGTTTACTTGTACATAATATTCTCAGGCGGCTGAGATGTTAAGATGTATGTGAAAGTTAATGGTCGATGCATTTTGAAACACATTTGCTGCTGCAGTGAGATCTGAACAAAGCAGGCATTTGCAGTGTTTGAGCTATCAGGCAGAAAGAAGATCAGCGCAACATGTGACAGAGAAAAAATGGTGGAGAACATAAGAAGCTGCATATCTTTAATAAAAATGAATAGACGTCTCTATGTCCTACAGAAGCTCTGTAATCACAGTCATCACTCAAAATGGATTTTTCCAGGCTTCAAAGCAACAAAATAGACTGGATTTCACAAGGCGGGGGGGTGAGATGGACAGGCCTGTTGACTGGAGTACATCTACAGACATGTGGCCTTTTTCTATGTGTTTATATGATCAAATGAGTTTGATTAACTGGGCAGTTTCCACTGTGGACAGTGGCCTCACCCCCCCCCCAATTTTTTTTTTTTTTTTTTTTTTAAACATGACTTTAAACTGAGAATTTGGGTCTTTATTGATCATGTGCTGTTCATATAGGTGCCTACACCAATTAGACTACTGTACACTGCAGCGTTACACCTACTGAAGAATGGACCATTTTTTGCCACAGGTTTTGGCTCTCAGGTTAAATGGAGGCTGTTCTTTCACTTTATTACTTAGAGAATAAATAATAATAATAATAATAATAGCAAAGGGGCAGTTCATTGGTTTTACACAATGGTTGGCTTGTCAGTACGAGTATTACTAATGCTGTGAAAATTTCTTCTGTGGCTCAGAAGGCAATTTTCTAAAGTTGGGGGGAAAAAAAATCCCTGACATCACCTCAGCACAAAGTCTGCCACACACTTGAGGATGGAGTTTTAAATATGTTCACTCAGCAGGGAGAGTCTGAGCAAAAACACATTGCTGAGTTATATTATAGAACAGGATCATTAACAGGAACATTTTTTGCAATTTGACCAACATGACTGTACATGTGAGTAAAAGCCAGGATCTCTCTGCTTTGATTTTGTCCGTTCTTTTAAATCCCCGTGTGCCTGTATAATCTTAGATGTTCACTTACCGGTAACACAGGGCTATTTTAATATTCTAACACAAAGATGCTGCAGTTCACCATCAACCACAGTGTCTGTGAGGCCTACTGTCTGAAACTAGATCCTCCTTCTCTTCTTATTTTGATTTTATGGTGTGTAGTTTGAAATGTAAATGAAGAACAACCTCAGTCACAGTTTTCATAATAAAAGCATTAATAATACAGGAAGGCACAGACCAACCAACCCATTTGTATGTAGTGAATATACCCAAAATTCATTGTACAAAATAAAAAATAAATTAATGAAAAACCTAAAATATAAGAAAAACAACAATTAACACCAACTCATGTAAAACAACTTTTACTGAGATTGGAAAAAAAAAAATCCACTACAAGTGATGGGGGCTGTTTTTGTATGTGAACACACATTAAAGGGTTAGAGGTACATTAATATGAGGCAGAGGGACAGTGAAGTGGTTTAAATGTCCACATTGAACTTGAAGTCTTAATCAGGTTGATGTGATCATGTGACAGGACAAACTCAATGTCTTCAGGAAACTAAAGAGATCGAGACCAGAGGTGGAAAAATAAACAAAGACTAACTAGGTCAAACAAACTAGTTCACAGTTTAGACACACTTTCACACACAAGCGGAGGAACCAGGAAGAGGGCGGCACAGGAAGCTCTATATGTGAAAGAGCAACTATAGAAATTCCTCTCAGCCAATCAGAGCCCAGCATGAAATGCCTCCCGGTCAACGACTGGCTGGATGCCCTATAGGCTCCTTAATCTCCAGTTTCTTTCTCATTACTGTTGAAAAAATGTCAAGAATTCAGTCCCCCACACAAATGTATGCATGCACACACACACCTATCTCTCTTAGGCCCAAGGGAGAAGGGTTGTGGAAGTCTGATGGAGGGAAAGGTGATTTTTTTTTTTAAATGAAGACTAAAAAGAACAAAAAACAATGAGCAGAGAAGGGGAAAGTGTTAGGGAAGAAAAATAAACAGTTTGTAAAAGAGGAGCGAAGGATGAACATCTGATCATTCGTTTCCTTTCACTACCATCAGCAGTAAGAAAATAACTCTCCAGTTTGGGACATAAAGTAAACCGTGGCTGAGAGTTAAAAATATACAAAACACCTCCAGCTCCACCTTAACACCATAATAATGTCACTCCTAAAGAAAAGGAAAGAGGAGTGTTTTCATTTGTTTATATACTTTTTATCCCAGAGCGTGAAACACATTCCTGATGTCTGTCCTTTCAAATGAACAGAAATCTAAATGCTAAAACAGGAACCAATGCATTTGTTGATACAGTTTACACATACATTTGAATTTCATTAAAAAATTGTTTCTGTTGTTCTTTAGAAGTTGTTTTAAAAAGTTTTTTTTTGTCCCCATTCAATCTAAAATTTTATTTCAGTCAATTAACAGCATAATAAAACAACATTTATCAGCCTCTTTCCCCAGAGGTTTCTACACATCACTGTTTCGTCTTTTTTATTCAAGTTGAATTAACTGTCTGCTGTGTTGAAAGAGTCTTGTGACCTCAAGGCCTTAAAAAGCTTGAGAACAGATGACCATGATCAGTCTTCATTTGCTTTCTGTCGCCTAAGAAAAACAACCTTTGTTTGCATATCACCACTTTGTTCTTCACAAAAGAAATTTATCCTGTTAAATTGTTTGAATAATGCTCTAATCTTATGTTTAAACAGACTCCACTAAGTTTTAAATCTTCTTAAATTTTTTTTTTTTTTTTCCTTTTTCAATGTACTGTTTACACATTTAACCTTAAACATAATTTTTAAAAGATATTTTCTTCAGCTTTCTGAAAACTTGCTGCTTAAGAGTAAGTAACAGCCAATGAAAGCCTCAGATTTTACACCACCAGCTTCCCTCCACCCAACCAGCACACAGCGTCCTTGCCTGACTGATATTCTATTGGTTCATACTATGGACTGATCCGCCCCTTATTCCTCAACCTAACCCTCTCACTCAAATTATAATTACGCACAGCAACAATTTACATCTACAATCCCTTACAGTACAAAAAAAGAAAAGTATAACATACCTGTTAATTTCTTTTTCAGATCTGCATTGCAAACTAAAGCTAATGTTACACTTTATAAATATTTCAGAAGTTCAACACGTGCACCGCTGGAAGGCTAATGATGGATCATGTCCTTTACATTTACTCAAAACTTTCAAATCTTTACTTTTATTGCAATTTCATTAAATTTGTAACCCCCCCCAAAAAAAAAAAAAAAATCTATATCTATCTATCTATCATTATCTTTCCCCAGTGGGAAGCCAGTGAGGATCATGCCCTTTACTTTTACTAAAAACTTCATTTTCACATGTCATTTTGTTACATATGTAAAAATTAAATATTTCAATTTTACTAAATATGTAACACTCCCTCCAGTGGGAAGCCAATGAGGGATCATGTCCCTGCTGCTGCACTAGAGGCTGCAGTTATTCATTTAGTTGCCAAAGCCCAACCACAACATAATAATCAAGGTAATAATAGAGGGTGGTGGAGAATTGCACAGTGGCCACTTTATTAGGTACACCTGCTCAGTCTGATAAAAGGCAATAAAACATCTCTGCCATAAAGTCTGTCACTTTGTTTTTGTCTGAAAGGTCCAAACTCAATCAGATGTTAATTACTGGGGTCATAGCTGAAGTCCACGATGACACATGGCCGCTGTCAAAAACATTAACTATGCATCACAACAGCAGAGTTTATGGGAGTATCGTTGTATTTGATAGCAACTGTGCAGGTACTAGACCAAGTGTATGAAAGTTACTTTAACACAATCAGAAAAATATTAATCAACATTTTTTTAATGCACTTAATGTGTTTGCTCCTTAAAAATGTCTTTAGAGCGGAGCCGGATCTGACACCATGATGGAAACACCCCAGTTCAATTCTCCGACTGTCAAAGTGAAGACGAGATGCAGCTCTTTACGCTCAAGATCCTCAAATATGAATTCACTTCAGCACTTGTGCGCAACATGATAAATTCATGCTAATCTAAATTAATTTTGGAGTGAAACAGGATGAGTGGTTTTGTGGTGTCATTAAATTTAATTATTTCTTTTCTTACACAGTTTCAATACAGTTTTTGTGCAAACAGCCCGAAAACCCAAATATTTAATTCTGCATGTTCTTTTACAAGAGGCATTCTTTTTACTGGATTCTTTATCTGGAAGTGTTGCACATTAACAGGTTCCCTGACCAACTTTTTCAATTACAAGCTCGTCTTTGTATCTCAACATCTCACCACTATTTAATCAAATAACAAAATAGTTCCCTGATATTTAGTTCTAGTTTAAATCAAATTGTTATTTTTTAACTTGATTGTGATTTTGTCTTATTTAATATAAAACTGTCTCCAAACAAACTAAAACATGATTTCTACATTTCAGTGGGATTTTTTTTTCAAAGATCAGGTGTGTGGGTGGAGGAACTGTTACAACAATAAATTATGACCCAAGTCATTCTGACATAAGCACATTAAAAACTTCACAGTGAGTGTGTTCAGAAGAAAAGGAACATTTTCATGGTTCAAAAAAGGATTCAATTAGAAAAGGCAGATTAGTAGATGAATTCAAAGACTGAGTAGATGAAAAATATACAATAAAAATGAAGTAACATGACTTAAAATGGACGCTGATCGGAAATAAAACGTGGTCAAAAAAGTGTAGTCTTGTACATATTGTGGATGTGATGTGATTAAATACAAATACATAAATATGAATTACTTTAAGTGTTAAGTTTGCATTAAATGGCTCGAAAAAAAAAAAAAAAAAAAAAATCCTGAAACCTTCTGGATCAAAATTAGGTGTTGTATTTTCATTCTTTAACTCATACTCACTGTAGCCTCGACTACACTGTATAGTAAATGTTATTGTCAGTGTCTAGAGGTTTGATGAGAAGTTTGATGTGATCACAGTGGATTTCTCTCTGATTTGACCTGGAACTGACGCTCAGACAACAAACACTGAAGAATTAGCATCTGAATCATGTGACTCCTCCTGGTTCAAGCTGGATCACACTCCAGTGATTTATAAGATCCAGGGTCAATGAAACAAGAAGCGTCAGAGGCTGGACCCATTTTACAGGTACACACACACACACACACACACACACACACACACACACACACACACACACAGCGGACGCCATGACTGTGGATGACAAGCAGGGCTGCAGGGAGCTTCTCTCTCATGTACATGTATACACTTTCTCTGAAAAACACACACACACACACACACACACACACACACACACATATGCATAAGAGGCCCCAACAGACCCGGCCCCTGGGCCCCAACTTACCCCACCCACTTTCCAAAAACCCTCCCTTCCCCCCACTCCTTTCTTTCTATTTTTATTTCTTGATCTTCACCCTCCCTTCCCTTCTCAGTGGTCATCACTTCTCATGTATATGCTGGTGTGGCATGCATGTACTCTACGAGTGTGTGTGCGCACAATTTATTTTTAGTGAGAGAAAGCACAGGAGATGGCCGAAGTGAGTGAGTGATGGAGAGAGAGAGAGAGAGAGGACAGATGGTTTGAACCAGAGAGAAGAAACAATCAGAAAGATGGGGCGGAGGAGGAGGAGGAGGAGTAGAGATTGGGGGGGGGGTTCTTCTTAAAGAGACAGGACTCATTTACCCCTTCACCTACATAAGGCCTCCATGTCTTTTCTCTGTAAAATTAGAGCTTTGTCATAATGTTATGTCCTTAAAAATCTTGAGTTTGCCTTTTTTCCATTTCTTACACCAAAAACCAGCTCTTCATTGGAGGTTTAAAATATCAAAATATAATAATAATAATACAAAAGGAAAAGTTTTTCATCTTATAGTGAACATACATGTGCACTGCCATTTGTCACCCAGTATGATCTATCCCTCACTGGTTAAAGAGCTGCTCCAGTCATTCAGTGTTGGACTCAGGACATCTGAGCCTCTGACTGAGCCTCCTGACTGTTGCAGCCTTTTCCCACCACATTAAGTGACGACTCAATATTTACCAGGAACTTCTTTTCTCGCTGTACGCAGTTGATGCACAAAACTATCGAGACATCATCTTCAGCAACACACACGTAAACACCTCCAAACTACACAGAAACATCTGCACTCCCTCAACTGACCACGCCAGGTTTTACAGGTTGTTGTACTTAAAGTACAGAACAATGACTAACAGAGATGTTCCAGGCCACAGTGAACGCTGCAGCCATTTTGCTGTTTGTTTAGAACGTCTGGTCTCTCTGACCAAACAGGTACAATTCACAACTTTAGCTCAGTAGAAAACCCTGGAACCTCAGTATCTCCCTAAGACACTTGCTGGGTACAGTTGTGGATTTGGTTTTATTTTACATTTTCATTTTGGCTCCATTTTCGTTTGGCTTTTATTGTAAATAAAATAATATTAGAGACAGATGTGGACTTCATCATGGTGCCATCACAGGACAGATAACTACCCTGTGAATCACCACTGAGCTCTGACCAAACATTTCTCTTGTAGCATTAACATTGGGGTTAATTCAATGCGTTTTCTTTTTTTCAGTTTTGTGGTGCATGTGTAATGTCACAACACTGTGTACTGTGGGTGATTCCCCCATAACGTGCATAAAGAGCCTCAAAATGTCTGCAGAGAGCCCAGGTGGACTGTGGGGGCAGACGGTGGGGCTGAGCCTTCGCCTCAACGACAAGTCAAACACTGCATCTCATTACCCATTATGCAACATGATAGTATCTTTTCAGATTTAGCAGAATAGATTTTGCATCCATTTTCACAGACTGGGCGCTGAGTAAACTCATTTCTATGTGACATACAAGGAGAGGTCCTTGAAAGTTATGGAAAATAAAAACCTAATAAAGAGTCTTTATGTCAGACACTAATGACTAACTGCATTACCTTTGCTTCATAAAACTGATGTTGGAACTGGGTCACGTTACAGCAACAAGACAGTTTATTTAAAAAAAAAAAAAAAAAAAAAAACACACACGAGACACAAGTCACAGCAGATACATGTTAGGTAGCACGGGAGCTGCCTGCTCTCATCAAATATATTTGATTGATTAATAACTAAAGTCAATAAGATGAAACCCTAGAAGTAATTGACAACAGATACAATACAAAGTTTGTTTTATCACAACACTCCTGCCATGACGTCACGTGTCTACACTGAAGGAAAGAACTGATTGATTAATGATTATTAAGCTATAGATAGCTGTTATAATTTCCCATTGGCTGATGGATGAAGTTGATCTAATTGGACCAACAGTGTGAAAGACAGAATAATGATATTTTTTATAAATGTTCTGACTTTAGAAAAGTTGGAACCTGAAGGCTTTTTAACAAAACTTAATTAAATTAACCAACTCTCAGAGTGACTTTCTGACAAATCACTTCAGGCCTGAACATGATGTTTCAGCAGGTAGTCATGGTCTGTGTTGCTATGAAATTCACCCTGTTTCCTCACAAAGCAGAATGTAGTAAATGTTCCAGCAGCCGTCTAATCAAATTACAGCTCAGCTATGTCCAAAACCTTTTTT
>CM076664.1:15644469-15735074 GCA_038496675.1 Rachycentron canadum
AAAACAGACATTATCTCTAACTACAGCCCCTTAAATCATGCAAACACACATTTTGCATGACTAAATAACTGACAATAACGTGCATAAGCATTTGAATTGAGTCCAGACATATCAACTGTAACACAAACACTGACTGTGTGTGTGTGTGTGTGTGTGTGTGTGTGTGTGTGTGTGTGTGTGTGTGTGTGTACAAGAAAAGCTAAATCTGTGTTACACAGACAAAAAAAAAAAACATTTCCTGCATTAATTCTTATTTTTTCATATTAATTAGACCCATTGTGAATTTGTTTGGATGTTTAAAATATATAAAAATAATTGTAATTTGTAAATATGAATAACAGGCTAATAGCTAAATTTATATATGAAAATAAGAGCTACCTTTATAAATGAATGATAACTATATTTCACTTCATACTAGTGGCTGCAGCTTGAACTGAGAGCTCCCGTGTCATAGTTCATTACATTCTCCTGCCAGTTTACACGCCTGTCACTAAGAAACTACATAAACATATTGTGTACATAAAGTAAAACGTATACAATATTTTAGATATATAAATCAATCAAATAATAAAGATATTGGTTTGTATTTCGGCTGCACCTTAACAAGAGGAAAGGTCTGAATAAAAGCTGTTTAACTGTTAAAGATCCAGGTGGAGGTTTGTATTGTAGTGTTTGTGTCAGTGACTGAACAAGTGGCCAATAAAGCTCATTGGGTCACACTGCATCAGTGAAGAAGGAGGGAATGGGAGTTCAGGGGGAGACTATAATGATAATAATAATAATAATAATAATAATAATAGAGAAACATTAATTTGTCCTCAGTTTGAAATGGTCAGTCAGTCACTTCCTGCCAGGTCAAAGTAACAGTTTTATCAAGCACCACACTAATGTCAAAATAGTAAATTACTGTGTCAATGACACATAGAGTAAATGTGTCCAAGAAATATTTCTCCACCACAAACAAAGTATCTGAACAAACTGGTTGTTTCTTTGAGCTCCAGGTGAGGAAGAAATATTTACCCTTGTTGTAAACTGAATGCTTCACCAACAGAACCACTTTGGACCATTAAGAGCTATTTACCAGCAGTCCCAGTCCCAGAAGATTCAAGCAGTTTGAATTTGACCAATTTAATCACAGTGTGGTCCAGCCAAATAAAAGCTGACCATGAACCTTGGTTACAGAGAGATTTTCTCTGGACTTGATGTCACAATGCCAGGTGGAGCTCTCTCAAGGTGACCCACAGGGATAAAACATAAAAGACATATAGATATATTTATCTTAGTTAACAAATTAGTTTTTCTACTCCGACTTTCATTTCTGCTTTTTTTTTTGCTCCACTTTGTTGGTCGTACAGTTCATGTCCACACTCCGTCCTCTGATGAGGATCCACTCAGCCAAGACTGAGACCCACTGGTGTCTTTATCATGGATTTCAGTCCTTCATACGTCATATAAAACTTCTCACTCTGTGAATATAAAGGCACGAACATTTGTTCTCCACCGTGGAAACAATAGTTTTACAGAAAGTAGAAGAGTGTGCAGCTGGAAGCTGTGGACAGAGCAGGTTAGGTAGTCACCAACTAACTGCTTCCTCTTCCAGAGATATCGTACACGTCCAAGTGTGTTAGTGGAACATTTACTATAAATTGAGCCTGAAATATGAAGAATCAGCTGTTTGATGTGACGGTGCAGCCAAGATGAGACTGAAGATGTCTGCATGTTTCACTCATAGTGTAAATATAAAGCACTTCACTCTGCTGCTACAGATATATTTTAACATTATACATAAAAACTATATATATTTTGAAGCTGTTAAAATGTGAGGATATTCAGATTATGAAGGAGATTGTTTGACTACAGTGTTATTACAAATGACGTCAGAGGATCGGTTTCTCTCACTGTTCAGTTCATATTTGAGCTGTTTGATTAAACATCTTATCTCATCATATCATATCATTATAATGTGTTTTATTTCATTTCACAACATTAACAAAAGTCAACAGAATTTATCTGATGATCTTTGATTGATGGGAGGATGCTGGGAGGTGGGCTGGGCTTCACAGGAAAATAACTACATAGACGTTCCCTTATAGGGAGCGTTTAAGGGTTCTCTATAAGGTAACACGGGGGGGGGGGTGAGTCTGTCTTTTGAATTCACACAAAAAATATTTTTTTTGGTTTTTGAAATTATGAATTTTAGACACTAATGCAATTTAATTCATTTTGAGAAAAAAAAAAATCAACAGTTTTGTTTATTTTTTACAGCCTAAAGAAATTGTGTATTGTGTTGTGTAAAACCTACATTTAAGTTCTTGAGATTTTTGGTATTTTGCTGAGTAAAGTCACACACAGAGCTCTGGTTGGCTCCTACACATCTGTCTACACATCTGTCCATCCACACTAAGAACTGCAGCTGTAACCAAGAGAATAATCCAGACGATGACACCCAAACTGAAGACAACAGTATCTCTGGCTGCAGCTAAGCAGCTAATAAACCAGAGGGGGGTGGTCTAAGAACCAATCAATGAGACCTCTGTTTACAGCAGCATGAATGAAGGAGGGGGACAAACACCTGGTGATCTTCAGAGAGAGCAGGTACTGCCGGGACAAATTAGGTCCTCAAAGGTGTGTGAGTGAATACAGGAAACGCTTTAGTTCACTAATTATTGTGCAGTGGAGAAAGTAGTAGCAGATCCTCATGGATCCACTTCGTCTACCCACTGCAGAAATAACAGGCAAACTTTCTTTTACTTTCTAAATTAAGTTAAATATTTTTTATTTAATTTAATCACATTAAATCTGATGTAACCTTGGTGTAAAACCCATTTAATTATTGTTGTAATAAGTGTAATTTTCTGTAAATGTTTGTTTTGTAATGTTAAAATTTAAAAATGCAATTATTGTTGCACCAGCTCTAACAAACCCAGGAATAAATGAAAATGAATTTAATGTGCCTGGTTGTATTTTTGTAGATTGACTCACAATATTTGAATATTTTTATTCAATTAAAAACACTAAAAGGGTTTTTGGTTTGTGCTTTTTTTCTGTTGTGGCTTAGTTTCCAACTCACTCTCACTATAGGCTTTCTGTACATTTTGCCTGCTCTCTCTCTCTGAGCACCCACACACACAATTCAGCCTCCCCACCCCTGCACCCCTCCCACTCCTGCTGACCTCCCACAAACCTCTGCAGTCTGACACACATTTCACTCAGCCTAATGATGAATATTACGGCCGTCTCTGAAACGTAAAACCCTTCCATTTCCACCTTACGGCACATACACACAGTCACACACACACAGTCACGTATACATCCATAGCATGGTCAGGGGTCAGAGGTGGCCAAAGAAAGCGCCCCCTGCAGATTATAAGGGGTTAAACACTGGCGCGTATAGAACAGAAAGAAGGAGTGGAACCCTAGAACTACCCCCAACCCCCTCCCCCACCCCAATCCCATCCCTTAAATAAAGGGTTCAGTTCCCTCTGAACACCCGGCCCCTCCCACACAAAACACACACCTCCTCCTATGTCAGAACAAACTGCACACACACCACCTATTACACACTCAGCAGAAATAACAGCCATGCTAACTTCAACACCCTCAGAATTTGACAAGACTGGAGTGGGGGGAAGATCAACAGGACATGAGGCAGGAGCTGTTTGTCAGCAGCAGAGCAGTTAGATTGAACTCATTATTTCACTTATTAGTGTAAAAACAACTTGTGAAAAACAAGAGTTACCTGTTTGCTCAAATGAATGTTGATTAATAAGTACACTGCTGCTGTTGTGTCACAGCTGGGGGATTTTAAACATTTACTAAGCAATGCAGTGCATTTGTGTTCACTCAGCCATCACACAGACACGTACGGGTACAGTAGCTGAGCAGATGTTTGACATAAATATTTAAACTAGAATTTTTGGGATATAATTTGGATAATTTGGCTCTCGTTAGCTGGGTATATGAACGGCCATTTTAAAAATGGGGCTTGCAAAAAATTGTTTCCCACAGTATTAACCCTCTGCCACACTGCATTCATTTTAAACCTGGAATCATTTTAACATTAACAGTAACAGCACTTGAACTGTCCTGGCTGTGCTGCTACAGGGTGAGCTGGGCGCAGAGGAGACCCAGTGAAAAAAAAGCAGCTGCCTGTGCAGTGTTCCTGCTTCATTCAGAGCTTCGCCATTTTACCCTCATTGCCTGACGTGGAGTGACTCCTCTTTGCGTGGAGGCACCACGTGTCGTTGGAGCCACTGACGGCCTTGACTCGCCCATGGTGGCCCCCCATCTCACTAATCACCTTTATCATTATGGCTCTTTAAGGTTATCACAGAAAATGGGGGCGGGCGGGGGGGGGGGGGGAGAGATACTGGTGCACACAACACACAGCACCATCAGAATCATTTACTGACCCGCTGAGAGATTATAAGAAATTACAGCCTGCTGCCATGTTGGTTCCCTGAGCATGACGAGTGACCTGTTTCTGCAGAGTGACGATAATTGTGAGATCCAGCCTCACTGCCAAAACGCCGTTCAGCCCTAGAAAGACCACACTTGCTGGTGTTTTTTGCGCACAGCTATGTTGCAACATTTCTGGCGCAGAGCAGGTGCCCAAAACCAGCTCCAATTCACACAATCAACCACTGACACACAACAATCACATAAATGCTGATCACAAATAATGTTAAAATTTATTTTAAGCAAACAATGAACTAACAGAATGAAATGTGTGTTCACTGGCCATTTTGATAATGGGACACAGACACACACACACACACACACACACATGTGGCCAAACAGCAGAACATGGAGAGCTGCGCTCACTGCTCACCTCGTATCTGTGCCAAAGGTTACAGCCATGGAAGATGGTCTATAGGCAAATTCCATGATACTGCTAAGAGCAGGTCACAGAGCAGCTGATTTACCAAGGAGCCCTGTTTATCCGCTGAGTCCAGGGAATTTCATTTTAAATACACAAGTTTGAGCTACAGGTACACTATTTCCATTAAAATGCTTCACAGCCATTATGTTTTAATGGGAAAATATTTATTCTATTTTCATCTCACAGCTGCCTACAAAACAGTTCAAAACAAAGCTAAAGAGAAAATATTACAATTATTGTCTGTAAAAATTCTAAATACACAGCTGTGCTTTTTCAGCAAATTTTTCATATTTAAGTGAAGATTTATGCCAAATTTATTCAACACTTTTCAAATAATTAGGGCTCCATTAAATCTCACATTTACATTCCAGCTGGAAATATTTCACCAAGCTAAAAAGAAAAATAAGTAACTAAAATTCAACGTGAATCTGTCATAAGCACCAGCAGGATGTGGGGTTTTTTAAATGATTTGCAGCCATGGACGAATGCAATGTAAACACCAGCATACACAAAATTTGTCAAAAGCTGCACGAATGGAATAAATGCGTGTAGACAAATACACATTCAAAACTCAGATTAATGAGCTGCCAAACTCAACCATGAAACAGCCACAGAACAGACATTTACCAAAATGTAAATTTCACTGTGCGTGTTTTAAAAGCCCGTCAGTGTAGCTGTGGGTGAAGTGGGTGGACCTACAGTCCGAGGTCGTGGCTCAATCTGATGAGTTTGCAAAGGACATTAATCTCTACGTGCTTCACCCTGCGCCACTCCACCAAAACCAGCGTTTTCAGACCTCCAGCCACATTGGGCTGCTCACCACGGCGGGCAGCTAGCTTCAAGCTGTCACAGCTCAGCTCCGCACAGCAATGGCCGACAAAAGTTGAGGCTTCATACAGTCACACCAACAAAAACCACACGCACAAAACCGGCCGCTACAGCGCCGGACACGGCCCTCACGCGGGCCCCGACGAGGGGGGACACACGGGAGCACGTTTCGGCGGTAAATCTTAGTGCACATTCATGAGAAACCGTGGTGTTCAGACATACTCCATGAAAAGAAAAGGCCTGGACAAGGTGATGCAACACATGCAAGGGGGGTTCAGAGAGGAGGGGGAGGGGACGGGGTGTAGTGCTGAGCACTGTTTAGTACCTTTGCTTCTTGGGGACGGAGTGCTCGACCTCAATGCGTTTCCCATGAAGCTCCACTTTACCTGGAAGAGAAAACGGGTTCAGAACAGACTGTGGCTACATGCTAACTGTTTACTAGCTCCTCGCAGGCCTGTGTGGGGCAGTGAGCTGTTCTGGTCCATGTAGCTACCGTGGAGGACCTCTCACTGCTAACTTTTCAAACCTGCGGCTTATTAAAGCACAAAGAGACACTGAAGCGAAGCTGAGGGGCAGAGGAGAAGGGGGACCGGCTCAAAGGGCCCAAACCCTGACTCCAGAGCCATGGAACAACTGAATGGTCTAAGCTCGTCAGATTGTCACACAATGGGCTGCTGAAACACACACACACACACACACTATACCACAACTTTACAAATATTAAGTCCACCCTAAAGATGGTGTTATGTGTTTTGGAAGATTTGAACTCCATGCGTCCTGGGGAGGGAGGGGGTTGGGTTGTGTGTTCATGTTCGTGAGGTTTCATGCAGAAGAAGCAGAGGGAGCTGACTGGCATGGCGACCTTGTCTCCTCACATTACATATGTAGGAAATCGTGAGAAATAAGCTACAAATCACGGGGAGAGTCAAGCTTTCATCACAAATGGTCGGTTTTGGGGATTCGTGGAGCGTGAGGCCTGTTTTTGTTGAGTGCACCCGGTAAGATATTTTTCTATCTTTGTCATAGTGGACTGTCGGCTCAAAGGGGGAGGAGAGCCAGCCAGGCTTCACTCTATATCACAGGAGAGTAGTCAACCCAGAGCCCGGCGTGCAACACATCTGAACGCCACTCACATGCACCTTTTAGGAACGAGCACGGGAGCCTCAATTGTGCTATAAATAAATTAAATAATATCTCGTTCGTTAAATAGAAATATAGTGAAGTAGTGCTTCGCGTTCCCCGCGGACTTACTGTAGGCTATAGCTTTACGTTTACACTACGTGTGTCCCTCCCCCTTGCAAAAGTTGAATGGCTCCCCTGGGTGTGTAGCTCCCCACACTCCACGATTCATCGAGCTAGCACCAATAAAAATAATTGTGTGAATTTATTTTTAACCGGTGTGTTTCATATGGTAGCCCAGAAGCGCCGGGGAGCGGACGGAGAGTGAAACTGGGGCACGCCGCCGAAGGTGTGCATGCAGCCGGGGCTGCGACTGGCGTCTACCGCCGTGGAATGAATGAAACTAAAGGTGGAAGGGGGTCTTTGGCGGTCACTAGTCCACCTTAACTCACCAGAAAACGTCTCGATTGCCTTCATGGCCCAGTGATCGTCCGGACAATCCACAAACGCATAGCCGGTTTTCATTAGAAACTGTCCGGAGTATGGGATCTTGTGGTCGTCAAAGGTTTTTCCTAAGTCCTCGGCAGTCACGCTGTCGCCTAGATTCCCAATGTAAAGCTTGTGCATGGTGGAAATTGTTTTTTCCAAGTCCAAAACCGAAAAAGATAAACCCTGGAGTAATTAAAATTGAAGCCACCAAAAAGTTTCTCTCCCGAATTTGCTAATAGCGCAACAAGATATTGTCACGCTTGCCACACTAACTGAAAGTGGAAATCACGCTAGATCGAAAGACTACCTAAAAAGAAAAAGAGTACAAAACGCGACAGATATTTGTTCTCAGTCGCAAACTAAAAACGAGATTTCAAAAGTGTGAAAACAGATGGTATTGAATTTAGCTGTAAATCCAGTTGAATAAGTGGAGCAGGAGAAGAAATGAAATCCCTTGACTTGCAGCCGGCCCCAACAGACGAATAAAGCAGCAGCCTATAGCCTTTCTACCGCACTGTGGAGGAGGTGGGTTGTACTGGGTGGATTTGATGATGGGTCTATGGTGGAAGAGTGGGAAAAACTATGGCGGGATCAAGTCGGGAGAAATGTTTTCCTCTCTCTCCGCCTCTCTCTCTAGTTTTCTACCCTTCCCTCTTTCAGCGATCCGCCCGCTGCCGGCGGAGGGGTGACGCCGCCCCTCCGCCGACTCCAATTCACATTTTTTTTTTTTTTTTTTTTTTTTTTGTTTGCAAAGGGGAAACCACGTGGTCTATTTGGAGTAGGTTAGAGACAGGAGGAAGGGGAGGGGGGCTCCCCATCTTATCCTAGGGTATTCACCAGATGAGCGCGTGTGCAAATGTGCGCGCGCATGGGCACACAAGCCGAACCCCTAACCGTGTGCTGTGCTCGCTCCTTTCCGTACTGTACTCGTGCACGGCGCAGTTGGTGTGCTGTGCTGGGGCTTTTATGCAACATGACGTACCACACATACGCTTGATACGTTTCTGCTCGCGCGGGCGGAGATTGGGCTATATAGAGACAGACTTCCTTCACCACATAGTAATGTAAGCGAAGGCAGCTAAGAGCGGACAACCTCTGGGCGCACAACTGTTTTTATTGCATTAACTCACTTCGCCCTGTGTTGAATGGCTGGAGGCCTGGGCGCACAGAAACACTTCACATTTAAATAACAAGGCACGGCCTGCTAATTCTGGGGCCTAGCACCATCACCTCGTAACTGTTCCCGCCCTCCGGATGAATATGATAAGTGGGAGAAGAAGTTAGTTGTCACGAGTGTTACATAAATGACCTATGGTGAACCTTGGGCTGTGTGAGGTGGTAGAACAAAAGGTTCAGAGTCCCCATTTTTGTTTCAGGGGCCGCAAAGGTTTTGCTACCGTGACCTGGACCTTCCACTAACTTTGATACATTGTTGCCCACAACCCGATCAACAAGGAGGGCAACCGTGTATCAGATATGGCGGCGATATTGTGTAACAACAGCACCCAGGCCAGGCTGTTGTAGCAAGGTGAGCGGGGATCTGTGTAGCTGATACTTGTTAAACTGCACCGCCCCTCTGCTGTTAAGACACTTTACACAAAGTACCTGGTAGCTGTCACTCACTAAAGCCACGGTTTCAACAGGCGGGACCCAGAGTTAAAATACAACTTCAACGCTAAGCTAAAGCAGTTGGTTAGCTTCTGTGGCTCGTCCATTTGATCATATTTCTCTGTGTGGGGCGCACAGGAAATAACGCTCTGGCGCAGTCGCTGGGCTACAGCGCCGCACACACCGCGCGCCCCTCTGCGTGGAAGAAGACTTCTCAAAATGGAGGCAGCGACTGGTGCGCAGGGCCTGCCTCTCCCCCACACACATTCACAGCAGTTTGGCTCTGGCTCACGTTGGCGCTCAATGCGTCCAGTGTGTGCATATCTCGCACTCTGCTGTTTTACATTTCTCAATTCTGGATATGGGTTTTTAAAGAGTATTTTCTCAGTGTGAGAGGCCATGAAGACTTTGTGGGCATATGTAGGCCCCGGAGGTAACGTGTGCACTCGCTTTGTTAGAAAATGGCTCCTAAGCACAAAATGGATCCAAACCCTCGTAATGGTTGAACTGTAACTGTTGCCTCAACATGGTAGAGGCAAACAAACCAGGATATCTATTATAAAAATATTTTTCAGTAGATCAGAGGAAGAAATCCGTTATTCTGTCCATATTTGGTTGCCATGTGACTTATTGAAATCCTGCCAATATATAGATTTGAATCTATTTTGCATTTATTTGAGTATCTTAAGTTTCTTAATAATTTTGAGTTATGATTAAATGTATCTGTCTTATTGTTATTATATTAGTCCAGGAAGAAATATGCATAGGATTGAGTAAAATAAATTTAAGAGAGAGAGCAAACGTTTAAGTCTTTCATTGTTTTTAAATTAATCTAATTTTCATACCCAACATTAAGGGCACACAACATTTCTTAGCTGCAGTAACATCTTTATTGGATTGAACATCCTGAAGTGTTGTATGAAGCAGAGTCACAACCACATAGAGTAATTCTGCAGCAACACAGCACAGCTTTGAGACCATTGAATATAGCATGATGGTTTAATGGTAAAGCTGTTATACTACAACTAAAAACTCCACTCTGCTTTTTTTGTTTATCTGAAGCTGCTCCAGATTCACTTTACCCTTTCTTCCTTCCTCTCTGGCTCTTTGAGCTCACACAAGTGACAGGTTTTCCTTTTTTGTTTTTTCATTGTCCTGAGATGGCTTGAACTCCTCTCCCCAAACCCCCAAACCCCCTTCCTCCCTTTCCCCCCTTTGAATCACACACAGGCTAGTTCTCCGGTGTGGTAGTAAAGATGAAAGATTACATCTGTTCCACTAAACCTTAAAAATTCCAGCTAAAAACTTCTCTAGCTTCTATAACTCATATGCTTATCAAGGGTAACATATTCTCAGTCTTGAGCAACACAACGTTGAAATGATGTGTATATTTGTTTGTGCTGGTCCACAGTTTGTGTATATTGTCCAACCAGGTTTTTCACTCTCAACAAATCAAATTGATCCAATGAGCCTATCAGTGAAAAATTCTATTATCCCTTTTCCAAAATTCAATTTCCCATGAGCACACTAAGATAAACACAGTTGTTATTGCTGTGCACCAGACATCAGAGAAGTTTGAACATGAATGAACTGAATTCATCAAGGAGGTCTATAAGTCATAAGTCAAACTTATGAAACTCTTGTTTTCCACCCCGATATCAGAAAAATGTTTTGTATCTCACTCCTCTGTTGGTACCAGGGATTACTCTCCTTATCTGTCCTTCAGTCCTTAAAAGCAGTACCTCCCATGGTACAACCTGTCTGCAATCCTTTATTATTATTTCCATGTTTTATATGATTGTCTCCAAACTAGCAGTGTCCGAACCACTGTCTGTCTCTCTCAGGTGTTGAAGTTTGACATAAAAAATTCAAGTTGCAACAGGTGCATTAGATTTAAGGGTTTCATGGCCTCATGGCTAAAATAATCAAAGCTAATGTTACATTTTGTTTCATTCATTTAGTGTGAATGTCTCAGATACACAAGATTTCTTTGTATATTTTGGGTTGGGTTATGTGGAGTAAATGAAAAGTAAAAAAATTGTAAAAAGTCAAATACAAGTACCTCAAAATTCTAATTATGAACAATACTTGAGTAAATGACTTAAACTTCTCCTTTAATCACCTTGGTGGTAGAAAAATCAGGAAATTAGCTTTTTTTCTACCCTTGTAGACATGATTGACTGCCATCAATGGCATCACAGGACTCTCAACAGTCTTTCCTGTTGTGTGTGTGTGTGTGTGTGTGTGTGTGTGTGTGTGTGTGTGTGTGTGTGTGTGTGTGTGTGTGTGTGTGTGTGTGTGTTGGGGGAGGGGTGGATAGGCAGAGGTCAAAGGCTGTGGAGAAACATGGTGAACTGGGCGGGAATGCAGAAGGAGGAGACAAACTGCCCCGGGTGATGCAAACAGGGTAATGTTCAGCTTTTCTTCTGCTTCTCTCCGTCTTGTTTTTGGTTTTGCCCTCCTCACTCATCATGTTAGACCCCTTCTTCTCACACAGAGTCATGTTTCTGCAGATGTTGTGTAAAGAGGAAACAGAGTTTTTCTATGACCAGTAGAAAAAAATGATGTTGGAGGAATTACTCAGATCTTTTACTTAACTAAATAGTAAGTAATAGAAAATAGTCTTTTACAGGTAAAACTTCTGGGTTCAGAAAGTAAAACTACAAAAGTATCCACATTGAAATATAGATTAAGCACCAAAAGTAAAGGTACAGAATAATGTGTATTATATAAATAGATTATAATTGCTGATGCATTAACAGCTATTTTGTTAATGTTGCTGCTAAAGCCAAAATGTAATTATTTTATATACTGCTGGGTCACTGTTTAGCTAGCCCATAATTATACATATATATAATCATAATTTCATTATCTTAATGATATCATTATTAATAAATCTAAAGTTATCATATGAATACAGTAAAAAGTACTAATGAGTCCTCCAACCACATATATGCTCCTTGTCCTGATAGAACCTGCAGGAGCACTTCCTGATAGAATAACTGATCCTTTATGATGTGATAGTGATGCGGTAAAAGTTTATCCAGGTTTAGACACAAAGACAACTTTGTTATATTCAGGGAAAAGGCTCAAATAAGTGCTATGATACAGTCAAAAGACCTTCATTGTCATAGTTACACTCATAAACATATGGTTCAGTGTCTTGTTGACCCATCCACCTCAACCTCCCCTACACAAACTCTGCCACCATGTCACCATAAGACCAGCTGACTTCCTCCTTCACTCTCATCATAATAACTATGGCAACGCAGGCGCCTTTGTTAGTTCAACACAAAGATGTCACTCTGGGGGATTTCTTGAAAACACTGATGCTTTCTCACACAATTCTACATGTTGCTTAGTAATAAAAATGTAGCTGTGGGTTATGGCTAACTCTGGGTTAACTGTGGGATAACTCTGGGTTAACAATGGGTTAACGATGGGTTAACGATGGGTGAGCTTCTGGCACATAGGTGAACAACCTCACAACCTGTAGGTTTGTTTTTAGGGGAGAATAGTCTCAAAGGTGCAGTATTATAAAAGTATAGGGGACAGGTACTTTATTTTTCACAGTTTCAGTCAAACTTTATGTGACAATTTAACAGACCTGCCTAAGTAAAATGAAATGATGACCTCAAACATGAATCATCATACTCTTAATATGGTAATGAACAGGACATTTTGATTAGTGTCCATCTCAGTGACAGAGAGGAGATGCTGACAGCTGTATTGCCATCCAGCCAGATGTTGGAGACAGAGTCGTGCTCTACAGTAACAGCCGTTTACCTGCCAGACACACAGTGTACATACTGGTTTGTCTGCTAATGGTCATTTCCCATCCTGACCATATTCTCTCGAGTGCCCGTTAAGCTGCATAATCAAATCACATGTTCATTTCTCACAGAGCCGAGCCTTCAGGGAAATGTAGTGTAAGCTGAGAAGACATCCGAAGCATTCTAGTTATGTGCAGCTTATAATTGAAAGATTAAAGGAATCACATTTTATTAGAAAACCTAAAGAAGAGTTACATCTGCCTGTGAGGAGGCTGGTGAAGCTGCCATTTACCTTCATATTTACATTCATATCAAGCTTCAGTGGCGAAGTCTGCTAATAATCTGTATTTTTCTGTCAACAAATCCCATGAAAAGACAAACTGGTGATGGATGGACCCTACTATAAATACTGTGTGTGTGTGTGTTGATATATCTTATTGTTCTATGCATAGAGCCTCATTGTCCAAAAACTATTAAAAACACATCAGTGAGACACATTTCATCATCGCCATGAACACAGATTTTAGTTTATTTTGAAGTCTCTCTCTCTCACACACACACACACACGCACTGTTCTGCTGCCCCAAATATTCACTAGAGCATCAAATGTGGATTAATCCGCTGCTGAAAATAGTCCCAACATTTGCAATATTTGCTCTTATTTGTTTGTTAAAAACTACAATGATCAGATGTTTAAGGAAATTATTGAACCCTTTAAAAAAATATTAAACTGTGTTTGTGTTTTTTCTAAGATTGGTCATCAGTAAGAATCAGTCGACTTGGAGCTGATACCTACAGACACTATAGAAATCAGTCAGTCCTCAGATGGACCAACATGTTGTCATTTTTGTTTTTTATAGAATTTGTTGACAATAAGAAAATAACAGCCTTACCATTCATTTTAATATCCCTGACAAGAGGAACAATTAAATATCAAAGGTGAAGGGTCAGACATCACAGCAGCACACCAATAGGAGGAAGAATAGTTTTGGTTCAAGGATGTTAGATGATTGGACAAAAAACATTTGTTGTTTCCATTTTTCCAAAGAAATGAGTTGTCTCATGACAAACCAATGCTCAGTGAGGGATTCACCTGGTCACACTGAAACATCTCCACCTGACAGGAGCTCTCTCCCCCTCTCTCTCTTTTATACTCACAACAAATAAGAACCAAGAAGAGCCTTGACTGTCATTAATCGGCACAATAACATTTTTTGGAGCTTCAAAGGATCTTTGCACATTGTGGTTTCCTCTCTGCAGCTCTTCTGGGCTCAGCATTCCTCCTCCAGAAGCTGCAGGTAACAACATCTTGGCCTCCTGAAGCAACAAAATGAGAGGAGAGGAACAGTCCTCATTAAAACGGCCTCGACTCTAATGATCCAGCTGCTCAGACTGGAAGAGCCACAAAACCAAGTAATGAGATCTGTGTACCATGGGTCCAGCGCTGAGAGTTTATCGTTGTCCGTACGTAATTTGTTTGGAGATTCATGGCTCAACATAGATTCAATTTGACACTGGCATCTTTGTATAGCTATTAATATTGTTATATTACAAATGCCTGAATGTAAAACCTATAGTTGTGCTCCACAAGTATAATGTGAATCCAGCTGATTCCAGGAGATGCTTTGGTTTATACGTCCAGACATAAGACACACTTGTGTCTTTTCTCCTCCCTCCTTCCTCTCCACAGATCCCCTCTTCACACTGTGTCAGATGCTTAGAGACAGCGACCTGCATGTCAGTCACATGTGAGCCTTCTTCCTGTCAGTAGTTAACTTGCGTCCATCGCATGGATTCAAATGTTTTCCATGCATATTTGCTGCAACCAGAACAGGAACAGGATGTCTGCTGCTGGGCTAATGAGATCCACCACTACTGTGCACCCATTGTTACTGCCTCTATGTAGTTTCTGTCCATTTTACCTTTTCTCCCCATTATTTCTTCCCCCCTGACATTCCTTTATAACATGCCTTCAGTCCTCCTCTCCAGCTGCTTTGACCTCTGGCTTCTTTCTTGTTTGCTGCTCGTAGTGTTTACAGTCTGGAAAATGAAGTTGTTCAACCTGTTGGTCAACCATCAGTGTGAGGATGTAACTGTGAAAATGCTTGTGTACAAACCATAGTAATTGTTTGTGAGTGTGTGTACATAATGGTGCACATTAGAGAAACCAAAAAAGCACTTGTGACAGATTTATGGAAGCTCAACAGGAATCAGCACATTACACGTGTGCACTTGATACCCAGTGACATCCACTAAGCTCCACCTTCAATAAATGTGACTAATAAAAATCATTTTGTCTCTTATTTGGCCTCAATTTTTAAGAACGCAACACAGTTTAAAATAATCTACCTTCAGGCTCTGTTAAGTGGCTGTTCTGGAGCTTTTGATAACATAGTTCAGTCTTCATCAGCAGACAAAGACAGTGAGAAGTGACTGAAGAGATATTGGTGATTACATTTTAATGTTGACTGGGTATGTGTTAATGAAGAAAATGAGATATGATAGAAAACTCAGGAACAGCTCCAGAGGTAAATGGACCTTGAGGTGAGATGGTTTCATCATCTGACAATTTCAAAATGAAGAATGAAGTCTTTTAAAACTATTACCTCAGTTCCAAGCACATTCCAGGTAAAACACATCACATTGTGACATGCTCATGAAAAAGCTGAGATGTTTGTATATTTGTTTGGTGTTGAACGGTGTTCCCCAATGTGTAGATCAGCATCAACACACATCCTTCATCAGCCCCTTACTGCTTCATTTTTGCTACAGCAACAAAACTTTCCATCTTAACCATCAAAAAAATTTTTTTTCATAGTAACAATCAACATAAATACTTATTTTAAACATAAAAATAGTGAAACAACCACTGTGACTGTCATGATTTATGACACTATTGAGATGATTTTTCAATGAGAAGATGAGACATTTAAAAAAGAAGCTGCAGCTCAATGTTTCATGCTTAAATTTCATACTTTTCAATCAGGTAAAAAACACCAGATGACTGGGTAAATGTCTTTTATCTGCTTTACATTGTATTTAAGTATTGATTAACCAAACATTAAAGTCTTTTAAATCCATCAGATTCATTCAATTTCACTATAAATTGATACAAGGTGCACATGTCAGAATGAAATTAAGAGCAATGGTGACTATCTTATTTTTTCCTGCACACTGACAAAGAGCTGAAAAGGTTGTACCCAGTTTGTCAAAGTTTGTCACCTTCTGGT
Source organism: Rachycentron canadum (assembly GCA_038496675.1). Classification (NCBI taxonomy): domain Eukaryota; kingdom Metazoa; phylum Chordata; class Actinopteri; order Carangiformes; family Rachycentridae; genus Rachycentron; species Rachycentron canadum. Next base: position 15,660,399 of record CM076664.1, read on the forward strand.
TATGTAATAAAATAATAAATAAAATGATTGGGTTTTTTTTGGGTTTTTTTGTATTTAAGCACTTTATCTATGCTGTTAACTGTTTGCTGTAACACATCCAAACTTTCTGATTCTGGAGTCAACATCACAAACATTTTTACACATTGTTTTTTTTTTAAAAATCAGAAATGTGTCAATGTCTCTAAACTTAAACTCAGTTCTGATATGTTTGAATGCCAGAGTTTCTGCATTCACTAGAATTGGCATACTACATACATAAGTACTATTTAAAGATCCCCTGCAGGTATGTTTTTAAGACACCTTAAAAAACAAACCAGTTAAATGACTTTTTTTTTTGATTCTCAATAATCCAAAGTTCATCTCTGAATCTCCTACGCCACTACGTCACTGAAAAGTCCAGCCTGAGATTTATGTTTCCACTTCACACTTCGTTGCTGAGCTGCGTACTGGGCCCTGACTTTTTGTGATGTCACAAAATCATTTTGTATGTGAAGACAGCACAGAGAAACTGAAGGAAAGGATGAATGTGGAAACAAACAGTTATTGAACTGATGGTCAGAACAGTTTTAAATGGACTGCGCACATTTATGTACAAAAAATGTAGATAGTGCGTGTTGAACCTGGCTGTGTGTTTTAGACCAGAGAGTAAAAGTCAGAAAATGAAGGTTTGCTAATTTAATTTAACTCCAAAACACTGACTAAAAAACAACCCTGGGTCTAGGTCTTGTGCCTGAGCTTTCAACCATCCAACCAGCTCCAGAGAAAGCCTGTGAATGAACCTGAGAGTGAGAGAGAGAGAGTTGGGATAGTTGATAACTGCTCTTTTGAAAACTTTCATGCTTAAAATGATTGAAAAAAATATATTTTTTGTCTATGTCTTATGTCTAAAACATGTCACTTTTTCATTTTCACCGTTGGCCTCTTAACTGGAGTCACACTGATTTAAACTGGGACAAATGTGGACTGAAATTTTTTAACATTTTGTTTTTTCAAATCTTTGACTTCACAGGGCTCTTTTTGTTACTTTAGCATGTTCACTTTTGTCCTACACTGTTTCCTCTGCAATTTTAAATCATTACTGTCGACTCTAAAACAACTGAATTTTATTATTTGTGGCCGTTAATGTGGGTTAAATCCACACTTCTGCCACAAACACCAAACATGTCAGGCTGAACTGCAGTGATATTTCAATCTGATGAAATTGTACAAAAACAGAAGTGACAGTGAAGAAGTAAATAATAAATTGTTTTCAAATGATGAAGCTGCTTTGGAGAATTAGTCGTAGTACTTTAGCTCAACACATGTAACAGGTTTCACTTCCTGTGGTGACATCGCAGAAACAGGATGTGCCCTCAACAGCCTCACATCATAAGATAAAGAAGTCATGAACGACATCATGTTATGGGGTGTGACTGCAGAGCCACTGAGAAAGTTTCTAATGAGGAAGCTTCATCTGGACTTGAAGGCTTTTTTTCAGTCCAGCCCTCTAGAATCTCAGACAGAAACATTTCTAATGAAGTAGAAATGTAAAAAGGAAATAAAAAAGAAGAACTCTGCTGATCCAACCAATTTATAGACACAATTAAACCATATAAGGACACAGTCACAATTCATTGAAAAACCAAATGAATTTAACTTTTCCAGAGGAGACATTTTATTGGGGTGTTTGCACTACAGGACACAACAGAAATATCTAACTTTAAAAATAGTTTAACACAGCATGAATAGTAGCTTTGTGATGCTTCATTACTAATTTATATTAACACCTAGAATGCAGGTAAATTACAAGGATCAAATTGGGTTTTTTTCATAGGAAAAACAGACATGAGCTCAGTGAAAGGACAAATACAAGCGAACTGAAAGGGAAAATAATATCCTACATTTTTTTTTTTTTTACTGTGAATAAATTGTCTATTTAAGAAGGAGAGAAATTGAAATAACCGGGTGTCTCCGGTGAAATAGAAACTAGGCCTACAACAGGAGAGACCTGCTCACTCCAGTGTTTTACTCTGAGCCAGGCTCCGCTTGTAATGTTCGTTTCCACGGTTTGAGTCCGTCACGCAGCGAAGACCTGGATTAAAGAACCCGCATGTTTTCCGTACGGCCGCGTTGGATTGGAGGAACGAATTAAAAAAAATAGCATTTCAGGGAGTTTAACCATTTGTGAATCGGACTCACCGACCACGAGCTCCAGCACCACAGCAGCTTCGGTCCGGAGCCCCTCATGCGGCGGACACCGACAGGACCTGGAGCCGTTTCCACACAGCTCACAAAATGGAGAGCGGGGCGGGGAGGTTTCCTCTGCCCGGACCCGCTGCTCTGGAGAAACATGAACACACTCCCCGGGAGCCCCTGTACCTGCACTGAGGGCCAGCCGGACAATGAGCTGGGCTCCAGAGTGAACTAAGGCCAACTCTTGTTATAAACACACAAAAGTTTTTTATTTGGTTGCAAACACGAAATGCATTTTGTCCTCGTTCTTGGGTTTTAAAGTGTTTGAAAGGTGAAGGTTACACAGGTTGGATGAGCTTGATGTTTACTCCAAACAGACGAAGACAATGTGAGGAGGAATAGAAGAACAGACCTTTAATGTCGTTTTAAAAAGCTAACATGAGCATTCAGCTTCCGTCTATCCTGCAATTATTCTACCCTTGACTAACAAATTAGATATTTAGCGTTTAACAGTTTCCACCATTACTCATTCATTTTTATTTGTTGATTTATCGTTTTAAACAGGTTTTAACCTCTGCTGTGATTAAAATAACATGACAAGCTGTTTATTGTAGCTGAGGGTAGAGGTTGGAAAGCAGGCAACAGTTAATTAAACCAGGCGCCCCTCCTCCTCCTTTAGCCCGGGCCACTACCGCCACCCAGCGGCCGACTCGGAGCACTACACCCGGGGCTGCGGGAGGGGAAGGGGGCCTTGAGCCGGGAGGCCCGCTGGGGCGCCACAGTGTGAAGCACAAAAACACGGTCCAATTATTTTGTCCAAACAAAATGTAAACTTATTTAAACAAATGTATTTTGGAATAATTTTTATTGAGGCCTTTGCATTTTCTTATGACAGCAGTTTTAAGAATTAATCAATTTCTTTGGCTCCCGTTTCTCTCGTTATTTTTTTTAAATAAAAATAAATGAAACGGAAAAATAAAAAATATCTTGCATCAGTAATTATATGTAAATTTAATTCTCCTGCTTTATTGAGAAGCAAAGCGCAGATTTTTTTTTTTTTTTTTTGGTTTTGATCAAAATAACATTTCCGGGTAACAGTTCCGTTGACACAGCTGTTGCTAATTAACCTGCTCGGTGTGTAGATAATTAGCGTCAGAAATCATTTCACCTTCCCCCGGGTCTGTTCGTGCTGCCGGCCTGAGCCGCGCTGAGACCAGGCCTGGCTCCGCCGAGGCCCTCGCACTTAAACCGGCCCGGCCATCGAAAAGACAAATGATTTTTTCACCGGTAACCGGCGTCGGTACCGAACAAACGCTGTAACCGCCGATAAGTGGATTTTAATTCGCCGTAATTCGCGCCGGAGTGTCGCGCGGGGGGTTATTTCAAAGGCTTTAATCGGGTCGATAAAAGCGCGCGAGTCGGGTCATTCATTCCTGTAACTGTTGAATGATAATGCGCGTTCTCGCTACACGTGCACGGTCTGTCGGAATATCTGGATGAGCTGGGTGAAATGGAGGACACCTGTTGACCTCAGGGTGACACGCGGGAAACGGAAACATTTGTCTTCAACTATAATAATGAGAAGAAGAAGACTCCTTTGAACTAGTGTTTCTTTAAGGTTTTTAGATGTAACAAAAAACCTGCATTCCCTGAGTCTGGGTTTTATACCATAGCTTTAAGTTCCTCATGGTGCCCCACACTGACGACTTTGTATTCATGTATAAGAAAACTCATACAAATGTAAGTGTGTTCTCAAGAATACATGGGACTGAATATCCTCCCTCTGAAAACACTTGTTGTGCGAGAGCCAGGGGGCAACATTGTTGTTGTACCCAGCTGTGGTTCAACAGACCCACACAACCGACAGCACCCAATGCTGGAGTATTATCACCTGGTCCATGTTGTCTGTGTTTCAGATGAATGAAAATATCTTCTTTCAGGAACATGCATTGTCAGCAGGAGATAAGATCAAATAATTAATCTTAATTAACAAATTTTCATTTTTCATTTTTACACAGGAGCCATTGTGGACCCACTTCTGTCTGCTTTACTATGTTTGTAATCCCAGATCACTATCATGTAAGGCACTATGGTCCAGTATGGGCTTGGGTGCTGGGGGTCAGCTAACCAGCTACAGTTCAGTTCAGAAGAACAGGATAGAGACAATCACTGAGTAAAATTCTGCTACACAGATTTTTTTTTAGCCTATAAGAAATCTTAAGCTTTATTTGAGGCATAAAGGGGAATATTGCTCACTGAGCCACTTCCTTTCTGTTAGTGCCCATTCAGTCATCTGCTGAAGTTTCTCTGTGCTCAGAATTACTAACCTCCTCCTCTGGAGGTAGCATCAGGACTGTGACAGCACAGGTCCAGTTTCCCCACCTCACCTAACACAGGTGAGGTGGGAAAACTTGAAACCTCCGGTGTGTAAAGTAAAAGCCAACTTCTCAGTGACAAAAGACACATTTTATGAAATGATACATTTTTGAATAATAGATCTTGGATTCTTCTAGACTGTGATTATTCAAAACAAATGATTTTGTCTTGAAACATGTGGAGGGGACCCATAAAGAAAACATACGCAATATTTACATGTTGTGTTCAGTGTCCTCATGTATGTCATCAATCACCCAGAGGGCGTATGAGGCGTCGTCAGTGCTCAGCTGTAAATACTCACTTGTACTTTGAAGGAAGACACATTATGTCCATTATGAAGAAAAGGTGTCTGCCTTCTGCTGATTGATGAAGTGTTGTGGTTGTTACATACCGTGTCATGATAGTACTTGTAGTCTAACAAGGTAATGACTAAAAACAAAACGTTTTGTCAGGGTTCACTCACCTGTTTGTTCTGGAGCTGTTACCTTCCTTGGTCAGTGAGGTTGATCGATGTAGCTGTTCAAACTTCCTGTCATTCTGAGACAGGCTGTCAAAATAAATTTAATTACCATCTAAAATCTCTAGTCGAGACAAAATACATATACAATACATAAAAGGATCGACAGGTTCCAGCCTGTTTCTTCTTCCTCTAATTGGAGCTGCATCAGTCACTCAATCGAATAAATCAAACTGTTGTGAAGACGAGTGATCAGCCATTTCCATTTTGTTTCTAAAATGTCTTTTTTCAATAATATTAAAGTGATTTGTAGCTTTGGATATTTGGTCTGATCAATGGAAATGTACGATCACATGACCTCAGGCTGTGGAGCCTTTGTAGATGAAACAAGAGGCGGTTGCAGCCCTCATTGTGCTGTGAGCTGAGGAACTGCAGCACTGATGGTGATAATGATAAAACATTTTATTTGTATAGCACTTTTCTAAATACTCAAAGACACTTTACAAGGAGAGAGAAAGCAATGAATGAAAACGTCATGAATAAAAATAGAAACAACTTTTAAAAGAGAAAATACAATGTCAGTAGAATTGTGGGTATTTCAATGAGCACCATGTTAGCAAGATAACCTAACTACCTACTGGATCCATGATTAAACTGTTATTCATCAAATGGACTGTTTACAAAAGACATCTTTTATTTGTGTTTATCTGGCCAACTGTGATTGGCTGCTTATTGAAACACCCTGCAGGTAGGTGTTAACTAAATCCATCCTGGGAGCAGTGAGATGCAGGCGTGATGTTTTTTTCTACAAGAAAAGCAACACTGGAGGGTGTGTTGGAGCTGGGGTGGGATTGGGTGGAGCTGCAGACTTTAGTTTTTGGCCACTGCAGCTTCCAGAAGCAGCCATGTTGTGGGCTCAAACCAGGGCCCAGTTCTGCTGCCAAGTCACTGATGTGATATGAGTGAGTTGTGATGGGGGGGTGATGTAAGGCATTGTTACATCTTTACAGCCGACACAGCTCTAGATAGAGGGATGGGGTGGGTGGCAGAGACAGTAAAAATAATACAGCACTTGTCTTAAAGTGCTTTAAAGTGAACGGAACAAACATGTTAATGGTCAGTTTGAAATTGAAGAGGGTGACGACTTGAGCTGTGTCCAAATTCAGGGGCCAACTGAAGACTGATGCCGTCACAGCGGCGGGACTATGCTGTCCTATTTCCATTTCCTGGGCAATGAAGACTCCAATGAGTGGATCCTTTGTGGCCCAAACTATCCCAAGATGCATTGTGCACCTGTAATGAAAGCAAACACAACCGACAGAGAGCCTGAGGGTTACACTTTTAAATGCAAGTACTGGGTTTCAGTTCAGTTCAAGCCTTAAACCCTTTCGGCAAGGGTGGGCACAGCTGGTGACAAAGATAAAATCCTCCGTAGACCAGACCGCCTCATATCGGTCAGGATTTTCAGTCTACAGCGGCCCTGTGCTACGAAGGATGAGACCCCTGAACTGGGACACAGCTTTGTAATGTTATCTTCTAGATCTGATTCCCAGGCAGCAGATTATTAAACTACAGTGCCATCGCGCCACCAGGAGGAGTGAGCTTGAAGTTGTGTATTAAAAGAAGCAAATCGCACCGAGCTGTCCTCATGTCCGTGGCTGGTTGGTGAAGAGGTCCTGTTCAAGAGTGGGGTTTCAGTCTTCACAAACACAGAGAGACCAAATTGGTGCATACACAGTCAAAAAATGTTTTTTGCTGAACAGTTGTTTTGTTGAACAGTTGTCAGTCGTGGTCCTTGCTGTGGGTGCTCAGAAACGACAGGTGTGGGTGCTGTAACGTCAAATAGAACGGAAACAACTTTCTGAAATAGTCATGACACCTCCTAACGCACAATATACACAATGTTCTGGAACATGTTGAAGGGGTACGTAAAAAAAAAAGTTCATGTTTCCCCCTTTCCCTTTACTTTCCAGAAGCCTCATTTAACAAAATAAAAGTTGGGTTTTATGTTCAAAAACATATCAAACTGAAGGGAGGATTTTGTCACATTTACTTTGATAACTTCAGGGTTTGGAACACACTCTTGATAAAAAATAGCCTTTGTTTCATTTAACATATGGATAAGGGGGGAGGGGGCGAGGAGAGACACTATTCATAATGGGAAGGATAGATATTTCATAACTAGAGTGGGAGAGAAGGGGGGGAAGATAAATTCTTGGTGAGGGGACATTTTAACTTATATCAAGTACATGGCATAGATCATACATGAGGGTCAAGGCAACACATTTTAACCTAACTACTCAGTTATCAATCTCAACTAGTTCTCAATAGTGCCCTTCCCTGATCCCAAACACAATGTTCCGAAGGAGGGGTGAGGTGGTGGAGGGGCCTCCCAAGTCCTCCATCCTTGATGCTGGATCCAAAAATGGGCGGCGAGGAGGAGGAGGAGGAGGAGGAAGGGGATGTGTAGGGGTGGTGGTGGATGCAACGTGAAGGCGGGGTGATTGATTCCTGGGGGAGGGTCCTCATTGATTGTAGAGGGAACGCTGTTCCCAGGGCATGGCCTGGATGGTGCGTGGCACAGGGGAAGGCTTGAGCGTGGGTGCTCCGTTCGGATGAAGGGAGTGGCCAATGGGGTTGATAGTGGTGAGGGGTCGCTGGGGGGCCAGAGAGAAAGTGTCCTGGTGCTTCGGCTGAGGGGAGGTGGGGGGGTAGAGAGAGAGAGAGAGAGAGAGAGAGAGAGAGAAAAAGAATAAATCACTGTCAGTGTACTTAACTTTTGAAATTGAAATAAACCAAGTGATGCTGATGGATGTAGAAAAGATGAGTTCATAAAAAAATAAAAGTGTTGACTGCCTGTTGATAATGATGAGGTCTGGAGTCCCCCTGTGTGGGAACAGACATGTTTGCTTGTTCACTCAGGGGGAATACAGGCTCTGAAAGATCTTAGCGTGTAAGAATAGTGTTCACTAACTCTAGTACCAAAGGAAAGGCTTTTGACAACATGATAAAGGTATGAAAATACAGTGCACACTGGGGCTGGGTTGACATAAAAAGATTCTCTGTCTCAAGTTGAACGGATTCCTAAAAACTGATCTTTTAATATATGACCTACAGTCGCCTGTGGATGTCAGGCGCTGTTATGGCAGAGAGACAATGGATACATCCAGCGTGTCTCTTCTGTGAACATTTTCCTAAAACGTTTTTGTGATGGCCCTGTCCGCAGCAGCACATTGCTCAACTTCTGTCCCTGGACAATGACGATGTCAAATTATCTCACACAACCACATGTCAAATATCCTCAACTATTACTTTAACAGCTGATTCCCTGGAGAAAAAACACTGCCACCAACAGCAAAGATGTGCATCAACTGCGTGACAGCACCAGTAAAATCTTGATGCCCAGAGTCTACGTCCTGTCAGACTACAACAGTGTCAATATTCATTAGTACTCAGCTGTCATGGCTTGGATCAGAATCATCTTCAAAAATCACCTCAGTGGTGGTTCTCATTACAGTTAATACCTCCAGGACCACATTTTGCACACACGTACACACACACGCAAGCAAGCTGTTGTGGCTCATCTTCTAACTTGAGGATTTGTAAATGAAAAATAGTAAAAAAGTTATAATGAACAAAACAAACAGCACAACATTGTGATGCAAACACAAGCTGAGTGAATGATTAGTGTGAAAGAAAGTTCAGCACAGCCCCCAGTTAGTAGTGTTAGAGAGCTTCCTACCGCCAGTCAAGCAACAGTTAGAGACCAAGAGAAGGAACTAACTCTTTAGTTTTAGTCTGATGGTTTTCTTTTCTGGGCACTGGGAGACATTTCAACCCTTATCCTCACTACTCTGTCAAAGCAGCTTTGTGATATCTAACAGTCATAATGATGATAATGATTGTCAGCTCTGATAGTTACTAATGTCGTCATCTAACAGCTGTTAGTTCGCACTGGCTACTGAGCTAAGATTAGCTGATGTTTGCACTGAGCTAATCCATAGTATTGGTATCAATCCTTTTGATTAGCTAAGGGTTGTGCTGAAGTGTGGCTCTGCTCTACAGAGCAGGTAAGAAGCTCCAATTATAATTATCAGAGGCAAAGATCAGTGAGAACAACTTTCAGGAAGCAGCCTCTTATTTTCACTCAGGACAGAGAACAGTTTAAGCACACTTTAAAACACTGTTGCTATGGCTGCATGTAATCCAGCTATCTCTTATTTGTGCTGGATTCTTGGCTCTGAGATCCAGATTTAAATAACTACTTTGAAATATTGAAGCAATGTGTTAACAGGCTAACAGGGACTAGCACTAGTTGCAGGCCTGTAATTGACTACATCTACAGTGCTACAGTGACATAGCCATGCTGACAAGAGACTGTATGTACAGACTCTCCACTCTGTTGGTCTTTTTGAACTAGAAAACAGACTCAATCCACTTACTATTTCTGAATCAGATGAATGGCAGAGAGTGAAACACTTGAACTAGAGATGAAACAGAGAAATAGCAAATGTGTTATTTTTATAATTATTGTTGTGGTTTCCTGTAGTAACATCTTTCAGAGCACAAACACTGCAAACACACAGGTCACCTGTCCAGCATAGTGCTGGTAAACCAGAAGCACTACAGCAACACTGAGCTAAGGGACGACAGAACAACAGAGCAGGGATGATACAGTAAGGACAGAGCAGGGATGATACAGTAAGGACAGAGCAGGGATGATACAGTAAAGACAGAGCAGGGATGATACAGTGTTTGCTCTAAGCTCATGTGATGGTGTGAAAGAGTCAGTCACATGCTAATACCTGCTAAGTTGAGTGTAAAATGCTATTAGAGGCTCTGTCACTGTTTGACTGACACTAAACAAACCCAGGTTGTTTGTCTCACGTGCCTCTAGTAGACAGTTGTGGTTGATGCTACAGAATCTAACATGGGTCAAATGAACAAGTTATGGTTATGATATATATGAATGTAATTATGATAATTACACTTTAAACTGTAATATTAAGTGTCTAGTATTTCTACCTTGATTTAGCGTTAGACTGGTAACATTTCATCTCTAAACTCTAAGCAGTAACAGGCCATCTTGTATTTTAAGAGGGTCATTTTGCTCATATTGTAGAAACATATTTCCATCAGTGCCCCAAGAATTTTGAATGAAACCAACAGACTTAAACCCAGAGTATTCAAGAGGAAGACATGTCCAGCAGGCCTTTCTACAGACAGCAGCAGCGAGCTGATCATCTCACTACTGAAACTGATCTGTTCTCTCCACAGTCTAGAGGGAAGCTGGGCTGTGAGCAGAGAGGCCCAGTGGACACATGAAGCAGTATATTAGTCCCTCTCTCCTGATGTTAGTAGGCAGACAGGGAGAAGGCAGCTAGCCAGCAGACAGAGGACGGCAGATGTGTGGCGGTTCTCTCTCCTACCATGGGGTTGGCGCTCAGCCTAGTGTATCCCGAGCTCATCTCCTTTACCTCAGGCACCAGGGGCTGGAGCAGGGAGTAGGAGGAGGATGGGGTGGTGCTGGAGGAGGAGACGTGTTTGTTGGAGGACGAGCTCCTCATGCTCTGCTGGCTGCTCTGGGAGGACACCGAGCTGGGACGGCCCTGCGAAGACACACAGGTTAACACACACTCTCACAGCAGACAACAACATTATAAAGCAGTGAGGTTTCCTTCAGTGTTTGTCCTGCCCCTGTGACCTAGTTCCTCCTCCCTACCTGGTGGGGGTCAGGCACAGACTGGCTGCCACCCTGCCCTCCCTGAGACATTGGCGACACACAGTGGGAGGGCAGAGGATCCTGCTGGCCATGTCCTCCATGCTGCGGTTGCATCATGGAGTTAGCACTGTTCTGCTGCTGTTGTTGCTGCTGTTGCTGCTGCTGACGGCGAGGAGTGGCGGCGAAATTGGAACGACGGCCGCCAGACTGGGTGGGAGGACGGGCGGACAGAGAGAGAGAGAGAGACATGGGGAAAGGAGGACATTTTAAGATCATTTCAGTTTTTACACACAGTTTGTGCCTCATTCATGCACAGATTACATGACGAGAGAGAAGATACAGAGCGGAGGAGAGGTGACAGATGGATGTGATGAACTGTTGTTTCTCTCCACAATAAAACAGATTCTTCAAGTCTCAGAACTGTTCAGTTTAAATGTCTGAAGTGAATGTGTCTCAGTTCTGTTTAACAGACTCGTCACATTTCACTGCTCTAACATGAGAGGATGGAGTGATCAAGTTGTGCACACATACACACACAAATACACTCACAAAGATTTTCCAAATCTCAACATCTAGAGATCATGGCTATAACAGTGTCACCTTCCATCATTAACATGAGCTTTGTCTATCCTCTGTAACCATGACAACATCAGAAGATACCTGCCTTCTCCACCTGTCCTCTAGCCCTGAAAGGTTCAGTATCTTTGCTGACAGTGTTAAACCTGACCCTCTATGCTTTAACTAACCCTCATCATACCTGGAGAAAATTCAGTCATTGCTTTACAACTCAGGTCTTGTCATAACAGGTCAGACCATCATTCATATCAGGGATGTTTACATTTTATTATCCTGCAGAGACAGTGGGATTTATTACACTTATACAGAAGACTGACTTGGAAGGGAAAATGAAATGTGGACCTTTCTAGTCACCATCACCTGAATTTAATGCTCAAAAAAAAAAAAAAAAGCTAAAGTAGGATATACGTTTATAACACATTGAGTAAGATTTAAAGGACAGGAAGTCACTAAACACTAAACACACTACATTGAACAGAGATTCAGCTAAAAAGAGATCTCTTCAATCACTGCAGCTGTTTCAGGATGAAAGGTCCCATATTTTATGAGTTTTTATCTGAAGTGTTGATATCCATAAGAGGCTATATTAGTGGTTTTAAGAACCAACAACCACCTCAGTGTAGTTACATCTGCTCTTCTCTGGAGCTCTAGGAAAAACAGGTCAATCAGCCAATCAGAAGAAAGCCCCAGAGTGACTGACTTTTCTTTTGATTCAATAGAAATATGGAAGATTTCAGGTGAACAAGAAACCAGGTTTTAAGGCTCAGTTTCTGAGTACAGGCTGTGAGCATTTCTCTATGACTGAGACCTTTGATACTTTCACTGTATTAATATAGAACCTGGACCTGCTTTATTGTCAAAGACCACATGGAGGTCGACCTTTAGACTGTATAGACCTTTAAAAATCCAGCATGCGTTGTTTTAATTACATAGGTGTGTTCAGAACCCATCCATGACCTGTGGACCCCTGACTGGTCAGGGATGGATTAACCCACCATGGGGTTCCCAGACAAAGATGACCTGTAGCTCTATTTCATACAAATTCACCTTTTACGTGCAATAAATATACAAAAAAATAATGAACTAAACTTGATTTTAACTCTCACTACAAGACTGGGTGCCAGGATTAGGTATGAATGTTGCATGTCTGGGGCTTCAGCGTAGTGGCCCAGTTCTAGTCTTGAGACTGGAGAGAATGATAATGAGACCCAAGTTGTAGGGAAATTGAATTTTCCATATTTTGATTAAGATATTTGTGCATGGGATTTTAGATGTAATGGTCAGACACACCCTGACATCAATCATTTGTATTTACTTTGATGCTAAAAACAGGCTATTGCTCCTGCCGCTTTAGTGACAGCAGCACAGAAAGGAGATGAAAACAGGTACAGGCAGGATTTTGATCGTGACCATTACATCTAACATTTTTGCACAGGTTGGCCCTTCCTCACAGCTAAACTTCAATCTGCCTCACGCACAACACACACAGACACACACACGCCCACTCATGCTCACACCAACCTGGTTTTTGGCCGCGGCGCTGCAGCGGTGCTGGGCCAGGTCCAGCATGGTGCGGTAGCTCTTAAAGCAGGACGGGCAGTTGAACCGGTTCTTATGAACCAACCCCACACACACACACACACAGACACACACGTGCACACACACACAAACACACATATAATTGGATTACTATACTTGTGAGGACAATCAACTGAATTGCATCTATTCTGATATCTGAGCCCTGACCCTTTGCCTAAACTGAGCCTAGCCCTGGTCTAACCCTGACTCCACAGCCCACGTTCAGTATAGGAGGGAAAGCCCCCTGGAGACACAGCAGAAGGAAATGGGCTGCATTATATTACATGCACACATTTCATCAAAGCAAATAATATAAAGTATACCCCACCATACAGGTATATCAACACTCACACCCCAGTGTTTCCCCGGTAGAGGGCCAATTACTTCACCACAGAATCATCATTTCAAATATTTAAAAAAAAGAAAAAAAGTTGGACTTATTAATAAACACGTGACTGCTGCTTATGAAGAACGTTATGGATACTACTCAACCACTGTGTGTGTGTGTGTGTAAGGACACACACGAGTCAATTGAAAATGTTGTCTAGCTCCAACTAAGGACCAAGGGCTGTCACATCTCACTCTCTCTGCCACAGGGCTGCAGCACTGTTTTGCCTTGATGCCACACTGACAGTTGTGTGTTGTGGTTGTGATATTAGTATGTCATAATAATGTAATAAAATGATTTGCAATTATTTTGGCTCAGGATAATCCTGACATGGAATATAGTTATACGTATAGTTCCATGTCTACACATGTATCTATATACACACATACACCTGTTCTCCCTTTAATCTGTCTCCTGTGATTAAATATTGTAGAGGAATTAAACACTAAATCTCTCCTTTGAGACCACAAGGAGATTCATTTATAAACAGATTAATCTGGGGGGGGTTAGTTTAAGAGCATGACACTCCTCATTAGTGTAGGAACAACAATGATTCACCTTGTTATCATAGTTAATGAGAACAATGCTCCTTGTTAATTACACCTCATTTTCAACAGTGTTTTATAACCTGAAACTACAGCAGGTGGTGTAATAGACAACACACTCCTTAAAACAGTGCCTTCAGCATGTGTTACCTCCCCTCTCTGAGCTATACAGAGGAAGGCCTACATGTATCAGTGTGTGTTCAGGAGAGATCTTAATAAGTGGAAGTATCGTTAACTGTATTAATAGTAACTATTGACTTTGTTTTCATAGTCAGAGCAACGTCTTCGTAGTTTGCAGCACAGGTCTATAACAGAGTTACATTAAAGGGTTAATAGTGGGTTTTTTTTGGGTTGTAGAATTCAAATGCTAAGTTTAATTTCGTAGCTTGTGGTACTTTTAAAAATATAAAATGAATCTGTTGACATACGTTTCCAGTCTTTATTGAATTATTTTGTTCCTAGAATATGATGTATGAGTCCATCTGCCTTCTTAGATTCTCCTGTTTGTAGATGGCATCACACACATTTCACCACAGAGGAGAGTTTATGGAGTCAAAGTCTATTCACTTTTATGCCATATCACTACATTTAGGTTTAAGGGGGGCATTGTTGAAACTATTTTAATGGGTTTCAATTTGAACCCTTGAGTGAAACCATTTAAGGAAAACGTAATACAAGCTGAAGATCTTAGTCTAGACCCTGACATTATGCTCACTATTAGTGACCAATAAACCTGGTTTCTGCCCCATCAGACATGACAACAGTGACTGATGATACATGATGTCACACATCTGAGTGCTAGTGTCGGGACCGGAGAGTGGATGCTGCAGGATCTGAGCAGTCTAATATTAACCTAAACATTAAAGTTTAAAATGCTGCAGCTTCCACTCTAGAAGTCAGTGCACAGCTCAGACCTCCTGCCTCCTATAGGCTGGCACACAACACCACCCAACCACCACTGAAGTTGAGTCCCTCAAGCACAGTGCCAGAGAATGACACTGAAGGCAGGACTCACAATGCTTCATAATGACCCTGTGAGGCCAACAAAAAACACTTGCTGCAGATTGTCAACATCCAACATCTGATGATCATTTTCTAAGTTTTTGATCACATCAGTGAGCAGATCAACAGAGAGCTACAACATAAACATTGAGGTGTAAACAGTGCATTTTTGTAGCTGCAATATTTTCTGTGGCGTTTCACCTGACATTAGAACATACCGTCCCCATTCTACTCCTCTTTTTTGGTTTTCTTTGAGCTGAATCTGTGGACATTGCCTGGAACCCTTTTACTGCTGGTGAAACCAAGGAGTGACATGAAAACACTGCAGACTGATTGGTAAGAGAGAATCAGCACTGAGGGACATGATGTTCTGAACAAAGCCAAGTTTCTACAATACATCACATACTGTCAGCAGTGGGAAAAGCACACAGCACCAAAAGAGACTTGGTCCATTCGAGTTGAGTCGATAACAACTGTAACGATCCCTCAAACTAAAATAACATTGCATTAGAAATCACACCCTCACTGGTGACACCTACTGGTAAGAGATTGTGTGTCAGATATTATGCCCTCTTCCCGAGGCCCTGATTGGACATTCAAAATTGGGGTAAAAACAAGGTGGAGGTGATGAAGATATTTGTTGTTAATTTGTGTCTGAGGGCAGTGACATGTTGTATGTAGCTGCTGCTATATGAGCAGCTTCTTTCTGGACAAAGTCATGCAGATGAAAAGGTTTTAGTGTGCAAGTTACTTCCAAAGCATAGAAGCAATGTTTCATTTATTTGTGTGCATATATATATGTGTATTTTTTCTTTTGTGCATATGTTGTGTGTTGTATGTGTAAGACAGAGGATCCTTTTCACTGCAAACTACGGGTACAAATAAAGTAACCTACCTACCTAGCTTGTAAAAACAGCTCAACAGTCTGTTCTGTGTCTCGATGCCTGTTGTCTGAGCCAGGTATTAGACTGTTCCAATCAATGGCAGGCTGCACATTTATTCATTTATCAAGCAATGGAAACAAGTTATTTCACTTCCCCTTCTAAAAACTCTTTAATATGTTGAAGCTTTTCACTTCCATCAGGTGTATGTCATCTTGTATTTACACACACAGATTTGTTCATTGATTTCACTGGTTTATGTCATTTCTGACTTAGTAAGTCACACACTACGGTTTACCAAGCACTAAAAGTACAGCTGTACTGTAAAAGAACAGCTGATCAAAGAATAGACTCTCCTCTGAGAGAAGCTGGGGTTCAGTGGTTTGATCACGTTTACAGACGCAAAACACCTACACTGGAATATCACATTACCTGGAGATATAAAATGTGCAGGCTCCCATGTTTTGCTGAAAGATTCCTGGGACAGAAGCCTTTTAAAGCAGCTCAACACACATCACACACACACACGCGTACACACACACACACACACACACACACGCGTACACACACACACACACACACACACACACACACACACACACACACACCTGGTTGGACGCAGCAGCACTGCAGCGGTGCTGGGCCAGCTCCAGCATGGTCCTGTAGCTCTTGCAGCAGGAGGGACAGTCGAAGCGGTTGGGCCCGTCGTCATGGATCCTCTGGTGGTTACGGAGGTACCGGGCCAGGCGGAAGGCCTTCCCACACAAGTCACACATGTAGCGCTTCTGACCGTGGATTCGCATGTGGTTGCGCAGGGACATGTAGTTGGTGTAGGGCTTGCTGCAAAAGTCGCACCTGAGTTTTGGACATGAAAAAGGTGGGAAGGTTAGAGGTGAAAAAGTATGATGGCCCTGAGGGACATTTAACAAAATGTCACATCTCAGACTATGTTTGTGTTTGGACAGAACTGGAGTCAGTCCAGTTTCTCCAGTGGATGTGCTGAGGTGCGCTGGTGCTAGACTGGGTCAGCTGGAGCAACGCTCTGCACACTGCTGTGATTGGTTGTCTCTGTGTTACAGTTAACCAGAAGAACCAAAGTGACGTCCTGACATAATGAGGGAAGGGTATCATTCAGATTTATCCCTACTATCCCCTTTAATTGATATGCTTGCTTATCAATACCTTAACCATACTCATATGGGTATTGTTATGCAAGAGAAGGAAACAAAAACACAAAAATTAAAAACATTTTCAAAGCAATTATTTATTTTATTTATCATAATAGGCATTGTTTTTCTACAGGACGTTTTTACTGTGCTCAACAACAACAAAAAGGAAGCGGGTGTTAGTAAATGTCAGTACACAAGACCGTCTCCTGCTGCTGCTCTGCAGCTTCACATTCAGTGAAGCTGCAGAGCAGCAGCACCACATTCAGTGTCATGAGTTTAGTTTGTGCTCAACCAGGCCTGTGCAAATGATACACTATCTATATTGTGTAAAAAATGTCAGGCCTGTCTAAATTTTAAATTCCTCTGGAAGCATTGACCTTTTTAACAGGAAGGAAAGCTGAAGAAGACACTGCTGAGAGCCACATACAAGAGAAGAGATGAGCGAACACTGAACTGTCACTGAGGACTCGGGTTCAATAACAAGAATTGTTATTCCACCTTTTCCATAATCTGAAACTATGTGTTTTGACTGTCAGGGCCACCATAGAGAAAGGGCTATTCAAATATTTATCTGATGCTCTCACTTAGTGACCTAAAACTGGCTTACTAATGTAACAGAGTCAATTACACAGCAGTAATATGTAGTGTTATAACTGCACATGTGGCCTGACATGTTAGCCTCCAGAGTCATGTGGAACGTTTGACTCAGTTCCTGTATCCATGTGTGGCGTCTGCTGCGTAATATATTTTATATATGTCATTTAATTTGGCTCAGGGCTCCGTTGCATTGTCACAATTGACCAGAGATTTTGCCATTGAGGGTGGCATGGCTAGCACTGCCACCTCACACCAAGAAAGTTCTGGGTTCAAACCCCAGGCTTAGGACCTTTATGTGTGAAATTTGTTCTCCCTGTGTCTGTGTGGGTTCCCTCCAGGTTCTCCAACTTCCTCCCAAGGTCCAAAGACATGAATCTTTAGGTTAACTGGTGAGTCTAAATTGCCTGTAGGTGTAAATATGAGTGTGGGTTGTTTGTCTCTAAATGTCAGCCCATTGATAGACTAGTGACCTGTCCAGGCTGAGCCCTGCCCTCAGCTGGGATTGGCTCCAGCAACCCTACACAGATAAGTGATATAGATAATGGAAGGATTTTATTACTGACCTTTTTTATCAGAATAAACAGATATTGTCTCCAAAAAATATTCAGGTTATGGCCTCCTCATCTAAACACCACACGCACTTCATCAAAGAGCCTTTACCTGAAGTCTCCAGTTTTGTGGGTGAGCTTGTGGTTGAGCAGGGAGCTGGCATGCTTGTAGGCGCAGCTGCACAGGTCGCAGACGTATGGTCTCTCGTCTGACTCCATGTCATCTGATGCCGTCGTTGCTGGTGCCGGCGCTCGGGACTCCATGGAGAGACTGGAGCTTGACAGTGACGCTGAGGAGAGACTGGAGCTGGAGAGGGCTGCTGAGGATGAGGGAAGCTGATCGCACCAGCTGATGGTCGAACTCGGCTGCGAGAGAGGAGACAGAGACGTTACAGCCAAGTCCTACAACGTGCATATAGCAACCATTCATGACTTCAACTACTGTTTGATTCATTATTTTTCTGGGATCTCACTGGGATGCATTTTTTACTTAGCTTAACTTAGCCCCTTGCTGTAGTCTGTCTTTTCTTTATCCCTCATCAGTGTGTTGGTGTAGCTTTCTGTTGTAACTGTAAGAACCCACACACTGCTGTATGTGAGAGCCATACCTGGGCTCAGAGCCTAAGCTTCAGTTATTAAATTTGAGCTAGCTTTCTAAGATGATACAACACACGCTATCCTGATTCTTTCCCTCCTTTCTCTGGTAGTGAGTACAAACTTGCAAAACATGAAGCAAATGGACAGTTGACCAACTCGGTTTGTAAATTACAATTCAGAGCAAATCCTTTACAAAACAAAATGAATGAACTCTAGTTCACATCACCCTGGGTCAAGTGCGCAAAGACAAGCGTCTCTGACAGGTCTACAGGTGAATGTGCTCTTGTATGAAGATACAGCATCATATTCTTCTTCACAACACTGGAGCAACAACAACAGCAAGAAAATGAAGAGGTGCGCCCCAATGGCTCACCATGTAACATGTACCACTAAGGCTTAGTCCTTAGCCTGTCTGTTGCTCACTGCTTCGACTGTAATAAAGGAAAAAGCTGCCCAGAAAAATGACTGTAAAAGAAAAGAGAGCTCTCCATGACTGTGTCAATGCACTGAACAGCACAGCCAGCACCGAGCAAACATTTTAGAACACCCCAGTTTTCTATTTCAATGTCTGTGTTTCTAACACTTAAGCATAGAACAAATAAACAAATGGAGATTTTACAATCAATGAAATATGAGATTTCTTCTTGAACTAGATTGAATTGAAATGTCTGAGTAGCAGCAGCTGAATACACTCAGTGTTCTTTCCATTAAGGAAACTTTGTCCCAGTACTGTTGCAGAAGTTCCCACAAATGTGTTCCCACAAATGTTTATTTTGCTTTTACCTTCTGTCCAGTTCATCCCAAACCAGCTCCATGTTGTTCAGGCCTGGAGTCTGTACTGGTTGTTCTTTGAGTGTTTGGCTCATTGTTACTGGAGAATTAAACCCCACCAGCCTGTCTTCATTTGTTACTTGTCTAGTTTTCACCATTCTGGGCAGCATTCAGTCCTACCTCCTGGAGTACACTCTAGTCCTAATAATACATCAGAGGGGGTAGTAACAACACTGCCTTTGTACAGAGGGTTTGTCAGCCATGTATATATATATATATGTCAGCCATAAACAGAGGTTATACTGCAAGGACATGAGATTTTAGTGTTGTCCAGAAATTTCTGCTGCTGTCAACAACTTGCAACATATACATGGTATTAAAATGAGTTTTGGTCATCTGCAATCCACTGCTCCACACTAATGAAAATGCAGTAACCTAATTAAAAAGACAGGAAAATAAAAGTTATGCATGAATATATGTTTCTACACCTCTAAGAACATAAATTGTAAATGTGTTGTTCACGAAAATAAAAAAAAATAAAAAACAACCAAACCCGCCCGGAAAGAACCTGCTTGTCTTTTCCCTCCAAGACTTATCCCTGCTATTCATAAAGTGCGCCAAAGTGTTTGAGTCCAGTTGGGTCACACAAAGACAGTTTAAATCTTTGGTGCTAATTCACTTTGAGGACATTCAGCAGCTCGGGTGAATGAGCTGATATCTCGGTGTGACTGTGTCACAAGAGAGAGGCTCATTTAAAACTAGTCTGTCAGGTCGTTCACATTCAAAGGTAAAAAAAACCAAAACAAAAAACAAACAAAAACGTTAGCTATATAAATGAATGTGTGGGTGTCTGTGTGCGCTGTGCAGATTATCTCTCGGCAGAGAGGGACTATGAATGAACCGCACAGTCTAGCATCACAAAGAGGTCTTTCAAAGTCCTCCGCGGGGCGTCTTCCGCTACCGTTTCCTGTGGGACAGCCCGGTCGTGTTTACTTTGCGCTGTTCGCTAACAATATTGCAGGCCGCATGCATGCACTTCTGCCTCTATTGCTCATATAAATCTCATGGAGGCTCGTCCTATGTGAGCTGACCCTGTTAAAAAGCAGTTTGACACCTGGCTCTACCCAGAAGAAAACCCTGGTGCCCAGCACTGCCTTGTTTTACACGGGCTCCGGTGTTAGCTAACCGTTCTCGGTTTAGCCGGAGCAGCCAGCGTTGTCTGGTGTTAGCATTAGCTCGCCAGTGTTTGCCTACGTTAATAAACATATACTAAACCCCGGGAGCATTTTTTTCAAACCCCAGAAATGACAGAGCGACAGTGACAATTTCACTAAAAACAACACCAGAGTAATAGCTATAATGATCAGACGCTAATAATTACTAGCCACTTAGCTCGGCTAAGAGTCAAACTAGGCCATGAGCCGCTCAGCGTGATGGTGGCTATGTTTGCAGGAAGCAAACGGAGCTGCTCTCACGCAGCGTGCAGCTTATTAACACCCGGTGTGGTCAAACTCAACCAACAGCTATGTTTGAGAAAGATAATTGACTCAATGCTCAGTTATTTGGATGCTGCTCCATTAGCCGTGAGATACAGCTAATTGATACAGCTGGGCTCGCTAGCTAACGATGGAGGCAGCTGGCTTTCTTACTCCGGAGTCGTTGGGATCCTTTTTCCAGAACAATTGAGAGCAGTGACCGAAGGACTCTGTCGATGTCACATAATTTACTCCGTTTCTATCTTGAAAGTCTCCGTGTGTGCTGCCCGCGTTTGTTCTGGCGTACATCGTTGGTTTTCGGATTCTTCGACTTTTTCTGCCTGAAAAGAAATAGGGCCGCTTTGTCGGGATCTTCTTCCGAAAAGAAAAATATTACTTCTGTGAAATGAGCATTTTGGTGGCGGACATATCGCAGCACACTGGGCATTACTGCCGCCTGCTGGACCGGAGTGTAACAGCACTTACACAACATACACCGCTCAGCCATAACATTATGACCCTGACAGGTGAAGTGAATAACATTATTACCTGGTTACCATGGTTACCTGTCAGCGGTGGATATATCAGGCAGCAGCTGAACATTTAGTCCTGTTGATCTATTGAAGCAGGAAAAATGGTCAAGTGTGAGGATGTGAGCGACTTTGACTTTGACCAGACTGTGATGTGACGACTGAGTCAGAGCTTCTCCAACACTGCAGCTCTGTGGGATGTTCCTGGGCTGCAGTGGTCAGGACCTACCAGAAGTGGTCCAAGGAGGGAAAACCACTGGACCATCATGCTGCTGGAACCAGCTCCCAAATGAATAAATCAAATCTGCCCCAACTGTAACTGGCTTTAAAGAGAAGCTAAAACTGTGCTCAACTGCCTTCATTTAATAATCTGATATTTTACTTTAATTACTAACTTTCAGTCTGATACAGAACTGAAATCCAGGTTTTGCTTATTGTCTACAAGTAATTACATGGTCTGGGCCCTAAATACGTTCAGTGTGTATGAGTTTAATCAGACTCAGAGAGTGACAGAGGTTGATACCAATGGATCAAATCTGCCCAAACTGTAACTGAGAAAAAGCTAAAAACTGCTCTGTTCTCCTCTGTCTTTATTTAATCTTGTTCTTTAATGATATTATTTGTTTTATAATCTGTTCTTATTAATTTTTTTTATTGTGCTTTCTGTTAAGCACATTGAATGACCTCTTTGTATGATAGTGTGCTATACAAATACACATGGCCTACAACATTAGATATTAAATGTTGTATAATCTGTATTTTTAAATGGCTTTGTTTTTATGCTTTTTGAATGAATTATTTCTGTTGAGCACATTGAATGACCTCTGTGTATGATAATGTGCCATTCAAATACATTTGTTTTGCCTGATAAACTGGAAAACCAGTGTAAATTGCTGTGATGAAAGCACCAGATAACCATGTTTACAACAGGAGGAACAAGGAATACGTCAGGAATAAGTCATCAGTCAGTTCTGTTTCGTTCACTGTGGTGTGTTTTTCTGCCTGACAGACACAGACAGCAGAGGCATGAACCAAACTGAGAACAGAACAAACAGCTAGGACCAACTTCATCATGCCAAAGCCAATGGATTTTATTTACACATCTAGTTTGTACATTGTCACCTGTAGCTCCATGTGCAGTACACAAGTAAAAGAAATATAAGTGAACATGTGATTTATAACAGACTTTTTTTTCATCATGTTTAATTATTATTAATCATTATTCAGGGTAAATATTTTGAATATGACACATTAAGTGCACTATATATTATGATTATTATAATCTACAGCACAGTTTGTTGTATTGTGTCAGATCTCTCAAAGAGACTTTGTAAGAAGCCGAATGACTTGCACATAAACAGTAACTAGATTCTGTACAACATTTACAATGTAGGACACAAATCACAAATACTGTGTCAAAATCAAAATGTCCATTATCAAAAAGCTCACTTACAGTGGCAACAATTGACTAAATCAGAGCTGGACTGCTGAAATAACACTTGTTCATACCTCATATGCAAATACACAACATCTGTGAAAGTAAACAAGCAAATAAACAATGAAAGAAATCACTAGGTGAACAGTGTGAATTTCATCTGTCACAAAAGT
The DNA here is from genome assembly GCA_038496675.1 of Rachycentron canadum. Taxonomy (NCBI): domain Eukaryota; kingdom Metazoa; phylum Chordata; class Actinopteri; order Carangiformes; family Rachycentridae; genus Rachycentron; species Rachycentron canadum. Next base: position 15,683,391 of record CM076664.1, read on the forward strand.
CAGTTTTGGGTGTGTGGGTGGTGTGTACACCAGGGTGAAAAAATAGTAATGTCCACTCAGTGGAAGTGAGACCAATTTACAAGACTGGTTGAATAATGCTGTTCACTCAGGTTTAAACTATGGGTGGACCGACGTTTTGTCAGGGTCGATACTCAAGAAGACTGATAAACCAGTATTTGGAACTGATATGCATTTACAGTAAAAACACTGCAATTTAAGGCTTTTTCATTACTTTATCCATCTGAAATGAAGCAACTTTCTCATTAATTCAAAAGTTATTTAGACACTGTTGAGATCAGCTAGTTGTTACAATTTAGCACTTAGTGCTAGCTTCTTTCTCTCAGCTGCTCCACTCACAGAAGTAACACAGAAGCCTTCAGCAGTGATATGCTATTCCTCATGATGTGTAACCATCAGATGGCTCTGTGGACGGGACCCTGCGCCACACCACAGTAAGGATAATTGGCCAAGCTGATAATCAGTGGATCCCTAGTTTAAACCACTTCACAATGACACTGCGGGTTGAGCTGACTTTCCCCTCTAACTTTTTTTTTTTTTTTTTTTTAAACCATAGCTGCTTAAAATCTAATACATATTTTGATTTATCTAAAACTATTTGGAAATTATCCTACAGAACAGATCTGTAATATATGATTTCACTGTTTTTAATAGACTACGAAGCAGCAAATTAACACTTTGACTTTGACCATGTGCAGATTTCCAACACAGAAAGTTGTACTTACATTCAGAGTTTCTCACCACAACACACTGTGTGTATCTGAGGTCTATACAACACACTGAATGCATGTCCTTGGCCACAAAACAAGTCAGCTTTTAATATATAAACTCCTACATTGTCTATATTCATGTTTGTCTGTCAATCAGTGCAACAGTGTGAAACCAGGATCTGAACTGAACATTGCTTCACTTCTTAAGTGATTTGTGAATGGCCAAAATAAACAATGAAGCAAGTCATTTCTGTTAGAGCTGAGAAATTATCACAACTGAACACATAAGATGTTTTGCAGTCATTATTTCCATCTCTTCAGCTGCAGTTGATGATATTTAATAGTGATACGTGCGTTTATTGCATTTGTATGAGAAATGTAAGACTCTATAATGAGTATCATGTAATTTAACTACCTGTCAATTTTTTTAGTGCATGACAACAGTGACAGGTTAAGATATGGCACAGAATAAGATTGGCACTTTTACATACCTTTGTTATGAGCAGTCTATACTGGTTAAAGGCCAAACTGAAGTGTCCCTCACAGGCTCAGTGACATAGTTCCTGACATTACTACTAGAAATTGACATGAACAGCTTATATTAACCACATATACATTCATTTATGTTGAGACAGCCAAATTAAAGGGTTAGAAACACAATCAGCTGATTACAGCGTAAAACGCATATCAGTGCTCATATGTGCTGCTTCTATTTACTAGATGGATACAAACACTTTACTATACTTTTGGCCAGTTTACAAATCCTTTGTTTCAGATTTTTCAAAGAAATGGCTTAACATCTTCTGTGTTGTGGCAACAGATGCTGCTTGATGGAGCAGAAGTTCATTGTATGAAAAGTGCTATATGAGTACAGTCTGATTAATAGATTGATCAAGAATTAGTTCCAAAATATAACTCCCCAAAAATTTCAAGTTGTCAGTTCACATTTCTTTGTGTGTACAGATTAAACAAATACAATATATGTTGAATACTCAGCTTTAAAGGTGTATTTGTGGCCATGCTATCTGTCCCGGTGCTTCTTTATGTTAAACTAATCTAACTACATCATGACACCAGCTCCACTATTCACCTACACTCAGAATGTTGAACTGTTCCTTTGATGCTGGTTTTCATTCAGTACAAGACAAGAGATAAGTTAAAGGACATATTTAAAGTTTTGCTATTGCTACATAGCCAACAATAGCATTAGCAGCTGCTTATTTGTCAATCAGGAAGAAACGTTGCAAGTTTAATATTAAACTTCCTTCCTTTACTGGAAAGCAATGCTAATGAAGACAAGTAGTTAGCTTCTTATTTACTAAAGTTAGCATGCTAATCAGCTAGCCACTCTCCAGCCAGACTGCCTCATGACCTTCCAATACCAAGACACTGGAGCATCCAGTCTTCCCTGAGAAAGTGGCGCAGCTCAAAGAATGTATAATAATCTCCTGTATTAAAAATGATGGCTTCAAGTGACCATCACCACCACCCGAGAAAAACTGCAGAGAAACCTTATAAATACGCCCTTTAACTGTCAACTGTAATGTTAGATTGGTTTGAAAAAAATGCTCAGCATTGTAATAAAATATTGTGATTGTTATTATGACATGTTCATAAATGCCAAGTCTCTACAAATTGATTTTCATTCCTCCATGAAATGAGAGAAACTGATGGCTGCCTGGAAGATGGCAACAAGACATTAAAAATGACATACAGCTTATAGACCGCTTTGGCAAATGGTTGGTAGTAAACATGCAAGACACTGATATGGGTCTTTGCGCCACTCATTGGTCTCTGTCCTACACTCCTTATACTTGGATTCTGTTTCAGCCTATATGCCCAGTGACTGTATTGAGCAGTTAGTACTATCTCTACATCAAAATACTTTTAATTCCCAAACAGTTTCTGGTCCCCAAATTTCAGTGGCTTTAAATATAAAATGATAAAACATTGATGAAACATGTAATTCTGCAGTGATGATGGACACAGAGAACAGCTGCTGTGCTGATTTAGATCAGTGGTTCCCAACAAGGGGTTAATTTACCCCTGGGGGTACTTGAGCAGCCTGGTGGTGGTGATGGTGTGGGGGCATGGAAACGTTGGCAATTTCAATTTATTTCAAAAATGATACGAAAATATTCCAAGTGTAAATGTCTCTGTATTAGAGGGGAGTCATTCAAATTGTTCTTATTTAATGTTCAGTTGTGTTACTGAAAGTGAGGGAGTAGTATTGACAAAACAACTCCCGCTCAAAAAGGTTGGAAACCACTGATGTAGATAAACAGTCGATTTGTGTGTGTGTGTGTGTGTGTGTGTGTGTGTCTAACTTTTGATCTCCAGAATGGAGGGGTTGTGGTCGAGAATGGCCAGAATGATTTTGTCCATGTACTGTCTCAGACGTAGGTTGATCTCCTCCTGCTCCTTCAGCGCATCGACCAGCTGAGACAGACAGACAGGCAGACAGGCAGACAGGCAGAGAGTAATATGTTAGAAGAGCACATTAAAAAAAAAAAAAAAAAAACACGCAGCCACCAGCAGACTGACCTCGTCTCTGGATGCGTTGTCAATCTCTGCTGCCAGGCACTGGGCCTTGGTGTGACAGGCAAACAGGTTCTTGGTCTCATACAAACTCAGACTCAGTATCTGAGCGTTCAGGTCGTCGTTCTGATCCCGCAGCTTATGGTTCTCCTGCAGATGCAAACAGAGAACATTTCCTTTGAGAGAGGATCCTGCAGGAAACTTGCAGGGTTAACACAAAAGTTTTAAATAGTCGTATTTGAAAGGAAGCATGTGAGACAGAAACATTAAAAGCACTGGGTAAATTTGTGTACTATTACATTCTCCATCTCAAATTACCCAAATTACTATTGACATAAAGTGATGATATGGGTTCTTAACACACAACTGTATAACTACAATACATCCCATCCTTTTTCAGCCTTTGTCTGTGAAACAAGACACTGCATCGACATCCAACGTGCAGAATGTGTCTATTTGTGCACAAGCTGAGGAGCCAACACAGGAAACACCTCTGACATGAATTTTAAATAAATCCTATTCATCATGATGTTATATAGTGGGGTCCAGTAGTAATAAGTAGAGTAAGTTGGTCTGTTTTTCTATTTTGGCTCAGAACATGATCTTCATTTTTGACCTGATGAGCTCTTTAAAAGGTAAGGATTAGGTTAAAGATTGTTTTGTTCTTTTTACAACATTTTTCTCAGGTTTTTCTGATACTGATACTAACACTACTATTGGAAATGACAATATATTCTTTTTCACTGCTCTAAAACAGTAGCTTACACAGGACATTGTGCTGTGCAGCCACTGGCAAGTACTGTTTTAGGGCAGTGAAGAAGAACTGATTTCCACTAACGTTAGCCATTGGCTAAATGTTGGCAATTTGGCAAAATGTTTCACTGTCCCGACAGTAAGAAGAGAATGTGTTCAGTAAGCAAGGCTTTAAAAGTGTAGAAAAAGTCTAGAAGAGTTTTTTTTATCATTGACAGTCAAATTAGAGAATAAAGGAATGATTCTATTCATGTTTAACCTCAGCCCTGCTACAAAACAACAGTACAAAAAATATCACATCCATACAGAGCCAGTAGTTCTAGCTTTTCATTTTTATTTCTTTTATGTCTAACACATTTGTATCAGATCAGGCCTTGGTATCGGACGTATGGAAGTTTAGGCATTGAAACTGGTATCATGAAGAAAAAAATGATATTAGAATTTCTGTGTGTAATCAAGTGTATCATGACTGCTGCAGCTGTAATGGGCTGTCACTGAGCACATGCTGTTGGACATTTGTCATATGCACTAGGCCGTACAATATGCAAAAAAAGTCCTATTGCAATTATCTTGGAAGATATTGTGCTCTAACTGCCCTAAAAGCCCTAATTGCCCCTATGTGGTAAATTACTCGTCATATAATACATACTACCCCCGAGCGATAGTGAATCTTTTAGTATTGAGATCAAAGTGTGCAGTATATTCATTTTCAACATGAAAACAAAACATACATTTTTGATTGGTATCACTTTAATTTGGTCTGTAAAGAACTGTGATCTAAATATGTATGAGCGCTGAGTTCATCTCCTGCAGGACCATGAGGGGGACCATGGTCCATTCTCAGACTTTCATTTAATGCTGTAATGACTCATACTTGTAACTCAGTCTCTAAGACAAATGACATGCTTATTGATTTTTGCAGAAACCTGCCTGTCACAGCAGTGACTTTTATTAATGGCATGGCTGTGGAGACAGTAAGCCAATATAAGTACTCTGCACCATTCTGGATGATAAAACGACTTTTGAGGCCAACAGTGACTTCATCTGCAATCAGAGATTGCTCTTCCTGAGGGGTTTTAATGTTGACAGATCACTAGAAAATATTTTAATATTTTATTTTATACTTTTTTTTTACTGTTAGTTTGGAAAGTTAGTTTGATTCGACAAAAATAGGATGGGAAACTTTGCCAAAAGATCATTGACACTAACTTGAATGATCTCGGTTATGTTTATCAAGTCAGAGCCACCAGGGCAAAGATCACCTTGGCAGACCTCCAGCTCCCTCTCTATAGAGACTCCTGCCGTCAGGGAGGAGATCTACTCTTAGAGCCATTTGAAGTCATATGCCCTGTTAGATGTTGGGTTTTTAAATAAATTGTTGGCCTAGTTGTCATCGAAATGAACAAATACTGGACTATTATTGTAACTTATTATTATGAAATTTAATGTATATTAAATGGATTCATGTTGATATTTATTTTATTAATTTATATTGATTACTGCAGACCTAATTACCTAAAGGACTGTACAGACTTTTTAATCTAATCAGATCTGATCTAATCTAATGTGTAATTTTACAGTATAGAAATAAACTCTCTAACGGAGACCCTGTTTATAAATTTCTGCTCTGGAATTTCTACAAACTCATTATCTGACAAACCCTGATATCATCATCTTTTTGGTTATAAATATAATTTATATCAAGTTTTACAAATCCTGGGGATCGTAGAGAAATTAAAGTCTGCCAGCATTTGTGTGTGTGTGTGTGTGTGTGTGTGTGTGTGTGTGTGTGTGTGTGTGTGTGTGCGTGCGTGCAAACCTGTTTCAGTCTCTTGACTTCATGTTCCATTTCGATCTCTCTGGTCTTGGCATTGTACTCAGACAGCCCCTTGCCTTTCCCAGGATGCTCCATCTCCAGCTTAAACAGCTGTAGATACTCCAGCTCCCGGCGCAGGTCATCAATCAGCTGCAGGGAGGAGATCAGGTTTAATCCCATTGCCTGTGCTGCTTATCTGTTACCTGGGGTCATCTGTTCTCTACCTCCTGCATGGCCTCTTTCTCCTTCTGAAACTCATGGCGGTTTTGCCAAAGCTTGTCCATTATTTTCCTATAGAGGTCCATCTCATCTTTCAGCCTCAGACTAGTGTCCTCCAGCTTGTCTGTCATCCTCTGCTTCTCCTGTGGAGGAAACAATTGTTCAGAGCTGACCAGCAAGTTAACAACTCTTCCCTCTTACTTTAGGTTTTTCAACACATCTGCTTGCTTGTGTTTTGTTGTATTCTTCTCAAACCCCAGCATTAACTTACACTTCATTACAATATTATTATTGCAGATTAGGACCAAAAATCAGACCCAAATTATAATGAAGTGTAATTATCTTTGAGCCACACTCACCTGGTCCAGCTTCTCTGTCTGAGACTTGAGTCTGCACACATTTACCTTCATCTCTCCATTTTCTTCTTCTAACTGCTGTACCCTGTGTGCCCACACACACACACACACACGCACACAGTTTGTAAATCTGTAAAGTCCGCTCACTGTAGCCTCTGTATTTAACTGGATGCTTCAGGCTCTCAACAAAATGCTAAACTTTACCAAGAGAACAACTCTCCTTTCTCACATAGTCGAGCAAACCAATTAGTCAAAAAAAAAAAAAACAAAAAAACAAAACAACCATCTACCACCATTAGAAAGGAAGAGGACTGTTAAAGTTAAAGTTATGAGCTCCTGAAAATCCTTTGTTGGCTTCTGTGGAATGAGTTACTTAGTTAGTCATTTGAGAGATAAAAGCGAACACATGCAAGAGTTTAAATTCTGAGAATGGGAATTATGTGGAAGCAAAGAGTCCGAAGCAGCACCTTTCAGGGTCTGGGTGATGATGGATTGTGATGAAATTACCTGTTACAGAGCAGGTCCAGTTCTGTGTTTCTGTCTCTCTCCATCTTAGTGTAAACCTCCCGGTGCCTCTTGGTCTCCTCCTCCAGACTCTGATCTGCTCTGGCCTCTGCATCCTTCACCTGCTCCTCCAGCTCATGGACCCTGGGATACAAACACACATATACAGTATAAGATAAACACACATCATGCAGTAAACACATGCTTTTAAAAACTGTATGATTTGTTGACGAGGTTATACAGAGCTAGATAGCAGGTAAACGTCTCACTTCTGAATTCTATCTTTAACCTTGTGTGAAATGGTCATATGTGGAACGCCATTCGATTTTCTGACATTTCATATGTGATAAATTTGCACCATAGAGTCAATTAAGGTTTTCAGGAAATATAAGACACTGCATATGAAAACATCGCATAGAGACATAATGTTTTTTGGGACATTTATATAATTTATATGGGACATAATATTTCACATGAGTAAATCTGAACTGTCCTGTGTTATTTTTGTAAAGCTGACTACAGTTGATAAAAAATAAATAAATAAATCAAGCAATTAGTGTGTTTGTGTCTTCCTACCTGTGGACTAGCTGTGTGTTTTCCTGTTTGAGTTTAGACTTGAGATCACCGTTGGCCAGACTGTCACTTTCCAGCTCTGTCACCTTCTTCTCCAGATAACTGACCTGAGGGAGACAAACAGGCTTTGAACTCATCCTTTGAGACACACAGGTGGCTGCAGGAGAACAGCACACACTTTGTATCAGCCTCTTAACTGTCTGCTTCTCAGTCTGTGACAACGTGCACAAGGTTCAATTACTTTCAATTTTCTTGATTTCACTCCATTGGTTTAAAGATACTGATGAAAATCGAGTGTTTAACCTTGTTAACGTCCATATGATGTTTATATATAATGCAAGACATGTGAAAAGATCAGTCGACACCATGACTGAGCATTTTCATACTGGAACTGCAGTGAACCAATGACATCCACCAATCTATTATCTCCACCACTTTAGCATATGGCCACATAGACATGGGTTCAAACCTAGAACCTTCTTGCTGTAAGGCAACAGTGCTAACCACTGCCCCACCGTGCCACTCTGAACCAATAACATAATAACATATCATAAAAACAGATTCAGACACTCAGGGGTGCATAACTCACATAACCTGAGGAACCAATCCTGTCAAATAGCAGCGATGATGAGGCGGGGCAAAATAAACCAGAAACCTTATCAATATAGGGGGCTAGGTTTTGCATTAGCACAACCACTAACGCTCTGTCAGCCACTGACAGATGCAAGCTAATACATAGCATAAACAAATAAAAGGTGCTAACCGTGAAATGTTAAGTCTGCTAGTCATGTGCTGAGTCTCTCTGATGATTACTCTAACCATGTTCATACCCTGTCAACCTGGAGCAAGCAGGTGGTGGGCAGGGCAAAAGGTCTGATTTCTGAGTGAGGAAGTCACGTACTTCCATTTTTTTCACTTTTATGTGAAAACATGGAACATGGAAAACCATGTAAAACAAAATATTAATAATTTGTTGCAGCTCAAACATTTTTAAACTCAATTAAAATGTTGAAGAACAAATAACCTGCTCAGCAAGAAACTGTGTAGAAAAGCCACAACATGTTGAGAGTAAAGTCCTTCGTGTCATGAGTACATCCTAGTGAGCATCAGCTGGATACTATGGTACCATGGTATCAGCAATGTTACAGACCAGGAGCATGACTTCATGAGCATGTTTCCACCATAATGCACTGTTAAGTTCAGACCTGCATTAAGGTGCATCTTCAGTGATCTCATCACAAGTGGTGATCTCATATTAAATCTGCTGACCCCTGCTTTAAAATGTGCCAATCCAACACAGAGGTGTACAGTCAATGTGCTTGTGTATATGCAAGTGAAAGAGAGTGAGAGAGAGCTAATTGAATTGTGCTGCTCTCAGCTCTACAGTGAAATCAGGGTTAATCAATTTGAAACAAATAATCAGACTAATCAGACTGAGGCAGATGACGTCAGTAAAGGAGGTGGTCCTTCAGTGAGGCACAGGACACATCTGTGTTCACATGTGGCCCAGACCACCTCTGAATGTGATTAGATCTCAAATGTGTCGTGAATGTGTCTTGGGTGCATTCACCTGTATTGAGAGCTGGACAACAACTTGGACCTCATACTTTTGCTACTGGTTGTAGCTTCATGTTTACTGCACAGATGTGATACTGATCTTCTCATCTAACTAAATTGTCAAACTGTTCCTTTTGACTAACATACAGTAGAGTAACTGCGTGGCAGTGCTGGTGGTTTTTGTGTGCATGTTTGTACTTTCTCTGTGATGTCGAGGTCACAGGAGTCGATGCTGTCTGTGAACAGGTCCTCGGTGCTGCTGCCCTGACTGGACCCAAACACGCTGTGGTTGGCCTGGAACAGCTGACTGCAGGGAGAAGAGGAGACATTGGAAACCATTCATCACACAGCTAAACACTGAACCCATCGCTGTGATCTGCTATAGGGGATCAGCTGTTCTCTTTCTTATCATGAAAATGCAGATTCACTGCACTCATTTTATTTTATGGTCATTAGTGGGAAGCTCAGGTCACTCACCGTCCAAATGCTGTGCTGGAAATCTTCCTGTTAGGGCTGAAACAAGAGAGAAACACACAGAACTTTTTATGATCTGTGTTTAGTAATCCACCTACTGTTGCTAGTACTAATTCATGTACTCACCTGCTGTTTAATATGTTTTTTATTAGTGTCCCAAATAGTTATGCTCTTCTTTGTTCTTGCAACCAGTCACCCTACCAGACTGGCATATGGTTGCTATAGCAACAGCTCAGGTTTCCCTCTTTGATATGGGTGCAGTGTCAGGTGCTAAGAACGAGTAATAACCTTTTCCATCAAAATTAAAAAGTAGCATTAGTGCCAAAATTACTGTATACCAAGGTTTTTAAATGCAGATAAACTAATAAAGGCCCCTTTATCACTGACAGTGTAGTTTGCCTTTCTGCTTGGACTGAGGACACAACTAGGAGGAACAATGTCATCAGAGCACACACACAGACACAAGGGAGGGAGAGTGAGCTGCTAGCCACAGTGCAAACTGATAAAAACAGATCTGTCATGTTTCATCTCCAGGTTGGTGCTCATGTAATCTCCCTGAGATGCTTTGATCAGTGATTGTGTGTTTTTAAAAGTTATTTTGCTCACTCTTAGAGAAAGGTATAGCTGTGGTGTTTCTGGTAGTGTGCTGAACAGGTGACAGGTTTGTGTTGGTGTTCTGAGATGTTAAAGAAGGAAAATAGGACAAAATTAGCAGGTACATCAATGCTGATCTGAATAGGAACGGATAAATACCCGTGTCTCTTGCAGAGTCATTTGATCTGGGTCTGAATGCTGATTGCAGACTTTTCCATTCCCAACACAAATCCAATGTTAGCAGGTCTGAGTGAGTTTTTTGACCAGTGGAAAAGCAGCTTGAGAGGCTGGGGTTTTGGTGAATGGTCTGTGTGTGTTTGTGTGTGCTTGTGTGCTCTACCTGTTTGCTTTGAGGTTTCGAAGTCGAGCCTCCAGGTCGTTCAGTAGATTCACTTTCTTGCAGCACTGAGAACAGTAGATGTCCAGCAGCTCACTGTTGTACAGCTGCCGCATCTTCTGAGGTGTCTGCCCTGCACTGCAATTGCAGAGAGCATAACAGAACAGAACATACAGAACTACAATAAAATATTGGATGTCAGTGAAAGGATTTTCCATGTGATCCATGGTTTACAGCAGTATGCTGCTTCCCGTTTCCTTTTTCAAATGAGAGATAAAAGTGTTAAACTGGAGACCATGTTGTGATGGGATCACAGCCGCCATGACCCTGTCAACATGTTGAGCTTCTGATCCATGAGTACTCAATAGTTAGTGCTACATTATTACATGAGTAGCCATCATTGTTAGTAGTCCCATGATAGTCCCATCATTTCATCTCAACTACATCTGTTAAGTTGTGTGACTGCACAGTTGTGACACGATCACAGAGTGGGGATGACGGATCACATTCAAACCTGCTGCAGTTTGGACTAACACTTCACCACATGTGCTCCACCATGTGCCTCAGAATTAAGTGACCTTTTAGTCTGCTTACTGTCACTTTCATTAGAAATCACTACAAACTCACACCCTGCTCAGAATGAGTGTGTAGGATGGAGCAGGGACACAGCTCTGAACGCAGCCATCATTCATGTTATCAATACCATTTGTGCTTTTTCCTCTATGAAAATTCTAAATGTCTTTCTACTGAAAACACACAAAGTGAGTATGTGATCTGTTGTGTGTATGAAGCCTGACCACTGACCTAGAGGGAAGTGAGGATCCCAGGTCTGAGAAGCCATTTGTTCGGTTGTCATCTTCAGGGCAAGGGCTGCTGGGAATGAAATCCACATCCTCCCCCTCACCATAGTCCTCAAACTGCTCCTCCCTGGAGATGACAGATACAGACACTGAGCCAATGAGATGGCTATGGTTGCATTGGAAGTACAATAACAATGATGATTGACGAACTAATTTTTTTTAAAAAAAGAAACCGCAAAGCACAATGAACCTGGAGTGTTTGAGGTGTTTTAATTGTCAGATGAAATCAAACACCACATGATCATTGCTCACCTCATCTTACTTACAGAGGCATTAATCAGCCTCAGTCTGCAGTGACTGACCTGTCTTTATGTGTTGGGTCCTTAGAGTCAGGGCTGTTGGTGTTTTCAGTGCTGCTGTCCATGTCACACTCCCCATCAGCACTGCAACCATCACTGTACGAATTGCATTCTGGGTAGGACCGGGTACACATAATAATTGGAGTGCTTAGCCGGGCCTCACCGTTCTACACAAAGAAAGTAAAGTAAACTTTAGTATGTCAACAAATGCTAGTATTGCCTTGATTAGAAGAGGTAAATAGTTCTTTGAACATATCACTCTACCCACTGTCAGTGCTGTGTTGTGCTTATGTGTGTTGTGGTTATGTAATGTATGCACATCATTCAATGAACACAAACACAAAACATCCTGAGTGCCACTTTAATGCTAAGCCACAGTCACAGAGTCTCAGCTGAACAGGTAATACAGAGGAACACCAAATACTGCTTTACTCTCATTAGGGGAAACAGAGAAATTCAGCAGAGTCAACAGTTTGATGATGACATCAGAAGAACAAATGAAACAATGTTTGTTTGATCATTTATTATCAGCACGCCAACATGGCCGAATGGAAAACAGCTATTCTCTCTCTCTCTCTGGTTGCTAAGCAACTGTTCAATTTGGCTGATCTCTAGCTGACATGAGCACTGCAGTAAACACACTGTAAATATGATACATTGCATACTCAAACTTTTATATTGTTAATATTTATGCACTCTGGAGTTCAAACATGTTATTATATTGAAGATCATTAATGCCAGGGAAAAAAAGATGTAATGTTGGGAACGACTAAAATGAATAAACAACCCAAAGCAAGGACACATTTTTGAAAAAGAAAGTAGTGATTCACATTGAATAATGAAAAGGCATCGATAATAAACTACTTCTGCTTTATAACCCCCTACCTCCATCTATGTAGGTGATCAGTGACTACCTTTAATTTCAAGTGTAGTCATGCTTGAAAGAGAATATATCCAACTTAAACCAGAATTTAGACTCAAAGATTCACAGAGTGGGCAGTGAAAAGACTGTACCTGGTAAATGTACCCATTGTCAGTGACAGACGGCTGGTTAGAGGTGGCACTGCAAGGACCCACAGCCATCTTCAGTATCTCCTCACAACCTAGCCGGAGGACAAAGAAATAAAGATTTATGGAAGATTGAATCTTTGTGATCATTCCTGTTCAGTAGCCCAAATATCTGTCGTGGTTTTGGCTGGAAGCAGAGTGCTAGTATCAGCCCAAATTCATGTTTCACTTGTTTTGTTGTGGTTTAGGGTGATATTGACTCTGTCCCTTACAAATAAGTGCTGGAAGAAGATTATCTGCAGATTAAGAAATAGTCATTTTGGAAAAAACGTATTGTTTTATTGCAAAGCATTAGAGTGATGCATCACATCTGTAATGTAAATATGAGAGAACAGCCAATAACCAGTAACTCAGTTTAACACAAACACTGGAAAGAGGCATGCAGTAAATAGCTCTGATGTCTCTGTCCTAAAGTACAAAAGTCACTTCCCAGTCCCTCGAAAGTCATGACACACATGGATTAAATCTAGTATTTAGCACACATTGACGTTCCTCACCTTTGATGGCAAACACTCCGTGGCAAAAGTCTTTGAAGTTGATTTTTCCATGAGCGTTAGGATCCAGGTACCCAGTCAATGCTTTCACCTGAAAAAGACCAAAGTCAAGTTTGTCAAGTTAAAATGAGTATCAGGAATCAGGGTTAGTGCTGTGAGGACATCTTCATTGCTCTAAATTAAATAGGCCTCTATTCTAAAGTGTGTTATTTATTCAGTATTCTGTCATGTAACTGTCTCCACAACTATGAGGAATAGAAGAAAACCATAGACAAGATAGCACCAAATTGGTTTGCAGTGTAGATTCTTTTCTAAATTGATTGTAGTGACTAAGTCCTATACATTAGCTGCTACTAGCTGCTATGTCTAAATGTTTAGACGTGTTCTGATAACAATATCAAGTTCTAAACAATGCTTTGTGTCATGATGTGTTTATTTGCCATGTCTGAAAACATGCAATGTCCATAATTTCAGAGTAAAATTTGTAAATAAAGTTAAATGAAAACCAGCCACAAAGATGTATGAACACAGTCAAAAACTGTCTGCTCCTTTACACTGAGTAAGAACACCTGCCATTTACTGCCTTGTGACTTGAAAATGATTTGCAGACAGCCTCAGCCTTACTCCCCCTAGTGCTCAGAGGAGTACCGCACAAATGAAATACATGGCCTAGATATTGATCAAATTTGATCAAATACACTTTCGCCCATGAGTCTATGCTTGATCAAAACCTGAAATTATTTACAAAAATCTCTTAATTTAGTTGTTTGTAGAAGCCCCTCTGGCAGCAGTCAGAGCTTTGAGTCTTCTTGGCTTCTTCCTGTCAGATCCTCTCAAACTCAGATTAGATGGGAAGCATCTGTGAACTGTCATCCTCAGGTCTCTTCACAGATGCTCTATGGGGTTAAGTCTGGGTTCTCTAAGCTCTCAGTGCAGTAATGTTACGTAGTTAACTCTCATTTCTCAGATTTGACATGTGACCAGACTGTACACCAGCAGGATAATTTCATCTGCAGCTTTAACTGTACAACCACGCAATGGTCATGTAATTGTGGCAAAAGAGAAGTAGCATATACTGACTTTGACTAACCTTAGATCTCTGTGTTCCATGCTCAGAAAATGTTTTGAGGTAATATTTGGAGGAACAATTGGTTAATATAAGAAAACACAAATTGTAAAGCCAAGAACAAAATGGGTTGGTCCTTTAAGGAAAACAACAACTGAATTATGTTTTCCCAGTCCGGAAAATACTGAACAAATGCAGAGAGAACAAGCATCTGTGTGAAATGCATCATGTGTGCTTTGATAAATATTGCATTGTACTATTATAATCCCTAGTGTGTGTTTGTATGCGTAGATGAAATAGGAGCAGCAGTGTGGTTGCTAGATAAACCTGAGTAATAAGGATATTATGTTGCAATCTGACTCTCATTGCAGTCAACTCATCACCATAGAAACGGATGCGTCTGAATGTGTCACAGCGTTTTCCAAATGGAACAAATGTAAACACAGGACTGGTGCACAACACCAGCTTATAGGCAGTTTTCTGCAGCTAGGTGGATCATTTCATTACTTAATAACCAACCAATCCGCTCTGAGACTCCTTGCAAAGCTCTCATCGCCACGGTGACAAAGAACAGAGATGAGAGAAGAGGGGAGGAGGAAGATGAAGCAGCAGCTTCCTCTTAGTACGGCTGGGTTATTTTTAGTGATGTTGCGCTGGGTGCTCAGCCGCCATGACAGCTTCAAGGATAATCCAGTCCCACGTTTAGATGTCATTTATTTGGAATGATCAGTGCATCCAGGACTTTGCCTGCCTCATCTACAGCCAGCTGCCATTTCTCTATTGTGTTCAATGTGTGTCTCAACACAACAGTCTCCAAATAACCTGGTGCAACCATGCAGTTATTCTAACACAGGTATAACAAGGTGGAACATCCCTCATATGTTAAGCAGTTTAGTATAAAGATTGTGTTCCATCATATATACTTTACATTATAATTTCCCAGATCTTACCACAGGTTATTGGATTCATCTCCAATGCTTCCAAGCAGCCACTGGCAATAATCTTTTCAGCAGGGAATGAATATTGATATTAAGCCTGGTGCTGTTCTCATCATCAGGTGCAATTTGACAGGAGAAACTAGGGAGTGAACTACCAACCCGCAAGTGTTTTGGATTTCTATGACCAACACTTCAGCATTGGCTGAAACAGCTTCCTCTGAAACTTTTGCTGTAAGGGTTAATGTTCACCCACCAAGAGGCAGAGTGCCTGCTCAACATGACAATAACACAAATTCAACCTGCAGTTAGTTGAATATCTATTTTTACAAAGCTAGTTGGATTTCATAGCATACTAAAAGTAATACAATTTGGACACAGTGTTGGCAGACACATAGTAACAACACACAGTTACTACACACACAGTGAATCAGGCCTGATCCAAACATGCTCAGTCACTATTGACAACGTAATGGCCCATATGCATCTACATGTCATTAACAAAGAAACTCACTCCTTAAACAACCTATGGACCAGAGCAACCTGACAAACTGAGCAGACAAGGCACTCTGGCTATCCCCAGATTCAGTAGCTCAGAAGGTGGCTGGAGCCACTGGTGATTAACCTGGGACTGGCAGGGTGTTCGCCATGGTCCTGAACCTGAGCCTGAGCCTGACATTCGCTTCCACATGTCTCAGTTAAATTAGCCCTAAAATTCAACATTTGGAACTAGTCTGGACAAACCTGCAGCCTCAACATGTTTGTAAGTGCTCCTACCTCAACACACCCGCGCTCACCTGAACACATTGACATCACTTCTTTACTAAAGACGCATTCAGAACCTTAATCCAGTATTACAGTAGAAGCCCATTTTTGCAGCGATTACAGCTTCGGGTCATCTTGGTTCAATGTCTTCATGCTTTGCACATCTGGATTTGGGCTGTTGGTCCCATTTTTCCTGGTACAGCTCAGATTTCTAGGAAAACATCTGTGAGACGCCATCTCTAGGGCTCTCCAAAGATTAAAACAATTGAGTTTGATCCATTTAAAACTAGATTGTTTCAGTGGCTGCTGCTTCAATGATTCAGTCAGACACACAGTGGAATAAACAGAGAGTGAAGTCATTTCACTTGGGTGTATTTAGTCTGATTTAACTGTGATGAGCCAACAAGTGCTTACCTGCATTACGTTCTATTGAAAATTCTGGCAGTAATGAAACAATCAGTAAAGGATAATATAAAGATCATAATGGAATAAATTTTATGGAAAATCAATTGTGAAATGTCTAATTTATAAAATAACCACATTAAGAATGTTATGCACCTGAGAATTGTTTCATCACATTGATGCAAAATCATGGAAATCAAATCTAACCTTCACTGTGTTCAAACCTTCTCACAATGGCAAATATATAACTGTAAAACCACCATTGTCCTTATATGATTGTTGCCAAAAGAAGCTCTTGTTCCTAAACACTGAGGATCAAACACCAAAACCCTCACTAGGCCACTGTGATCTTTTGGTTAGTGGCGGGTAAAGAAAAACACAGCCAGCAAATGGGTCCAGACAAAGTACCAAGAGCATTTTAGTGAAGGTGTATTGGCATTTAAACCTTTAAGACTGCAAAATAAAAAGGCAACATAGACCTGTTTAAATACCATAAAATAATGGAGAGTCAAAGTCAGTGTGTATCTGCCTCACAGACATGCTACTAGCTACTGAGCAGTCACTGCTAGCATCTGTAGCACACCTGACTGAGACAGGTTGTCTGTCGTCAGGACCTCACACCGTCTTTCAGCCGCCTCTCGTTACCAGTTAACCTGATAAAATGTCAGTTGACGGGTCCGTCGGTAAAACGGAGGACGAGGAGCCGTCTACAGCTCTCGGTCCCTCACCGCCTCTCACCTCGTCTCCTTGACCGAACTGAAGACCGAGGTCCACCAAGTGCTCCACCCGGATGAAGCCGTCAGCATCCTCGTCACACACGTCGAAAACCTCCTTCAGCCTCCCCAGAAACTGCAGAAGCTGCTCCTGGTCGGGAAAAACATGTCCCTCCATTGCAGAAGAGGCTTCGTCGGCGGGAGACCTGTCTGGATTAAACGGACTGAGAGAGAGGCGGAGTAACGGTCGCCACCTTCATCCTCGTGCTCGGCTCCTCCGGACAGACTGAGGCACCGACTGGATAATGATGATGATGATGATGATGGTGCTGCTGTGACATAAGCAGCAGCATCGGCGGCTCCGGACACGAGAAGTAACGGAAAAGAGCGAAGAGTTGGAGACGGGGAGTTGCGTCACAGGTCAATTAACAAAACAGGTCTGTTCCCACTCGCCTTCAAAATAAGATGTTTCATCAGGCAGCTGCCTCCATAACCTACATCTAATAATAATAATATTTATCTTTATTTAGAATAAGATTCTTATATCTGCGTATCTAAAATCTGTCTTGCAAATGAAAATAAATATACAGTAAACGTTTCTGACAGTTGAGCCTTGCTTGGTCCATGTGACCAGCAGATCATTAATCTAAAGTAGATAATGATGATCTTAATTCTCTTTAACTGACTGAGTCAGTTTGCTGACTTGAATAATCTTTTCTATTATTTCAACTTCCTTCTATATATATATATATATATATATATGTATATATAATTTCTACTTATTTCTATATTATCCATTTCCATCTAAGTGTCACTTGTGACAAAAAAAGTGAAACTACTTCAACAAAAACTAGTTTCACAATTAACTTGACTTAACTGATTTGTTTACTGATACATCAATGCTGCATGTAGGATAATTTCAGTAAACAGTAAAGTATATTGATTTGTTACATACTACCTTTAAAATAATATAATACATATAGTTTGAGACACAGCAAGTGGCACTAATATTTTATAACTATGATCTAGTAAACCGAAATTGAAACGTGTCTAACACTAACATATCATGCATACATGTCTAACATATGACTGTCTCATAATTTGAAGTTGAAAATGTAACTCAGCATCCACCAATATTTTTTTTTTTTTTTTTTTATTAGAAAACAGTTTAAACAAGATTTATTTCCACAGCCATATCACTGTACAAACATAAAATCAGTATGTCCCTGTGCTGGAAACAATCACTCATTTCACCTACATTTCAAAATAACAGAAGAGAAGAAAATAACAGCAAGCGATGACTTATTTTAAAAGCAAAGATAAGATAATATAATCAACCATGATCATATCATATCATATCATATCCTTTAGCAGTCACATGATTATTTCCTGTAACTGGAGTAAGTTTAAGGATCCTGACATGAAGTTAATAATAAAAAGGGTAAATCCTTCTTGCCAAACCAGGTGGACGTAACAAACTGTCAGCTTTAAATGATCAGCCTGGGCTCCAGCAGGGAGTTCCACCGCTCTGTCACCTGTGGAAGGAAAGTAAACTATGATTACACTAAGATTAAAACAAGACAAGTGAAGGTATTACAGGATGTTGGGATGAGTAGAGAGAGGAGGGTCACTGCATGAATCACTCAAAACAGAGAAAATGTCTAATGACTCATTATTTTGTTTGATTCCCCTGAAAAAAAGAGACAAAATATCAGAGTAGTTCTTGTGCTGCGTCTTATCAGGGCTACAATGTCACTCAGTGAGCACAGCATAGAGCACATTGAGGAGTAACATTGATAACAACAGAAACAAGTGATAGTTTGACCAAATCTTTCTGCAAATGCATTGCTTTAAGTAATGTGGCCAAAAGATAAGAAGGAAAACCCAAACATGGTAAGGATTTTTTAGGCCAACTACTAACAACTACTACTAATCGTGTATTAACATCTCACAACAACAGGACATTTCTACATTGCTTTATTCTCACTGACAGTCATTAGCCCAGTCAGCTGGCTAACCTTTAACGTAGTTTGTTTATTTTTGGGGTATTAAACATGCTATTCGTGTTAAAGCATGCAGAGCTTGGCTGACATACGCGTGGTAACCAGGTCTTGTTGATTTTGAATGAGACCCTGACACAATTTTGTGTATTTGTGACATCTGCTGGTTATGAAAATGCACAGCACACAATGAAGATTGTTTTGAGTTTGAATAAAGTCTGTTGGGCAGCAGTTAGCTGACTATTACTCTCATTGCTTTGCAGTTCCAAATATTGTCTTTACATCTATTTAAATCTCACTATGCAACCTATTATAAACACCACTAAGGTCTTCAAAATGACGTCTTTCTCACACAGTGCTCATCACCAGTGTGAGATTTGCTGCAACAAGTTTGTTCTTTGTTGTGAAGTTTCCTCTGGACACTTTCTGATGAATGCTGCCACTTTGCTCCTCACAATGAACACAATCAGTCCAGAGAGTCACAGCCATATGTGAGCACTTTCAAAGGGAGTGGATACTGCAGTTAGATTTGTCTGGTGGACAGAAACATAACTCCAACTGAATACTAATCTAAAGTGTTTGCTGACACATGTGATATAGAAACTTTATGAGGTGATAATATATCAAATATTGAGTCTTTTCTGTTGCATGCTTCTAGCCACTCAAAAAGTCACATAGAAATAAGAAGATTCCTCATTGTCACTTAAAACCATCCTCGGTGGTCTTGCTGCTTAACCAATTTTAAGAATCAATTTGTTTTTGACAAAGTAGCAGTTATATGCTGAGACTTACCCAGGCACCTCTGGACACTGCATACTCCACTCTCTCTGAGCCATCGGGGTTCTGATAGACCAGGTCGAACTTCCCAGGCTCTACAGGAGCTGAGATGCAGAAAGTTATGTATAGTGAGAAATGTGTCACATTGTCAAACCAACTTGTTCTGTTTCTGTTAAGTAAATGACATTTAAATTCCCTTAATTTTTGTTCAAGGAATTCCTCTAAGACATTGTGATACTATATGAAATGAGCAAGAAAGTTTCACCCCCCAAACGGGCAGTTCCCAGCCCTTTTCAACTGAAAGCCTACTTAAAATTTTCAAAAAAGGGCGGTGGCCAGAATCCTCCCCCCAAATGATACAGACGCCAACTAATTCACCATCTGTCCTGTCACACTTTTTCCTTTTAATTCCTCTTCTTGCTAACCAGCTATTGATTCTAACAGCTTTGTTTTGGACTCTAGTTGTGTTCTGCCCAGCAACAACATAAAAGCTCCTATCATTGGCTTATCACAGTGGTAGGCCTTAACACATATTTTAGACCTATACACAACTATGAAGTTTCACTGCTCTAAAAACAGTACCTTACAGATGCATTATGCAGTCACTGGCAACTACTGATTTAGAGCAGTGAAGAAGAATTGATTTCCTGTAAATAGTGTACTATGAACCATGAGCAAAACGTTGCACTGTGAAGTCCCACCATTCAAAAGGTAATGTGTTCATTACGTCAGGCTTTCTTTCAATGGAGGGAGATAGTCAGTCAGTTTAATGTAATGGTAACTGATCAGTACTCTTTATCAGCAACAAGTTCATGTATTGGAATCAGCATCAGGAAAGAAAAAAAATATTTTCCATAAAGTTTTGGACAGAGAGCCAACCCTCACCACACTGACTTATAATGTGATTAATAGTATATGTGTCAGCTGTAAATAACCCGTACCTTGGGAGATATGAAGTAGTTCCAGCTCGATCTGTTTGGTTGCTGGGTCAAAGTTCACAATCTTTCCTTCCTGAAATGTACAGTAACATGGTCTGCGTTGTGATTCCAGTGTGAAGGAACAGTATAGACTTTCTGAAGACGATCTCACCCTCGTCCCTCCAACAACTTGAGGACACGCTGGAGAAGTGCAGCAGAATGACTCCTCTCACCTTATACTCTGATATCTCTGGAGTGTAGTTCTCAGCCAGCTCCAGCAGCTGTGAACACAAAGAAAGTCATGTTAGGAAGAACCTCACAACTTCAAACAAACTCTTACTTTGACAAAGATTCTGAACTGGATGAATTAATGATGCTGCTTACTTTAGTGCACTAAATGGAATATTATAAATAAGATGTGGTAGGAACTTCATTATCATCAACTTCATTTTACTTCATCAATGTACTAATGTTTCAGCATAGAACAGAGATTTTATATTGTCAAGTAAAATCACTGTCGTCAATGAGTCTGGCCTTGTCCTACTGTCAGATGTAAGCAGACGATAGGACTGGGGTCAGTAGTGTTAGACTGGAGATGATACACAGTGGTACAGTGGTTAGCAAAAAGGCTCTGGGTTTGAACCCTGGTCCTGGAGCCTTTCTGTGTGGAGTTTGCATGTTTTTCCTCTGCCTCCAGGTTCTCCAGCTTCCTCCCACAGTCCAAAGACATGTGCATTATGTTAATTGGCGACTCTAAAGTGGCCCTGTGATAGACTGAGGACCTGCCCAGGATGTACCCCGCCCTTGCCCAGTGCCAGCGGGGTTTGGCTTCAGCCCCCTGTAACCCTGCACAGATAAGTGGTATAGATAATGGATGGATAGGTATAAGTGTGAAATGTTGTTTGTCTCTCTCTGTCAGCCCTGGTGTACCCCACCCTGCCCTCGCTTTAATTGCCTCCACCCACCCAACCCCCAATGTGGACACACACAGGTTCCACATTGCTAAGCATCAGCGTTGCTTCTAGTTGTTATTTCTCAAAGGTGGTGTGCAGGTTATGCAATGTTTAAGCAACGTGAGGATGTGTACATATTCACCTCTTAGCAGTGAAAATATGATCTGTAAAATGTAATCTGTATATTATGTTACTATGACATTGTGGACAGCTGTTTTCTACCCATATCATGAACATGCAACTTTGATTGTTTGTCAACAGTAAGCCTAGTTATACAGATAAGATGTATAAATATGGTTACATCAGTATTTGATGCTGCTCTGAAAGAAGTGGTGATGGTCATTTTTTCACAGTCCCCTTTATGGCTACAAACCTAAACAGGTTATCACAGAGGCACGGTGTCAAAAACGGAGCAGGAAACAAGTCCAGGGTAGGCTTACCTTGAAGGCAATCTTCTGCCCCACCTGAGGAGGGGCAGCTAGCAGGGGCATAGAGCTGTAGTCCCGTTTCGGGACACTTTCAGGTTCATTCTGTGTTCAAAGACACATGCAAAAGACCAAGACATTATTAACCCTGATCCCTTTTCACACAGGCTTTCATGATTGGCAGGTGATACTATGACCATGTGTACATGCACACAACCAATGTAACTGTACTGCCAATAAGACAATAACATGATGGTGGCAGGACAAGTAAATTCTCAGATTTCATGAATGTAACTAATAGTTTGCTAAAGTCCTTCTTCAAATAGCAATTGTCCAATCATAACTTAGAAACTGTAACTAGGCAAAGACTGTTGAGCTTTGGATTTCCTCACGAGGTACAGTGGTATCTGGAACCCTGGATGAGCAACCCTTCATATATAAATATAAATGTCTTTTTTAGGCATTTCCAAAACAAAAAAATACATGCTAAAATACATGCTAATGTCTATAACTATAAGAATAATGCTGATTCTTTATTTTTCTCTTTTACCTGGATCATTAACTGGTGAGGATGCTGACATTTGGCCTGGTACATGTAGTAGCTTTAGCTTATTTTAACCACAGACCCAACCTTCATTCTAATGACCATCAGGAGGCGACTCCATTGGTTGTTAAAAGAAGTCAGATCGTATTGAAGTCTATGTGAAAATGTTCCTACTTCTCCCTTGATTTATCAGCTCAGTAAACGTTTTCCTAATGAGTTTATGGTCTCAGTCTCTAGTTTCAAGTCTTCAATACAACATGATGTTCATCTTTTAAATGATGGTCCATTTAGAGGAAAATAGACCATAAAGCAGGGGACGAATTAGGGTGTGGCTACTGTGTGATTGACAGACTGTACCACACAATCAGGACAGAGAACAGAGCAGGTCAGCTCCACCTTCTCCTCCAAATATGGTTTATAATGGTTTCAAATAACCAAGATGGCGATGGACAAATTACAAAATCAGTGCTTCAAAACAGCAGCTCATAACCCAATGGGTGACGTCACAGTGGTTTGACAGTTGATTTTAGCATTATTTTATCTTGATATGGTGAAAATAGCCAAGTTCATATTTAAAGCCTCTCCAGTTTTACAGGGTTTTCACCAGTCATTTTAAATGAAGGCTTGACAAGCATAATGCTGCTTTAATTTAATTCCTTTAATCCAACTGTCCATTCAGTTTCTCTTCAGTGAAAAAATAAAATCTTGGTCTTGCAGACTCAGTTAATGTGGTTAAATATTGAGCTAATATTAAGTCTTCAGGTTAAACTTATGGTGTCCAACAGTAACTACACCATTTCCTCTACATGAAATCAGACCTATATATGTATATGTGGGTGCAGACACAGACAGACACACCTGGATGACCACTGATGTGTTGGTCAGAGAATCCGTCTGGTAGCTTGGTTCATTGGCTCCGTTATAACAGAACTCAAAGTTGTCAGCTTGCTCTCTGATGACCCCTCTACCACCCCCCCTTCCCCTATCTCCAGGACCACCACGTCTGGCTCTTCTCTGGTTGCAGCCTCTCCAAGATGGCTGCCTACCCAGACCACTCCCCGGATGTTGCAGTGGTTTACGGATAACCAGCTGGATCTCGTCGCTATCTGACTCAAGAGACTCTGCTGGCTGGTCATCAGGAGGCTTGGCTGCGCTGGTCACCTGCTTGTGGGCACAGTTTGTGGACTGGAGAGCAGAAGAATCCTGCTGAGATTTTGAGTTGTCATTTACGCTACTTTTTGAAGACGTGGAGGTCAGGGCTTTGCTTTTTTGGGGGGGTTTTACACTAGGGGCTTCATCAGAGGAGGAGTCTGTTTCTGAGGATGAGGAGGAGGTGGGGTGTGACTTTGTCTGGGAGGGTTTGGTGCTTGGGATTGCCTTGGAAGCACCAGGAGTGGACGAGGGTTCTTTGGGTGCTGGTTTTAGAGCAGAGGTCTTCTTGGGAGCTTCATCTTCCTCACTACTACTGCTGCTATCTGAAGAAGAGACACCGAGTGATTTTACTGCTGCTGCTGCTGCTGGGGGCTTCTTGTTGCTTTTACCTGGCTTGTTGACACTAGTTGGGGTTTTTTTGCCAGAAGCAGTTGGTTTTGGGTGGGCATGGCTACTTTCCTCTGCCTTCTTCCTCTTCTTCTTTGTGTGCTTTGCCTGTGACTTCTTATTCTGCTCATCACCTGAAGCCTGCTTGTTGTCCCCCAACAGACTCTCCTTGCTACGTTTTTTCCTCTTTTTTTCCTTCCATTCCTCACTCACTCCATTTGCTCCAGGCTCATCCTCCTCTGTGGGCCTCTGTCTCTTCCTGCAGTTTTTACTTGATGTGTCTGAGCAGCTGCTGTGTTCGTTCACCTTAGCCACAGAGTCCACCTTCACCCTGGAAAACATGTTTGTACATATGATATTGAGCAATTGTATGAAACAGTTTAAATTAGCACGACTAATAATCTTAAGTGATAAGGTTTGGGGGGATGGGGGCAATAGGGATTCTTTTCCTTCCTTTGTCTGTTCGTGGATGGCAAATTATTTGTTCTTCATGGTTTTTTCCCTTTGTTTTGTGATTTTCTTTCCTTGTCTGCTTGTGGATAGAGCTGGGAGGCCTGATGAGATTGAAAAACATATGCTCATAGATGAATGAGAGCTGCTGGGACAGTCGGCTTGATAGACTATATGTTTCATCCTGCCAAGTTATATCTCATTTTTTGTGTTGTAACTTCCCTATTTATGGTCGACCTACCAACGTTTTCCAGAGATTAGGTAGCTAAAAGCTTCAGATCACGCTTATCTTAATGTGACCATGAAAACAAATGTAAAAAATACATTCTTTAAATGTATTACTTTGATCTGCTCTGCATTCTTCACGGAAACCTAAACGGAAAACTTCCCTAATGGCAGTGGCCTCTTTCAGCAGGATAATGCTCCCTGTCACTGCAACAATGGTTCAGGAGCTTTGAGGAACAACAACCAGTTCAAGGTGTTGACTTGTCTCCAAATTCACCAGATCAGAAGACTGACTCTTTACTTCAAATCAAATTTACATACAGGTACAAATAAAGTAACACTGCAACCTGAGGAAGATTCCTGTGTGTGAACATACGCTCTACTCAAAGAACATATAGCTGACTGAGCATAGCAGCTGCTATTTCATCTAACTAAACACAACTTTCCTGCAGCCTATTAAAGTACACAATATAAGTCACACTGCCTCTCCTGAAATAAGGGGCACCTACAATAGTATCAGATAATACACTTAACATAATACATTTAAAAATACAACATATGTAAAATGTAATAAATTATGAGCAGACCATTATCACTGAACTGTTAAGATGTGTCAGGATCTTACTCAGCTCAGCAGGGGACACTGAATGAACGAATAATTTAGCTTTCAGTGATTACACAGAGCAGCACATGTCAAAGTTTTTAGAGCAGGTGGGATGTGAGAGGAAAAGCAGGACCAAGTTAGTTTGATAATCACCCTCCAGGAGCTCTGTGAGGTGAAGTTGGTGTCGTGCCCACACTCAGTTTGCAGCAACACTTGAATAAAAATACTCACACTCACAACAAATGTTACGCTTCAAGCCAATTTTTAAAATCAGCGCCTGGATATTGACCCTTGATATCACAGATATTGATTAAGATATTGAACAGCTATCAGTAGCTCTGTATTGACAAAAATCGATTTCAAGACCAAGTTAATTTAAAGAGGAGCCTCCACTTCTGTTCACCAGCATAAAGGTGAAATACAGTGAAGACTAGAATAATAAAGAGCCAGGCCCATCTACAAGGCCATGATACATGACCCAGCTCAAGTAACACTGTGTTTCAGTGGTGTTTCCGGGCAGAATTTAAAATAGATCATATTTGGAGAAAACTGTGGACCCTGAGAGTCTGGGGCCCCGGACATAGATCCAGCTTTGACCTCCAGCAGCCTCTTTATTGCGTTATCTACCTCCTGCTTCCAGCAGCCACAGGACTGAGGACTGAGGTTCATAAAGCTCCAGGCTCCTTTCACTGGGACCCCAAACATCTGCAGGTGAGTTAGAGTCAGAGCCTGAAAAGGTCACAGGTTCGATTCTGACTGTCGATACAACAAGCAGCCAAAGCACGCGCACCTGACGCTGTCGTTGTCCCGCACCACGTAGATGCGCTCAGTGTGCGGCAGGTAGCAGTCCTCAATGAAGAGGTTTAGGATGCTGCGGGAGCTGAACTCGAACTTCTCTCTGATGATGCTCTCCAGATCCGCCACCACGCGGCATTTATTCAGGTCCACGAGCAGCCAGCACATGCGACAGTCAATGACAGCGGGCGGCGGGTAGTCGAAGTACAGGCGCACGCGGATAAAACTGCTACTGTTAGCAGCCATGACGGTTAGAGTACCAGACCTTACCGAAACACACCACCGCTGTTCCGCCAGAAAAAGCAAGGACAACACTTCCGCTCAGATATTTCAAAATAAAGGTTAATGGTTAATAAAAATCCTTTGGCAATGATGCTCCCCAACCAATTTAACACGCACATCAACACTTGCAACACCACACTAACATACAGTTATTTTAAACAGGCCTCCAGTATTAGCAGTTTTTTTTTTTATCAACACCCATAAAGCAACTAGTTGCAACATTAACATTTAAACATTTTATACACTGAGCCACAATTCAGTGAATACAGTAACGGCTGAAGGAGGTTGTTTTTTCTTTTTTCTTTTGTAAAATTACAATTCTAATCTCAATCGTTGATTATCGTAATAATTTTACCCAAATCTGTTCTAATTTTAAAAAGTCGGACTTTTTTCTTTTATTTTGAAGGACAAGCGAGTGTTTCACGGAAGTCTCGGTTTCAAGAGGCCGGTGTCTCTTTGAAGTGAACTCATTCACAGCACCGCCCTCTGCTGGGGTGGAGGCGGGACTTCTCGTCCACTCGTCACAAAATAAACACGTTTAAATCACGTTCCCCCTCAGGTTGAAACAAAGACAACCAGGCAACCTCCAAACCTGTGTTAAACTATAACCTCTTATATTTATTTCTTTATTAAACTAGCGTAATTTCACAGTATATTGGTGAATTTGTTTGTTTGGCTGAAAGTAACTTTTTTTTATTAAAATATTTTTGTAACAAGTATTTTGTCCTGTTTTACTTTTTAACAGGTTAGTAGTAACTGACTAGCACAAAAAGTTCATTTTAAAAGTGTGTGATAAAAAACAAAAAAACTTCGTCAATCAGCTGACTCTGGATGTGGTCATGTGATTCCTCGGAGCAAAAGGCTGTAGAGCACAACGGCTTCCATAAATCTTCAACAATGGGCCTGGTACAAACCTGCAGCTTGTGTCTTTTCCTCGGAGTTATCGTCAGTGAGGGTAAGTTAGTGACCTGTGGTCATGTAACAGCTGTTTAAGTGTTAACACGTTTTATCACTTCACGCCTGGACTCAGAAAAGCGAAAGTAAGGTTTTGTTAAAGCTGTTCATTCTGGATATTATATTATATTCATTTACAACTGCTCCACACCGGGTTTAAATCGGAGACGGCCGGTGTTGAGTTCAGGGAAACTCCTGAATACACAGACAACTTTGACCCTGACTTTCTCTTCGCCTTCCTTGTCTGACACAGCGGTTTATTCCCTCATTCATAGTCAATATGGAAGCGCATATTGCAGAAGTTGATGTCAGGTGAAGAAGATCCTCAGCTTTCTGACGCAGTAAATCTGGGCACTGCCCCTGCACTGAAACACTACATTACTCTGCATTTCTCCAGTAAAGATGCTGATCGATAACTAAAGTGTGCAGTCAGTGAACGCCTCATATAAAAACATGAAATAACAAAAAGTGGGATTTCAGATGTAGCCTATCACCCAATGAGGAAACTCAGTCTTTAAAATAACAAATCAATAATATGAAATAGCGTTTATGACTTCTTCCCCCACTGCTGGCATTTTTCTGGATTATAACGGCAAATCTGGTCCATGTGTAGCTCACATGCTTGTTTTTCTCTGGACCAGTACACACCTATTTCCATAGACCTAGTCAGAGTTATAGTCAGATGTCTCTTCCACATCTGGACCAGTTCGGGCAAACACAGAATATCTGCCCAGATGTGGAGTTTTATGGGCCAGGCTCAGGCCAAAGACCCAGGTATATGTTGGGCCAGAAGATTGATTTTGTTATTGATGTTGAGATGTTGAATTGTAATATAAGAGCTCCTTGGTGATGACTTCTTATGTCATTTGCCACACATGCAGTGTTCTGTGTTAGGTTCAGATCTATTTAACTTGTTTTCTGGAACAGGCCTGTATATTGGTCTGTTACTTAGCAGGATTGTTTCACAAGTTACACTGTCACTGAATATCAGGTTAAAACAAAATATGATTGAATCCTCTGCAGGGCTCCCCAGTCCCCTGGCAGGCAAAGAAGCGTGGAGCTATGTGAGGGTGAGAGATGGGGCCCACATGTTCTGGTGGCTCTATTATGCTGACAGCCAGGCTCCTGGATACATGGACCTGCCTCTGGTCATGTGGCTGCAGGTAGGACACGATTAGGTCCACTGACTTCTACCAACAATTTAGACATTAAAATACCACACTGTTTCTGCATGTTGTAATTCTTTTTTTGTTGTTGTGATGTCTGTTTTTTAGTGTGTTGTCCCCAACCACCAGCTGACATTGGTTGGCTGAGGCAATACTTTGTAGTGAAACCCAGACATGCTTGCTTTCTTAGCAATTATCAAGCTCAGTTTACGAGGCATGGGCGTCAGTACGTAGCCACTGATTTTTACTGAAGCTGGTGTTACACACTTAGAGCCTGGACTTTGACAGGGGACATCAAATAAAAGATACAATTAAGTTCTGCTGCTTCAGTTTTGATCATTTTTCTTTTAATCTGTCACAAGTCCATTTTTTTAGAAACACAACATCAACATGATCACATTTCTGCAGCAGGTTTTAAGTCTCTTGATTTTCATATCTGATAAATATGAAAGAAATATAGAGACAAATGTCTGAGGATGCATTCATCCAGTGTCAAAAACACTGTTATGCCTCTGAAAATGGTCACTACTAATGCACACTGAAGCCTTCACAAACACTATGTTCAAACAGGTTGTTGTATAACTGACAGGGGCTGATTCACACCCACCAGTTAACTATAGAAAACAAAGTATTCTATGTTCTATCATCATTATTCATTTGTTTTATTTTATGAAAACACCTTTGACACTAATGGGTTTGGACGCCTCTATCAGTTCTCCAACCCTTATTAGATGAAACCACACCCACTTGCATTTAAAGACAGCCTCAACAGAACAGCTGAAGACAGTGACCCTGGTTTTTATCTGACCTCCCCCAGAGGTTCAGATATTTGGTCTGTTTGGTGTTCTTTTGGGGTCTGCTGTACAGCGTTGCTCACACAAACAGGGTGAAGATGGATGACTTATTAGAAACTTCACCTGTGACGTCATCACAAAAGTCAGTGTCTGAGGTTTGTAAAACAACATCTGGAGATGTCAATGCTGCAGACAGTTAACGTTAAAACTGACCTGACCTCATAATTACCAGAGTGAGAGAAAATAAAAGAGCAACGTTTGAGAGAAAATGTTCCCTTTTAACACGTTTTTAGCATCTGTTAGATGCAGGAGTAGAACATACTGGGTAAACATGTAAATTGCTCAGGCATACAACTGGTTCTAACTTCTTCTGTATTAATCAGTACCTCTGTTCTTGATGTTTGAACATGAGGATGTGTCCATGTGTCTTTAGGGTGGACCAGGAGGATCAGGAAGTGGCTTTGGGAACTTTGAGGAGATTGGTCCTTTGAACAGGGACCTGAAGCCCAGAAAGACCAACTGGGTAAGATGATGTGTTTAAAGACTGTTCAACCAGCTGTTCAGTGACTAGACAGCTTCTTAATCACTGCAGAGCTCAAAACATCAGTGAGTTGGGACTTATAGTCCGGGAGTGTGAATTGATCCACTCAGAGGTGTTCATTAAAGGTTTTTCATGCTGTGACGCAGGTTATTCCCTCTGTGACATGTTACATACAACAGTTAAAATGTTGAAATGCAGGTTAACATCATATATGTTGATATGTTGGTCTGTGTGCTTGCTCCTTCAGGTTCAGGCAGCCAGTGTGTTATTTGTAGACAACCCTGTGGGCACCGGCTTCAGCTACACTGACAGGCCTGATGTCTACGCAACCAATGTGGCTACAGTGGCCTCGGACATGCTGGAGCTGCTCAAACACTTCTTCACAGAGAAGGCAGAGTTCCAGGTATGACAGCTGACACTCACTACAGCATTAGCCTGAGATTAACAGGCATTTTAATGCTCCAAACTACTTTAAAGTGGCATTATCTGGTTTCCCAAACTAATGGAGCTTGTCCAAATATGTTGAATAAATTGTGCAAAGGCTTCAAAACTGCCATTTTGGGAGGGACTTGTGTTGGTGATTTAAGGTTCTGTAGATGATCATTGTCACTAGATTTCACACTGGGCCACCAGCATCTGAGACCAAAACAAACGCTTCACCAGCCACACCTCAGGCCTCCGTTCAGTTTGTCTGAAGTCTTTTCAGACATGACAATGACAACATAAAGCAGTCACTCTTGTTGATGAACCTGTAGAGAATCAGCTGAATCTGCAGCTTGGATTTAAGTAACTTTATAGTGAGTTTCAGCTCATTGTTCAGCTGTGTGGCTCACAACTTTACACCACCGGCCCAGTACAGCAGACACACACTGTGAGAGAACAGCTGTTGAACAGGGTGGTTCATTTAGCAGTGAAAGAGATAATCACTTCCGTTAGGGGCTGGTGGAGACCAAACACAGACCTGAAAGAGAACAGGGCACCTAAAAATGGCCAGAAATGACTCCAAATTAATGTTGCTCAACAGCTGTCACTGCTAACAGTGTCACCTTTCCTCTACCTCATACTTACATACCACACAGTTCTGTAGGTCTCAAGGGAAGTTTTTTTTATTCTCTGCAGAACATCCCCTTTTACATATTCTCTGAGTCATATGGAGGGAAGATGGCGGCTGCGATTTCACTTGAACTGACCAAGGTGAGTTCACTACCCCTCAAGTCTGACAGCTTCCATATATGCCCCTCTCATGTTCATGGGAGCTCACTGTCAAAGAGCTGTTATGACAGATGAGTAGGCAGGAAAACTTACTGTTACTTTCATGTTAATTTTATATGGAAGTTCAAAAAGGAAAAAATCTAATGTTAATGTTTGTTAGTGAACCAATCATCTCTGATCTACTGTTTTCTGCAAATATTTCAAACCTAGAACTACAGTACAGTATCGTCTACTTGATGTTTTATAGACGTGTATAAACTGTTTTAGTTGTCTGTAGATAAGATGCGTCACTTGTATTTCCCGGGGTATAATTATGGACACTAAGCTTCAGCAGCCCATTTATAACTTCAGTAACACTCATGAGAGAGACTTCCCTGGAGCTCTGGGTGTAACTTCTAACTTTAGATTAGGTTAAAACTCTCACAAGATGATCTAATCAGAAGATTGTGTTTGAATATTATTATTATAAACATTGAATATATTTATCTGTGGTGTGTTTTTCATCTGTCTGTCATTCATCCAGGCCATAAAACAAGGCACAGTGAAATGCAGATTTGCTGGAGTGGCACTTGGAGACTCATGGATTTCCCCTTTGGGTCAGTATCAGTCAGACTTTACACCTTTAACCAAATGTTTGTTGAAAAGAAACTACTGGAATGTTGCACATCTGGATTTTGGCTCATAGTCACATTGTTTAGTTAATAGGGTGTTAAATTCTGTGTATTTAAATGCAGATTTTCTGCAATTATGTTTACAATCAGCACAGTTAAATTGCCTGTAAGTCTTCAAGCCACTGTAACCTTGTTATCAGAAGAGAATTTGTGGGGGCTCTGGAGCAGATCTTATAGCTGATAGAGGATAGCGTTCACAACTGATATGTCTAGAAAACACCCTCTGACAATCAAGCTAACGTCTGGCTTTTGTCAAAGGCTACAATCAGCATTCAGACCCAGGTCACGTAACTCTGCAGTAGACACAGGTATTAATTGTTTGAAAAACCCATGTATACCAACTGATTTTGGGTGGAAAAGGTATCGAAGAAAATGACATGAACCTCAAGAAGGTAAGCAATGGCGGGAGTCCCACTTTAAAGCTGTTTTTTTCTCACTTCTTAGCTGATGTCTTGTATTTCTGTCTGATTTCATGTGTCATGGTTCATCTTGCAAATGATAATGCTAAATTCAGTGAGAAGGTGTAGTGAATTTCTGCTCATACTAACATAGTATGACATACTATGTATCATATATTACTTATACATATATTAGGATATAACAAAACTTGGATAAAACAAAATAATTGTAATTGTAATGTAAAATCATTCAACAGTAATTTTACTATAATTACATATAGTAACAATAAATTATTGTTTGGTTGAAGTGAAGCATATGTGATCTCATGTATAATTATTGCAAACAGCTGAGATAAACTACTGGGTACTTTGGTCAGATCACATCAAATATAAATTGCATTTGGATCAGATGGGCCTGATCTGGACCACCACAATGACCACATAGAGCCAGCCATGAAATAGGGTGCTTATAGAGAGGAAGAATGTGGTCAAAGTCTCTTTTGAAATGATCCAGAAGTATACCAGCAGCAGCAGCCATGATCAGAGCTGGTTGAATTCTCTAAATGTTAAGAGAAGGAGCATCAGTGCTTCCTATCTTACTTCTTTCAGAGTAGAAAACACTGCCCCCTCCCTACAAAAGCAAAATGAATGGTGAGAGTGCCATCCCACCTTTTCTTGCTGTAGAAACATCAGAGCAGCTGACACGGTCCAAAACTTATTGGCTGAGCTCCAAATCCTTCATGTCTGTCCTTGACCT
This sequence comes from Rachycentron canadum, assembly GCA_038496675.1. Lineage (NCBI taxonomy): Eukaryota > Metazoa > Chordata > Actinopteri > Carangiformes > Rachycentridae > Rachycentron > Rachycentron canadum. The sequence continues at coordinate 15,716,446 of CM076664.1, forward strand.
CATGAGGTCAAAGAAAGGTGGTTAGAAAAGAGATTTTTCAACAAAGACAGTGACCTCAAACACCAAAAAAAGTTTTTCAAGAAGAAAAAAAACTAGTCTGGACTTCAAATAGAAATCCTGTGGATTATTTAGCAGAAGGTCTCCAGGAGGACTGAGCAGTCATCAAAAATAAACAAACTTAAAAATATATTCAAGAAGCTGTGCTGACAGTCAGTTGGTTCTAAAACATGGACCCTTCTTTGTAGTTTAATCAAACTTGTTTTTCAAATTAGCTGGTTTCATTCTTCTTGGTCTTTGGTTAAAAACAAACAAAACTGTATTAAATGGAATGAGTGAACATTTTAGTGATATTGACTCAGTTTGCTCTCCACATCACTGACTGATCAGTATTACAGGATCAGAACCTCAGCAAGGTTTAAATGATCAGACTGTCACTGTGCTTCATCCCCAGACTCCGTCATGACGTGGGGACCGTACCTCTACACCACTGTGAGTAACAGACCACAGGCAGACTGTTCAGATTAACAATTTCAGATTAAAATCTGATTTTTGGGAGCAAGTGGGTCCGCATTTTCATCTGAGGGTGGTCTCTCTGCTGTGCAGTCGCTGCTGGATGATTTTGGCCTGGCTGACGTCAACAGTGCAGCAGAGCAGGTGAAGCAAGCTGTGGAGCAGCAGCAGTTCCAGAAAGCCACTGAGCTGTGGTCCATGACTGAGTCTGTGGTGGAGCAGGTGGGTGCACCATTGTCTCAGGACTCCTTCAGTTCACCTAACAAGAAATCTAGCTACTTGTAGGGTGACCCCTTATTTGCCTTCCACAGAAGAGTCACCAGATTTGCCCAGTGACTCTGAGGTTGTGATTTTTGATCAGTCGTGATCATTTTTGAAATGATGGTCCCATTTAGAGGAAAATAGACCAAAAAGCAGGGGATGAATTAGGGGCGTGACTACTGTGCGATTGACAGACTGTACCACACAGGGCGACTATTCTGACAACCAGAATAGAGACTGGACCCACCCGGTCATCATGTAAGTCATTGGTCATGAGGCCAGTTTCACAAAGATAGATTTTGACTATGACATAGATAAAACAAATAGTCAGACTTTAGGCAGATGTCTAGATTCATCTGTTGCACAAAGCAGTTTAGTTCTGGAGTCAGTCAGACTGTGGAACTACGATTTCTGGGTAAATTAAGACTTTTTTCAAAATAAAAAAAAAAATGGCCGACTGAGGAACTGTATCATTTGTCTTTTGGAAGAAGTCAACAGTTCCAAGGACATTTTACTTTACAAAGAACAATAAGAAGAAAAGAGCATGCAAATCATTTCTTACCAAGGAAGTTAAAATGCATGCATGCGTGTGTGTAAAAAATGATATTCTGATCTCAGATTGGTCACTATGTTTGGGCCAATGTTGAATAACATCAAATATTGTAATATTTCCTACCATAACCAAGGTGTTTTAGAGTCTTGCACAATGTGAAGTATGTAAAGAAAATGATCAGGAGTCGTCCTGATCATTTTCTTTACATACTTCACATTGTTCAATGTGACAAATAAACCATGATAATAAATAAAGTTATATATATATATATAATCTCAATCACAGTATTTGGGCTGGACTGTATTGAGATAATACATTTTGGATATTGCCCATCTGTTTTCTTTTCAATTCTTTCCATATTACCCTCTTTAAAGTGTGACACCTGTGCTGCTCTATCATCACAAACCAGTTATATGTGCAGTGATCGTGAGGTTTGATATTTGATGTTGGCTTGTTCTTATCAGAACACCAATGGAGTCAACTTCTACAACATCCTCACCCAGGACCCAGATGAGAAGATCCACTCCTCAGCAGGAGAGGACTTCATTGGTAAGATGTTGTGTACCATGATAGCATCCAGTCAGTAAATTGTAAAATGTTAGACGGCTAACTGGGTTTGGGGCCATGAAAGGAATGTGTTTATTACAGGGTTTGTGTATTATTTGGTTTTTAGGGGTCATCACTCATTTGTCCTGTGTTTTTTCATCTTCCCATCAGCTCTGCAGACACGTCGCCACATTCATCCCCTCTACAGCCAATCACTGAGTGAGCTGATGAATGGACCAATCAGGAAGAAACTGGGCATCATACCCCAAAATGTCACCTGGGGAGGTAAAACATCTGCATCCCTTCAGTTTTAACTCTTGAATCAGTTTCCTGCTGCTTTAGAAATGTTTGAATCTTTCTTCTGCTGCTCCTTCATATATGGTCTCCTGTCTTCTGACCAGGCCAGGCAGAGGATGTGTTCAGCTACATGGCAGGAGACTTCATGAGGCCAGTGGTGGATGTGGTTGACCAGCTGCTGACTGCTGGAGTCAACGTTACTGTGTACAATGGACAGCTGGACCTCATAGTGGACACCATGGGTAACTGGCTTAGACTATTGTCTTGTGTTGTTACCTTAGTATCAACCCTCCAGATATTAAATTCCAGCTGTGCCACATGTGTTATTACTTATTGTTCCAGGTCAGGAGCAGTGGGTGAAGCAGCTGAAGTGGGAGGGGCTACCTGGATTTAACAAGCTGAGGTGGACCGCCCTGAAAGACCCTGTCTCCCCTGGCCTTACAGGAGCTTTCTACAAAACCTATAAGAACTTTGCCTTTTATTGGATCCTCAGAGCTGGTCACATGGTGAGAAACCAGCTGCAGTGGTTCAGTCTGTAAAATATACAGATACAGAGCTGCAGTGTAGTGTTTCACATCTACACTCGCTTCATAATGAGCCACTTTGTTTCTGTTTTTTAGATTCATTTTAAACTTGCAATTGAAATCTAGTTATACAGTTAACAGGTTAAATAGAAGTATCTTTAATAAAGCACCAACAGGTAGACAAGGACCTTCAAGATACAGACTTTCAAGACAGCAACATGTGAAACAACCAATGTTTAGAGTTAGAATGACGCAATACATCAATGTGGAGTCAAGTATTATTTAGTAGTACAAGAATTCAAAAGTATAATTCTAACATAAATGTCACTTTTTTCAGATTCCCTCAGACCAGGGACCTATGGCCTTAAAGATGATGAAGATGATCACTCAGCAGCACTGATGCACCCACTCTGACGCCAGCTGGAATGGCTCTGACAATCACAATCATCACATGACTTTTTTTTTTTTATAATTTACTCTCTGCTAAACCAAATAAAAAATCTGAGTCCTCCGTGATTATGATGACCTTTGTCAGCCATAAGACAACAATAAAGACTTTGTTTTTTTTTTTTGTAAACATTCTTTTTTTCTGCTACAATTTTAAGGTTTTTAAAGAAGCTCTAAAATGAGAAACCTGGAAAAACCTCATATCCTGCATGTGCAGTCAGCCTCAGCACATTCAACTTCAACATAAAGTGATGGATTCTACATTAACTATAATTTGAGCAGGTTCACATCAAAATAGAAGAAAGTGGGAGATAAAATGGAACAATGAGGTGAGAGTGCCTATAAAATGTGTTGATCTTAAACCACTCACCTGGATGTTTTCACTGCTTTAAGTCACAATGAATTGTGCATTTTTTTTTTGCTACAATTAACAAAAAGGTTGTTTAATATTGTTAACACAACACAGAATGACTGACATGAAATAAACTGATCACATGTTAATGTGTTTTTTTTATCATGGTGATGCAGCACAGTCTAGGTGGTCCAGTCCACCATTGCTAAGGTTCAACTCATGCTTAATTCTACAGACACCAGAAACATGGCAGTGATGGTGCTTTTACTACAATACATCAATCTTAACCACCTCCGGATTGTCCAAAATGCTGCAGGTAGACTTAGGTCTAAAAACCCTTGGCTGCCTGTGTGTCTTGGAAGTGACGTATAAATATATTAGTTACTCCTTTATAGAAAAAAATCTAGTTACATTACAGAGTTCCATTTTTATGAGCCTCAAGTACCCTAGGATTCCTGTACGAGGACACTTGAGCTCAGTCTTTGGTACAGTGGACTATAATACCTTAATCAGCCAGATGAAGAGCTACTACTTTAGTGCTTTGGCTCTGAATTGGCTAATCTCTTATCTGTCAAACCAGCCCTTCTTTGTAGGGCTTTGAGATGCCTCTTATTTTATCGGGGCCCCACATGGGTTTATTTTGGGTCCCCTTTAACTCCTTGGGGAAATCTTGTTTGCCCATGCTATTTGGCAGACATACAGTTAATTGATTTATGTTCTGAAACAACCTGGTGCTCTATCCAATATCAATATTTTCAAAAAGAGGCTGCAATCTAGGTGTTGCATTCGATTCCTTTGATGCACAGGTAACTAAAGTTGTGCAGTCTGCTTGTCCAACAAAGACGGCTAACCCAGATCAGGTCCCTTCTTTGCAGACTTCAGAAAAGCTCATAGTTTTATCTCTTCCAGACTTAATTATTGCAATGCACTCTGTCCTGTTATCAGCAGGCTAAACATCTGAAGATAGCAGCCAACATTTAATACTGCTGCCAGGCTGCTAAAGGTGATAAGACCCTTCTTGTTTGGGCCCCTCAGCTGTTGAACTCTTAGTCTGGAGATCTTAGGTCGGCGAACTCAGAGTTTGTCTTAAAACTGACTTTTAGCATATGGCTTTTACTTAACTGACGGTATTTGTAATCGGAATTTAAATCAGTTTATTTGGCTAAGTTCAGGTGCTTATTTATACTTATTTGGTTTTATTGTGAAGCACTTTGCAACATCTTTGAAAGGTGCTTAATAAAATGTATTATTACAATTCATAGGCTTTATCAGACAAAAAAAAACATGGTCAATTATTAATAAAATGAGGTACTTCTATATATAACATTCTAACATTTTTTTTAAACATTATAATAGAGAGGTGTATTTGTTTGCTTACACACATAAAACAAATAAAATGTAGCAATACATGAGAGCGAAAGATGAGAGGGTCCAGTAAATATGAAGATACAGCCAACAGCCAGTTAGCGGAGCGTTGCACAAACACTAGTTTGTTAATTAACACACATCTCATTTGTTTAGGAAATAAAGAGTAAAAACGACATGTTCTGTGGTCTCATCATTGTGAGGTTGCCAGGCAACCAGCAGAGACAGATACCCATGTCAAGAAAAAGTCCCAGCACACGACCTCTGAACTACCAAACCCTGTCATTACACATATGATGTGTTTATTTGGATTTTTAGAGGTGGTAGTAGACAGGTGTTCACCAGAGCAGAGCAAAGCTGGTCACCTGTTTCCAGTCTTTCCCTAACCAGTTAACCAGTTAACCAGCTGCTGGCTGTAGCTTCATATTTACTGTAGCATCAAAAACAAAACTCTTGACAAGAAATTGAATGGATGGGTATTTCCCAAAATGTCAACTGTTCCTTTAAGATTGATTTACTAACTTGGAGCTTTCAGACGAACTTTTTCAACCATTGATAGAGTGTGCCCAGTTCTTGTGATGCAAACTCAGCAGCTGTTAGAATTACATCTCTAGCCCAGATGAAAAGCATGTGATATGGTTGACAGCTCAAGAAAAATCAAAGTTGGGACTTTTTGTAAAAATAAAACGTTGAAACGCCTTCTCTTCCCAAACAGGTAGTGTGGGGGCCAACAGCCATCACAGTAATCTCTAAAAGCCAAAAACGAGCAAGGGCATGTGTCCATAGAGTGTTTTTTTCTGAGTGCCAGTGTCTTTTTACAATTGTTTACAATGAGGCTCTGAGAACTTCCAGTTGTAAATGACTTAACTTCTCACAAAGGCACTGATATTGTCACTGTGGCCTTTTGAGGCAATCGATCATATGGGCTGGGACTTGTCACCTTTTGACCACTTTGTTATAAAATCTCATGACTTCATTTAAATATATTGTGTTATACTGTGTCATAATTAGCTGATGAATTTTTGAGTTACTTGTTATTGAGAATGTGTTTTGTGAGGTCACAGTCACATTGACCATTGACCATCAACTTCTAATCAGTCCATGTTTGAGTCAACATGGACATTTGTGCCAAAGATGTTCCCTCAGGGTGTTACTGAGATATTGCATTCAACATAAAGCTCCTGTGCCTTATGTAAACTTGTTGTAATTTATGTAATTATAAAAAACAATGTGATGCTGGTCTGTCATCAAACTGTTTTGGTGATATGTTGTCAAGATATTGTCAAGATATTGATATTATCTCACACATAGCTGGGATGAAGCAGATTGTCTTTGCTCTATAGAGAAAACTCTATATGGACACACGCTCTAAGACAGGAAGAAAATCTGTGAGCACTTCAAGTCAGACAAATTTTACATCAAGAAGCAGCAGCCTGATAACATGATGACATTTATCAACAGTCATTGTGTGACTTCCTCTGTGTAGCTGAAGCTTCTTCTTCCCCAGTGGCTCTCTGGCACAGGAAACCCACTCCTGATCACTGGCTCCACCACCAGCTCCAGTAAACTGGGCGGCTCTGCCACTGCCAGCTCTGTCACCCTGAACAGATTAGAATACGCCTGTCCCACCAGAACCAGCTGACCTGGAGGGATTCGGGGATCAGGTCCTCTCAACCGTCGCCAGTACACCCTGAAGTGGTGTACGAGCTTGGTCTGGTAGTCCCAGCACAGAGTGGCGTTGAGTCGCAGGCAGGGAGAGTTGGACTCCGGTGAGGTACCAGCACCACGAAGCCACACCACGTCATAAATGCACAAGCCCTGAAGTGGCTCAGGGGGAACCTGCAGATTGGCTACATCCAGGAGCTATATAGAAACACAGAGACAGACAGAGAGCCAGGACTGAGTTACCTTCTCCAAAGGAAAGAGCAGGAACCGTCTTGCTGAAAATTTAAAGTAGCTGAAATAGCTGTGGTTTAAAGTGGCAGTCAAAAAACAAATACTGCAAGAGGCCTAAATAGCTGTTAAAATGAAAGTGCTAAAAGAACGATGAATTAGATATAAGTGAATTATCAGTTGACAACATCAAAGCCCTAAAATAAATTAGCAAATAGACTAAAAAGATGATGATAGTTACTGAAGTGTGAACACTGAACACAGTAAACTGTTTGAACAGTGTTTAAGGTCAAAAGCTGAGACCTGAGAACTGAAGGTCTTTGAAGTGTCAGCAGTCAAAGTGTAGGTCAGAGGTAATCAAAGACCGAACCAGTGGAGGTGCTAAGAATCCGGGGGCTGTTTCAAGAGCTGCTGTGAGTTGCAGCAATAATGGTATATTTTTGTACTTAAACTCATTATGTAGAATTTTAGCATCACAGATAGTTAAACATAAGAATGATCCAAACTATTCCCATCATACTAATAGAAAAAACAATTAAAAACCTATACTATTAAAAACTGAACGAAGGAAAACCCCCACTCCCCATCCCCCCCATCAGCAACTACCACTCTACATTGACTAGCACTATGTATTGTGTATCATCTGACATAAAAACTTCCCTAAATGTAATTGAATAGCTGTAAAAGAGACTCCCGTAGCACCCACACATGAGGTGTGGGGATTTTAATCCAGGTTTGCAGATTTAATCCATTTCTCTAAGAATGCATATTTCGTTCATCCATCCATCATCTATACTACTTATCCTTTAATTGTTGTTGGTGGGCTAGAGCCAATCCCAGCTGACATTGGGTGAGGGCAGGGCTCACCCTGGACAGGTCTATCACAGGACCAAACAACCATTCACTCTCACATTCACACTTACCAGCAAGAGTCATTAGTTAACCTAACCTGCCTGTCTTTGTACTGTGGGAGGAAGCTGGAGAACCTGGAGGGAACCCACACAGGCAAAGAGAGAACATGCAATCTCCACACAGAAAGGCCCTGGGGTTTGAACCCAGAACCTTCTTGCTGTGAGGCAGTGCCTTACACATTTTAGAGAACACGTTATTGAGCACAAATGGGTCCCTTTGTCTCACCATGATCTCTCCCAGTCTGCAGCTGAACGCTGTCTCCCGAGGGTCTCCACTCCGCTGGATGCTGACACAGACTTCTCTAAGAGCACAGCCACTGAGCTCCAGCTGCGAACATCTGCACACAGAGACATGAAGAGGAAAGAAAGAGCAGGAATATAGACTCTATAATATAATACAATTTCAACCCTGCAGCCTGAGAAAACGTCTTGGACGAGCAGTGGAACTGAGTTTGTGAAGAATTTTTTTTTTTTGGTGATATTTTCAGCTTGTTTTGAAACCTTGACTATGTACATGGTGAAACTTTCACAGCTTTAAACACGTGACAGTTTACGTGTAACGCTAAAATCATGTCCTTCCTCTCTGTTGCTGATCTTCAGAAGTCATGATTTTGTATTGCTGCTTCCTGACTATTGCAATTGACTGTATTCACAGATTAGCCAGAACAACCTTCTCTTCACTGGTTCCCCATCAGCTTGACTTGATTTTAAGATTTTACAGATCACTTTTAGGTGTGATTGGTGTTGTTGGTGAAGTGCTGCAGTTGTACGAGTCAGAGCGCTGCCTCAGGTCCTCTGGCTTTTCCCAAGTCCCAGCTCCACCCAGTTGACCACAGCTGAGGTCAGGTCCCAGGTCTGGAGCCTCAGTCTGAGGAGCTGAGGCTTCAGAAACATCTTCTAAATCACCCTTTAAAGCATTTTTTAAAGTCTTTTTTAAGGATGGCAAGTTTCATTTTCCTCATTAAAGGAGATTGTAACACTGTTTCAAAAGGTGCTACTGTATATAATACATACAACAACAACAACAACAGTAGATCAATTGGCCCATAGTCAAACTACTACAGGACAGTGTAAAAAATATAGACAGATAAACTTGAAGCACTTAATAGTAGCACAATACTACTACTACAATTATTAATAATAATTGTTATAATAAATCATTTGTATACTACTTTAAAACTGGTTTATAAAGTACTTTGCAGACATTACAAAGCACAGTGATGCAATAAAGATATAACAGACAATAAAATTAATTATATATAAATAAATAAATATACATCCCTGAAAGTGATTTAAAGAATAAAAATACATTTTTAAAAGGGGACAGTGAGGGTCTCAACAGCATGGGTGTAGGGGGCGAGACAGTCCCTATCACCCACAGCAAGCCTGTTACAGTTTTGTCATTAACTAAGATGGGGTGTGTAATGTACGTTAATGAATCAATTAATGAATAAATACTCCTCAGCCAGCTGGAGGTGGGGTCGCAGCACCCTCAGTCTCCTCAGGACCAGATGTGTGACCAGCAAACAGCTGTCAGTGAGAACTTTCCTTTATTGTGTCTAAGTGCTGTAGTGTGTAAAAAGCTACTGGGACAAACTTTTAATAACATTTTTACTTAAATTCAGTTTGGGAGATGTGACTGAAACAATAACAGCTGACTGTTATTATTGGTGCACCTTACCTGACAGTCCACCCATCTAGATTCAAGTCTCCACATAGCTGAGGGAACTGTTTCACCATCGGGTGCCCTTCATCTAAAACCTCAGGACTCACACAGGTAACTGCAGACCAAGAACATGTACAGTTAGTGCCTGGTTGTAACTGAGTGAACATTGAACCATGGAGGTTTGTGTGGCAGCTCATGGAACGTACCAAGTATCAACAAATACGGGGATCCAATATCTGTCTCACAGGCTGGATTAGAGTGGTTGGACCATTTACACATTCTTATTCTTTATGTTGTTCTGCCTGTTTATAAAGTATGTTCCAAATTAAAGACATCAAACCTGCTATAAATCACAGGTCACCTGATCGTGAGGCTGCACTTCATGAGATTTGATCTTCAGCATCATCAACATCCACAAACGTAGCACGAGGCCACACGTTCTACTTGATCTGTTACATTCACAAAGATGTGACCTGATAAATATCCATCTCAGAGGCTGAAACCAGAGGCTGTAAAGGTTCATCATAAAAAAACAAAAAAAAAAACAAAACAAAAAAAAAAAAACAGCAGACTTAGAACAGAAATAACTGCAGAGCCAGCCCAGAATATATTAATGCAGCTGTCATTGCCGTGTTGTCACAGAGTAGGCAGTGACAGAAACATTGATGCTACACAAGTATACATAATATATTAGTATTAGTATAAAGCGGTTTCATCCCCTTTGGCTAAATGCTGTCTGTGCATGACTCATACTGGATCAATCATGACTTTCATTTGTACCTCAAAGAAAATTATAAACACAGTTTGTGAATGTGATGAATTCTCTGTGGTTCTTACATGAGACAGAATGATCTTAAACGACCTCTAAATCAATAATAAACTGCTTAGAAAAAATGCTTTGCAACGACCTTCATACGCCTCAGAATTAAATATTGTTCTAGTAATATTTCTGATATAGGTTAGAGATATAAGGCTGTATCTTCTTAGTCTTAGGTAATTCATTTAGGGCATGTCCATATGTCTTTCATTATTCCAGTGGTGGAAATAACAGTCACTGCTCTAGACACATGGTCAAAATGGTTGTACTTAGTCTTAGTCTAATTAATCATGGGAGCATTGTGGGTGTAATATTCAAGAAACCAACCAGAGTATATTCCCCATAACCCATATTACCTCTAAAAGTCAGATGCTTGCCCCTTGATGGATTATTATTATAATGGTGCAGTGTTTCACACAGCATTACTTTGTGTTGTGGTGAGTTGATCACATGTTGTGACTGAGCAGACTGACAGAGCTGCTGCTGCCCTGAGGGGCAAAAAGGTCTGAGGGAGTCAATAAGCTGCACACAGCTCTGCCATGAAGTAACATCATCTTTAACGCATCATCTATGTTTTCTCATGAGATGTGTGAATTCATTTTTGGTTCATTATGAAACTATAGTGGCACAAATTTAGTTTAGATGACTGGGAAACAGAGCACTCACTCATGTAGACGCATGTCACTCTCCTGATAATCTGCCCTCAAAGTAGTGACATACTGCACCACTGACTTCAGGTTTTTGTTGGTCAATCACTCAAGATAACAAAGTGTCAACAGTGTGCCTGACCTCACCTCGTTTTAAGACCAAAAACATTGAAACAGCATGGATGGGAAAATACAAAGTGTGTTGGTCTGAACACTAGTGTTTATATTGATTCATCTGTGGCAGTCACATCAACATTCAGGGCCATGAGTTGATTTTCCATTTTAAAACCTGGTTTCATTGTACCCCCCCCATGACAGCTCTGCAAAAGTTAAGCAGCTATTGGACAATGTAGAGAGAGTAAGAAACCCACGTTTGGCGTCCTCTACATCTGTGCGTGTGCAAAGCTCTGTTGTCTTCAGCTCCAGGGAGACTGTGATCCCAGCAGACGGTTTATAGAGGAGCCTCACCAGGATCTTGGATGGCAGGGACACATGTAGGGAGAAGATCCTGAGAGATACAGAACAAACAAAAAGAAACAGGTATTCTGAGCATGAGCTTCTGGACTTGTATGTTTGGGAAGACAGGGTTGCAAGATCACAATGTTCCGACATGAAGAGGTGAGCAGAAATCACACACACACTTGGCACAAACTGGAGACGTGTGAGAGGCAGGGATAAGGCCGTCAAGCAGCAGCGAGCAGCCTCCGTTCCAGGCGTCCTCCGGGCAGCCCTGGCTCCTCAGCCAGCCGTGGCCCCCCAGCTCCCTGTGGTAGTACGCAGGCTGGATCTCCTGGGCACTAAGGTTGAACCAGCTCCGCTTTGTCTCTTGCTGCAAACACATTAAACAAGACAGCACCAATCAGACACACAAATAGAACTTGATTTATACCTTTTCATTTCACCGGACAAATAATGTCCATGCAGGAGCAAAGCTGGTTTCAGCAGCCACTTGGAGAATAAAAACAGAGCAGCTCAACAACACTGGATCTGAACAACCAGCAGGCCTGTTTTGGGTGACCTGACAGACGGAGGCATTAACAGGCAGCAACAGGTGGCCTCTCGGCCAAAACTGCTACGGGTAAGGTAATCTATTTCTCTCCTCTTCCTCCGTCAGTACCTTTCCTCGGCAGTAGACAGCCTTCCCAAAGCCCTGGCAGAATGAGGAGGTGAAGGGAAGAGGTGAGGTCGGCCGGTGGATGTACAGGTAGTCTGACAGAAGAGCCCAGAACCTGCAGGAAGTCTCAGTCTCAATCTACTCATCTCCTCTGCTTCATTAGCACCAGCATCATTACGTGTATCAAAGTGATAGTTGTGGTTATTTGACATGTGGCTGTGTGAAGAACTCATCTATAGTCAGTGTATTAGCTGCAGGAGATTCAGATCAGCTGCCAGTTTAGAGCTGTGGACGGGGCCATCAGAAAAATCTAAAATATCTACAGAAAAAAGCTAGTATTAGTTGGAGAGTAAACTTTATTTTGCATATTTTTTTGCCTCATCCCACTGTCAGACAGCCCTTTCCTTTGGAACTACAGTTTGTGATCTTACTATGCACTGCATATGTTTTATCAGTCAGTGGTGTCTTTTTTGAGCTGTGGTCTGCTGGGGCAGCAGTTTGTCAGACAAGAACGCAAAAAGACTGGACAAGCTGAATAAAAAAGCTGAGACGTTAGCAGCAGACCCTAACTTCAGGACCCTAAGTCCTGAGGTTGTGAGGTGGAGCCTCCATGGATCAGACTTGTTGGTCCAGCTCATCCCACAGATGCTGGACTGGACTGAGATCTGGGGAATTTGGAGCCAAGTCAACACCTTGAACTGGTTGTTGTTCCTCAAAGCTCCTGAACCATTGTTGCAGTGACAGGGAGCATTATCCTGCTGAAAGAGGCCACTGCCATTAGGGAAGACTGTTTCCATGAAGGGGGGGACTTGGTCTGAACCATGTTTAGGGAGGTGGGACGAGTCAAAGTAACATCCACATGAATGGACCCAAGGTTTCCCAGCAGGACATTGACCACAGCATCACACTGCCTCCACCAGCTGCTCTTCTTCCCATCGTGCATCCTGGTACCATGTCTTCTCCAGGTAAGAGATGCACACACACCTGATCATCCACAGGATGTGAAAGAAAACCTGATCCCTCAGACCAGACCACCTTCTTCATTGCTCCATGGTCCAGTTCTAATGCTCATGTGTCCATTGTAGGAGCTTCTGGTGGTGGACAGGGGTCAGCATGGACACCCTGACCGGTCTGAGGCTACACAACCCCATACACAACAAACTGTGATGCTCTGTGTTCTGACACCTTTCTGTCAGAACCAGCATGAACTTCTTCATCAGTGTGAGCTCCAGTAGGATCAGACCACACGGTCCAGCCTTCACTCCCCACCACCATTACTGAGCCTTGACCCCTGACCCTGTCTGTGGTCCAGTGGTTTTCCCTCCTTGGACCACTTCTGGTAGGTCCTGACCACTGCAGCCCAGGAACATCCCACAGAGCTGCAGTGTTGGAGAAGCTCCGACTCAGTCGTCACATCACAGTCTGGTCAAAGTCAAAGTCCCTCACATCCTCACACTTGACCACTTTTCCTGCTTCAACACATCAACTTCAGGACTAAATGTTCAGCTGCTGCCTCATATATCCACCACTGACAGGTAACTATGGTAACCAGGTAATAATGTTATTTACTTGACCTGTCAGGGTCATAATGTTATGGCTGACCAGTGTATATATCTATATTATTCCACAGATCACCTGTTTGAATCAAATAAAGCCTAGTATTGTTGTACCTATGTCAAAGATAGGACTGTTTGACATAAGATAAAGTGAAAATATCCAAAATGAAGAACCTCAACTGATATGAGCTTCTTTCTGTGAGCTGATCTGCATCTACAGCAGGTAACACACTGAAACTGACTCACACAGCCACACATCAAATAACCATAAGTATCACTTTAAAGTTGGTGTGATTGTTGTGTAGCTCTCACGTGTCCTGGTTCTTGCGGAACTCGGTCTTATCATTGTTGCTCTCGTACACCCAGCCAGGAGCAAAGATGGCTGCAGAGAAATTGTGCCTCCGAATCACTTCTAGTGCCTGAAGACACACAACACAAGAAGGTGCAGACTGTCCATGACCCGCTGAGGACTATAGCATGCTCCTCAACACTTTATTCACAGTGCATACCTTATTTGTTTCCAACATTCCTCCTACCACATGGCCACGGGCGAACACATCTACCCCAATGTAGATGTCAGCTGTGCGGCCTTGGATCCCACTGTAGTTTTTCATCCACTCCAGGTTCTGCTCTGTCCAGTTGTAGTTGGTGAAGAAACCATCACAGGTGTCGAAAAACACCCTGTGATGGAGAGATTAAGAGAGATTAAGATCATGTGTTTGATTAGTATCACCTTGGTTGCTTATACTGAGTTCTGTCACTAAAGAAGTTCTCTACCTGTTGGTCTGGTTGAGTTCATTCTGCCAGTTTAGCTGTCCATTCTCCGTCACGCTGTCATACCACAGCACCAGGCTGCCGGAGACGCGCTCATGCATCTGGTCTGTCAAATAGCGCAGGAACAAAGGTGTGTTCTTCACCGCGACCTCCTGCAGGCAGAGGACAACACACACTCTGTATTACAGGACTTTACATACAACACAATGTTGTAGAGTGGACCACAACAAAAGGTTAGCTCCACTGAGCTGTGGAGCTAACTGTGAGCCACGTCTTCTGCCCTGGATGATTGTCATGTTCAAGCATCATCACTGGTAAAAGGTACAATTGCCCTGTTGGTATAAGGATAATTAAACTTAGAGTCTATGAACACGTTCATGGCTCAGTGAAGCTGAACTAGCACTAGCACAGCATGCTAACATCTGCTAATGTGAACCATGCCTTGTAAAAAATGTAGATCTCAGAAGAAGAGGAACTTCTTTGCATAAAGTTTAAAGGCTCGTCTCAAAGAGTCTTCATCAGTCCACAGTCAGACAAACTGTTTATAAAAATGCTTTAGTTCTGTGGCTGCTGTCCCTAAAAGAGGACACCCTGCCAAGATGACTCCAAAGACATAATGTAGAAAGATTGATGAAGCAAAAAAAAAAAAAGTAGCAGCTAAAGGCTGAAAGGAATCAATGGATATGGTTCAGATATCTGTTCATGAGTTTGCCACATTCAAATCATGGTGTGTGAAGGAAGCAGTTGTTCTCATCTGCAAGTTGTCAAAGATTCTGTCAAAAGACAGAACTTAATCACCTTCATGTTGATACTTTTGTGTTCATGAACTGTCCCCTTAAAAATACAACTTCCTGCTCTAACCACAGACCATATATAACGTGGATGTAACCTCTGTGTAGACTCTGTAAAGTGAAGCCAGTGCTGAAGAGCCTTAAACCTTCATTCTCTCTAATGACCATCAGGAGGCGACTCCACTGGTTGTTAAAAGAAGTCAGATTGTATTGAAGTCTATGTGAAAATGTCCCTACTTCTCCCTTGATTTATTAGCTCAGTAAATGTTTTCCTAAAGGGTTTATGGTCTCAGCCTCTAGTTTCAAGTCTTCAATACAACATGATGAAAATAGACCATAAAGCAGGGGATGCCTTAAGTTGTGGCTACTGTGTGATTGACAGACTGTATCAGGACAGAGTACAGAGCAGGTCAGATCCACCCCTCATTCCTCCTTAGCTCCACCTTCTCCTCCAAACATGGTTTCTTCTGGTTTAAAAACACAAAGATGGCGACAGACAATTTACAAACTGGAGGCTTCAGAACAGCAGCTCAGAAACCAATGGGTGACATCCACCTACTGCCTCCATGATCCTGCTCAACACCTGCTGCTAAATGTATGATTATAATTATTACTATTATTAGTGCCATTATTATTTTTACTGTTACCACCTCGAGACCACCCTTGACAGGACTTCTGTTGTGATCCATATGTAAAAATTGACTTGACTCAACCAGAACGCTGTCCGGTCTGAACCACAACTACCAGAAGCATCTGTTTAAGGGTAAACCAGTTATTAAATCCAATGTTGAAGTCTTTCACTTACACTGAGGGTGTTCTCTATGTTAATGAGCCAGCCATCAAAGCCATAATAGTAGCTGATCTGGACAAGTTTATCAGCTACAGCCCTATACGACTCCTCCTCTTTCAGGAAGGCCTCACATGTCGCTGCACCATCAGTCCACTCTGTGATGAAAGTCCCTGGAAAGCAGGACAATCACAACTCTCTCACACACAAATAATAATCACATCTAATCACATCTCAGTACTCATGGTTTCAACTCCAAAATAGCATAAAATGAGCCTTTTCACTCACCAATAACGACAACTCCATGTCTGTGTGCAGCATTGATCCACACAGCAGGAGGAACTGTCACCAGGTTGTGTGTGAAATAGTTGAAAACATCAATGTGCTGCCAGTGGTAGAAGACATATGGAGCCTCTGAACTTGTTCCCTGAGTGAACCTTAACAACAGAGGAGTGTGACAGGTAAAGGAGAAAAAGGAGATAGAAATAAAAATCACAGGGTGCTTTGATGGCTGAGTGGTTATGGCGTGTACCACCATACAGGCCCTAAGCAGGATGTCTCAGGTTGACTCCTAACTGACCAGACCCTTTACTGCATGTCAATACCGCACACTCTCTCTCCCCCGCAAATCATTGACCCAAAGATAGAACAGGAAACAAAATCCATGTGTGAAATCATTCTAAATACTAAAAGTTGTCAACATGAAGCAACACAAGATTTAGAGATAATCCTATATGTTTCAACTCATGGTGGATTGCACTGAGTTTGAGGCAGTGTGCCTTTAGGAAGTGTCTATTTATTGTAGCCTTTGTAGCCTAGAAAAACATATCAAGACAACACAAATCTAGAAGGTCTTTTTAGTGAATATGGAGTCATACCTGTCATCCAGGTAGCCACCCATCATGTCATGAGACACCAATGTCCGACATGGGCAGCTGGCCAGAGGAGGCTCCCGAGGTGCCAGAGGGACTGCTGCCACATTAAAGGGGTTTGCCTCACTTCGTTTCCATGACAGCAGCTCATCTAAAGTCTGAAGACCACAGCTTATTGGTTCAGTGGTGTCGACATCATAATGTTTGGCTGGTAGAGAATAGGAAAAGGCATGTGAAAGAAGCATGAACTGCAGCTCAGACTATTTCAGACTGAACTACAGATGAACTACAGATGGTGTTGTCACCTAACCTGGCAGCAGCGAGGGTGTATACTTGATAACTTCATGGATGCTGCTTGAATCCGTGGGTTGATCCAAGCAAGACTCCAACCTGGTGAAAGTAAAAGGTGGCATGTTACCAAATAAAAGTCCTGGAGATCGGTACCTGAGAAGTTTTCTTTTACATTTTTACTAGGTTTTTATTTCTATCATACATCCTGTGATGCCTGACTCACAAAGGCCTTACACACACTAGCTCTGACTATCCACTCATCTGTGATGAGGTGTACTCTTTTCCCACCCATCACTTGAAGTAACCTGACACAGAGATACTGTAGATGCTGTGGCTCTGGGTGAGCTTTGTCAAGCGTAGGAAAATGAAGCTGATGATGTCAACAGTGATGTGATCAGGGTTATCTAAACTTATAGATTTATAACAGGGAGCCTGCATCATAAACTGCTGGTGCCCAGTTTGGAAAACATGAATATTTACCTGGAGGAGACGCCATCAATGTGCATTATGGGAAATGTAGGATCCAAATTTTTAAAGCTTGATCTATACTAGGTTCTAAAGGTCTGAATATGTCTGCATAGAATCAACATGTTATTAAGCAGATTACAATGGGTTTTGAATGCTATGCTAAATATCTCAACAGATATTCCTGGTGTCAAACACTTTAATGTAAAAGAGACATGCAATGTGAAACAAGTGCATTGTTAGGATAGGGGGAAAAAAAACCCATGAAAATAATAATAAAAAGTTCAGCATATGCAATCAATTCAAAATGAAATACACAATCACTGAGTAAATTTAAAATATGGATGGTTTCACAAGGAATTCTCTTTTTTTTCCTGCACATTCTGAGCACATGGGAAGAAGTCCTGAAGGAAGAACAGTTCAGTAGCAATATAAACTAAAACACCACGAGAAAACACTTGCTCGTCCATCTGGGCTCAGTCTTTGTTCAAGACACTAAAGCGCGACTGAGGCGAGCTAATGAAAGAAAGTGAGGAGCGGTGTCCTGGGGACAGTACCGGCTGGCCCCACGTTTGTCCCTCTTCACTCCGACGTCTCCATCATCGGCTCCGTCCTCTCGTCTGCTCCTTAGAGGTTTGTTTCCCTCCGGATTCAGAGCCATTTCAGTGCCGCAGCCAAACACATGGAAGTGACAAACTGACAGAACCAGGAAACAGAAAGGTGGACGGTCGTCTTCTTCTTCTTCTTCGCCTCTGTTTAACTGCTTTTAGTTGAATTACCACCACCTCCTGGATTGGGGGAGGACAAGAACAGCTGACGGTCATGGTTGGAATAATACGCCCAACAGTGCGAAGCCTGTTCTAATAACATGTGACCGTTCATTCTGCCATCACCACAAATTCAAACTGGACCGGTTTAAGAAAAAAAACAACTTTTAACTCCTTCTAAAAGAAACTGCTTGAGATGGTACTCACTGTTGCCGTTTTATATTGGTTAACTCAATAACTAGTGACGGTTTGTTTTACAGAGCCCGTGCAGCCCCCTGTGCATGAGAGAATGGACCGAGACCAGCTGGACAAAGGAACCAACCATCTTTTGTTATGTGCAAGACCAGACACAATGACAGGGGGAGATTAGTCGCTGGCAGCAAACCATGGAACAGTAACACGGGGGGGGCTGTCTCTTATACA
>CM076664.1:15740055-15807795 GCA_038496675.1 Rachycentron canadum
ATATAATATAATATAATATAATATAATATAATATGTTTTAGTCCTGACTTACAAGTCAATAATAATTAATGCAAACCAAGAGAAAGACAATAGACACTGTGATTTTAGATGCAAGACATATTTCTTGCTTTACAGGATTTTAGCACCTCTTGATAGAAGTGTAGGGATGTAGTCCTGTTCTTTAGAGTAGCGGATGAGTCAGTGGACACTTTACTGCAGAAAGACACATTAGAAAGAGGTAACTCCGAAAGCAAGGGGGTCATTCAACACTGCCAGTCTTAGATTGTGGAGTTGTTTATTGGCTAATTTACTTGAAAACGGTTTAATACATAGATGTAATTGGTTCAAATGAATAACTGTCTCTTCTGGTCCACACTCCAGCATAGTGCCAACCTTAACATTGCTTGCCACACGCCATCAGAAAAGAAAGAAAAGAAGCGCTATCGGTTGGTAGCTCTATTGTGAAAGGCTCTCTGGCGGCCAGGGCGGAAGTGACGTCAGGCAGAGGCAGCGGCTCATTGAACAGGATCGTTACAGGGAGAAGACACAGCGGCTACAGGCAGAGGATCCGGGTAAAATCCCGAACGCTAGCTCCTCAAAATCCGTCTTCATCCGTGGAGAATTAACGCCAAGTCACAGCAGAAACAGCGAGAGCATAAAGTAGACACTTAAACCTTTTTGACGAACATCGTATTACCACTGTATGACATTAGTAATATTTTAAAACAAGTGGCGAAAGATTGTGAGAGCTGACTTCATCCGGAGACAACAAACAGAAGACTGCCCATCGGTCGAAGAGACCCCTGTGTTGGATGATTTACACATTCTGCTTTTAAACAGACTTTGGTTTTAAACCTGAACATTTTATTTTTGAGCTTTTGGAGCTAGCGAGCGTGCTTGCTAGCTGAACGCTACTCGTTTGTCATGGAGTTGAGAGTAGGAAACCGATACAGACTGGGCAGGAAAATTGGAAGTGGATCATTTGGAGATATCTACCTGGGTAAGTTGTGGTCAGGGGAACTTGATATGGTGTTTCTATTTGTGTCCTTTTTACAGCAACAACGCGAAGCTGTAAGAGTTTGTGAACCAGTTTCCTTTCCGGGGTCTACGAAGCGAGCAGCTCGTCCATCAGCTGTTCGGTGTCCAGTGTATTAGCCACTAAGCTAGCAGTCTGTGTAGCTGAACAGCTAGCACCAACGACACGTCTGCTGCGTTTTAATATCAGCAAATCATATATTTATTGAATGTGCTCGACTTCGTCTGTCATAATGTTAAAACAGTGTCAAACGCGAACCGCGTTGACGACGTGAACGGAGGCTGACGGCCGCTGTGAAGCTAAAGCCTTTATCACATATCACCAAGCTAATGTTTGAGTTTCCTCTCTGTCTTAAAGGAAGCGGGGGCAGAATAACTGACCAGGCCATAGGTTATGCTATTTATTACCTGAGCGGGTGAATAACATCTAACTGCCAATGTCAAAGGGCTACACACACCAGGCCGATTCACTTTCCTCCTCTGTTATATCACAGGTGTAGTTATACCCAACGGGAGTGTTTCAGGAGCTTTCTAAGGATTCATCTCAGAGTAACACGTTATTAAAAGTGTGAGAATATCTGCGGTGTTCAGGTTGAGACCAAAGCTCTAAAGTAAAGCTCTATGGGGTTGACATCCAGCTGCATGTTAAGTGAGATCACTATAGATTTTGATTCTTTGTCATAGCTGATTTGATACCAACCAACTGCAACAGGAATTAGCATTAGCAGCTAGGTCAGATGTTAAATATTGACCAAGGTATTAAGAAGTACATCATAACTGACCTCAGTGCATTTTAGGTACAAAGGTAGGGCAAACAGAAGTCTGCAAAAAAAAAAGACATCAGAGACATCTACCACCTTTGGGTAACACGTCCTCTGAGGTCCCACAGCTCTTGGCAACAGTGGTGGAGAACAGCTGATCACATTTCTGGGTTTAACACTTAGGAACAATGGTGGCAAAGAGCCATTGTTAATTCACGAAGCTGCCTTTACATGCTGTGGACTGATCACTTCATCACTCACACCTAATCAACTTGTACGCAACAATAGCTCGGTCCAGCTGCTGGGACACAACATGACATGATAAATAAAATTTGAACTGTAGCGACACAAGATGAAGATCTTTATGAATACACCTATTAACTGAAAACTGATGTATTAGTTACTTCTAATCAATTGAAATTACTCTTTCAATTTAAAATCAATGAAAAACTATTAAAATGTTAGGGATTAATTTCCTATTGATAAGTTAATCAGTGAGTGATTGTTCCAGCGTTACACTAGACCTCTGTTCACAGATTATCAATAGTTTATTGATTAGCATGCAGGTTATATTTTCTGGCATATATAAACTACACACTACAACAGTCTATTCTTTTATATACCCATCTTCATTAATTGCCAGTGATTTGTGATGTGTTTGACTGTTGGCAGGCTCCTGGCTTGACTGTACAATGAGGTAATACAGTGCAGACTCTCCAAATCAGTGTGCAAGTAACCTGCTTTATGATGTAGTAATAATGGTGTGTAACATTGACAAAAACAAGTGTAAATTCATTTTCCTATCAGACAATGTTTAGCAGAAGTGGAAAAGTACACAGACATACATCTGTCATGAGCAGCTGATTTTATAGGAGAAGGCTTAAACCTGAGATATACTGGCCAGTGTAAACAGGAAACTGTCTACTTTCAGTTGTGCTCAGCTGACTAGTTTCAGAAAATACAAACAAGAAACAGTTGTGCAGAACTTCACTGGACAACAGCTGCTAGTGAAGATAACAAGGTCAGTAATCCTTGTAATCCATTACTCAATTTGCTTTTAACTGGCAGTTGATAAGACCCAGTCAGAGAGTGACTGAGTGTGTCTACACCGTCGTTTCCTAACTGTTGGACTAACTGTTTCTAAAAGTCTCCGTTTTCAGGGTTTAAACTCTTTTTCAAAGGAAATGTATTACTGTAGTTAGAGCTACTTGATCTGAACTTAAATACCTTAACACATGATGATCTTTAGTTTATACAGGAAGGCTCTGGCTTCCAGATAAGATCTCAGTTTAAAACAAAGCTGCTACAACGACCTATGATTTTGTTGTACTAAAGGTTGCAGTAAAAGGGGAAGGTGTTTGAAATAGCTGTTTGGGGTTAGTTAACAATTCTGGCTTCCTGATGTTTGAGGATCAGCCTGCACACGTTTCTTTTTTTCTATTTCAGATCTGTTTTTGGTTTGCTCTGATACAGGGTTTTAAAGAGCAGCACAGGATGACCCGTTCACCAAAACTCATATATTCCTGCACTAATCTGTATATTAGACGTGCTCACATGTGTTTACATGAGTGTGCAAACATCAATTAGTCATTTTAAGTTGTTAAGTTGGAAATCCTCTGGACAAGCTGGTAAACTACTCGTCCAGTGAGTGTTCCTTTTAAACACAACCACAGGAGAGGGGAGGTTAATTAATACATTGATTGGATCTGTCTATCTTCCACATGAGCTGTTGTTTGGCCTGACAGAGTGCGCTGCCAGCTGCTTACATAATCACTTTGTGTTTTTGTCTTCACTCCCTCATCTCCCCTCTGAGTGGCTGGTGACTAATATGATGCAACATTGGTAACAAGCCAGAACAGTGTGTGTTTATTTAAAAGTGCCTCACCCACCGGTTCAAGTTTGTGAGGTCTGATGGCAGTTTTGTGTGCTTATAGTGAATTTTTTTTCTTACACACAATAAATTGACTCAATTCACTATGGCCTATGAGTACCTGTTGTTATTAGATGTGATTCTGTTTCACATGAATTCTCCCACAGTGTTGGCGTGTTTTACACCGACACTGACAGTGTGTGAGCAGCTTGGAGTGTCTGGGCTCTCAGTGGTGGATTCTGCTTGTGTTGGTTTGAGAGGCTGTTTGTTATTGGCAGCAGGAGGAAGAGATGAGGTCAGCTGTTGGAACAAATCCTTGGACTCTATGTTCTGTGACTGAGTTCAAATGTGCGCTGTCAAATATTTACAACTGCTACAATATCTTGTAATTTTTAATTAATGCATTTCCACAAACTCCTCCTGTTGGCTCATCAGGTGGGGGTAGTAGTTGGGTCATGTGCACATTTGGTGAATGATGAAAAAGCTACAGAAGTCCAGATCCTGTGTTTGTCATTGTCCAAACTCCCTCAACTGGATTTTTCTCAAGATTTGTGGAAACCAAATGCCTTGTAAATTTTCCCTCTCTTGGCCATTGCACAGATTTGGCTCAGAATAGCTCCCTTTCCAGTGGTCAAAAATCCACGAACACCCGCTAACATCTGGCTTTTGTCTGCATGGAAAAGGCTACAATCAGCATTCAGACCCGGACTGAATGACTCTGCAGTCGACATTGGTGTTTATCATGTCCAATCAGCATTGATGCTGAACAATGCCCTGGGGAACGGGCAGGTTTTTACCATGCTTGGCAGCCATGGCACTGTTACACCAGAAACACCATGGCTACCTTGTGCTCGGGCCTGCAATGGTGAACTGATGCCCCCCAATAAGTTTTAAAAACACAATCACAGATGAAAGTGACTCACATGGAGGCTCCAATGACACCCCTGCCGTTGTGTGTGTGTGTCCCCTCAGTCTGAACAGAAAGGCAAGCTTATCTGGCAGTGTGAAAGGTGTTAATCTTTATATATGTATAGTCATTATTGTTTGTGTAAAAGGTAAAAAAAAAAAAAAAAAAAAAAATTTCGATATTGACTGCATGTGAAACAGTGCATCTCCCTCACAAGGGCTCAAAACCCTCACTGCTTGTTTTGGTTCTGATCAAAAAACTGTCAGGTACCATTGAATGTCTGAGAGCACTTGTTTATTCCTTTTTTTTGCTGAAATGAATGAAACTGTTGCTAATTTTACATGTTGTATGTGGACAAGGGTCTCAAGTGGTCATTTGCATCCTTAGAGTTAAGGAAGATATAGCTTAAGTGTTGCATACTTAAGGTTTGTTACTCATCTTGTGAACCAGTGTAGTCAGACATGTCTGAACATGTCTCACCAGCTTAGGATAACAATGCAGTAACACACCAGTGTTCATTTTATCAAATACCCCTAGACTGTCCTGAGATAGAAAGTCTGTTATAGTTTGCCATTGATCAACTATGTTCCAGGTTCAGGTTCTGTCAGTGGAATAGAATAGAATAGATTCCTCAGAAAAATCTGCTAGAAAAATCTAGTACAAACTAGAACAAGTCTTTGAGTGTGTTTACTTGTCAGTCAATGGCACTTTAAGCAAACAGCAGACTTTAAATACGAACATAAACCTCTCGCATCAGTAATGACTGCTTGTTTTACCAAGGCATCAATTATCCTCAAGAAATTGGCTTATAAAATGACAAGGCACGACATGTTAGAGCCAAAATTATGCCTTAAAATTAGGACTGCACAATTAATTGACAATATAGCATCGAAATTGCAATATGTGCAATATCCAAACAGCAGAAGCTACAATTTTATTGAAAAGGTGAAATGTGTGACAGTGTTATGCACCTTAAATGTTGTGGTGCTAGAGATGCCCTCCAGACACAAAGGAACATGTTTGTTCGGTACAAGACCAACAGAAAGCACATCTTCACATTCTTCACATTTTTTCAGTGAAAATATAATCATTCCAACTTAATCCGCCAAAATAATCGCAGTATGATGTATATCGTGCAGCCCTACTGAAAAATGTTTCACTGAATGTATTGACCCTTATTTAGTTTTAATTACACAAAACAAAAATAATTTGACTGACTCCTGTCAATCAACACTGCAAGTGAGTTACAGTATCTAACTATCTAAAGTCATCTATTATTAAGCATCATAAATCGGCCTGAGCTGAGAAGAGCTGGTGTCAGACCCTGGTCACAGATTAGTTATGATCCTAATTATTTGCCCTGCCCTGGTGAGTGAATCCACCTAGATGACATCAAAAAGAACTCCACTGATGCTCCGTCAGTGCTGCTGCTGGCCTCTGTGATTGAATAGCTGCTCATGAGATCATTTCTGTATGAAGTGCGATTATGCAACCTGGTGTCCAGTTGCTCTGTTTATGTGGAGGGAACTGGACCCATAACCATATTTAGGAAGAAACCAGCTGAAGCACTGGTTTGTCAGATTGCACAGCAGTAGAGAGAGAGGGCCCAGGCAGACAGTAACCACAATCCTCTTGTCTGTTAGTCAGATGAAAATGTAATGATAGCTTTGAAGAATGTGGGCTGTGCATGCAAGTAGATACACGAACAAAGAACAGGGTATGCACACTGTTGAGCTGATTTCACACACACATGGACAACAACCCTGAAAATGTTCTGCAGCATGTGTGAACGTAGATGTCTGAATCAGTAGAAACAGCCATGAAACAGTCTTCAGCCTGCCAGCTGCCTGGTACAAATCTGATTTAGCCCATGTGTCAATGGAGCCAGTCATTGTCTGGAGAATTCACTCGGAGTGGATGTGTGGACTACATTTCTGTCATTTCTCCAGCATGCTCCACCCAGGTGCCCCCCTTGGCCTGAACCAAACAGACAGGGTGTCACAGGGGCGGTCTCCTTTAGCCTGAATGTGTCAAAGTAATGACTGCAGACAGAGCCCACACCGTATTCGTCTGACATGGTTTCTCTTTTTTATTTTGGCTTTAGTGTGTTAATCACTATATTTTCTTATGTACCTCATTGGACCTTCTCCACTTTAATCACCACCTGATCTGTACATTTTCTCTGTGACTAGCGGTCTAACTATTGAAAACAAAACTTATGTTCAGTATTGACTTTGTAGTTAATGTCATAATTACATAGTTATATAAAGATATGATTAAAAAAAAAGCAATGTACTCTGTGAAAGTGTTCCTTGCAAAGATCTGTGCCTGGAGTTGTATGATTTCCATGGTTCATACAATTTGGAACCAGTTCTAAACTGGAGCCAGTTCTGGATTCCCCTCCCTAGTATGGTAAATGACTATATGGAATTATATAACGCTCTTCTCGAACAACCGACCTATGAGTGAACGACCTGCTCTACCTCAGTCACTAACCTCTGTGTCTGTTTGTAGGTACTGATATCTCTGTTGGCGAGGAGGTCGCCATCAAACTGGAATGTGTGAAGACCAAACACCCACAGCTCCACATAGAGAGCAAAATCTACAAGATGATGCAGGGTGGAGGTACAGTACACTGTGACACACCTTGGACACACAACCTGCCACATACGACTGTTGGTGCTTTTATGAACTGAATGTACTGAAAAATGAACTACAAGCATTTAAAAGTACAATCCAACATCCATCATTGTAAATCGTTTGAAATGATTTGACGTTTGATAAGGAACTAACTAACTAACTGAGGAACCAACTGAAGGTAGGTATCAGTCTCTATAGTGTTTACATTAGGCCCATCTAAAAGAACAAGATGATTTTGTGATAGCGGGCCTAACTTCCTGACTATGAGCATCTAGGACAAAGGAGATACAGCGATGACACCACCTTTCTAAGAAGTTAGAAGATTTTCAATTAGAAGTGCTTGGACAGATGGAGCTCTGAGAAAAGACACCTTTTCTCTATAATGCCACAGGTGGCACCACATGCTCACTCCTCAAGCTTATTCTTTGTGGAAACACACCACATCTGTACATGTGTGAAGATTAGTGGGAAATTTATCCTAAACATGAAACTGTCTAATCCTCCTCTACACCTCTGTCTCAATTAAAGAATACTTATGTAGCTTAGTGACCCTGAGACACTTCAGCTGTTTGTTATAGCTGTCTTCTATCTCTGATGGTCTGTGTTACAACCTTGATTTCTCTGGCAACTGATGTTGGGGATTGGGCAGATGTGTCTTCATAGCTATGCTGCAGATATTAAACTACTGCTTATAGTAAGTGACCAGAGACAATGAGGATAGAGTACAGAGCAGGGTAGATCCACCCCACCTTCTCCTCCAAATATGGTTTCTTCCGGTTTCAAAAAATCAAGATGGTGACAACCAAATTACAAACTGGAGGCTCCAGAACAGCAGCTCATAAACCAGTAGGTGACGTCACGGTGGGTTGGCATTTGGACCTAAATAACATTAAAGAGAATGAATGAGTGAACTAATGAATGAAAATAATGAAGTGTCAAGTATTCAGTGTGACCTTCCCTTACACTGGAGCAACAGCAGGAACCTGGCTCTTAAAGCTAAATGGAATGGAGCCATAATTAATGTCAGTGTTAACACCTGTATTTGTATTTGACTATTTCATGTCAACATGATGCTGTGAAAAAGGTCCATTCCACCAGGTTTGAGCAGGACATGCTGGAGCTTTACAGACACATGTTGTATGAGGTTAACTCAGTGGAAGCTGCTAATATGTAGAAGAGCAACTTTCAATCACATCATTCAATTTAAAATGACAACAATCACAGAGTTTGACATAAAATCATCAATTCCGATCATCAAGGCCACTGTCAAAGGGAAATCAGCAAACAAACTGGATATTTCAAATACAAATACAGGTGTTAACACTGACATTAATTATGGCTCCATTCATTTAGCTTTAAGAGCCAGGTTCCTGCTGTTGGTCAAGTGTGAGGGGAGGTCACACTGAATACTTAGTTCATTAGTTTCATTCATTAGTTCACTCATTGATTCTCCTTAATGTCTATAGAAGCTGTTTTTTCTGATTTTTTAATCCTGCTACACATTCAATATCACAATATTCTGCTTGGTTCTAATAAAGAGACTGAGAAATAATTATATGGTCATTATGCTACTGTACTGTATGTTTAATACAGGGCAAAAATAAAATATTCTGTCTGTTAAATAAGTTAATACATGAATGGGAAAGTCAAGTATTGTCTTAAATGACAATGGCAGAATCGCTGTTATTACTGTTGATCACTGGGATCATCCATCACTGCAAACCCATCACCCACCAGAACCAGAGAATCCAGCAAAAGTTCAACTTTGTGTAAATGTCATCTGATGTTAGAGATAACCAATCATGATGATTGTTTGTGGACATGCATCTTTTATTTTAACCAAATCTATGTATGTATCTAATGTATTATGGTTATAATTTGAAGCTCTTTCACATTTTGGGGGAGGTGTCAGAGGCATGGATGGGTGGTGTAGATTATGGAACAATTAACTTTGATCTAAATCTCCATTAGTACATCTAATGACCTTGCACTTTTTGTTGCGTTTTACTGCCTCTAAAGAAGAAGCAGTAAAACAGGACTGAGCATGTACTGTAGAACAGGTGCTTCATCTCTTTAAGGACAACACATGCGGTTGTGTTCTTGTTCCAGCCTGGTAGGTAGGATATATTGAGGCCTGGTGGCTGACCCAGACGTTGGGGTATATTTGAAGTTGTATGTATAGAAATAGCTGATGCTGAGTGTGTATATATGTGTGAGTGCTGAGCAGCATTTTGTTGCGGTCTGCCTGTAGAAGGAAATGCCATGTGGCCTCTTCGCCTTGACAACGTCAGCTAATTACCAGCTACAACCAAACCAGCTGGCCTCCGCTCTAACACTCCTCCTGTGTGTGGGGGGATGGTAATTCTTTCCTTCATTCATTGGGATCTGTATTACAGCACATCTAATAATTTCAGCATAACAATATATCTTGGCGTCGAGACCAGCTTTTCTTTTTTAATGCATCATTATACTAAAGCATAATGCTGGACACAATGAATGATGGGAAATTCTAATAATGAAATGTGTAAGAATTTGTGACACTCAAATGCTATAATGACTTTGAGGGGATGAGAATAATGATCAATATTAACATTTCCTTTATTGACCTAAATATCATTGATAATCTGTTACTGTCTGAGGTACAGAGAAAGAAAGAACAAATAAGTTTGATTTTATGTTCACAGCCATTTATTCCTTATTCTATAGTGACACATTAAGCATTAACACTAGTCTGTCAAAGAGCTGTACAGTGTCTGTGTCATTCCCACACTCCTGGTGCAGCATTAGGAGCATTGGTCTTGGTCAGACTCTTTGATACGCTGTCTGGAAGATTTGGGGGTCCAACCAGGAACCTTCTGACGACTGCTGTTCCACACTGCCCCATTAAAAACACATAAAATAATATACCCCATTTAACAGTTGAAACTTACTCTTGAAAGCAGCACATTGCGCTTATGCATGAATTACCAATTAAAAATGAATATCATGAAAGTACCTGATTTTAAGCTGTTGAACTAACAGACCATTCAGAGTGAATCTGGATGAGCAGAGAGGGTTTGAGGTAGGAAGGTTTCCACCTGTCTATTCAGACTTTTTTGGAGTTGCTGCTGCTTCTCCCTCGTCCTGTGTTCAGAGAAGAGTAGGGAACTCTGTTTGGTTCCTCCGATCACCCAGAAGATAGATCCCAGATAACCAGGTTTTTAGGTTTTTGTTGGTTCTGGTGGACAGAGCCAGTCCCCTGCTGTCCCGAGACAGGTGGAAAATTACTCCTTCGACTGAACATGTTGTAACTACTAAGTTACAGTATTGAATGTCATGCTTTAGCATCTAAAGCCTAAAAGAAGACTCCATAGGTTTCAACTATTTGTTCTCCTTTTGTGTGGTGGTGAGGCTAAGACCACATTTGGGATCTTGTGGTCTTTGTCATTGGGCCATGATGTTTAGAAAGTCCTTTTCTGCTGAATCACCTGGTGACCTACTGCAGTTCTTTGGTTCAGAGCTCTGTGGAAGCAGCAGCATCAGTGCCAGCCTAATCTGTGAGACCCTTCCCAGTTATTGAGCTCACTGTTACAAGGAATTATAAGGAAAGAAGTATTATCTTGTTTTATTTGAGCCTGTGGACTCTAGTGACGGCTGAGGTTAAGCTCCATGAAGCACTGAACTAGACCAGCAAAGTCATTTGAGAAAAGCATCATGTCTTGATGCTTTATGTTAGAAGAACATTGACTAGCTTCAAAGTACAATAAACGTTTGTATATTATAACCTAAATATCATAAGGGAAACATGAGTGTATTTTTCTATTTAAGTACCACAGTCAGTGGCAAAGATGAGTGGCAGAATAAATCAGTTTTAATTTTCCATTTGAGTGGCAGCACAGGAAATGAAAGTGGCTGTAGTTTATAATTACCTGGTTTTGGAAAATAACCAGTGTCTTAACCCTGTCCCCTCCTGTCCCATCTGCTCCCTCCTGTTCTCCAGTGGGTATTCCGACGATAAAGTGGTGCGGGGCTGAGGGCGACTACAATGTGATGGTGATGGAGCTGCTGGGACCCAGTCTGGAGGATCTGTTCAACTTCTGCTCTAGGAAGTTCAGCCTCAAGACAGTCCTGCTGCTGGCCGACCAGATGGTGAGACCCAGAAAGGATGAGGAAGAGGGGGAATTGTGGCCTCATGTTTATTTAAATGTGTTGATCTACTTTAAACCTCTACATTAAATCTTCATGTACTTGCAACACACTCACACTTAGAAGTGGTGACTTTGAGCAAACAGTGAAATTTAAACATGGACACCTTGAGTTCTGTAACCTGGCAGCCTGGTCAGAAAATGTTCAGACACAAAAAGTCTTGAACTTTGAGTGGGACCAAACCAGCAGCCGGTGCTCCGATGATTTCAGCTGCTTGGCTTAAACAAGAAAACCGAACATTACAGTGCTCAGAACAGTGGCACTTGAGCTGTTGAGCAGTTCAGGAAACCAACTTTGATTTCTAAAGTTAGAGATGCAGATCAGTGAATTTCCAGGCTTGATGCTAAGCTTCATATCTGTAGCTATACAGGTACGGTGCAGCCATCAGAGCAGTACATTCACATCTAACTATAACATATTTCCCAATATGTTATAGTTCCTTTAATGGTAATACAAAGATTTTGTTGAACACAGCCCTGGACTGTTCCAGAGATTGAACGTTGCTCACCACAATGCTCTCTGGGACTGTTAACGCTAAAATCAAATCTTCTGCTCCTCTCCCCTCTAGATCAGCCGCATTGAATACATCCACTCCAAGAACTTTATCCACAGAGACGTGAAGCCGGACAACTTTCTGATGGGGCTGGGTAAGAAGGGCAACCTGGTCTACATCATCGACTTTGGCCTGGCCAAGAAATACCGTGATGCCCGCACACACCAGCATATCCCCTACCGCGAAAACAAGAACCTGACCGGCACAGCCCGCTACGCCTCCATAAACACACATCTGGGCATCGGTATGACACATCCTGATTAATGCCATGATGGGAAACCATTCAGATCCTAATGAAACCATGGGCTGACTCATTCTCTTCTCTGTCTACAGAACAGTCCAGGCGGGACGACTTGGAGTCGCTAGGGTACGTTCTCATGTACTTCAACCTGGGTTCTCTTCCATGGCAAGGCCTTAAAGCAGCCACCAAGAGACAGAAGTATGAACGCATCAGTGAGAAGAAAATGTCCACGCCCATCGAGGTCCTCTGCAAAGGCTACCCATGTATGTTTGACCCATCTCCCTCATCTTTCATGAGGTTTTGTGTTAACATTGATCTAAACCAAACTTTCACTGTTCTTGCGTCTTATGCCCCATCAGTCAGTGTGGCGTGGTGTCTGTTTATGTACATTCTTGTCCTCTTCGTCTCCACAGCTGAGTTCGCCACCTACTTGAACTTCTGCCGCTCTCTGCGGTTTGACGACAAACCCGACTACTCGTATCTCCGCCAGCTCTTCAGGAACCTCTTCCACAGACAGGGCTTCTCCTACGACTACGTCTTTGACTGGAACATGCTCAAGTTTGTAAGTTCTATTGCCTCATTCAGGGGATTCTTGTAGCTCTTTGTCATCTCCCAAGTCGCTCACTTCACCTTATGCAATAAAGTCAAAGCACCACTTCTTGCTGACACCAGCACAACGGCTAACTTGTATGACAAAACGGTCTCAGCTCAAAGGTCCACTTAGCTTGAGCTTTCTGCTGCATTTGATGACGCAGGATCATTCTGTCTCCTAACGAAGATGTTACTCAAATTACAGGAAGTGGGTTTTCCAGGATGATACATTCTTTGACTTTGATCACTTATCCTTAGAAGAAAATTGAAATAATTAATATTGATAACATTCATTTGAAAGTGCAGGTAATGTTTATTCATATATTGATTCTTGTGTGTGCTGTGTCTGTGTCTGTGTGTGTGTGTGTCTGTGTGTGTCTGTGTGTCTGTGTGTGTGTGTGTGTGTGTGTGTGTGTGTGTCTGTGTGTGCTGTGTCTGTGTGTGTGTGTGTGTGTGTGTGTTTGTGTGTGTGTGCTGTGTCTGTATGTGCTGTGTCTGTGTGCTGTGTGTGCTGTGTCTGTGTGTGTGTGTGTGTCTGTGTGTGTGTCAGGGTGCCAACAGAGCCGTGGAGGATGCAGAGAGGGAGCGTCGAGAGCGGGAGGAGCGACTGAGGCACAGCAGGAACCCCGGAGCCAGGGGCATGGCATCGGCCTCAGGAAGAGTCAGGGCAGCTCAGGACGTCGCAGCCCCCTCCCCACTAAACCCTGCCTCACACACAGGTTCATGAGTGCTTGTATTAATTACATTTATTTTCTCTTGAAAAGACAAGACTAAAATAAAGTCTGGGTCAATGTGACACCATTTTGTGCGTCACAAGAACTTATGACAATTTCTAGTTGTGGTTTGATGTCTGTGTTCTTCAGCTTATGAATCAATTTGTTGTTTTTTTGTCTTCAGCTACTTTTCTGCTGAATATGCGTTTATTCGACTTTTCTACAGCCTCTTCTCCATGTTCATGTTCAGCTTCCTCCTCCCATTCCACACACAACTGGATTTATTTCAGATAAATTAGATTTACAACAAAAATATGATTTATTATAATGATTGGAATAAAGAAATACATTTTAGATTTTACTTTAGAGCTATTCCATCCACTCACATTATTTGACTCCTGGTCCCCTCTTTGACCATCAGGTATGGAGAAAGAGAGGAAAGTGAGCATGCGTCTTCATCGCGGAGCACCCGTCAACATCTCCTCCTCAGACCTGACAGGGCGCCAGGACACATCCCGCATGTCCACCTCACAGGTAACACACACGCACTACTAAATTTTGTGAAGTTAATTTGTTCTTAGCTTCCTGGTGAAGACAGCTTCAAAAAAGGAACCACATATTAAAACAGAACATATTGTGCGTATCAGCACAAACACAGTGCTGAAGGTTTAAACACTTCCATTTTCACTGGTATCAAGTGTTTGTTCCTCTTTTTTTCGATTTTACAATCCAGAATGAATCAATGACAGGAAGCAGCCGAATAACAGCTAATTTCTAACATCTGAACTCATAATCATCTTCTTTTGGACACAGCTCAGTGGCAAAACAAAAAACACACATCCCAGCAGCACTCTGCAGTTAAATGATTTCATTAGGCCCTTGCTTCTTTTCTGTCCCGCAGCCCCACAGCTCATTGTACTTTTGGGAGGTAGTCTACCCCAAAACCCCCTTTTGCCAACAGCCTTCTTCTTTTAGACTGAATGTTCCCCCCAAAAGGTGAAGAGGGGAGCAGCCGGTCGACACTTCATGATGATGTCCACTGCAAACTGAACCATCATAGGTTTGAGTCCGGCAGGAATCATCTGTAATAGTTGGGAGGAACACCTGACAGGAAGTTGGGTCCTCACTGAAGCAGGGTCGTCTTTGTTTTGCCAGTGTGATCTCTGGTGATCTGAACACAGCTCATGAATGATGCAACTCCTGCTGAATAATTTAAATCATTTGCATATGTTAATATGCAGGACTATTAATATTTCTTATGTGTACATGTGAACCCAGACTGATGTCATTGTCTGTGTAAGGCAGTGAGGTCATTTCATTTTAATTAGTCAGTTCACCCAAATTACAATAAATAAATCTAAACAGTGTTTTTAAATGTTGGTGGTAATCCAGACAGAAGGAAAGGGCTCAAATAAAAATGCTTCAGAGCCGCAGTGAAACATTCTGACGAAGGTAATAACAAACTCTAACTGTTTTAATAGTCTGGTCATTTAATAAGACAGGAAACAGGAGGGGAGAGGGTGTGAGGATTTGCTGTAAAGGTTCCCAGGTAGAGAAGTGTGAACATGATGGTATCCATTTCTAACCACTCAGTACCACTCTGTATAACACGCCTTTTAATGTATTCAAATAATTTGCTTGAGCACAGACTCGCTGCCTCACCCACATGATAACATGTCAATTTTTGATGATTTAATGTCTTAAGGTTGAGCTGAACTATTTATATATAACAGACACATAAAAGGGAACAATTAAATCTCATCTAACTCTTGGAAAAAAGGACAGAAGTGTCAGTGTGGATGTTTTTCAGCAGTTGGAGCTGCTGCCCCCTCAGTTCACAATGGTTGTACATCTATCTGTGACAAGTGCTAATGATGTGTGGAGAGCACACAGACTAACAAGTTTGACAGAATTAACATTAATTAGTGATCAGCTGCTGCGATGTGGGGGAAGTTTGACGTTTCAAAGACCAACAGCGACGCTCAGCACCAGCTCAGATGAGCTGCTGCAGCGGATGTGTTCTGCACTGGTGTGCTAAGAATTATTAGCATCGGAGTTCAGTGAACCTGGAGCTGCTTTCCAATCTCGTAACTCTTCTGACTTTGTCTCATGTCTCTCTCTCGCTCTCTTCTGGCGCGTTGACCATAGACATCGGACCAGAAGAAGCATAGGAAGTGTCTCCACTTCCTGTATCCTTTGCTTCAAGTTGAAAGGCCCCAGAAAAGTCAAGTAATTGTGACTTCATGATGTTTTATAAGATTGTGAAGCAGCTGTGGCAATAATACTGGGGCCACTGCCGCAAAATGTATATAGCAGAAACACTGTGCGCTCTATTTTAATAATCCAAAGGTCATGGTCAAAAGCATGTGTTACAAGTGCCTGTTGGACGTGTTCATATCTCTTTTGCTATTTTAACTGTGGAAATGTCACTGCTCCAGGTCCATGCTCAAAATGCTTTGACTTACTCCCATAGTTCATCAATCATGGGAGTGTTGTGGGCACAACATGCAATAAACCAATCAGTGTCATCTCTGTAAAAGTCAGATGCTTGCCCCTTGATGGATTATTATTATAATGGTGCGGTGTTTCACACAGCATTACTTTGTGTTGTGGTGAGTTGATCACATGTTGTGACTGAGCAGACTGACAGAGCTGCTGCTGCCCTGAGGGGCAAAAAGGTCTGAGGGAGTCAATAAGCTGCACACAGCTCTGCCATCAACTAACAATAACAGTGAAATACTGTGCCACTCATTTAAGACCGATGTTTTGTTGGTCATTTGCACAATTGCGCTCCATTGTCTCAAGATAGCAATGCACCTGCCCACACCACATTTTAAGACCAAAGCACCCATGGGTGCTCAAACGGGTGAAACAATGTGGGGACCGCATCGGTCTGAAACTAGCAAAGACATTTGTGTTGCACTTTGTACTTTACACCCAGACTGCATCAAACTGTTCTTCTCTTGTTGTTAATTTGTATTGATTGTTGATGACATCATCATTAAAGTGCCTTCATTTCTCATCCGTCATCTTCAGGCTCTGTCCCGGGTCACACCCAGTGGCCTCCAGTCTGCAGCTCCACGGTGAAAGTTCTCGCATCCACCCATGCACCATGGAGGCCTCAACATGCAGCACACACATACACACACATACACCAGACCCTTGAATGACGCGGGGGACCACCTACCAACGTGCAGGGGTCTGGCTGCGATCTTGTTCACTTGACGGAGGAAGGGTCGCACAACCAGGACTGTGTTTGTGTGTGTGTGTGTGTGTGTGAGAGATGTGCGGGTGGAGTACATTTTGGTTGCCTTAACCACCTTGGCAAAGTAGCAGCCACAGCCTTCCTCCTCCTCCTCCTCCTCCCATGGAAGATGTGGACTCACTCCCCCTCCTCCTCTTCACTGTTGATGAAGCCATGGATTCACTTTTCACTTTGGCGTCATGTTTTTTTTTTTTTTTTTTAACTATGGTTTTCTTATTTTTATTCTTTAGCATTAAGCTTCCTCTTTCACCAGCTCCACTGGTCAGACTTCACAAAGGTTTGAAAATGGAGAATGACGAGTCTCATAATTATTGAAAAAATTGTGTGGGACTTTTTTTAATCCTCAAATCAAGAAGACGCATGATCATCACGGCAGTGTTAAGGGACAGTGCCTCAGCTCTATTTTCTGTCCCAAAAGACTCTTTAAATACCACAAATCAACATTTTTTCTTTTTTTAGGTGTTTGAGGTTTAAATTCAGAGGTGGGAAAATCCCCCCAATGTTTTTAAAATGGGACAAAAACGTCCTATTGATGTTCTATTTTCCGAGCTGATCCCATAGTACGAGTGTTTTTGTCCTCCTCAGGTGCATCGGAACCAGGATGTTAAGTAAATCTTAAAAACATGCAGCACGCTCTCAGTCTTCAGGTTGTGACTGCAGTGTGCTGCTGGGGAAAGCTGTGAATGGAGCAGTGAAATAGTCGGGATGTTGATCTGTCCACGCTGAGCGGATGAGATGTTTTTTTTTTTTGTGCATAGTGATGTGGTTTTTGTGTATGTTTGTGTGGTTCTGTCTTAGGCTTATACAGGTTCAAAGGGGTATGTGTGTTGTCTTTTCCAATGTAACGACACTTCGCTGCAATTTACAGCTTTACAACTGTAGGACGGAGCGTCACATTTATAATTGTCAATTTGCATGATTTATTTTGGAGAAATGCATCTTAAAAACATGACAAACTGTTCTTTAGTGCGTTTGGTCAGAATTGGGTCCGAAAGCCTTATCCCGAACTAAGTAACTTCTTATTGAGTCTGTGCCATTATACACAATATTTTACTACATTGTTGCACAGCGCACAAGTAAACAACGACATAGTTTAGGCGACGTTTAAATTTAAAGGCACATTCCTCCCAGATGAATGTCTTCTGGTGCTCTGGACAAGCTCACATTCAGCTGTATGGAGTTTAATCATGGTTAGTGTAAAATCCAGGGCTTGATCGTATTAGGAGGATTGTGTCTTAGTGTGGGTTGCCTTAATTTTCTACTTTTAATCTGTTGTAGGTCCCTCGACGTTATGAACTAGACGATATTTAGATTGCTAGAGGGTTTCAAAGATGTGTTCCCGAATTTGGTACCTTGCCTCAAAAAATGCCCCCAGATTTAGCCGCAAAGCATCGGCAGTGAGTTGGTAGATCACTGAGAGCTCTGTTGGGCACAGTAACAAAATCCTGCCTGTATCCCAGCCCTCCTTAATATTCTTTTAACAGAAGAAACAGGGAACGGCTGTGACTGTTCCCACCTTTTTAAAACAAAGAAGTTGGAGCCAGTACCAGCGTCATGGCGCAGTTTTTAACTCCACGCCCCATTTTATTGTGAATTTTAACAGCTGGAACAAACGGAGCAAAATAAAGCGGATGATACGAGGGACTGAAAAAACCCTGAATCAGCTAACATCCATGTTAGAGAGAATCCAGGTAGAAAATGTGTTGGTGCGCTTTCACATCAGGTTGAATGGGGTTAAGGTGAAGTGCGGAGGTGGTTTTGGAGAGGTCACAGGCGAGTCCCAATGGTACTAGAACCACAAGCCTCACGTGGCTCTTCATGGTGACGACGTGACCAATGAATCCTGCAGATTTTAAAGTAGCTGGTAGACTGGATCCGAAGTGTTGTAGGCCATTATCTGTAGTTGAAGGGGAAACGGGGGTTGTAGTGCTAATTTGTACATGTTTGTTCTGTTGTTGTGTATAGGATGTGCCTACTCTGTCCACCATGTTCTTGTGAGCAGCTGTTAGGTTTGGGGCAGTGAAGACGGTGTATGGAGGGACAGGGGATGCTTCACTCCATTAGTTTCTGCTGAGGCAGCTTTTTAAAATAAACATCACCTGTGGGCTTGAAAAACGAACCAAAAAAAATAGATGAACATACGTTTCACTGATGATGGCTATGATAAATGCAAGTACACTTTAATGGGATAATAGTTTACTTTTTCAGTCTACTTTTCTGTTTTGTTTTTTTTCTTTCTTGTTTTTGTCACCACCTGTGCAATTTAGTTTTAACTGTGCAGTGGAAATGGTTGCCTATGTCCCACAATGCATCTCTTCACTGTGGATTCATGGGAAATCTTTGTCTTTCCACTCCCACTTTATGACTTATGCTCCTCACTTGTAATACCACTGTATTTGTGTATTTTAAAATTGTGTAAATAAATTAATAAGTACTTGTATTTGTCGTTTTTATTGACTTGAAAAGCTGAGACTGTGTAAAAGATATTTTTGAGTCTGCAGAGGGGTCAGGTGATTTTACATACATTTTCCTCAGGGTGGTACTCGAGTAAAAGTGAACCTTATCAAACAAGAGTTTTTAATATTCTCTGGGCTGTAAATCTATCCATGTCGTGGTTGTTGGTAAATCAAAGATTCTTAATTGGTGAGCACAGTGTCTGTTCAACCTGGTGGGAATAATGGGTTCTATTAAAGGTCCATACAGTCTAAAGGTAGACGTCCGTGTCTTCGGATTATAAATCAGGTCTACGTTCTATAGTAAGTGCTATGAAAGTATCAAAAACCAGCTGTCAGGACATGCGACCTTTAACAAACTTGCAAAGCAATATATGGTTTGTGTTTGCGTTTATATTTTGAAGTTGATGAGCAACTATTGATACAAATCCAGAAGGCCACACTATTCATAGATTTACCAATATTATATACCTCTATGCAACTGAGTACACCACACACAGTAGCCTGGACTTCATTTAGCTCCCTGCTTGAAAAGTTTAGCTCAGGGGGATTTTGTCTGCTTTTCACAATAAGGTGCCCCAGCCTACATTTAAAAAAAAAAGAGAAATCCATGTTCATATCATACTCAGAACCTGAAAAACACATTGTTTATTCTGTAATTTGGAGTTGAAATTAAACATTGGAATAAAAATAGAGGTAAATAAGATGTTCTCCATGTTGTCCATGTTGATCTCAGGTCTCTTTTTTTGTAAAGAATGTAGTTTCAGTGTTTTGGACTGTCCAGACCTACAATTCAATTCAAGTCCACAAGGGGCCTCTGCAGTCTTCCAGACTCCACACAAATTCCATCATACTCATCCATTATCTATACCACTTATCCTTCAGGGTCGTGGGGGGTAGAGCCAGTCCCAGTTGACATTGGGTGCGGGCGGGGTACATCGTGGACAGGTCACCAGTGTCCAGGATGTGTCCATCCACGCATACACCACCAATTAACATAAACCTGCATGTCAGTGGACTGTGAGAAGAAGCTGGAGAACCCAGAAGGAACCCACACAGGCCCAGAGAGAACATGCAAACTCCACATAGGATTTGAATCCAGAACCTTCTTGCTGTGAGGCAACAGTGTTAACCACTGCATCACCATGCTGCCCCACCATGCAAATTACCATGGTTAATTTTTGTTGTATCACCTTTATTGTCACAGTCGGGCTCCATATTGCACATACAGTACACAAAGGCTGAATAATCTATAATCTGCAAAACCAAATGATTAAAAGGGATTTTGTCCCTCTATGA
Source organism: Rachycentron canadum (assembly GCA_038496675.1). Classification (NCBI taxonomy): domain Eukaryota; kingdom Metazoa; phylum Chordata; class Actinopteri; order Carangiformes; family Rachycentridae; genus Rachycentron; species Rachycentron canadum. The sequence continues at coordinate 15,760,569 of CM076664.1, forward strand.
GAATCCTCTGCTGAGGATGTGGAAGCTCATGTAAAGGGAATAGTGACTGCACATTCTGACCATACACAATGTAAAGCAACAGAATTTCACATGTCATGTATTAGTTGCCTGTATCAATACTGTTAAGAAGAGTTCAGAAAATACTTTCTACACGAGACATGAGGCATCTCAGTCCTGGATCAGCCAAGTGGAGGTTCTCTGTAGTAATCCAGCTTTTCTGGTAAAATCTCTTTGTGAACCTTTTTTTGGCAAAACGAGTTGAGTGAAAAAGATTTAGAAGCTTGTAAAGTGATTCAGAAATAATCCTAAATCTGCAGTTATAAATCAGCCAGTAAAATAAATCTGCATGAGAAATTCAAGTTTATGCATGTATAGAAATGATTTATATTTGCAAAAACAATTAAAATAAACTTTTGCTTGTATAGAAAAGATTTGTACTATAAAAAAAATGTGTGACATCAGCAGTGGCATTACACAAGGACACTGAATAGTGCTTTTGTGAACATCTGTTTACAGATACAAAGCAGAAACTTGTGTAAAGCTCTCTCGGTCTTCCTGCGTTATAGTCTCACTGTACTGCCGTTCCACATTATGGCAGCTTCGGTTGATTTCAATCAAACAGTTGGGCTGGGATTGAGCATGGATGAGCTGAGCTGTATATTTTTTAGCTGTATTTTGATGTGAGCAGGTCATTTGGAGGTTAAATTGATTGTGATTTTACTTGTCTATATAATAAGGAAGATGCATAACACATTTATTGCACCAGATAAAGCTAAAAGCTAATTTCCATGTGATTTGTTGGCACCAGTACAAAATATTGCCAATCTTTATTTGCTGGTGGCTACATCAAAATAAACCTAGTGATATAAACTGTACACACAAGTCAGTGGTGTAGCTGAGCTCCTCTACTCACACTTTAAAACATCTAGTGATAACATACAGTTAATGTTCCCTATGGCAGTGATACTGATTACCCCCCTGCAAACAACAAACACTTGCACATGAACACACACACTGTATGGTGGCACAACTAATGAACAGGGGACTCACTGGAACACTTCACAATACACCTCATACTTCATCCTGCTGCTGGATTATTTCAAAAACTGTATTTGTATCCTGCAGCTATCATCCTGTCAGGTTTCAGGACTCAGGGCCATGTCCCCGTTCTCCTGTGGCTCTTTCAGGAATGTTTCCACTTCCTGTGAGTCCACTGTTTCATTTTCTGGTTTGACCTCCTCTACTTCCTCCTTGTCTCTCTCCTCTTCCTCCTCTCTTAATTCCTCTTTCACCTCCTTCACTGTCTCCTTCTCTTGCCCCTCTCTTGGTCCTTTCTCCTCTTCATCATTAACCTCGGCAGGTTTGCTGGACATCTCTGTCTTGGCACCATCACTATCTGTCACTGTGACATTCTCCAGCTTGTCTGCTGGAACTGGAGACTTCTTTCGAATGAAAAAGAAGTTACAAGTAGCCAGAACCACAGCAGAGAGGACCACTTCACTCCCTGCCAGCAGGAAGACGTACATGTAGTTCTTGGTGGCGTCGAGCAGCCGGCCTGGATCAGAGGAAAGAGGGAATAAAATCTAAAACCGATACATACAATCTAGAGAAAAATGTCTAAAAACTGCCAGACTTACAGCAGATTAGTTACAAAATGTCTGTCCACAGTGTGTTGCCCTTAAATTCTGTTCATACAGAACTGATTTACAGGAGCAAATAGGTTTGAAGGAAACAGATGCTGACTGGATTACAATTTCTATTACAGCCCTGTCTCCTGGAAAGTGTTTTTATACACTGAAATAGTTTTACCAGGTTCATTGTGGTGGTAGATGTAACGCACTGGATTACCTTGAGGTGATCGTGGTGTATGGTGGACAAATGGACAAAGGGATGGACTCTGGGGTTCGCATACAACACTTTAGTTAAGGTGAAGGAAAGATAATGGTTTTGTTTAGATATAATTAAACACTGTGATTCAAGTCTGTACTGCTCTAAACTGCAGACACATCCACAGATAGCCCTCAGGTGGTGCCCAAGCACCTGCCCTTTTGACCTCCAACTTGATAAATGCCTTTTTTTTAAAAAAAAACTTTTTCTATTTTTTTTTTTTCTAATTTTGTATTTAAGCTTTTAAATTTGGCCCATGGCATCTGTTGTCAACTGATAACTGCATTTAAGTTTCACCCTAAAGCACCAGTGTGTGGCCTTGTTTTCTTTTTGTCGCCTGTACCTGTGATAAATGGAGAAATTGACAACATGAATTGATCATCTTGTTGAAATCTGTTGGTATTGAACATCTGCAAGTTGAAATGAATAAATATGTAAGTAACTTTATGTAAAAATCATGAGGGAAGTGTCCTTTTTTCACTTAAGCACCTGTCCCCCATAATGGCTGTGCACAGCCCAGCTAACCTCAAACAGGTGCTTTAACAAGGCAGAGTAACAAGAAAATCCTTGTGTTGAGCCCATGATTCAATGAATTGAATGTTAAGTTCTACAGAAGATTCACTAAACAGCTCCCACCACACAGCTCATCTGGGTCTGCAAGGCCCAAGTCCTTTGAATGAGCCACAGTGCATTTAGTACTGACAGCAAAACCCTTTCATACATCAGGAGCTTGGTCCAGTTTGTGCTGTCTTGGTGCTTACTGACCTGCACCAGGTGGCCCCACTAGCACAGCAATGGCCTCCATGAGCAGGACCAGACCAATGGCACTGGAGAACTTCTCAGTGCCAACTATTGCCATGAGAACCTCAAACTGCAGGGCTCCCACCATACCGTAAGAGATGCCAAAGAAGACACAGTAGACCACCAGTGATGTGTAGTCCTTGGCCTGGTACAAATATAAAATTGTAAAGGAAAAGCATGATTTGGTCAGTCAGTCAGTCAGCAAAATCTAAGGTGGAAGAAATCACATACCTGTGACCCAACTAGGTCAGTGGTTCCATTGAAGATCAAAGCAAAGCTGAACAAGTAGACGCAACGAGGCCGCACCCAGTTCAGTCCAGCAATTACTCCACACGTGGGCCGTGCAAAGATATCAATGAAGCCCAGGATAGTGAGCAGCAGAGCAGATTTGGTATCCTCGTTCCCCAGCTCCTTAGCATAGCTCACAACAAACACTGGAGGCACAAACAGCCCCAGCACCATGATGGATGCTGCCACAGTGTAAATGACAAAACCACAGTCTTTAAAGACAGAGAAGTCCAGGAGTTTGCCTTTAGGCTTCTTCTTCTTTGCTTCCTCTGGTGTCTCCTCCTTGTCCTGTTCCATGTCTTTGGGTAGGCAGGTTTTGGGGGCAACCAGAGGTTTCATTAGGGCCCCACACACACAGCAGTTGAGAAGAATGCCTCCCAAGATGAGGAAGCCCCCTCTCCATCCATACTGGTACTGGAGGACCTGGCCCAATGGTGAGAGGCAGCACAAAGCCACAGGACTACCTGCTGCCGACAGCCCATTGGCCAGAGGACGCTTCTTGCTGAAGTAGCGGTTAAGCATAATCAGAGATGGCTGGAAGTTCAGGGCTAACCCCAGTCCTGCAGTAAAAGAGAGTAAGTTTTATACAGTTTCACTCTCTTCAACCCTCCAACACCACCACATCCACTCTTGATGTATTGGATTACATAGATTCATAAGTTTCCCAAAAGAACAGGTTGGTCTACTGCTAATGGATTTTCAGTACACCAGAGTGATTTCTAAAAATTGCTGTCAATCAAACTGACAATACAAGTCAGACGAGAGGTAACAAAACAGCTGGGACAAATCATGCAGTTACAAGCTGTTAATATGAAGTGAACATTCTTATGAATTAATCACCTACGTTTGTGTTAAAGTGGGCCAATCATCATCCAAGTTACAACTCCAAACACCACACAAATCACTGTATTGTTTTTGTCCGTATTGAAAACATCATTCAAACAGTCATAGTGTGGACTGGAAAAAGTATATACCCCTCAGCAAATGGCATCACCACGATAGTAGTTATCAAAGCTGGAGTCCAGTTAATGAAACCAAATTGGAAACTAATGAGCTGAATTTTTCAGGAAGAACATCCAGCACCATGTATGGTGTAAAAAGAAAACTGCACGCATTAAAACATCATCCCAACGGTGAAGTAATTAGCATTAGCATTATATATGCTAAAGGATATATACTTTTTTCCCTCTGGTCTGGACGGCTCCACAACACTGAGGGAAAAATGAATTCCGAAGTCTCCCAAGGTTCCCTCCTGCTGAAGCTTAGGAGAAGCAGCAGAACAACAACCTTAAACATCAAAGTACATCTATTACAGAATAGAGATGTACAATAAAAAAAAAACAAAAAAAAAAAACCATAACAAATTGTGATTGGGAATGTGATGATTTTAGTTGGAATGATTGTTATTGTATTTCATTTTCACTGAAAATGTAAAAAAAAAAAAAAAAAAAAAAAAAAAAAAATGTGATATCTGAGTTCGAAGTTGTACCAGAGAAACATATCCCATTACTTCTGGAGAATATGGTTTGTAGACCAAGGCGTCTCTGTTGCACCACAACACTTATGTTTATGATTTTGTTATTGCACTTGGCCATATTGTGATTTTGATATTTCGATTCATTGTTTTCAATGTTAAGCTACATTTGTGACTTAGATAAAGATCAGATCACATTTTCAGAAACCCAGCTTGTTCCAAACCTTTCACTGACTTTACAGAAGTTGTGATACTCTAGTTTCAGCTGACCTGTAATGACCCCAACAGTGAGGTAGATGTGAATGATGCTGGTGGAGAAGGAGGCAAGGATCATTCCCAGAGAGGCGAAGAGGCCGCCAACCATCATCACTGGACGACAGCCAAGGCAGTTCACCAGCATACTGCACAGAGGACCTGGACAAAGCGTAATGAACTGAGTCAGCTGTGTGTCTGGGTGGTCTGCTACCTGTATGTTAGTGAGAGATAAAGCATGTAAATAAGACCATGTGAGAGGTTTTAGAAGCTTAGAAGATGAAGGTGATACTGATTTTCTCATCTGCCTCTGGGCAAACAAGCATATTTTAATAATCCCAGGCTCTTCCTTTAAGGTTTAAACATTTTCTTGAGAGCTGTTGCTTTCAGACATTTAGTTTTAAAACTTGTCTCTGTCTCTAACTTCCATGCTACTACAATATTTGTGGAATCAAGCAGAAAATATTTTGACCTTATAAAGGAAGCAGAGGGAAAAACATGCTTCAATTTTACACTTACATACACAACAATAATATAGAAACATGAATAAATATATAACAGTATGATCTTTGTATTAATATTGTGCTAATGTAATAACTTATGACAGCAGTCGATTCTTATCCAACAACTGAGCAAACTTTTCACCAGCAGATACAGAAAGCTCTGGATAAAGCTAATAAGTGAATTAATAATGTTATGTTAATAGTTATCATTTTGATTCAATAATTGCAACAGCAGTTAAATGTATTAGGTTTGTTTTTGAATCACTTTATTACTTAAATATTTTGTGTTGGTTTCAAATATCAATCCACTGTGACGTCACCCATCGGTTTTTGAGCTGCTGTTTGTAATTTGTCTGTCTCCATGTTGGTTTTTTGAAACCATTATAAACCATATTTGGAGGAGAAGGTGGATCTGACCTGCTCTGTTCTCTGTCCTGATTGGGTGGTACAGTCTGTCAATCACAAAGTAGCCACGCCCCCTAATTCATCCCCTGCTTTATGGTCTATTTTCCTCTAAATGGACCATCATTTAAAAAATGAACATCATGTTGTACTGAAGACTTGAAACTAGAGACTGAGACCATAAACTCATTAGGAAAACAGTCAGACTGGCTGTTGTTCCCTGTATTCAGTTGGTAAACTAAGCTAAACTATGCTAAGCTAATATATATTCACCAAGCAGTCATCAGTGTTGTATCTCAGTGATCAATATTGTGTCAAATTATTCCTTTAAGCTGAATAAAACTGGCTCATTGTATCTGTAATTTTAATAGAGTGTTGGTTTTGTTTTATGTTAAAATAATTGAAACTGAAATCAGGAGACAGTGACAATCACTGGAAGGTACTTAGAAGTATAAGACAGACTAAATAAACACTGTGCTGATAGTGCTGCATAATGCTGTAAAATGTTCATGCTGTTCCTGAATCTTGACAAAAATTAGGCACTGTGTTAACAAACAAGGTGTTTATTACAGGGCTGCATTAAAACTACCCTGCACTGTGTGCACATGTTGTAAGTTTGTATTGCAGCAGCCTACCTGTGCCATAGAGCATGGCCAGCAGTATGGAGGATATCCAGGCAGTGTCACTGTACCCCACCCCAAACTCCAGGATCAGCTCTTTGAAGAAGACACTGACTGCCTTTGGGAAAGCGTAGGAGAAGCCTGTGATGACAAAACAGCCGGCCAGCACTGCCCAGCCCCACCCTCCGTCTGGGGCCTTCACCCCGCCTGCACCCACATCCGCTGCCACGCCTCCCATGATGTCTTATGGCTGTGTCTTAATGGAGGCAGATAGAGAAGCTTAAAGAAACACAATGAAAATGATTATAAGCAGTTGGATTGAGTTTCTCTGTAAATGCATAGCTCAGTTCTGCACCATGACTCCTGTTTGTCAGAAATAAGACCAATATATTTACCCAGAGTGTATCTGTGATTCAAGAGTACAGTATAATAATACAGTATTAATATTACCACATGGTAGGGTAAGTTCAAGCCCTGATAACTACCAAAGCCAACAAAAATTGAAAGTAAAAAAAAAAAACAAACAAACAAAAAATGTTTATGTTTTTATGTGTATCTTTATTTTAGATATACAGAATTTTCACTTTCCAGGTTCATTTTTTAATACTTTTGTTTCACTCTTACTTTGTTATCAAAAGCAACTTGCATTTTCTTCAGGAAGCCACTGACTATTCAGTAACCCCTTTAGTTACTGTTGCTGTCAGAGGCGCCAGAAAGTATTCAGACCACTTCACTTTTTACATTTTCTTGTGTTGTAGCTTTAATTTTAAACTGATGAAACTGACATTGTTGCTCAGTCTATTTTCAATAACCACTAAGACCAAGTGAAAATATTTTTTTTAGAAATCTTTGTAACTTTATTAAAAGTAGAAATTGTAGGAGCCACAGTCAACCACACAATACAATGGATACACAGATAAACTCTGGGTAAATATATTAGTCTCATTTCTTAATACATCAGCCCACAGCTTCATGTCCTATGTGAACTGTATGCGAGTATAGTGGTTCGGATGTTTTTTTTTGGTAGGTTCCTAACATTGTTTGGACAAGAGGAAATGGCTTGTTGCCCCATCGGTTCACTTACAGGGAGCTGAATTAATGAGCTGTGTGCTGGAAATACAACAGCTACAACAGCCGACAATCCAGTGTCTCCAGGTAAGATGGTAATTTTAAGCCTTACACTGATGGGATGGTGACGTGACCAGTCTGACTATGGATCACTAGACCCTTGTGCTTCAGTCAACCCCTGGGGCAATATGCTACATTTTTACACATAAGATTGAAAAATATCCTATATTTTTTGTATTGTCTGGATTGCAATAAAATTGAAATAAAATAAAAAACAAAATGAAAGTCTTGACAGTTCAAAACTTTGTGAGAATGTCTCTTTAAGCCTTGAGGGGTAACACATGATATGTTTTCTGAAAATCATTCTGGCTTCATCTTTAAAACTGCACTGATAAATATTTTATTGTTACACTCATGATGTCATGATGGACCCACAGAGAATCATCACCTGTGCTGGTGAACATAGATTATTTCCAGAGAGCATTGCTACCTCATCTGTACAGAGGCTTTTAGCTCACTGCTTTGGTCTTTTGGTTCAATTTTCAATCCGTTGATTAAAGATTGATCTGTTGATGAGATCAACATTATTTCCTCATTCTCAACTAAAAAACCTCTGATAAATCCACTGTCCAGTGATAAACAACAGAAAAAGTTAGCAATGTCCTGGTGAAGGTAGTCAAGTGTTGTGGTTAAGCTAGAGTTGGAGGAGATCAAAAGAGAGCAAAAAGGAAAAGTGAATATTGGAACATGACTCCAAACGACTACTATGTTGGCCAACTTTTAGTAAATGTATTTGCTAAAACAACTTTATATTGTAATATGTCAAAGTTCAGTTTTCAAGTTCTTACACCGTCCTCTAGTAGAAATAAAAAAAACTAAATAGCAGCAGCAGTTTGTCTTCACTGTGTGTAATATGAAAGGTGTTTCTCACAGTGATGAACCCACAGAGAATTAAAGCAATGACACTTGACATGGAAACAGAGCAAAACATACCAGACTATACTTAGAAATTATGTAAATGATGTAAATTATACTGAATGTGATACCGTTTTGATTTATTTTTTATCATTAAAAATATCAAAATTAAAATAAAAAAATATTTGATATTGTGGCTATATGATATTTTCTTCAATATGTGTTTACATTCATATCTATACAACAAGTCTATGGTATCAAGGAAGCTAATAAAATAATACACATTAGTTAAGGTAATTATAGAGATAATTATAGAGGTAATTATAGATTATTGGTACTAAAAACAATAGTTGGCTATTAATGACAGAGGCTAATGCAGTTTCCTAACACCACTGATAATTGTTATTAAGCCCTTCACGTGAAAATGATTTTTTTTCCCCCACTCATATTTTTATCTTTTTGAAAATATAGAGATTTATTTCTCTTCCATTTCAATTAATAGAGAAGATTTTTTTTAAAGACATAGTTTTAACACACAAATAGAAGTGTAGTAGTAAAGTAACGTCACTCCCCGTAGGCTGAAATATACCTGCATCATATGGCCTGTACACCTTACATAACTGTGACGACACGGCCGCGCGACGTTCACTGCAAATGACAGTTAATGCGATATGACGGATATTAAGGCTCAAAGATATATGTATATATGTGTGTGTGTGTGTGTGTGTGTGTGTGTGTGTGTGTGTGTGTGTGTGTGTGTGTGTGTGTAAAAAAATATATGGCTATTAATATTCATGTGTCACTGTACCTGTGTCTGTGACCGACACAGACCTGTATGTGTTTATCAGAACAGCAGAGGTTTGGTTTTTCAGCAGCTGAGTCACTTACCGGGGTGATGCTGCGGAGAGGTGTCCCTCCTTCAGTCTCCTCCCTCGGCTCTGGAGCCGCTTCAGCCCCGCACGTCTCCCTGCAGACCCTCGGAGAGGGGCAAGCATCATGCTGCTGGGTCCTAACGCCTCAGGTTCACAGTCCCCACCAGCCCTTTCTTTGAGTAACGGTGGAGTCTGCTCGGCTCTATTTCATGTCTGAAGGACTGAAATAAAGAAGTGCTTCTAGCAAGATCAATAGCAGTGACTATAAATGTTGGGGCGCAGTGTTTTTGATCCTCAGCCATCTTCACTTTCAGCAGCTTTTATCTTGAAGGGATCCTCCAGTTACACCTTGAATACAAAATGGTCAAAATTGAAGCAACAATACTTTGAGTTTTATAGTCCCTAGTTTGGGTCAAGCTCCAAAAAGCTTACATTTTGATTCAATATGTCTTTCATTAGATGCTCTCTGCCTGGTAAGTGTCCTCATCTTTTCAAATGCTCCACTGTAGTTTGTAATTCTAGCTTCCTATTGGTCTCCAAGCTGAGATAACTGTTATGACATCACTGGGGTTATTCTCTTCACTCATTTGTCAAAGCTCTGTCATAGTGAGTGATAGGAACAGTAAAATTCATTTGTAAAATGACTTTAATGTGTAAAGTCAGCCGTCAGAGTTATTTCATTTTATATGCAAGTATAAAAGTTGTCATACGGAAAAACAAACTAACATAACCATATCCTTTTCAGCAGTGTGTATGGTTGTGTGTGGGCATGTATGATGTTTAAAGCCACTCTAATTTATATTGTGATGATAATGTATAAAATGCCAATGTAATGAATATTTGTAGTGACAAATCTACAGACAATTGTCACCTGAATCTGTTGCACCCTTGAGCTTTATAGTGAGATTCAGGTCATTGTTTAGTTGCTGTCCACTCAGTTTTGGCTCATTTATTCCCATTTAAGCCGTTTAGCAGCCAGTCTTCAACCAACAGACCCAAACATGGTCTCTATCAATTTTTGCACATCTTTTTCTTGCACAAATCACGTTTCTCTATACTGGAACTGTATGGCAGGTTTTATTAATGACTATATATTACAATCCCTTACAAAGTGGACTGGTTTAACCCACAGGCTGGTTTAACCTTGGAGACACAGACAGCAGGATGGGTACTCATGTTATGGCGAGGGAAGAATTGGGCACAGCCATCTTAATGTTACACAAAAACGATGACACAATTACGGTAAAAAAAAAAAAAAAAAACGCGGATGAGGGTGTGGAGAAGGTCGTCAAGACAAAAAGTAGTTATTAAGGTTTTCAGGAGGACTGGACTGAAGAGACTGCCTTAAAATGAGTGGACACTCAGGACGAACGACAGCTCAGGGTGGTAGGATCGCAACATCGTGGCTGTCAACTGCCGTTAAAAAAATCAACGAAGAAGAAGAGAAGCAGGAAGAAGTCCTCGCTCGGCGCTCGCGGCTGTTATACCGGGAACGCGCCCGTTAAGTCAGCAGCCAGCCCTGTAAGAGCGGTACAGTCCGGACATCTGGACCCAGCCACACTCCAAATCTCACACTGTTACAGGTGAAACAACAAGCCGTCAGGTCTTTATTGATAACTGTAGTCAGCACGTGACCGTGGCAGTGCATGATGCCGCGCGCGAAGCAAAACAGTGATAAATATTCTGTCACGTGCTGCTGTCTTGCTAGCTAGCTGACAGTAGAGCACTGATTAGAGCTAACTAATGAGGCGCAGAGTAGAAAGTCAAATGGAAACGTTAGACACCAACAGAGTTGTTCAGCCGTCAACCTCACTCTGAACGTTTAAAAACAAGTGGAATGTGTCTTAGCTACTACAATAAGTCTCTTATAAACAGCTAGTTACGCTTTGACGATGATTACATGTGATACTCTGCTTTAGGTCGTCGATGTCTATGACTTTTGGTGCAAACAAGCAAGTAAAAACTGCTAAATCTGAAATATTTAAATGTGTGAAACTGGTAGCCACATGTCAGTGAGTTTAGACACTTGGAGACGTCCACATGTTACTGCTGATTTGAAACCATCAAATTATACACAAAGAAACGAATTATCATACGTTTAAAGGGCAATAAACTGTCCAGGCACCAGACCTCCGGTGAATTTACTGACATTTCCGTGCCAGACAGACTGCATAGACTTTTTTAAAAGCAACACACTCCTTCATCCCCACATCTCATCTCAATTCAAGTTTTTTTTTTTTTTTTTTAAATCTAAATTTCAAAACATTCACAGCAAGGCAGGAGGAATTTTGGGATTTGGTGGGACTACTGAGTGTTACAGTAAAAATGAATTGGAGTAATTCTACCTGTTCTATTCAGTGCTTGCTGTGTTGCCAATTTGGAAAACACATTTTTCTCAGGGTCTTGAACATAAGTTAAATTTAATTTGCTGAACAAATAGAAGAATGATTATGATGTGATTTTTGCAGGAGTCTGCACCAAACAAGCATGTTTCCTTTTGTCTGGACAATATGAGTTATCAATATATATAGTATGAGTCAAAGCTGTATTTGTGATAGTATGTCGTGGTGCTTTTTACCTCTATAAAAAATAGTGTAACTTGTGCAATTTTGATATTGTTTAGTTTAGTTAAATTTATTTGCACAAATTTATAGTAGAACATCAAACAGGAAAAAAATATGGCCATAAATTGTGCATGAGAGGAAAGTGGCCCAGAGGCCTCATACTACGTCCTCACCATCCTTTCGCCTAGTCATTAAGAACATATTAAATGAAGCAATACAACATCGAATTAACAAAAAAAAAATACAATTTTAGAAATATTGCATTTTGTCATGTTGCAATTTTGATAATATCTCAATTAATATTTCAGCCCAGGGTCTTGTGGTCTCCTGTGTGGTGAAGTCAACTGTGATGGCCAAGCTCCAGGGCTTCGAGTTCTGGGATAAGACCTTGAAAGGTGCACGGTTTGTGGTGGCACCAATGGTGGATCAGAGTGAGCTGGCTTGGCGCCTGCTGAGCCGCCGACATGGTGCTCAGCTCTGCTACACACCCATGCTGCATGCACAGGTATTTGTCCGTGATGGCAACTACAGAAGAGAAAACCTCTACAACGAGGTGTGTGAGGAGGACAGACCTCTCATCACACAGGTGAGGATTAGATTGAAGTGCTGGTGCAAATCCCACAACATGTTTTCCATCTTTGATAATCCCGTGAAACCACAAGACATGTTATGTCAACATACACATAGTTGCATTGATATTGTTTCTCATGTAATGTTAGATCTAAATTAGTGGTCCTTTCCTTGTGTGTTAGTTTTGTGCGAATGATCCAGAGGTGTTCCTTGAGGCAGCCTTGCTTGCCCAGGACTACTGCGACGCAATTGATCTCAACCTGGGCTGTCCGCAGATGATTGCTAAGAGAGGTATACATAGTTTTTGCACGAATAAACCCTCAAATTCTTACCCAGCGGTGATATCAGAAAAGATACTGGTGCTAACCTTGCAGACAACATGGTGGAGGGCAAACTAAACTATTTTTATTCGCTTTCTTGCTTCTAAGGGCACTATGGGGTCTTTTTACAAGATGAATGGGAGCTGTTGGAGAAAATGAGTAAGTGGCTTCAGTAAATGCATCAGCAAAGCAGACATTTCACTAGTTTACTTTGCTCAAACCTGCTAATTCTGAAAAAGCTAAACAAAATGCCACTGTTATTTTGCAGTTAGGTTGGCCAATGAGAAGCTCTCAGTGCCCATCACATGTAAGATCCGTGTATTCAAGGAGATTGAAAAGACAGTCTCCTATGCCCAGATGCTGGAGAAGGCGGGATGTCAGGTATGATCACTGTGATAATGGTATCCACTCTATTTGGTACAACTCATACAATCATACTGTCTGCTCCGCCCTATTCTCCTAAAGCTCAACCTCCATTGTTATTTTTCTCTCTCATTTTCACTTGCCATGATGTTTTTACTTTTTTTAGGTAAATATTATCACTATTGTTAATATTATTATTGTTGTTGCTGCTGCTGTTTGTTTACCCCTCTTCACATGCAAACCCCATCATTTTGACAACACATGCACTGCAAATACAGTAGGTCATACAGTACAGCTACAGTACAGTACAGCTTCGTACAGCTCATCGTGAAGGTGAAGTCCTAACCACAGTGGCCTGGGTTCAAGTCCCCTCTCTCATCCCCTCTCTCCCTCATACACAAACTGACTAACTAAATAAATACTCATTAAAAAAGTGATTGACTTGGCTGCTTTTAACATTAAAGTCACCTTGTGTCAGTATTTGCAGCATGTGTGTTGTTAAATTGATGTAGTTGTCTGTTTGTATGTGTTGCATGCACATAGACAAATACTCAACTATATCATTAAGGTTTAAAAAAACTGAATAGTAAAACAAATGATAAATATTTTATTGTTTATTTGACTCTTAGATTTATTTGGAGTATAATAAGTTTCAGAATTTTTATTGGTATATATATTGGTATATATATATATTATATATATATGTATATTATAAAAATTGTTTTAATAAGAATTAAAAGTTCTACTTGAGCTTGATCCTCTGTCATTTCTTTCCCAGCTGCTGACAGTGCATGGCAGAACCAAAGACCAGAAAGGAGCCATGACAGGTATCGCTAGCTGGGAGCACATCAAGGCAGTACGGTGAGCTGCCAACACTTTGATTCTTTACTCTACTCTATTTAATTGTATTAATCAATGTTTGTGTAGCCTTTCCTACAGTGCTGATCAGTTCCCTTTTCCCATGTCCTGTAAAGCAAATTATTTTTGTCGACTTGTCTTGTGTCTTTTTGCTACAGGAAGGCAGTTAGTATACCGGTGTTTGCTAATGGCAACATTCAGCACCTGAGTGATGTGGAGCGTTGTATTCAGGAGACTGGAGTTCAGGGAGTCATGAGTGCAGGTTAGTGATTAATTGGTGTTAATAGATGTTACAGTGGGAAGAAAAAGTATGTGAATCTTCCTTTGAAACATAAAATGTGATTGCTCTTCATCTAAGTCAAGAGAATTGTCAAACACAGTGTGTTTAAGATACCACCCAAACAATGTTCACCTTTCATGTTTTAATTAGTCACACCCATCAGACATGACAGTGAGTATATGAAGCCTTGGACTTGATAACTGGTTGAACCATCTGTAGCAGCAACAACCTGAACCCAGCTCTTCAGTAGCTACTGATCAGACCTGGACAATGTTCATCTGGATTTTTGACTATCCACAACTGCTTCAGGTCAGACATTTTTTTTGGTCGCCTGGTGGGTACAGCTCTCTTTAGGTCATTCCTCATCTCAGTTGGGTGAAGGCGTGGGCTCTGACTGGAGCCCTCCAGTTTCAGACAGACATTATCCTGTAGGATTCCTTGATAAACAAGGGATTCATTTTGGTGAACTGTCCAGGCCCAGGTTAGTAATGGTGCCCTTTTTAAAACCATATGTAGTACGACATTCCTCACGAACCTGGAGTATCAAGGTGCTCTTTTGGAAACTTGAACAGAGATGTTAGTCAGTTCATCCTTTTTTTTGGTTGACTAAAGATTCTTTGGCATCGTCTTGGCAGGTCGTCCTCTACCAGGAGCCACAGAACTAAATCGTCTGTCTATAGACAGTTTTTCTGACTGTAAACTGACGAATATCTAAACTCTTCGAGATGACTTTGTAAGCCTTTGCAGCTTTATGCAAATCAGCAGTTCTTGATCATAGGTCTTATTAGAGCTCTTTTTTTGTGAGGCATAGTTCACATCAGCAGATGCTGCTTGTGAATAGCCAACTCTAACTTTCTGGATGTTTTTTTATAGATTAAAGTAGCTCTGACCTTGTAACTGGTTTCATTGATTGGACTGTTAGAACATACATACATAGTGTCAGTTAAAACAGATTGAGTTTGTTTATTGTAACAGACCATATTTTAAGAAACATTTTTACATAAATACAGGTAAGTCTAGAGGGTTCTTACTTTTTCTTGCCACTGTATATAATACACTTTAGTGTAGAGTGTATACATTGTTTTGAAACCAGTCTTTTGTTTTGTTTTTAGAGGGTAATCTCCATAACCCAGCGTTATTTGAGGGCCGTAACCCCCCAGTGTGGGAGATGGCTGAGGAGTATCTAGAGGTGGTGAAGCGGTATCCTCCCTGCACTCTGTCCTATGTACGAGCCCATCTCTTCAAGCTCTGGCACCACACGTATGTCTATCTGCCCCAGCCTGCATGTGTGACTGTCGACAAATGCATTTCCTTTATTGGGCTGAATATAATACTACCCCCCTACTTTACTGACACGAGGTCTAGGGGGAAGAGGGAGGTGTTGATTGTTAGAGGTGCAGTTAGTTCACATCTGATTGTGCCCTTGTGATACAGAATCCTCAAAGGCTTTGAATTGTGTTAAAGTGATTTAAGTTCATTATTCAAAAGATTTCATTGGATGTGGTGACATCCATGAAGGTATGGTTTAGTACTACAAGTCCCAGAATTCTGAGGGTAACAAACACTAACACTTTGCTTTTTCTCTTACTCTTTGCCACAAATAGTTTTGGAACAAAATGAGCTAGAGAGAAAAATCACCACCACACAGCTGACCAATAGTGCTGCGCTATCATCGTCATTGCAATATGAACATTTGCAGTAAACGCATCACACGTCATGAATTGACAGGGTTTTCAATGTGCAGCACCTTGTGTTTTGCCAGGCTCTTCTCTAACACATTTTCATATCATTAATGTGATAAGTTCTATGTAATACTGTCTGATTTATGTATACACAGGTGAAGTGAATAACATTACCTGGTTACCTGTCAGTGGTGGATATATGAGGCAGCAGCTGAACATTTAGTCCTGAAGTTGATGTGTTGAAGCAGGAAAAATGGTCAAGTGTGAGGATGTGAGCCACTTTGACCAAACTGATGTGACGACTGAGTCAGAGCTTCTCCAACACTGCAGCTCTGTGGGATGTTCCTGGGCTGCAGTGGTCAGGACCTACCAGAAGTGGTCCAAGGAGGGAAAACCACTGGACCACAGACAGGGTCAGGGGTCAAGGCTCAGTGATGGGGGTGGGGAGTGAAGGCTGGACCGTGTGGTCTGATCCAACAGAAGAGCTACTGGAGCAGTTTGTTTGCTGTGTAGCTGCAGACGGGTCAGGGTCTGATCACTCTGCAACAATCTTTCAGGAATGGTTTAAGGAACAGCACTCTTTTTAAACACAATCAGCAACAATGCCTTATTCCTCAGATTATATACTCACAGGTAAACTGTGCATGTGTGCAGGTTACAGCTCCACCATGACCTGAGAGAGGAGTTGGCCAAGGTGAAGAATCTTGAGGGTTTGGCGGATGTCAGCAAAAGGCTGAGGCTGCGCTGCCAGGTAATCACAACTACAAGTAAACATTTAAAATAAAACTACGCCTGAAATCAAAAGCATCCTCTCCTAACATTAGGAAAAACATCAGGTTTTAATGTCAGTTACAGGACTAAGCTGACCTCAGTCTGTGAGCAGGTGAACCTGACTGATCACATTGAACATTCATAATGAATCACAGCAGCGTTTGGCTCAGTCAGTCTTAGTCAGGTAGGGATGTGAAAGTTTGATGTTCATAAGGTAGACAAATGATCAGCACCTTCCTTCTACTCACATTATTATTGCACGAGTGTCATGTGACAGATGGAGATAGTCAAAGGCATCTGAGCTGGGGTGATTTTCTTTATCTTTACTAACATTTTCTCTGTAAGAAGCTAATCAGCACTAGTGGAGTTATGTGGCTATCCATGTTGATCACGTGACAGTCCTGCACTTCATTGTGGTCAACAGAGATCTTGCTTTATAGACGTCCCTTACATCTATCAAGTTGCCTCTATCATTGGCATTTTGACACAGAAGGAAGAGATGGGTAGCTGCACTGGTCTCTCATGGCCCCTGAATCAAAGCCACAACACTAATGCTGCCATCAGAGCGACCTCTGAGTCTGCACCATCTACTTGAACTCAGACTTAATAGACTCCCTCTTGGCCACTGTGTTCCTCCAAAGAATTTCATCTGGCATTTCCATCCCACATAAGACTCTCAGTCCAGATTGTTCTGGTCTATGGTTCCCTGATGGTGGAACAAGCTCCTGAAATCTATCATACCAAGGATTAGAACCTGTTGAAGACTCATCTCTTCAGTGAGCACCTCCCCTCCTAACACTAACATGTCTAACTCCTATGACTTTCAGTTCTTCTTTACCCAGTCTCCTTGGACTAATTCAACAGATGTAAATTTTTAATAAAGCTAAAGCGATGTTACTTACATTGATTAAAGTGGTCAGTGACCAAATTATGCTGGCATGCTTTGCACCTAGTTTAGATACTAGTTTGAGCCACATGTGGTCTGACTGATCTAATCACACTGGTTCTGTGTACCTTTACAGTACATCTTTTTGCTTATCTGGATACAGGTTGTATTTTACACACAAATGTATTCATACCCCCAGCAAATTTTGACCTAAAGTTACTTTTACTCAACCAGCAAGTTTTCTTGATTGGAAATAACAGGCATCTCCCAGAAAATAGGACAATGTACAAGAAGCATTGTGGCTTATATTTACATTTGAACAAGTAGCATGTCCAGAGTTATTCATACCCTTCTCAATAAGTCAATAGAAAAGCCTTTATTGGCCATTACAGCAATCAAACACTTCCTATAATTGATGATGAGGTTTTTGCAAGTCTCCACTGGTATTTTTACCCATTCATCTTTAGCGATGAGCTCGAACTCTTTCAGGTTGGAGGGTCTCCTTGCCATCACCCTGATCTTTAGCTCCCTCCACAGATTCTCCATTGGATTCAAGTCAGGACCCTGGCTGGGCCACTGCAAAACGTTAATGTTTTTGTCCACTAACCTTCACCACTTTAGCTGCGTTTTGGGTCGTTGTTGTGCCGAAATCTTCACTGGTGCACAAGGCCAGGTTTCTCTGCAGACTGCTTGATGTTGAGAATCTTGATGTATTGCTCTCTTTTCATGGTGCCGTTTACTGTGATTAGGTTCCCTGGTCCATTGGCTGAAAGACACCCCGGAAGCATTAGGTTCCCACCACCACATTTGACAGTGGAGATGGTGTTCTTAGGGTTGAAGGCTTTTTTTTTTTTTTAAAATACACCAAATGAAGGATACATCATTGTGGCCAAACAATTAAATTTTTGTTTTATCTGACCATAAAACCAGAAGTCATCTTGTTTGTCCAGATGAGCATTTGCAAAGGCGAAGCGGGCTTTTGTGTGCCTTATCTGGAGAAGTGGCGTCCTCCGTGGTCTGCATCCGTGGAACCAAGCAGTGTGCAGTGTCCGTTGGACTGTCTGCCTTGAGACGTTGCCACCAGCAGAGCCCAGATTCACCAGGATGGCCTTGGTGGTGATCCTTGGATCCTGATAAGCACAGGTGTCACTTTTGGCTTCTGACCACATCCTCTGAGATTTTCCACAGTGTGGAACGTCTTGTATTTTTTTAATAATACTTTGCACTGTAGCCACTGGAACTTGAAAACATTTAGATATGGCCTTATAGCCCTTTCCTGACTTGTGAACAGCCACAGGTCCTCAGTGAGCTCCTGTGTCTCAGCCATGGCTCCACAAACCAACTGCAGAGAGCTGCTGTTTTTCACCTGTTGAGTTGATTAAAACAGCTGTTCCCAATGAATCAGGGTCATTAGGATGCTTTAGAACAGCTTGGACTATTTGAATGGTGTAGAGCTTTGGATTTTCCCAAAGACTGTGACAGTTTGCAAAAGGTATGAATAATTTTGGGCGTGCCACTTTTTGTTCAAATGTAAATAAAAGCTGAGAAATAATTTTTTCCACAGTGATGCTTCTTGTACATCGTCTTATCTTCTGGCAGACACCTGTGTCATTTCCAATTAAGAAAAAACTTGCTAGTTGAGTAAAAATAACTAATTCAAAATTTGCCAGGGGTATGAATAATTTCGGGCTTGACTCTCTCTCTCTCTCTCTCTCTCTCTCTCTCTCTCTCTCTCTCTATATATATATATATATAATCTCCAGATGATTTTAGATCCAGATTTTGAGAGTGGCACAGCTGTTTGATGAGAGGCAGATTAATACTAACTGGATGATTGGTGTGGTGTGTTTATACAGGAGGAGATAGCCAAAGAAAAGGATGTAGAAGAGAAGGAGGGCAGCCTGCCCTTCCCCCACTGGATCTGCCAGCCATACGTCAGACCAGTGTGAGTCACCACACTGTGCTTATTGGTCTACATATAAGCTTTTCACTCAGATGGCTTCATATGTGAAAGATGATAGATGGTTCAAAAAAAGACTTCATCATCAACTGACTTCACCTTATAGGCCTAAGGAACCGGTTGCTAATGGTAACAGCCAGGGCTCAGAGGTGAAGAAGGCAGTGTGTCAGAAGAGGGCGCTGGAGGACTCTGACGGATCTGCTGACACGCTCTCCAAAAACAAACAGAAAAAGAGATCCCGCAACCCCAATAAGAACTTCTGTCCCGATCAGAAACGTGAGTCTAACCCATCACTTCCTGCTCCAAATGCAAAGTTACTAATTTGAAATGTACAGGGCCTGACAGTGTCCGTCTCTCTCTGTCCACAGCCAAGTACGTCAAATGTGAACAGTGTGGGAACCCAAAAGTAAGCAGTCCTATTAAACGGAGTATCTATTTCATTTGATTCATAGTCACAGAGAAGGCCAGACAGTAGAGTTAAATCATAGATTCCTACTAGTTCAAGGAAATGTAAGTGTAGTGTCAATGTAAATACGTTTTTTTTATTTGCATAAAATTCCATATGTGTTGCATTATTTATGTTAATTTCACCAAGTAGACTTGGTATAAGATTAAGTAACTCAGAGCTCTAATGCATTTTTAATGTAATTTTATTTTGCTCTGCAGGGAAATAAGTGTGTCTTCAACTTGTGTCGAGGCTGTTGCAAGAAAAAGGCCTACAAGGAAGTGGCAGACTGTCCAAGTCAGTACACACACAATTCTATCTTTGTGAGGACACTCTTGATATAATGCTTTAACTGTCCTCTTGCATTACCCTAACCATCACACCTGAGTGCTTCATCCTAACTTAAACCTAATTCTAACCCCAACCCTCAAACAGCCCTTTGAAAGTGTTTCAGAAAGTGAGGACCAGCCAAAATGTCCTTATTATTTAGCATTTCTCAAGTACATACATACACGCACACACACACACACACGCACAGTTTTATTATCATTCAAAAAATGTAAATCATTACATTGTCATTAAGAACTGTTCAGTATATAATGTAAAGATTCACAGTAAGATGACGAGTATGTAGAATGACGAACATGTAGATTTGGGGCTGTAGGAATATTATTGAGGTTAAGAGACATGGGATCAGAAATTATTGTAATTATTTAATTCTTTTTCCTTTTGTAGCAGAGCAGGGGAGAATTTCTAATTATAATATATTATTATTTGTAATAATAATTTTTTTTCATACCCTATATTTATTGATTTTAAGTCTTTCTCCTTTCTTTTCTCTCTGGGGAAACAAATTCTACCACAGACAGGTTCATCATCCCTCATTATGTAATTCAATCATGTAAATTCCTTAATGATAACAGACAGTCAAGAAACTATATTTGGGTCCCGGTTGGTGTGAAAATATTTCAGTGCTCCACCCCTTCAGGAACCACAGCTGGTGTCTGTGCAAAGTTAACTGTTTCAGTGACGTAGGAATATCTGTTCATTCAGTATAATTTATTAGTATTAGTAGTTCATTAGTATCTGTTAGTTCTGAGACAGAGAGCTAATTTCACTCGCCAACACTAGTATACTGGTAGTACACATGGTGAAAATAATTGCTAAATTTTATGTGAAATTAATATTTTAGACATTAAATGATTAAAGCAGAGCATCATCATCATATTTGCCTCATTTAGTCATTTATTTAGTCTTTATGTCTTGAGATATGATGAGGTAACCTTGTAGTTTTTTTTGTAAGTTTAGTTAAGTTTTGCTATTGCTACATAGTGGACATTAGCATTAACTCTTCATTTACCAGTCTTGTGAAGAGTTTCATTCTTACACATCCATACACCAATCATTTTCATACAGTCCCTTAGCTTATTCATTGATGAATCTAAAATGAATTGACAATTAATTGTCAACAAATCACATTTATGAATAATGAGCTTAAGTACCAAACATTTCCAGCTTGTCACTTGTGAAAATGTGCTGTTATTCTCTGTTTCATTTCAAATTCACAGTTTGTGCTTTTGGACAGTTCCCACCAAATTGAGTGGGTAATGAGTTTTTAAATTTTTAAATGCAGGTTAACCTGCTAATGAAAACCAATTGACTTCTTTTCCCCTGCAAGATGAGTTTGCCTTTCTGCTTGGAGAGGAGAGATGTTATCACATACACACACAGACACAGGGTAGGGAGAGTGAGCTGCTATCCACTGTGTAAACTGATAAAACCAGAGCTGTTATGTCTCATCTCTGGGTATGTGCTCCTGAAAAACTGAGTCTCAGTGAGCTGCTTCCATCCGTGATTGTGTTTAAAAGTTAGCTTACTCTCAGAGGAAGGTGTAGCTGTGGTGTCTCTGGTTTAAAAGCACAGTGCTGGACAGGTGACAGGTGTGTGTCTGTGCTGTGAGATAGCAGGAGCTGATAAATATCCTACTGTATGTCTACTGCAGGGTAATTACACTTGTTTAAAAGCCTATTGCAGACTAAAGCCTGATGTTAGTGGGTCTTTTTGACCAGTGCAAAAGAGGCTGAATTAGTTTAAATGAATTTAGACAGGATACAAGTGACTCGCTCTGTTTGCAGATGTAATAATTTAATAGAAAAAGTAGACAAAGGTACACTGACTTGAATCTTATTGAATTACCTGTGATTGGCAGGTCATGGGCTGAGGTTCAAGACCAAGGCGGAGAAACAAAAAGCTGAGGAGGGCAACAGGAAGGAGGGCTTGGCAGCAGAGATGGAGAAGAGCAACAGCTCCCCGCAGCCTCCCCCACATCCCAGTACAGAGCTGCTGGAGCAGTCACAGACACATCTGCTGCTATGAGCAGGACTATGGCTACCTCTACATGCACAAACCAGATCACTATTATTATGGTTGTGAGATGTTACACGTTAATGTCGCACTAACCTAGTTCTTTGAGACCAGCTAGACGAATAGTTCAGTTCAAATGTTCCTCGTAGTAAAGACCAGTACAGCGAGGCTGCTGTCTGAACCTACTTTGACTTGCTGGTGATGAGCACATGATGGGTAAGCTTTTGTGTTTATTCGTGCAACAGAGAGATGGAAGGATAAAAACTTCACGTGCGCATGTAGAGGTAACCAATGATCAGGATCAGGTCAGGACATTATATAGGACAACACAGCTGCTAAATAACCTCAATGACAATTGCTTTTCAGGAAGAGAATCTCTGCAGTGGACTTATGGTGGAATACAGACATTGATCCACAGACCAAAACCATAATCGAAGAAGAAATATTATTAATTTGGTGTGGATTTCCAAGACAATATTTAGCTTTGGCATTGTTTCAGTGGGAAAGTTGGGAAGTTTCTTCATGAAAATGAATTAGTTCTCTGCCTATCTTTTTTTAAGACAAAGATTGTACAAAGATTTTTTTTTTTGGCCAAAGTTGTTACTGAGTCACCAAAGTATGAAGATTCAGTCACTGTCAGACTGATGGAGGAACCACCTTGTCCTGACAGAGGATATAATCCTTTGATTTAAGGTCATGAATGTGGTTCCATATTCAGCTGAGTTAAACTATTTATTTTCGGGTGTTATGTTTGCCTGTATGTGCCTTTTGATATGAGACACCACTGCCTATCCAGATCTGAGGAGAGGAGGATCAAAGTGGTGCTCCATCTGGTGTTATCTTTGACTCAGTGACTACACAATCCAAAAGGAGTTTCTCTTCAGGTCTGTCTGATTTTAACAATGATCATTATGACATGGAAATGCCATTTTTTCATCCTGCAACCAGACCAGCTCATTATATCAAGTGTTTAGCCTAGCTTAGCACAAAGATTAGCAGCTCCATCAAAAGGGAAAGAGAAACTCTGAGACTTTGTTTACACATTGCTCTATGTATTCGACATAGAAATTGGAATGCATATTGTGACACGGTATCTGGCTATCTGTCCAAAGGTAAAATCCACTGGTGCTTGTGCTGCTATTTCCCCTTGTTGCGCTCTTTGTGCTATGGTAAGCTTTAGATTTCCATTGGGTTTCCATGAGGGTTGTACCAGTTTTCTCATCAAATCTTAGCAAGATGCATAGTATTCAAAATATATCCCTTATTACAACATTTCCAAATCAAAGCTCACTTCTCCAAGATAACTTAATCCAAATGTCATCTGTCTACTTGTGAGTGTTGATATAGATCAGAGTTAACTGGATCATTTAAGCTGGTTAACAATGTATTAGCCTGGATGAACACAGACTGTGGTTGAGAGCTTTGCTTCAACATGTCTATTTGAATTTTAAAACTGAGAACACAAGACAAATGCATACATAAGTTCACGTCATCAAAGATTCAATTTAGCTGGACATTACTATACAGTAATGACGCACATTAAGAATTGGAACTCGCTTGGTAACTGTTGCTTGAAACAGGAAGAGGCTGCTGTTTGGCAGACTCAAATGGACGCTTCAGATGTTGCAGAAAATAAATTGCTAACAAAACTCTTCCACAACCTGATTATTGTCTTAATAAAAACATTAAAAAAGTGATTGGCAATGAGGTCTTAATTCGCCTGTTATTGAGATGAAGAAAGCCAGCATTTGACTTTGCAGTTTGGTAGCGGTTTATGTTTTGTTTGACTCAGTATCTCTAAGTTTGATGATACTAATGTCAATATATACCAGGCAACAGAGAGGATTTGAAACCATTTAGGCTTAATATTTGGAAATAAAACGGCAATGTCTTATTTTGTAGGGCTGTAATTCCCCTATGATTCCATAGGAACCTCTCTATGATGAATAAACTCAAATTACATCTAGCACATTTGGAACATGACGGTTTGATTTGATGACAGGGTACATAAGTTTATCAGTTCAGCTCTGGGTGTATGTCAAGATAAAAAAAAAAAAAGGACATGAATAAAAAAAAAAATTAACATTAATTTTACTTACTTAGTGTCAACAGTAATCTGATGAGGCATCAGCATTTGTGGTGTCAAGCTGTCATCTCATTTAAGCCTGCCTTATCTAAACTGAAGTAGACATTTGATGATAAACCAGGCTTCTGTTTCGAACTGTTATTTCCTGCAGTTGAATAGTTGTGCTCCTCTCTCTGACAGTATCAAACATTTAGATGAATAATATGTGTGTTAGTCATCTTGATCATTAGAGCAGAAAACAACTAAAACAACTAACCTGTGTATTGAAGCATCTGACCTGGCTGCTGTGTACCCCTTCAATAACATTGTGGAATGCCATTGGAGTCCACTGGTGTTAATTAACTAATTACTTGTCATCACTGGATCAATTAGTTTTGGGAGTTGGGGGATGATCTGTGTTAATGTGTAAATGTGGACTTTTGCTAATGTGCTTGAAGCATGTGAACAAAATTCTCCAATAAATACACAGACATTGAGATCAATGCTTTAAAGCTTTAATGCAAAGAATTTAGTTGAACAGACCAAAGGTCAGTCAGCATGAAGATGACATGGACTGACAACACAGGACAAAAGCTTTGAGGAGTAGGCTAAGGTCAGGCATGCACCCTGAACAGCTGCAGCTTCCTGGATGCTTATGCCTCAACTGAGGCTTAAGGATGGTGGATGTAGTCATTGATGAAGCGTAGATACTTGGACACCTGGGTGAAGACACCAGGGTGGCCTGAGAGAGCACAACTGTTAAGACTCCCATAACTCATGATGCCAACCTGCACGAAACCACTGGGTGTACGACACACCAGTGGATCACCGTAATCCCCCTGAGCCCAAAAAAACACACACATATACACATGGTGTTAGTACAGTTTGCATTGTTTCTTCGTGCTGTTCCTTTCTTTAACTTGTTGAGTTAATGCGACAGCAGCTAAAGTTAGTTTTAGTCAATAGCTGGACTATTAAGAGCTTTCTAAGAATCAGTTCAGTGGTGGAAAAAGATTGCCAATTAAAAAGTATTATGATAAATAAATATTAAAATGAAAAGTAACAAGCAACTACAGCCGGTAGCAGGGTAAAAAATATAATTTGCCTGTGAAAACCTTTAAAGGTCCCATATGGTAGAATTGAATATTTCAATTTCTTTTTGATAGATAAATAAAGCAAACTCTAGTGTCTATTAATACTGTGAAAGTATCAAAGTATGCAATCCATAGATCAAATGCATGCAGCCCAGAAAACAGTCTTAAAACAAGCTGTCAGGACTGCTGTAACTTTGTGATGTCACAACAAATCTCCTTTAGCTTTGCCCCAAGCATAGTCCACCTGGACCAACCATCCAACCTTGAAGGGTTTGATTTCCCTGAGAGTTTACCTGAAATCTGCTATTTTTTTTATTTGATCACTCAGAAAACAGTGACCTGTTGTTGCTATAGCTTGGATGGATGGATGTCTGATTGTTTAATATCTAAAATTGATTCATTCTCTCATGACAAATTAAATTTCTGTCAACTTAAATACAAAAATATTATACTGTGCAAGCGTCCTTCCCTCCAGCCATGTCCCCTGCACACAGCATGTCAGAGGTCAGCTCAGGATAATGCTTCTTGCAAATACTGTGATGGACGATGGGAATCTTCAGCTGCTGAAGGGTTTCTGGATCCTGCAGGGGAACTTCAGGGACACACACACATGCACAGACAAATGTAGAGGAGGAGATAATTCTTTCAAGCTTCCTTTTATAGACAAGTTCTTAATGTGAAAAACATTATTAAGAGTTGCCTATTAAAAAAAGAATCTGAATGGTATCTTAAATATGGCCAAAAACTTTATCTGAAGTCTTAAGGCAGTTAGTCCAACATGACCTCTATGAATCTGCACCATGCTTCCATTTACAATATCTTACAGGCTACTTTATGTGCACATCTTACCACCAGTCGCCATGTTTCCCCAGCCAGTGATCCAACACTCAGATGATGGGCCAAAGGAGTTGTCGACACTGGGTAGTTTCACTGGGCGAACGCGCTCTGAGAATTCCAGCTTTCTGGTCAGCTTGACCAGAGCAATGTCATTGACAAAGCCATTGCCCACAGCTTTGTAGTTAGGGTGAGGAATGACATAAATTATTCCGAGGTAACGAGAAGCTGCTTGTTGCAGGCTGTGTGCGCCGATCCAAGCCATAGATTGAGCCAGGTCAGGCTTATACTGACTGGGAACACAAAGAGCGTGGTTTAGTTTTTCTGCATTTTGGATGACCCCCCCCCATTAACTGTAAAGACCTGAACACACAAACACTACACAATAGTATTCTAGCATGAATGAAGGTTCTGCAGATGTGGAACATCAGTCAACATGGGACATATGAGCAATGCCTTGTTTTGTCTGTTAGGACCAGTACAGAATCTTTTAATCTTGAGACCAGTGACATTGTTATATTGCAATCATTATATATATATATATATATGTCAGACTTACAGTATAGCTCACATTGGTGTCAGAACTGTGTAAATTAAATGTGCGTTAATTAATATTTTTATGTTTACTGTGGATCAAATGTGTAATGTGCATGGGATCATCCACAGAGAATTATCACCAACTCAGCTCAATGACACTTTATGGCATCTTGTTTTGATTTTACAGCATGCAACTTGGTTCACACTCACTACTGTATGTTCACCAGAAGCTGGCAGCTGAGGAAAACCCCCAAAACTAACTGCAAAGTAGTGGCTAGCTGGTGAATATAGTAGTGCATGTAGCAGCTAAAGAGCCAACTAGTCATTGGTAGACACCAAAATGGGATGTTAGAAACGTGGTGTTCACTATTAATGCTTTTTTTTTTAATTTGTTCATAATTTTATTAAAAAAAAAAATTATAATAATTTTTTTTTTTAGATTTTTTTTCTCAGAAGGACTTTCTTACATCTAACCTGCTGTGGTTTGTTCAATAAACCCTTTTATTATCACAACCTGCTTGTGTGTGTCTGAATCTCCTCTGGGGTCCAAGCCAAAATAACTAATCGTAACAGCCGTGGATTGACACACTTACTTATCCCAGCAGTTTGCAGCGGTCAGCACCCACTGATTGTTGAGGAGGGTGCCGCCACAGCGCCATTTGGTTCTGCTGTCAGATGTGATGTTTAGGTGAACCATCCATGGCCATTTGCCCTTTGGAGCATCCCCCCAAATGAATGGATACACAGAGAGCCTCTCCTCAGCTCCATGCAAACCGATAAGCACTAATGAAAATTAATAAAGGTCAGAACATTGAAAAATATATACATTTTTATAACTGCATTATAAATACAATTTAGGGAATTTAATGACTAATTGAAATGTGTTGTGATAAAACAAATTTATCACATTTTTTTTGCTTACCAAGAGTGCAATGAGAAGATTGGTACCTCATACTTTTATGCTAAATATAACCCTACAGCTAAGAGCCAGTTAGGTTAGCTTAGCATAAAGACAAGGAACAGAAGGAAATAGGTAGTTTAGCTCAGGTCAAAGGTCACAAACTCAACCATTTAATATCCAAAGGTAGAAAGATATACACACATGGGTCAGGACAAAACAAATTCATTTAACCACTTTAAAATGGAAGTCATGTCATGTACAGTACTGTGCAAAAGTCTTAGTCCATCCTTACATTTGTTCTTTTATCAGTGCTATAATGACCATATATAATTATTTCTCAGTCTCTTTATTAGAACCAACCAGAATATACAGGAAATGTGTAGCAGGATTAAAAATCAGAAAAAACAGCTTCTATAGGCTTAAGTATTCAGTGTGACCTCCCCTCACACAGCAGGAACCTGGCTCTTAAAGCTAAATGGAATGGAGCCATAATTAATGTCACTGTTAACACCTGTATTTGTATTTGACTATTTCATGTCAACATGATGCTGTGAAAAAGGTCCATTCCACCAGGTTTGAGCAGGACATGCAGGAGCTTTACAGACACATGTTGTATGAGGTTAACTCAGTGGAAGCTGCTAATATGTAGAAGAGCAACTTTCAATCACATCATTCAATTTAAAATGACAACGATCAGAGTTTGACAGAATCAATTTTTTGGGCATTGTCATTTCTACACACCAAGACACATATTTCAACCCACAACAAGCCTGTGGAACCAAATATCCTCGACTATTACAGGAACCACCTTGAACAGAAAGGTAACCTCCTCTGGCAATGTAAAAGGTGTTCATTGCCTTTTTATCAGATTCACCCATATTTTAAAAAATATCTCTCAAAGAGAGATGAACTCAACTCAACACAATGACACCTGAAGGACTGAATGATGTCCTCATTCTCAAATGTTTCCTCTGAACATGTACAAAATATGGAAATATAGACACATCATCACAGAACCTGTTACTCAGGTAGAACCATTAAATTGTATGGGATTAACCATTTCACCGGCTTTTTGTCATATTATCAAGTTAAGAGGTTGATGGAAGTCGACTACCATGTGACTCATTAACTGTGGCGCTTTTACATACAGAATGTGGTGTTATATGATGATAGTATTGACAATGATATGATATTTTAAAAATGGAATATTGATATCAATACACACATGATAATATGGTGATTGTAGATGTATTTGAGTCTAATTCACCAACCAAGACAGAAACTGAATACACAATTAAGATATAAAGTTTAAAAATGACTGATAGCATTAATATCATTATTATTATAAATTTTCTTGATCTAATCTTGTTCTAATCTTGATCTTGGGAGACAGGCTCAGTGAATAAAAGGGAAAAAACATTAGTTATCAACATGAGATCATATAAAGAGCATGTAGTTTTGGAGTATTTGATTGTTTTACTTTCCTAGAGTCAGAAATTAATCAATGCTCCAGGACAGACCTTTATTATGTATTTGGTATAGACTCAAGTCATGTCTGAAAGCAGTATTGGGCTATTGAGAAATACAAAAAATAAAGCAAAACAAAACGTATATATATAAGTATACTAAGGAGGGATGGAGGGAACTTTTTTTCTGAGGTTTGTCTGACGGTAGATCCATAGTCTCTGAATATGAGAGCTCCAGGTCTACGTAAAAAAATCTACCCACCCAAAAATTTTAGTGATTACACAATCAAGATATATGTGTTCTTTAGTGAGCTACAATATGGTAAAAGCAGGATGTATCATTTGCAAATACAGAGATTACACTAAAATGTCAGGTTTCATTTTAAGTCAAACAACTATCAACATCATAATTATATATATTAACATTCATTTCAAATAGTTCATTTCAGTCTATCAACAAATTAGCTTTATTTGGTATCAGTTCAAATGAGTTAAAGAGTAAATTAAACCTCACAAAGCGAATACAGAAGAATCAGCACAGAATAATGATCTCATGCATAACCTATTCAACGAATTCAAATATTGTGTAGGATTAAAGCAAGAATTTTGCATTTTGAGAAATAGAAAAATAGATAAGAAGAGTGACCACTTAATTACTTGACATTAAATATAACCCTTCAGCTTATAGCCAGTTAGCTTGGAACTACAACGATTCACTGTAACAACAGCCACCCGAACCATTTAAATAATGATAATCTCATGTATTTGTCTTTCTCACCTCCACTGATGTGGATCAGTACCAGCACAGTGAGCAGTTTGCAGAAGAACATGACTGCGATGAAGTGAAGCAGTGGCTGTGATGAAGTGAAGCAGTGGCTCTGCAAGCTATGAAGATTTAATCCTTATCAGCACTATTAGCCTTCCTTTTCTGCTCTGTTTTGAACTATACTTGTGTGTGGTGAGAGGTTTTTATTTTTAGGTTACCAGTATGAGTCATAAGAACATAACTGTGATTGCTGCTTTTCCACCTGAAAGCAGGTTTGATGAAAACTGAGTTTCTTAACCCTGAGATGAAGGAAACTGTTGTACGAGGCATGTGCCAAACAAAGGTAAATGCAATTGCTGGCACAACCACAACTTTGCCAAAGATTGTATATTAAGATGCACTGACTACTGTTCACTAATGTAGAAGGCCTATTGTACTTTTTGTAAAAACCAGAATGAATAAAATGTGTACATCAGCTGGATCCTGTCAATATGCCAATAGAAGTTTCCATCAACTCAACTTTCATAACACAACTGATGATTATAGAAGTGCAGACATCAGAACTTCTAATGAGAAACAATAGTTCACTCCATATACCCAAAGTATGACCTACATACTGAGCTTGAATCTTGAACCATGAACTTTTACACAGTAGCTGGTTGAGGGGGAACAAGTTTGTCCAGTGGAGAACTTTGAAACATTTAAAAAACTTAAATACTCAGGTGAAACACAAATACCTCTATAATGAATACTTAAGTATATTACTTCTGTAAATGTATGTGGTTAAATTCAAAGCTGCTTGCAGTCTAATACTGCCAAAGCATCAAAATACAATAACCCAAAACACAAAATACAAAACGCAACAAACAACAAACAATACCAAGATTGATGAACAAAAAATGAAGAAATCAATTATATAGAATCAAGAACAGGACAGGATCCAGCTGGTGCACAAATCTTTTACAGGATTCTAGGTTGGAATTTGCATGTTCTCCTTGTGCCTGTGTGGGTTCCCTCCAGGTTCTCCAGCTTCCTCCCACAGTACAGAGACATGCACGTGTAGGTTAATTGGTGACTCTAAATTGCACGTAGGCGTGGATGGTTGTTTGTCTCTATATGTCAGCCCTGTGATAGTTTTCACAAAAGTTACAATAATTACTTGCCATCACTGGATCAATTAGTTTTGGGAGTTGGGGGATGATCTGTGTTAATGTGTAAATGTGGACTTTTGCTAATGTGCTTGAAGCATGTGAACAAAATTCTCCAATAAATACACAGACATTGAGATCAATGCTTTAAAGCTTTAATGCAAAGAATTCAGTTGAACAGACCAAAGGTCAGTCAGCATGAAGATGACATGGACTGACAACACAGGACAAAAGCTTTGAGGAGTAGGCTCAGGTCAGGCATGCACCCTGAACAGCTGCAGCTTCCTGGACGCTTATGCCTCAACTGAGGCTTCTTCAGCATGGTGGATGTAGTCATTGATGAAGCGTAGATACTTGGACACCTGGGTGAAGACACCAGGGTGGCCTGAGAGAGCACAACCTTTAGGACTCCCATAACTCATGATGCCAACCTGCACGAAACCACCGGCTGTACGACACACCAGTGGGCCACCATAATCCCCCTGAGCCCAAAAAAACACACACATATACACATGGTGTTAGTACAGTTTGCATTGTTCCTTCCATATCTTAACTTCTTGTTGACACACAGCAGATAATGGCATTATGCTATTTTTGGAGTCATAGGTCAATAGCTGGAATAATGATGATTAATCATTTGGAATAATGATGTTGATGTCACAACAAAGAGGTCACTGCTCTCGATCTATGCCACAAACCCCGCCACCTGGACCCACCATCCATCCTTGCAGGATTTGGTTTCCCTGAGTGTTTACTTGAAATCATCTACATTTTTATTTTACCACTCAGGAAACAGCCAATCAGAAGGAAGAGAATCAGATCCTCTCCCGACTGACCTGTTGTTTCTGGAGCTACAGAGAGAAGCCTGAGAGGATATACAAAACTACAGAGATTATTTTTTTGTTGTTAAAACCACAAATATTTTTTCTTGTGAATATCAACACTTTCAATAAAACACCAGAAAATATGGGACCTTTGAAATACTGTCCTGATTGTTTGAGAAGATTTTAGCCAAAAATAGACACTAAAATGCTGTACTTTGCAAGCGTCCTTCCCTCCAGCCATGTCCCCTGCACACAGCATGTCAGAGGTCAGCTCAGGATACTGCTTCTTGCAAATACTGTGATGGACGATGGGAATCTTCAGCTGCTGAAGGGTTTCTGGATCCTGCAGGGGAACTTCAGGGACACACACATATGCACAGACAAATGTAGAGGAGGAGATAATTCTTTCAGGCTTAAGTTTTTAATGTGAAAAAACATGTGAATTATGTGGTTTCAGCAAACAGTAGACTAGAATTACCAGTCTTTATTTATACATGCTAACAAATCTTCCGGCAACTATATGAGAATTTATGTTAATTTAACTTTTTAAGGACAAACCAGTAAACGTATCAGGAGTCATGGAATCTGAATGGTATCTTAAATATGGCCAAAAACCAAAGTTTCTAAAACTTTATCTGAAGTCTTAAGGCAGTTAGTCCAACATGACCTCTATGAATCTGCACCATGCTTCCATTTACAATATCTTACAGGCTACTTTATGTGCACATCTTACCACCAGTCGCCATGTTTCCCCAGCCAGTGATCCAACACTCAGATGATGGGCCAAAGGAGTTGTCGACACTGGGTAGTTTCACTGGGCGAACGCGCTCTGAGAATTCCAGCTTTTTGGTCAGCTTGACCAGAGCAATGTCATTGACAAAGCCATTGCCCACAGCTTTGTAGTTAGGGTGAGGAATGACATAAATTATTCCGAGGTAACGAGAAGCTGCTTGTTGCAGGCTGTGTGCGCCGATCCAAGCCATAGATCGAGCCAGGTCAGGCTTATACCGACTGGGAACACAAAGAGCGTGGTTTAGTTTTTCTGCATTTTGGATGACCCCCCCCCATTAACTGTAATTTGTTATTAATGTAGTTCATTAAAATGTGGCACATCAGAAAATGGTACACATAGGCATTGTCTAGTTTTGGCATTTTGAGTTTGCCTGAACCAATACACATTTTTTAACCTTAAAAAACCTTATACTACTACAATCTGCTTCTACAAATTTGCATTCAAATGAGTTTATACATTCATGTATTAATCTTTAAATACATTGTGTAATTTATTATTTGATATTTTAACGAGCAATAGAAGAATTACAAAAATATTTTTTATTTTAAGTGTCACCAAAATAGTATTAAATCACAGAAATTATAAATATAAAAATGTCCAATAATATATTAAAGAAAAGAATTTACAAATTCAATCTTTACATTTATTTTTTCCATGAAACCTTGGGCTTTGAGCTGGTAAAACAATGTTGGTTGCCTCCTTAAAGGGCAGTATAGTGGTCTTGATGCACATAGTAATGAATGGAGTCCAGACTATGGAAGATGATTGACATGTGAAAGAACAAAGACCAGAAGAAGAAAGAAGTATTTCGAAAATGCAGACAAACGCACACTTACTTATCCCAGCAGTTTGCAGCGGTCAGCACCCACTGAGTGTTGAGGAGGGTGCCGCCACAGCGCCATTTGGTTTTGCCGTCAGATGTGATGTTTAGGTGAACCATCCATGGCCATTTGCCCTTTGGAGCATCCCCCCCCCCAACAATGGAGGACCTCACCTCAGCCCCATGCAAACCTAGAAAAGCAATAATAAGGTCAACAAGTTCATGTTAAAGTAAAAGCATTGAAAAAAATGTAGCACACATATTTTTTCAACATATTTTTACATCTGCATCAAAGAATTTAGGGAAGATGTCTCACCTCCAGTGATGTGGATCAGTACCAGCACAGTGAGCAGTGTGCAGAAGGCCATGGCTGTGATGGAGCGAAGCAGTGGCTCTACAAGCTACAAGTGAACAGCTGCAGCCTTATATACACGGCTGAAAAGATGTCATCCTTATCAGCACTATCAGCCTTCACA
Organism: Rachycentron canadum; assembly: GCA_038496675.1. Classification (NCBI taxonomy): domain Eukaryota; kingdom Metazoa; phylum Chordata; class Actinopteri; order Carangiformes; family Rachycentridae; genus Rachycentron; species Rachycentron canadum. The sequence continues at coordinate 15,794,438 of CM076664.1, forward strand.
AACTGACATTGACTCAGTTATTCGCAGGTGAAATATTAAAGCACTGATAATTTGATTGAGTAGTTCCAATTTAAAAGGCCCAATGTATCATAGAGAAATATTAAATTATTATATTACTATACATAATTATATAGTGTATTAAATATTATAAACCTATATTATAATGTTATAGTTCCATTCATCTCACAGTTATGATGTGATATGCAGCCCACAGTATTAACTCTAGCCTAGAATATAATAATAATAATGATAATAATTATTATTATTATTGTCGTTGTTATTGTTGTTGGGTCTGTCAGTTATTGTTGAATAACAATTTATTTTAACCTTTCCAATTTGACATTCCCAAGCTGTATATCATATATCAGAAATGAATGGTTTATGGACTCCTAGAATGCAGTTAATATAAAAACCTTTTAACGCCTTGGTTATTTCTGTAGATTTGTCGACAAATATAATTCCTCATATGCAGCTTGTACCTATTTGTTTAACACAGTACAATGTAGCTGTATATTACACACATCAACAAATTCTTACAGTGTGTTATCAATTATTAACTTTACCAATCGTTGTCTGATGGGTCATTATATATAATAACTACTTTATATTAAGTTGTCAAGCATTGTGGTATAACTTATCACAACCACTCATCGTGGGTCACAAATACATAAAATACTACAACTACATCCGCGACGTACAAGTCGAGACGCTGTCGTTTGTCGAAGCCTCAAAAAGTTAAAAGAAAAATCTTTTATTTTGTTATTTTTACATATTTTTACATTAGCATCAGAATAATAAACGTGAACGTTGGTATCATAATAAGCCTCGTCGAGCGGGAACGTTCCTGCTGGGTTTTGTTTCCGTGGGAATTTGTTTATGTGGAACACCGTGTTCCGTGTCGTAAGTTGATAATTTGACGATATAAAGAAGCTAAATCCATTCACAGCCCGTTCCTCCTGTTCAAATGTTTTCCGTCTGTGTGTGTGAAAGCTAGCCGAGCTGCTCAGCAGCTGCTGGACGATGTCCGGTTTGTTTGAGCTGTTTTAGCCGGTAGAGGTTTTATTGAGCCCGGTTTGGTTGAGCTGTTTTAGCCGGTAGAGGTTTTATTGAGCCCGGTTCGTTTGAGCTGTTTTTAGCCGGTAGAGGTTTTATTGAGCCCGGTTTGTTTGAGCTGTTTTAGCCGGTAGAGGTTTTATTGAGCCCGGTTTGGTTGAGCTGTTTTTAGCCGGTTCTGTCGAGTGTTGTCGGGGCTCGAACATGGAGCGGACTCCCAGCGCCAACGCAGATCCAGCTCATCACTCTGACAATGATGGTGGGTCTGTCATCTGTCAGCACTTTGCTTCATGGACGCATTAATATCAAATGACTAATATTATTGTGAGGTGAGTCGTGAAAGATGTTGTTTATCTACTTTCTGCAGGTCGTCGCGGACAGTGGCGCAACTGGACTGGGTTTTGGTGAGTGTTCAGTTTTCAACGAGCCGAGAGTCGTTTCAAATCCACATGAGTTTTCTCAGTAGGAAGCAGAACTACAACAAAGTGTCAGCTAATGCTACCAAGTGTCACCACTGTTCCACGAGTTGTATTAAGATGTGACTAGTAAGTGATTTATTATACACCAGGTATAAGAAATGCTGATTGTGAAAGTAAACTGATGAGGCCCACAGCTTCCTCTTTGAGGTGCCTTACATACCCTTCTTATTGAATAGCCTGTGTATCTGACACATTGAAACAACACGATTGGAGACTAGTTAATTTTTCTTTTTCTTATCTTAAACCAAATATAGTTCAATAATATAATTGATAAGCTATAAGCTAAAACAATTGACAACAGCCAAGTTTGATGCTGCGTTCTACTGATTTCAATTCATGCTAAAAATATGTTGAAATGTGTTTTTGTGTTGTTGTACATGTTGTCCTGATGTGACATTCAACTCTGTTGTTGTAGCTCAAACGACACAGTCAGATGACCCATCTGGACAACATGGACAGTTGACACCGATAAATGTTTTGCTCGGTGAGAATCGATACAGACTGACTGAAGCACTGTTAGACAAATGCACACATACAGTGTGCATGTGGACGTTCTTCAGGGAAGTTGGGTTGTTCTTCTTATGGTTGGTCTGGTCGTGTGCTTTTAAGATGGAAGGGAAACAACATAGATGCTGTATGTTGTTTTAACATAGCATTAAAACAACATGTTGATGCTCTATTTGATCACTTCACTTTGACACCAACTAACATTCAAAACACCATATTACAAATCAATTGTAGATAAAACAGTAATATGCATTAAGAGAATTTGTGCCATTAATCAAAAGTATTTACTTGTGTCATAGTAATATTAATGATGTTTGTGGTGTGTCTGTCAATCACGCAGTAGCCACACCCCCTACCCCTGCTTTGTGGTCTTTTTTCCTCTAAATGGACCATCATTTAAAAGATGAACATCTTGTTGTATTAAAGACTTGAAACTAGAGACTGAGACCATAAACTCATTAGGAAAACATTTACTGAGCTGATAAATCAAGTAAGTGAAATAAATCTCCACAGATAAAAAAAAAATAGAAAAAATGTAACTTTGTATAAAAAATGAAAATGATATATATTTAACACTAGCCTTGAGTGGTTTTAGATTAGATTTCCATTATTCAGGATGAGAGAAATATGTTAACATTTGAAAAAGTCAACGTGTCTGTTTGAGCATATAACATGAGAGTTACAGTGCTCAAAACTAAGATTTTTTTTTTTTTTTTTTTTTTTTTAAATGTTTGCTTATGTCTGTTGTCAGACTCATTATCTCATATATACATACATCATTCTCTCATTAAACACTGGTATATTAAAGTGCACACACACAGTGACATCATACATAGACAATATTTCATGAAAAAATGCAGGCTACAATAAGAAATATTTTAACATAACTTGAACAACCACACAGAGCAGGAAGGAAATGGTGAGGTGGACGCAGATGAATCAGGTCTACCTAGGTGCCTCGGTGTATAATCTGTACCCACAGAATATCTTTGTTCCCCAGTGGTTTCACAGTGTGCAGCAATGCCATTGTCTCCATTGTCTCATCTCCAATAAGTGTATAAAAGTGGGTGAATTATTCTGGGGCCCCTTTGGAGAATAGGCCCGTTTCAATTGAGACTGGTGAAACGTAGCTACAGTCACCAATGGGGGAGGTAAAAAAAAAAAAAAAAACAACTCTCTGTCTGTTGTTTAGTTGTGAGTTATTGATAAATCCTCCCCCTCTGTAATTTTGTTCCCTTCTTTTGATGACCTCCTCAGGTTCCTAGGCTTGTGCAACAACTTTGCCTATGTGGTAATGCTGAGCGCTGCACATGACATCCTCAAGAAACAAGAGTCAGAAAATGGCACAGCACCTGTAAGAAGATAGATTTGTTTTTTGTCAGTATTCAATATTGCTACATATTTTTATAACCAATACAGTGTATATGTAAAAAGTTAAATGTATTTATTGTTTTATATTTTACTTTTAAAGAAAAGTTCCAGTTAAGTATTGAAAAAAAGTTCTTTATATCCAATCTGTTTAGATATAAAGCAAATTATTTCCTTTTCCGTTATTTCTTCTTTTAATTCCAGACTCCAGCCACAGTGAGCGTGGATCTCCAAGGTGGGAACAGTAGCAACAGTAGCCGCTATGACTGCAATCCTGTCTCTACTGCGGTAAATGGAGATTCACAACGCAACACTGAATGACCTCAATCCATCTGGATGTTGCAAATGAATTAATAGTATCTCATGGTGAAGGTTTGTGACAGATGAGACAAAGAGCCGTCATTGAGCAGTGGTAAAAAGTGTTTATTAAATGGGTACTGAAACTAATGTGGCTGAAAATGTATAAATACAACGCAGGACAAGAAAGGAAATTCCCTACAGCTCAAAAAAGACACAAATGAAATAGCACTCACAACACAGAGTTCACACTGTGTTGAGTTTTCTAAAAATGAGTTTGAGCTTTCGTTCTTCTCTTCTCAGGCCGTGCTGTTAGCTGACATTGTCCCAACACTTGTCATCAAGCTGTTTGCTCCTTTTGTGATCCACAAACTGCCTTATGGGTAAGACCGTGTTATCACTTCTAAAACTCTTGATTGGCTTTGATTAAAACTTAACAGCATTTGATTAGACTCAAGGCCATTGGTGAATTTCTTAAACTGTTTCTTAAGACTCAACATTTTTCTTTTAAGCTGAGAATTTATAGTAACAAGAATGATTATTTAAATTGACTAATGTTAGGTGCACTACTATTAATCAAAGTGTTGGTTCAGACAAGAAAATCTCTGTTGTCAATTTTAATTACTTCATTTAGACATTTTTAGCCAAAAAAATTAAAAAACAAAAAATATTGCCTTAGTTTCCACTTGTTTTCACTTGTCACTGTTAAGCTGCCACCAGGAAACACATTTCCTTGGTAGCGGTTTCCCAGATGTTTGTGTCTTCCAGTTTCCTGGTCGTCTTTTCACTGTTGAAACAGCACTGTGTGGCTTGTACACTGTAAAATCCATAGATACGTGGACAGCAACTTTGTAACAGGGCCGAAGAAATATTGGGGAGACCAGGGATGGTTGCAACAAGCCTCATTCCTCCAATCAGAAATGAAAATGCGAGATCAATGACACGTGTGTTTTACTGCTATTTAGTCATCACAACTGAGACTCATTGTGCATTCAGTGACATCTGGCCAGTGTTCATATGTGCACGTTTGGTTTGAATTCAGTTTTGAATGAACCTTTTGTCATGCATTGTGAGACACATGAGTTACCGATGGTCAAAACCCTGAATCAAGTGGTTAGGATTTTTTTTTTTTTTTTTTTTTTTGATCAGCAGGTTTGATTCCCAGCCGGCCGGACTCTTTGCTGCATGTCAGTTCCCTAATTACTATTCCTGCAATTCTCCCCTCTCTTCACTTTCTCCCCTCTCTTCACTTTCTCCCCTCTCTTCACTTTCCAATAAAGACAAAAAACTATGTCACGGGTAACATCTTTTCCACACAAGCTTAACACAACACCACTGAAGTAGTAGCCCTGTTGGTTTTGGGGATGTTTGGGGAGTTATGTGGTCAGTGAGTTTTATTTTAGTGGCTTTGGTCTCAAGAAGTTTCTCTGTCTCTGAAGAGTCTCTGAGTAACAGAGAAATGCAAAAAGGGTTGCAACCATCCCAAGTCTCCTCTAAACATGGATTTTTGTAAAACCTAAAGTTGACCTGAAGTTTAATTTTTTTTAATTCCAGTGGCCGAGTGCTGTTCTGTGTCATCATGGCCGCAACCAGTTTCCTCCTTGTGTCATTATCATCTGCAGTTTGGATCAGCATTCTAGGTAAAGTTTTTATCATGGTTGGTGGTGGAACTCAATACAGATGATAGATTAGCCATATCTGAAAATACTTTGCTTTACTCATTTCCTGTTGTCTAATCTTGGTGACAGAAGCTTCAGCTGTTCCACAGAACACGCTCTTATCGTGACCTAAATCACCACGCTTTATCCCCTGATCAGTAAAATAATGTTCAAATTCCTGTATATAGATTTGTGCCGTCGATTTAAAAAGTCTGTCTAATTTATTACATGCTTTGTGTTGAGCCGATTGGTTTAAATGAATCAGATATATTTAGTGTTTAAAAATATTTAAAAATAGATAAAATATTTAATATTTAAATTAGTAGACATTAGAGACTTTAATCTCCTTTACTTCATTACTTTTTTTTAATGTTCATATTCAGTAATGTCCATAAATAATGAACCATATTAAACACTTAATCAGCTTTATTGGGTAAGTATATTTGCACATACTGGGGATTCGACTGGTTTCGCATCATTCTCAAGTACTGACATAGTAAACAACAAAAATGAACATGTTAAAAAGTGGTGCAAAAATAGACACTATACAAAAATTGACGATGGACAGAAAAAGACAAAAGACAGACTAAACGCATGAGTCTGCAGGTCCCAGTGAACAGCACCACAAATTGTCTATCTGTTTTCCATCCATCAACTATACCCCTAATCCAGAGGGTCGCTTGAGCCCAGACAGGTCACCAGTAGAACCAAATGTCTAATAAACAGATAATTAAACTGATGATTAAGATGTCATTAAATATTATATACTATTATAATATAATAATATTCCTGCTCTGCAGTTTCCCTGCTTCAGTCGCTCAGATTGTCTCTGTGTTTGCAGGAGTGGTCTTTGCCAGTATCAGCTCTGGACTGGGAGAACTGTCCTTCCTCTCTCTCACCGTCTTCTTCACCAGGTAAACACACAAACTTTTTCCATTGTTACACAAGCTTCATTAAGCAAATAACCAATTCCATTTGGAGCTATACCTAAAGTGCAACATGTTCATATAACACCATTTTCATGCACCTACAGATAATTGTTACTTATCAATGAGTGATTATTTCATTATTTTTCAATACAATGTATAATAGGGTTAGGGTTAAAGGATAACCTTCCTTTTAGGAAAGGTTTTATTGCTTTGTGATGTGATTGTATGGAAGCATACATCTGCCAAAAAAATTAAAGTTAAAGATTTAATCACTTTGACTCAATATCTCACAGTTATGACCAGGCAATTCAATAATCATTTATTTATTTATTTTTAATTTGGCTTCAGAAAAAGTAGTTATACAGTTGGGCCCTTTAAATTGGGTAAGAAATCCTACTGTTGGTATATTTTTGGAAAATTTATCGGTAATTATCTTAAATGAAATATATTTTTCTTATTTACTAACTTTCTGACAATGTTCCCCTCAGCTCAGTACATGGAACACCCTTTGTCGATGGTTGCACCTCGATATAGGCCTACTTTGTAGTTTGATGGTGGATTGTTTGGTTTTTCTTTTTTGCTATTCAGAGATTTTTTATTATTATTATTTTACAGTGTAGCATAGTTTTCTGTGTTGTTGCCTTTTCTTGTGATAAATGCTAAAGAGCATTTATGCCTCAGTTTAAATAGATAATGAGTATTTGACATCTGCATAATTGTCTGGTTATTGAGATGAATAAATACATAAGTAACTTTTTCCCATTATATTATGTATTTCCCTCCTATTCTGAATAATTATGATATGGGTGCCCATTTATTTTCACCTAACCACCTACTCCTGTGTACAGCCCTGTGACTTACTAAACTTTTCATCTCTGTCAGTAAGGAGCTTCCATAGTCTGTGAGCAGGGCTTTTTTTGTATTTCAGAACTCTGATATCCCTGATTTGCCAGGAAAAGGTTTTCACCCGTGACTCTGAAATCCCTGACATTGTCTTTGAATGCATCTTCCAGGAGGGGGCTTCATTACAATCCCTCCTTGAAACCCAATGTTATTTCACAATAACTGATTCTATCTGAAGCAAACTTGAGGTCCCTGACAGATAATTGTATAATCTCCCTGCCATGAACATTAACCTAAATCGGAAACATGTCAGAAGTGATATCAAGCGTATGTGTTTGTGTGTGTTTAATTTTGATATTTTTGTAGTTACTGGTTATTAAATATAAATGACATGTCTTATGACCATATGCAGTAGAGATTGTGAGCACTGGTTTTCTGCCTGCCTCAGGGATGTACTGGGAGGTTGGGGCTCAGGCACTGGTGGGGCTGGTGTTGCTGGAGCCCTTCTCTATTCAGGCTTCACCCAGATTGGCCTGTCACCCCAGGTCACACTTCTCATCATGCTGGTGGTCCCATTCACTATGTTGATGAGGTAAGAATGGAAGCACAACGATAAGAAAAATCTCTGTTGGTTGTCTTGACTAATCAACGTTCTACATTTCCCTTTAGTCTTAACTTCCAATGATCATACCGTATGTTTAAAGGCATGTGGAACAATATACACACATTTCCTTGGTAGCGGTTTCCCAGATGTATAATCACCAGATATTAAAGTTTTGGTCAAGATTTGACACGTTTACACAATTGCACCTAAAAAGGAGGACCAGGCAATAACAAATATATCTCATTTTTATATACACAGCTTCTGATTCATGTCTTCTTGTCAAGTTGTACTACTTCAAGGCATCTAATAAGAATTCACCCCCATCAATTTTTTCATTGTTTTTAGATTTTGTGTTTGAGTCATGGTGGATTGCTTTATAATTAGGATTTTTTTTTTTAAAATTGAGCCAGAGTAAAAGACGCCAAAATAAAAACTCTCTATCAGTCTAAAAAAATTATTTTAAAGAATCTAATTGAAAATGATATATATTTATCACTGGCACATGCTAAATCTTAAGCACCGTAGTGCTTTGAGCTACATGCTAATGTCAGCATGCTAACGTGTCAACACTGAAGTAGAATTAGATTATCATCTTCAATATCTCAGTTTAACCTATTGACACGAAACATAAAATACATCTGAGGTCGGCATTTGACCCGATGATGGCTCTAGATAAAGAGTCGGGGCATCACCAAGGGTATTACTACTCATCAGGAGAGAACACATTTCTTAAGGAAATTTCATGGTGCATCTGTCTGACAGACATTTTAATCTGTTGTTGCATAATTGTCCAACAAAAACCTGGTCCAGAATCAGTGGTGCAGCATTTCACTGTTTCAAATGTGTATTATTAGTTATATTAGTATAGGTAGAGTAGTAGAGTTATACAGTATGTATCTACATAGGCACTGAACAGCACACACACGCCCACCTTTTAAAGGGAATGTGAGATTGGTTTATCTGCTATGCCCAAAACACCCATGACTCATTAAGAGACTAAGATTAAGAGTACAACCCTTTTGAACCATGCATCTGTAACAGTGACAGTGTTTTCTACCATTAAAATAGCAAAAGTGATGTGGGGATGTCCTAAACACACACAATACACACATACACACACTTGTTTGTGTGTGTACTGTTTTAAAATATTATTTTTAGTAACATTAAAAAGGTTTTATGTTTAAAAAAAAATACTTCCATTGCTACTTTTTTCTTATTTTAAGTGCAATCACTGTGATCTGTCTGTGAAGTCAGTGATTGGGACATATGTTAAGGCCAGACATTGTATAAATTGTATAAAGTACCTGTTTGGTAAAAGATGCTACATGCATGACAAAAACTGGAGAATGAAGAGAGAAACCTGGTTCAGAAAAGGAAAAAATAAAAGGAAAGTTAAGACACAGATGGTGAAACCCCTGTCAAACAAAAAGAAAAAAGAGTTCCCTTTGTTGATTGTCAGCAGGAGGTTTTACCACCACAGTATCTGTGTACATTATCTGCTGCTTGCATTCTCCTTGTTGCAGCATAACAAGTGATACCAAATGGAGTGCACCCATTCCAAACAGATCTGTGACAAGATTACTGAAAAATATGAATGAGAGAAAGGTTACTTGGTTATGAGAATGCATAATACTCTCCCAATTATAATACAATTATACATTCCAGGTACTCAATATATCAAATAATATCAAAATATTTATAATTACATAAAGGGACAGAACATGCTACTTCTCCTAAAACTTGGGGTAAAGATATATAATATAATATTTAGTTGTTCAGTCTTGTTCTCGTCACATTAGGGATATAATTTTTATTGGCTTGTATCAACATGTTGCTGATCTCCTTGGCTTTGTCTCACTGTCCTGCACCAGCTATTTCATTCTGCTGGTTCCTCCACCTTCATTACCTCAGTGGAGAAGCACAAGGACAGAGTATACAGTCGTGGGCTCAGAGGAGAGACAACGGCTGATGGATGATTCAGAAGAAGACGAACGGGGCAAATCTACCCCAGGTACATGTCACAAACTCCCATTACAAATTATAAACAAATCAAATTATAGAAATACTTTGATATTAGAAAATACAGTGACCACATCTGGTGAAAGAAGGACTTTCTGAAATGTACAGACATGTTTTGTTGCTGGGTGATTAGGTTAATCTAACAGTAAGGTTTAATTTTTTAAATTCAACTTTGAAAGACCTGCATCAATGATCAATGATCAGAGCACGTGTCATTATTTTTCATTTAAATGTGATAAATGTGGCTCCAGCTGTCTTATCTTGATTTGCTTGGAGGATTTTGTGAAAAGTAAATCTTCACAGTTTTAACTTGTTAATCTTACATTTTTCCAAACTAACTTTTGCTCAGAACTTGCTAGCATCCACTGATAGCCTGCATGTGAGGTCCATACATTATAGCTACAGAAAACAACCTGTGTTACATTCTCATCACCACCATCTCAAAACCAAACGAGGAAATTTCTTTTGGAAGAATGGTGTTGATCCTTCCAGGAGAGTTCAATGCTGGTGGTGGCCTAAGACTTTACTAAGAGAGTTTGGGTCCTATTTTACACCTGGCACAGTGTGAGTGTCTTTGTTAGATACAGTTTTCAGACACAGTTTTCATTTTCCCATCTAGGATCCACATTGCTTAAAGCGCAAAGACACTTTCACCCATCTGAGTGCTCATGGGCGTGTCCCAAAATAAGATGTGGTCTGGCACATTGTTGATGCATTGATATCTTGAGGCAGAGAAAAAATCTGGTGTGACGCCAGTGTGGTTCACTGTTATTTTAAGGGTTCATTATCAACAGAGAAATATGCAACTTTAACGGCGCTGAACTGCACATACGCACACAGAATGGGGGATTCTTTCGTGGTTGTAAATAAAACAAATTTCTGTTCCTGCACTTCAACAGCGATCGCTTTCCTTTGCAGAGGATTTTGTTCTCTCTTACTGTCTGTCAAATCCACTGTTATAACACAAATCCTTGAAGGTGTGAGCATATCTGGTTTTAAAGGGAATGGGAGATAGCCATATGATTGGTTTATTGCCTGTTACACCTCCCATGATTAACTAAGAGACTTTTGAACTTGACCTGGAGCAACAACAGTGTTTCCTGTCATTAAAATAGCAAAAAATATGGGCATGCCTGAAATACACTTGCTCTGTGTGCTTTTAGATCAGTAGATCCATATTGTGATGGATTCGGATGTTGGCCGCTAGTTGGAAGTAAAAAAAAACAAAACAAAAAACTTTCATGCATGAACGGTGACGTACCCAGTGCAGTTTTCTCTTGCTGAACCTGCTGTGTCTTACTCAGTGTGACTAAAATGCTTCTCCACAGTGATCTGTAATGTATTCAACAGCGCTGCACTGTTTCTGTGAATGAAGTGTCATTTTACTAACTACACAGGCCATGTTCTCTTCCCCCTGAATGTAGCAGAGGAGAGAAGCACTGGACCTCTCTCCTTGTCAGAGAAACTGCATGTCATCAAAGTGAGTGTGCTCTTCATTATATAACAGACTTGAGTATTTGGGTGTTTGCGTGGTTACGATTTTTCCTCTTCCCTTGAACAGGGTTTGGTGAAGTTCGTGCTTCCCCTGGGGCTGGTTTACTTTGCTGAGTACTTCATCAACCAGGGCTTGGTAAGTTCTATGGTGCCACCTGTCATCACATTTATCTTACTGCATGTTGACACTTCCTGCTGCTTCAGGCTGTATGGAAGGAGATTAATTGTCATGTATTTTCAGCCAATTTAAAAAACATTGCAGGTGATAATATTGAATTTAAAATAATGCAGATGTGTCCTTCTCCAGATGGAGCTCCTGTATTTCCCAAACTTTTTCCTGACCCATGCAGAGCAGTATCGCTGGTCAGTTATAAACTCACTGGAATAGTGTTCTAAAGGAATTACTTTATTTAGATTATCGAAGGACATAGACTGAGAGTGTGGCTATTATCTGTGTGTGTTCTCAGGTACCAGACACTGTACCAGGTCGGCGTGCTGGTGTCTCGATCCTCCCTGTGCTGTGTGAAGATCAGGAAACTGTGGGCTCTCTCTTTGCTACAGGTGAGAAGTTATATTGTCAACATGAGGCTGTCTGGATTGCATTTCTACAAAATAAGCATATTTGTTAAATGCTGACTGACAACATCTTTTTGCAGGATATTCCTTTCATTTCTGCATACGGCAACTAAATTACAATTTATAACCACACTTACAATTACTTTGGGTCAAGGTTCAATATTTCAGCATTTGAATGCACATTCAACTGCTGCCACTAGGGGTCTCTCAATCAAAGCAATAACAAAAGAGCATTGCTGATGTCACAAAGTAACATGGGTGTCAGAGTTGTTATCTTCTCCTGGGTTGATTCCTTTACTGTCAGTTTTTACCTGGAGCTGAATCAGATGTCTCCTCCTCTCCATAACCAACAGAACAGGTGATGGTGAAAATCCTTTATTTGGTTAAAATACATAGTTGAAAATGACCACGGTGTAAAATGACTTAAAACGGGAGAAAAGTCCATTTTGGGCTTCTGGCAGGAAACCACAACAATGACACATGCACATAGAGGAGGATGCCATTGACAGGTGACTGAATGAAACAGAGCTATACCATGACCAAAGTCAAAAGATCTCTATGGTTTGAGAATTGAGAATTTGAGAATTGGACACAACTAAAAATATAGACAGTATGTAAGGAAGGTCCAGTAGTTCATTGACATTTTAATGTGGAAAAGTTGCATATTATGAATTTATGTTTTGGAAAAAGGTGATAGAAGAAAGAAGTCTGGCTCTCACTAAGCTCAGTAGGATCCCTAGATTTACACCATTTATGCTGCTGATTTGTTATCATTATTTCAGTTTCTAATTATTCATTTAAATTGGTACTGCAGGCTGAGTTTTATTTTGTCTTTCCATTTTGTTTGACTTGTTTTTTTTAATATAATAAAAAAAGCCAGAGCAGTTGTCAGAGTATTCAGTATTGTGCCTTGATTGACACTCAAATGTCAAATATGCACCAGTTCTGAAGCAAAAATATTGTATAACTTGGTCAGTGGTAACTCTCAGAGAGCTGGACAAATATGCTTGAAATCTGTGTTTCAAAGTAGAGTCTCACAGCTCGGTTATTTCACATCAGTTGCGTTTGATGAGGTGTCATGTTTATAAAGGCTGATTGCCAGACTCTGTCTTTACCATCTGCCCTCCACAGGTGGTGAATGCAGTGTTGCTCCTGTTTGCAGTGCGTTACCAGTTCCTGCCCAGTGCCTGGCTGGTTTTTGCTATTGTCCTCTACGAGGGTCTGCTGGGTGGAGCTGCATATGTCAACACCTTCTACTTCATCAGCAAAGAGGTCAGATCAACATTCTGTCACATTGGTTGTTATTTGGGTTCTCTGTGCACCATTGGTGGTCCCTTAACTTTTCATGCAGCTCCATCATCAGATGAAAATGTGTCCATTACAGTGGAGTCGCCCCCTGATGGTCATTAGATAGAAGACTGACTTCACTTTTCAGCCCGAGTCTATGCCCACTTTTGAGAGAGAGAGAGAGAGAGAGAGAGAGAGAGAGAGAGAGAGAGAGAGAGAGAGAGAGAGAGAGAGAGAGAGAGAG